>CM043726.1:30745083-31345083 GCA_023969325.1 Oryzias curvinotus
ATGGTCAGATGAAACCAAAGTAGAACTTTTTGGTAAGAACTCCACTCGTCGTGTTTGAAGGAGAAAGAATGCCGAGTTGCATCTAAAGAACAACATACCTACTGTAAAGCATGGCAGTGGAAGCATCATGCTTTGGGGCTTTTTTTCAGCAAAGGGACTGATCCGTGCAAAGGAAAGAATGAATGGGGCCATGTATGGTCAGATTTTGAGTGAAAACCTCTTTCAAGGGAACTGAAGATGAAATGTGACAGAGTCTTTCACCATGACAACCGTCCCAAACACAAGTTACCCGGGTAACGAAGGAGTGGCTTCGAAGGAAGCATTTCAAGGTCCTGGAGTGGCCTATCCAGTCTCCAGATCTCAGCCCCATAGAAAATATGTGGAGGGAGTAGAAAGTCTGTGTTGCCCTGCGACGGCCCCGAAACATCACTGCTCTAGAGCAGATCTGCATGGAGGAATGGGCCAAAATATCACAACAGTTTGTGAAAACCTTGTGAAGACTTACAGAAAACATTTGACTGCTGTCATTGGTAACAAAGGGTAAATAGCAAAGTACTGAGTTGAACTTTTGTTATTGACCAAATACTTATTTTCCAATCATAGTTTACAAATAAATCATTTAAAAATCAGACAATGTGATTTTCTGAAATCTTTTTTCTCATTTTGTCTCTTATAGTTGAGGATTACCTATGAAGAAAATTCGAGGCCTCTTTCATCTTTTTAAGTGGGAGAACCTGCACAATTGCTGGCTGACTAAATTCCTTTTTGTCCCACTGTAAACAGAAAATTTCAGACAAAACTTAAACTAATTCTTTTTTCCCCAATGAAGAAAATCTGGATTGGTCGGACTCACTGATGTTTGGCTTTAATCCTTCAGACAGTTCTGAAGTAATCGTTTCTGACAGTTAGCTATTACAGGATTAGGCAGAGGCCTCGCTGGAGCTTTGATCGGTCGCTCAGGTCATGGTAGCTGAAGCTTCAGCGGATCTCTGCGAGCGTCTTCATTGAGGTCTGAATGTGAGGAGTGAACCTGCTTTACAGGCTGGAGTTAAGACACAGGCAGGCAGGTTTTTGTGTTTCTCTGGGAAACGTTCTCACTTGTGTACATTTTGTTCTATAACTTTGAACAGAACAGCAGCCTTACTGCCAAAAGACCCTGACTTGTTTTCATTCCTCGCAAACTCATCATCTTTTGTGATGGAAATGCTTCTCTTCCACTTTTCTTCAAGACTGTTGTCTTGTTTTCCTGCAGTTGAAGCACAAAAACACAAAATACCTTTTCTATTTTCAAATTCAAGCCGCTTTAGCTGTGTTTCTCTGCATTTTATTCATCCTTGCTGTAAGTCTATTTAGTCTGAACATTTATTTTTTTCTCACAAATTTACTCTTCTTTAAATTTTATGTAGAATCAGGACTCAGTAGAGGAGGCCCTTGGTCCTCTGGAGGCCCTTCCTCAAGAAGAAAAGCTGCTGTCAGCAAAAGAGGAGAAGTTCTTCTGTGTTCTGGCATCATTTTCCCAAGAAGACTAAAAAGAATCCACTGTACAAAGAAACTCAACAAAAGGTGGACTCAAGTTCAGGAATCAGAGACTTTGACACAAATGGATTCATGGGAGAGTTCAAACAAGAAAAATAAAAGAACAGAGACAGGTTTGAATACTGTGATGTGACAAAAAAACAGAAAAGAAAATCAGAATCCAAATGAACAATTTGAAGGCAGAGCCACACAGGACATTTTGTGCATATTGGACGGACGGGAATTGGTCATACATGATTATACCATGGTCCAGGTGAATACTTGATTCTGATTGGCTGTTGGGTGTGGATTAAAAAGTGATAATCTACAGTGATAATGCACACCTAAAAAAGAAGTTCCGGTCAGCTATCTTAAATGTTCTGTATCACTGCGTCGGCTTCTTTAAAACCACCTTTTGCTTCACCATCTGGACAAAAACAAGCGGAAAGAGGAGAACTCTCTCTGATCTGATGCTTTATTTGCTCTGAAAACCAGCCTGAGGTGTTTCTGAAGGAGCGGCACTACTGCTTCACACTTAAAGCTTTGTTCTGTGTTTTTATGCCAAATAGTTTGGAACATAAAAAAGGCCATCATGCTGTAGAGTTCTCCTATTTAAATACAGATTAAATCATTTGATTTAATAAGCAACTCAATGTGATTATATTGACCCCCCCCTCCTTTTGAAACATGTTTGCCTCAATTATGGTTGTTTTTACACCTTTAGCAGGTTCCGTTACATTTTTGTGCTCATTTTGTTGATAAAAGTAACACTTTTAAGGTTTTAGTTTAATGCAATTCTAAACTGATCAACTTTCCTGATCAGCTTTTTGTTTTGTCAAATTTTGTTAAAAAGGAAGCAGAAATCAAACATTTTTATTGATCAATAATAATATTTGTTTAAAATTATGCCAACAATACTTTCTTTTGGAACTTTTCTTTAGTATTCTGACTACAGTTGGACCCATCCTGTTATTGTAAGTCCACAGGGAACCGGTGCAGAAGAGACACTGAGATAAACATCTGAGCAGATAATGGCTCTCCAATGGATCTGTCGCACAGAGGATTCACACCTTTTAGAGGAAGCTTGGAGTCTTACCTCAAAGGAATCCTTTCAAATTAAAGGTGTTGAACACATGAAGGTAAAAGTTACATCCAAACAACGGCTGATGCAATCTTTTCTAACTGTGTTTGTGTTTTTTTTTAGTCGATTTTCTCACCTTTTTCAGCTGTGGTGTTCAGGTGTTGACACGCTTCCATTTATGGATAATCTTCCTCACCAGTCTTTGTTTGTGCTGACTTGCAGGAATGCTTCGTCGCACAAACGCCTGCAGGCTGCTTCATTTTTAAACACAAAATCTGAACGCAGACAAAGGAAACAAAAGTTGAGTCATAAATGAGCTGCAGCAGACTTACACTAATGCAAACAAGCCTTTGTATTTTAAGGCAGAATATTTAATATGTCATAGAAGCGACTTAACTTTCTTCATTCCCCATCCCTGGAAGTCTTCTTCCCCTCGTGCCCATCTGTGTGCACACAAGATTGATGGGGTCCAAAAAGGCAGGGCTTGCATAATATATATATAATAAAGAGAAAAGGAGAATTTGAGGGAATATTTTTTTATCAATTACCCAAATTTCTGAAGATGGACCACCCGGGGCTCCTCTTCAAAAGGTAGCATCCAACACAACTACAGCCAAGAATAGATCTTAACCAAGTATGCGTTTTTAAGTCAAAAGGTTGAGTTTGACTTCAAAATCTTCCTTTGATGAATAAAGCCAGTGAGATGTTTGATGACTGTAACTGCGTATCCACTGACTATGAAATTGTAACGTACCCAAACTAGAGCTCCTGCTTGGTTGATGCTATTCGACGACCCTCCCCAGAGTTCAGATTCTTTTAAAACCATGGCCCGCTGCGACTGGCGCCAAATTTGCGCTGACAGACCTCAGTTTGCAACTGACTTAACATTGAAACTGGCCACCTCCACTGCACAAATCACGTTTGGTGTGAACACAGCACTACCAGGACCTCTTTGCAGACGCGCCCAAGCATTCCCTTGCTCCAGAGGATAGTGCGGCATCTCTGCTTATCCCCTCCCAGAAATCTCTAGAATGTTCTCCAATGCTGTTGAAAGAAGCTGTACCTCATTTTGATGAGTCACCCCAACCGGACCTTTCAAATCATGAGGACCTGACACTCTTTCCCGATGGACTCTACGTAAGAAACCTCTCTTTCTTTCAGTTGCTGTCAACAATATACATTAGCCGCGTTTACATGGGCAAAAGTAATCGGAAAGAATGCCTGATCGGAAAGAAAATGTGTCATGTAAACGCGCCGTTCGGAACACTCTGCCCCAGTCAGACTCTTTCGGATCAAACTTTCTTTCCAATCGAGATAGGTGGCTTATACCGATCCTTCACCCGATCGTGTTGCATGTAAACGGTCATTCCGATCGTGTGTCACTTCTGCTCTGGTTTACGTCATTCATAGACGGCGTTTCGCTGATAGAAAGCTTTGGAGCTCATACGGGACCAATCAGCTGTTCTGCGGCGGCCCCCTGAAAGGCGCCGCTCCGCTCTCGCCCCGCTGGCTCTCCCCCCTCCTTCAACCCTCACGAAGGGGCTGCTGGGGAGGAGCGCTTTGTGCCCACTGACGTCTGGACCCGGCACCCGAGCTCTGCGTTCGGGCTCTGGTGCCAGTAGACCGAGTGAACCTCTCTGAGCAAAGCAGCAGGATTTATTAATGTGTTTGGGGGGGTGCTTTGTTACGTGTGCGTTTTGTTGTGTTGTTATGTGTGAGCCGAGCCGCCGCTCTGGGTTAGCGGCTGCGGGACTCACAAGAACCGAGCAAAGCTCGGCCCGTCAGCTCACGCATTTGGGTCGGTGTGTGAGCTTCAAAGCAGGAATGCCGCTCAGTCCTTAGAAACTGTCCAAACAATCACGTGGATTTGTGTTTCCAGTTGTGTCCCGACAAAATAAAGGCTGTTATTCAAAACATTTGCGTGCAGCCAAGCTAATGTAGTTAGCCCGTGTTTATAGCCTCTCCTAACTCTGGTTTCCAGCTCCGTTCTTGCACAAAAAAGCACTGACCACACTGATTAAATATAAAACGATGAGCGAATATACGCTTCATAAAATTCATAACATTAATAAAAGCAAGTTTGGAAGATCGTCTCGTATATTACCGAGCTACTGCATAAATGTATGTGACAGCAAAGGTTTGTTTACAACGGGACACTTCCTTCCGGGTTTTTCAACAGTACTGCGCATGCCCAAATGATTCATTCCGACCCAAACTGTGACCCATGGGAACGTTTGTTCTAATTGGAAAAAGGTTTTCTGTGCCCATGTGCACGGGTGTATTTTAACCCGACCATTGATCCGATCAAGATATTTTGCCCATGTAAACGCAGCTATTGACTTGGCTTATCTCTCTGTGTATTATTTCTGGTATTGTCTAATTTTCATTATTTCTTAGAGTTTATGTTAGTGTGTTGTCTGTACACACAATGACAAAAAAAAACCCCCTCCCTTCCGTGGGTGGTTTCTAACCCAAGCTCGGGTCCTCTACCAGAGTCCTAGAGCTTGAGGGTCCTGTGCAGTATCTCAAATAAATAGACTACTTGTTTAGTTTTCATTGTCTCATCAAAATGATTACATAACCCATGATGTCACTGAAATGAAGGAGATGAAAGATGACATCAGCAACATGGCACCATCAGTCATGACCTCATGGCTGATGTTATATGACATCATTTACTTAACTCATGTTCCTCTTTAAAGCGCTTAAGACACATCCGTACTGTTATACATCATGTGTGTGTTGATTTCAGCCATCTTACCTGCAAAATCACGATCAAAAAGAGCGCACTTGGTCACATTCTGCTGACACATTCAACCTGTACTGATAGTTTAAGTAGTTTCAACAGTAATGTTACTGATTATTTCAGAGATCAAAATGAAATTAAATGGGGGGGGCAACTGTTTTAATGAATTTTTAAATCACACAGTGCCACACAGTCTACAAATGCATTTACATGTAGAGATTCTTTTAAATGCGTTTCTTCACCAAAGCTGTCATGTTTATATTTGATTGTAGGCGCATCAACCCACTGTTGGCCCTGTAGGCAAACTGGAAGGGGTCAAAGGGTCAAAGGGAGTTAGGGGACAGTGCAGGAGTCGCTCCAAGCACTTAGTCATTACAGACGTGAGGGCTGAGGGTCTGCAGTCGTTGATGCGGTATATGGACAACGTTTTGGGGACAGGGATGATGGTGGAGGGTTTCAGGCAGCTTGGAACACAGGCATGGGACAAAGAGAGGTTTTTTAGTTTTCATTGTCTCATCAAAATGATTACGTAACCCGTGACGTCACTGAAATGAAGGAGATGAAAGATGACATCAGCAACAATGGCACCATCAGTCATGACATCAGTCATGAGGTCATGACCTCAGGACTGACATTATATGACATCATTTGACGTCAGTCATGAGGTCACATGACATCATTCGCATGAGGTAATGGCATTACTTGTTCCTTTGAAAGTTTACATATAGGTCTTCTACTGACTGACAGACTATTCAAACTTGAGGTGCGATCAGAGAGAGTTCAAGACTTTGAAAACTGTTAGAAACCAGTTTTTTCCCCAACCGGAAACAAAATAACTTGAGAGGATTCTTACTTTCAGACATTAGCATAAAGGCAAAAAAAACTACTTTTCCCCTAATTTGTTTCACAGCGTTTAATCTTTTACTAAGTTTTGAGAACAAAAAGGGTAAAAAATGTTTCTGAATAGACTGTTCAGCTCATTCTTCAAGCCCACCACGAGCATCGACCAGGAGCCTTTGCTGTTTGAACCGATGGATCCAGAATACCTGGAAGATTGTTCAAGAATTCAGCTTCTGCAGCAGAAAAGCAAGGCTCTCAGGGAAGAACTGCTGGATCTCCAAGAGGAATGTCAGAAAAAAGCAGAGGAAAGATTTGATTATGCCACACTGAAAAATGAGACGACTTCTCTGATGAAGGAGCAATCAAACATGGAAGACCATCTGGAGGAGCTGAAACTGCAGTGTGAGAGAGTAAATCCATACAACTTCCCAATCCATCTGCACACATTAAGAACGGAAAAAGAGGAGCTTCTGGAAAAACGTGATGGACTTTCAAATACAATCAGGCAATTAGAACAACAAGTGTCCCAATATCAAAAAGATCAAATAAACACCTTGGAGCTGGAAAAAGAAAATAAAGAAATCCTCCAGGAAGTGGAAATGCTGCAGAACAAATGTGTTCATTTGTCAAACTTAAAAAACAAGTTTGTTTCTGCAAAAGACAAATGTAAATCTGCTCAGGAGCAAAACTCCCAACTCAAGGAGCAACTTTCACATCTGAAATCGAAGGTCCAACAAGAGGAAGTTCTGGTGCTGACCAGCTTGAATGTTTCTGCAAGTGATCTGGAAGAAAAATACAAAAGCCAATGCGATCACATCCAGGCTTTGCAGCAGCAAAAAACAGATCTCCAGAAAGAGTTAGAAGATCTAGAAATCAAAGAACGTGGAGAATCGGCCCTGAGAATCAAGTTATCCCACCTTGAGACTCAAAAGAGCAATTTAGAGGGTCAATGTCAGCAAATTAAAAAGGTCACTGACATTTTCACCAAACAATGTGAAAAGACAGCAAGCTGTCTTGAACAAGTGGATGACCTCAAATCAGACATCGTCTCACTTAAAAAGGAAAAAGAATCCCTCCTGAAAGAAAGGAAAGAAGTAGAACTCTTAAAATCAGAATTTCAAGAGCTGCTACCGAAATACGAGGAGGTGAATTCCAGTGTCAAGACTTTGAAAAATGAGAACCTTGACCTGAAAAAGGAACTCCTAAATCTCCGTTCAGACGCCTGGAAGTCTAAACGCATTCAGGTTGAGTTAGAAGCTGCAAAAAGCCAAGAAACAATCCTGAGGAAACAAAATGCATGTCTGGCTAAGGTGGTTTCAGACAGCAGATCCAAGGTCCGAGAGCAAAAACCGATTCAGAACAACCTTCAGCGTGCTGCAGTCGGACACCCGGGTCTGAAACCCAGACCTGCATTGGAGAAGAAATCTGCAAAGACACAAGTGAAGAAAGCTGCTGTGAAGAAGCCCCTCACCAAAGTGGCTAAGCAGCAGAGTCTTTACGCGCGTGAAAGAGGTTGGAGATAGACGAGGCGGTGAGACACAAGAAGAACCTGAACGCTCACAGAAAAGACCTGACTGGAACTCTGTCCACACTGTTCATCCACATGAGAAGCACTAAAGATGAGACGCTTGGACACACTTATCCATTAGACCCCCCCCCCCCCCCCCCACATACACGGCACCTACACAAAATCATCGTGTCTGTGTGGGTTTTCTCCGAGGGCTTCGGTTCCCCCCACCCATCCAAATCCACTAAAGCTGTAGAAATGACATTTAGAAGTAGTAGGTAAATAGCACTTTAGTGGATTGGGTTCATTTTAGTACTGAAGATGTTATTCTTCTCCAGGAGGCTTTTCTCTTTTCTGAACTTCAATTCTCAGATCTGAGAAAGCCTGTATGAAGAAGAAATGTCATTTAGAGGGAAAAAAAAGGTAAAAGGTGGTTTTAGAAAGACTAGTCTAGATGTTAAAGTTGTAATAAATCTAGCCACAGGGATAAAACTGCTCCCCAAATATGGACTTGAAAAAACAGGGCGGCACGTCGGTTTGTTGGGTCAACTTTGTTACCTGACTGACTCGTGTCTGAGTGGGTTTTCTCCGAGGGCTTCGGTTCCCCCCACCCATCCAAAACGAGGTTACATGGTTACATGGTCGGAAAGACCGCCTGATCGGAAGGAAAATGCGTCATGTAAACACGTCACACTGCCTCTCTGGGTCTCTCTCTACCTTGACAATACAGGGTTGCATCAGAAGGAGCATCTAACAAACAAACTCTGCAGAACCACCTGTGTGAATCAGTGAAAGCTGATTCACTGTGGTGACCCCTGATGGGATGTGCCACAAGGTGAACAACAACAGAAGGAAATCCGATCTGGCAACAACCTGCAGGGCTAGAAATGGTGGATTATATACAAAAAAAGTTTTATATTCTCTCTATCACTAAAAACGATGGTCTCCAGCTCTGGGGCCTCATTTATAAACGTTGCGTACGCACAAAAGAAGGCGTCTGCCACTCTCTACGCAAAAGTTGATATTTATAAAAAGCAAACTTGACGGGAAAATGTGCGGTCCTTCACGCAAGCTCTGACCCAGGCGTACGCACAAAAACGGGTGAAATGAGAAACGGCGACACCGTCGGCAGATGGAAGAAACACGTGAAAGTGAAAATGACAATACTGCGTCTCATAAATAACATAAAGACTTCACAAAGCAAGTCTCACAATTAACAGCTACACGAACACCCGTTTGATCGATCAGCAGTGAAACAAACAAAAAAAAAAAATCAAATGAAAATTACAACAGAAATTCAAATGAACACATATTTGCAAAGAGAAAAGTGAAATATGTTCTGCAATATTGGCATGTTGTGCAATTCAACCTCATAAATAATATAGTTAACAGAACGAAATAATGTACCAAACTGATATTCTCGTCAATGTGTCCGTCTGGAGGAGCAGATATAGTCAAAGTCAAAATCAAAGTCAGCTTTATTGTCAAATATGCTGCATCCGTAAGACATACAGCAAAGATGAAATTGCTTTCCTCTCACCCCACAGTGCAAGCAGCATATAAAATAATAAATAAACGACTTAAAAATACATTCTTTTAAAAACAATAAAGCCGATAGAGCCGCTGCGTGTGCACGCGCCGCCAGATGTGTGCGAATCAGACAGACAGACAGACAGACGTATTAATTGTCCACTGGGGAAAGTTGTTTTCATAGTAAAACATTTCTTCGTAAGCTATGGAATTATGGTATTCATGCACATGCCTTTAGTTTGTTTTATTTTTGATAAAACAATGTATGGCGTATGTCTCAACCATTCAGAAAGCAACAAGAAATTACATTTGCGCTGAACAATTTCCCATTTCCACGTGGATTATTACCGACATCTGTAGCTTGTCAGATGCAATTAAATGGATGGAAATAAAATGCCCCATCACAATGCGTAATGACGCACAATGGCTGATCTTGGATCTTAGAAGATGTGGCAAATGGAAGAATTCAGAGTGAACGCATCTTTAGACAGCAAGAAGACTTGCTGGCAAACGAGGACGAGTGGCTTATGAGCCGGTTCCCACTTCCTCCAGCCGTCCTGTTGGAGCTTTTGGGGGGGTGTCACCCGGTGCATCAGGTGCGTCGTGCCCCCCCGCCTCAGTCACCACTCCACATAAAAGGGACTCCCCAATAATTGCCGCCACTCTCTCATCAAGAGGGGTCAGCTCCGGTGTCCCAATTTTTCTCCTCTTTTCCACCTCGCCAACTATAACTTCTACTTCACATTGAGTGAAGTTACGTTTTTTTGATTTCCTCTCTGTGTTTGCCATGGTTTCACTATCAATGAATATTCATTTGTGGGCGTTTCACGGACTATTTATGGGCAACTATGGGCGTGCCATGAAGCCGCAAAAGCTGCGCAGCATTTAGAATTGGTTGTGATTTATTAAGGTAAGGATGCGCAGGATGTGCGTGCGCACGGTTTTATAAATCCGAATATTTCTGTGCGTACGCACATCCTATGTTTCATCCGTACGCCACTTCTGACGCAAATCCTACGCAAGGTTTTATAAATGAGGCCCCTGGTCCCCAAAGGATTCTCCTATTGCTGCTCTTTGGCTTTGAAGAGAAATGCTAACAATTTGAATAATTAATAAGTCTGTTTTGGTTGATTTTTTCTTGGTCACCAAGTTCAGTGATTTATGTTTAGTTTTCTAACATGTCAGATGACAGCAAAATGATGGTAAAAGGTTGAATCTACTGTCAGAGTGGTTTATTATTGGAAAAGCTTAAACTAAAGCTTATTTTCTCATCTTCTGCTGCACATCAGACTGAGAGTCTCTGTGCAACATATTTAATTTTGGAAAAAACCCCTGCAAAATATGCAAAATCACGATCAAAAAGAGCTCACTTTGTCACTTTCTGCGGACTCATTCAACCCCTATTGGCTTGACTTCTGTTCTGCTGGTCAGCTAGCTACTGATCTATTCGCATAACCTTGCACCATTAACACATACAACACAAGTTCTGCACTGTTTTATACAAACTACATAACTTCTAAGAGTAAACAAAAATCACCAAATGCATTTTACTCCATTAGCGAACACTTAAACTCCTAACATGTCTGAGCTTTAGCTTAGCTTAGCTCTTGACCTAAAAACTTAATATTCTCAATCAATACTTTCATTTTTGTTCACATGCCTGTTCCATAAACCCAAGCTTTTGCAAAGCTTTCATGCATCTCTCAGCGTTTAACTTTTTACATTTTAGGTTACACTGGATTCAAACATTTCTAATGTGTAAACTGCTCGCCGCTGATCCACATCCGCCATCTTGGAAACAAAACGTGGTGTCTGAATCATGTCAACTTCTTTAAACAACACATTTACTTAACTCATGTTCCTCTCTAAAGCACTTAAGACACATCTTTACTGTTATACATAGTGTGTGTGTTGATTTCAGCCTTCTTACCTGCCAAATATACAAAATCACGATAAAAAAAAAACGCACTTGGTCACATTCTGCTGACTCATCAACCCTTCCTGACTCGACTTCTTCTGCTGGTCAGCTACTGATCTATTGAGCACCGAGCGCCCTCTGCTGGCGAAATTAGGTATTGGCCAAAACCGTTTTTAAACACAAACCGATAGTTTACGTAATTCTAACAGTAATGGTACTGATAATTTCAGAGATCAACAAAATACTAAAGTAAAATTGTGAGATTTAAGTGTCATAATTTAACGACTTCAAAGTCGTAATTTAAAATAAATTGTTTGTAAACTGGACCCAAAACTCAGGAAAAAAAATGTAAGTTTGAAAAAAAAAGCTTTTTAAAGCAAAACAAAAAATCTTAAGCACAGAATTTGTATTTAAAAGCAAATATTTAATATTTTTATTTACAACTTTGAAAGTTTTTTGTTCAACGTGGTGGCATAACTATCCCTCCATAACGATGGGATGTTGTCTTTACGCACCTTTGGTTAGACGCTTCACAGTGGATCACTCCATCGTCTGTCTCCAATGAATCCCCGGAGAAAAAGAACTCCTTTGCAGAGTCTTTGTGGCAGATGAGGCCTTCCCACTGCAGAGAAACCCCATGCAGTCATTCCCAGGGGGCCTCCTTTCCCGATAGAGCTGCATCTTTACCTACAACCTGTCACCAGCCCGGCTGCTTGTGAAGAATGCCTTCTGGATGCCCTCTGCTCAGTGGAGTCTGTATTGGCGCCTGACTGAAGATCCAGAGCAGAGTGTGAAGTTCTGGTGTTCTGCACAGCTTCATCAGGTCCTCAGGAACACAGGAACCTGCAGTGATGAGGCTGTGGTAACTGAAGACCAGCCGCTGCACAGGATCCAATAGGTTGCTGCCAACAGAGAGGCTCTCCAGCTGAGAAACTCCTTCATGATCCACTTTCCTGCAGAGCAGACCCATGGCAGATCCAGAATCCTGTTTTCTGTCCTCCAAGGACCGAACCACAACGGCTCTTTTGAGAGCCACAGACAAAACCTTGAAGAGCTTGATTCTCTCTTTTTCACAGTTTTTACTGAAAACTTTTAAAGTACTACATTAGTTGAAAAGGTAAGACAGGTAACATAGTACATTTGGACTGGAGCAGAACTGCCCTCTTCCTTGTTAAATCACACTGCTGTAGGTGCAGGACGCTGCTCAGTAGCATAGAGCAGTGAGAGAGCGTGAAAAGTTACCTGAGGTCTAAAATCTGATGTGTCAGAGTGTAAACACGCTGCACGCTACGTGTAATGCTACATACGCACTGAGCATGTGTGGTGCATTCAAATACGCGCTGAACATTGGTTTTTGTACGCACTTATAGCTACCGGCGTTCACACAAGTCTGTCGCCATCAATATATATGACTGCGTTGGCCGTCATGTGACACGCATGCACCGTTACTATGCATTGAGCATATTTCTTTCAGTATATATTGAGTAGATAAAATAAGTAAAAAATACAGTAAAAAAAATGAAAACACACGTGTTGGGATGTCCCAAGGAAGTTTTGAAATCATTATGGGATGGCCACACGGCCTAAAACACGCCCGCTGTTTTGTGGCAAACTGTGAGAATTAATAAGTTTTGGGTTTTTTGACAATATGGGAAACCGACATTTCACACACATGCCGCCAATTCAGTTCAATTCAATTCAATTTTTATTTGTTTAGCCCAAAATCACAACAACAGTCGTCTCGATGGGCTTCCAAGTAAAACATGAACTCAAAAGGATCACGAATACAAAGAGTTCAATAGGAAAATACTAAAATAAACTAACAAACTGACTAAGCTGTACCGGCATTCCTGCCCTTAGACCCCCCCTTCGCGCCAGCTCGAGTCTATAAACAACACAGAAGTTTAGTTGCACGTTGACCTTGCCACCATCTTGAATTTTTTTAATAAACAGCACCTTTAGTACCAGATTCAAACAAAAACTTATCCTGGGGATTTTTATCGATCGTCTCGTCGCTTTTCCGGCATTAATGGCGAGCTACAGTGGAAAAATGTTGTAGATTGTGAACGCCGTGCGCATGGCCAATTCACAATTAATCAATCAATCAATGCATAAATACTTTACTGTCCTGTGAGGGATCATTTGTCTCGGGTTGAGGAGCCCACAGCTACAACATAAGAAACACAACACAATAAACATACACAATAAGACAACAGCCACAAAAATAACAAGCACAGGCAGTTGTTCCAGACATGTAGAGTTTGTTCAGCAGTCTTATGGCTGACGGAACGAACGACTTCTTATATCTGTTGGTTTTGAATTTGGCTGCTCTGAAGCGTCGTCCGCCGTGCAACAACTGATGCACATTTTCATCCGTGTGTCGTACAAAGGGTATCCATGAATTCTAAGCTCAAGATTGACACAAAAATATAAAATTGTGGGTGTGGGTGTGGTGAACAAGAAACCCTCGTAAAAATAATCTGCTGACTCAACTAAAAAATGGAGTTTAAGGAAAAAATGTTACAATTCACTAAGGAAATCAATTTACACTTGTCCCAACAAGTTTTTTTGTTTTGTTCATTAAAATAATCATCAAACTTCTTATACTTCTACTTTGCAGAGCACAACCTCATGGCGTTTGTTGTCACGGCAGCAAATATGCTTGAAGATCTAAAATAAAACTGGAATCGGTTTCTGTAAAGCCATGTCAAATAAACAAAAAACAGAAATGTAAATCTTTATAATTTAAAGTCAGACAGTTACTTATTTAAATGAATTTAGGCAGCAACAGTTACCTTTATCTAGTAATTAAATATGATTTATGAGCTAAATTTGTGGAAATCACTTTTGAAAACCGTTTCTTGACCATTATTCTGATAGCAAAAGTGTTTTTCTCTTTTGATTTTTCACCTTTTTCACCGCGAAAGAGCTGGAACGTTCCTAACTTTGGGGGACATCTCTACTGCTTTTACCTGAACTTTTTTAGATTTTTGTCATGAAGAAGTCACAGAAAAAGTGTTTCACTCTGACACAGTTTTAAAACAGTTCTTTTTAAATGGAATTAGTTTGATTTTTCATTTTCACAGTAATGAACATATTTAATAACAACAGTAATATTGTATCGATGAGAAAATCTACTGAGAAAAGTTTGAGAGTAAAATAGAAAAAAAAGAGCAATAGAAACTCAATGCTACATAGAGATGAATAGATGGATGCTACATTTCAGTGATTGATAATTAAATGTCACGGTGCAGATGGGATTTGTCTCCCCCTGCTGGTCATCTTTGACATGACACCAGATGTTCTGCAGAAACAGCTGCTGTCATGAGGCTACAGCAGTGCAGCAGGGTCCGGCTTCAGATTATCGTAGATGTTGTTCTGGGGTGGAGGACCTTTCCTCATGTCCACGTAGATCGGGTTCTCAATGTCCTGGTTGCTCCTCTGTCAAACAACAGGAAAAAGAAATCAGAAACACTTCATTAAATCCACAAATATATTATTTTAGGTGGGTTTTTCTGTTCATTATGAAACATCTGGCTGGTTGTGTGTAAAACCGAATGTCATGATTGTGGTGGGTTTTTTTTTTTTAGTAACAATGACATGATTCCATCTTGAGAGTCCTGAGAGCTCCTTTTGCTTAATCACTTAACAGGAAGTGGTTTACAACCCATTACTAAGGTTAATTGTATCAAAGCGATGCAAAGCTGCTTTTCTCCATGAAAGAATCTGTAGATTTATGTTAATGGCATAAGCACTGTCACTGCTGGATCAGCGTTCCTCATGCTGCGTTCACACCAGGCCGGGAAACACGTGTTCTTTCAGTTATGTTTATGTGCATATATGCGCGTTTCTGCATTCAAATTTCTCACGTTCAGCTCATTCTTGAATGTGCATCAGGTGGCGTGAATGCACTAACAATAGCATTAATTGCGTAAACGGTTGAAAAGCTGTAGGCTACGTCAAAATTTCCACTCTAATCCTTAACTACCAAAAAACCCAAATAGTGTGGAACTATCTAATGATCTGGATTTTAAAAGCAATTCCGACACTATGCTCACTAATTTTTTTCTTTTTTTTTTCAATCTGCGAATTTGACGTCACCGATTTCGCTAAGTGAAAATGGAATCGACGTGAGAGTTTTACGACGACTATTCATGAATCTTTGTGTTTTGATGATGAAAACGCTGATTGTATTAAAACATACATTTAAATATATTTGCCATGTCCAAATTCCCATCCTAACCCCTAACTACTAAAAAACTAGAAAGTGCAGCACTATGTAGTGCCCTGGATTTTAAAAGCAATTTGGACACCATGCTTACTACTTTTATTTTTTTTTTTTTGAGTATGACATCATCGATTCCACAAAGTAAAAAATTATTTGAGATTTTTTTTTAGATTATCGAACAAATAAAACCAATGCAGGGGGAGTAAATACTTTTCCCCAGCACTGCAGCAGAGATGTTTGGATCGGGTTCGACCCGATGATTCAGAAAACAGCAGTTACCATAAGGCGCATGTAGCAGCAGGTGATGAAGCTGCTGTACAGGAGGGCTGACAGTAGCAGACCAATCAGGATCCACACCATCATGGGAACCTGTTCGTTGGGAGGAGGAGGAGGAGGAGGAGGAGGAGGAGCTGCAGTCTGTCTCTTTGGCTCATTTTGAAGAAGAGTGGAATTTTTCCCAGCTTCCCCCACGTGAATTAGTGGTGAATCATAAAGTTCAATAATCATACAGAGAGAATTTCTGTTAGCATAGGAAAACTAAAATTCTGAATAAATAACATTTGATATGAAAACATTAAAATAAACATCTGGATCAAAACGAAATGCTCATGGACACTGCCTAGAATATGTTTTACACACCAGATTAACTTTGTCTATATTTAGTTTTAATACTGTTTTCCCATTTTAAATATAAAAATGCAGAAAGTCACAGGATTTAGGAAAGCTATAATCCCTGTCAAAATAAAAGCCCAAACTGTCCCAAATTTAGCTGAAAGAAGTTATGGAAAAGTAAAAAAATATTCATTACAAGAAATATATGAAAATGAAAATATTTTTGGTTAAAAACAGAAACACAAAGTATAACAAAAACAAGTTTTTGTTAAAGCTATTTCTTGAGCATTCTAAAAGCAGTGAAAGGGAATTTCAGTCAATTAATTTTTTTTTTTACACAGGTCAGAAACTAAATGAGCTTTTTTTTTAACTCTTGAAGTAGAGATGCCAAAAAATCTGCATGTGGTAGCAGGTGATGCTGAGCGGAAAAGGGGTTATCGCTTGCTACACAAGTAAAAAAGGGACAAAAACATTTCATGCTGTCTCAGAGGCGGTGAACAGGAATACTTGGAGCTTTTGGTTTTGTCGTAATGCCAATCAACAGGTTCTCACAGTAGCTCCGCCCCTAACCGATCTATTCCATTTTTCTATGGACCTGCAACCAACGGGGGCCCAAAAATGGCAGGGTTTGGTCCAGCTTTATGGATCTATTTTATAATGGAAATGATGAAAATACCGGACTGGACTGGACCGCTCAGTGGAAATGAGGCTTTTTAGACCTTCAAAGAAGAGATAGATAGAGAAGAACCTTTTGTTGTTGCGGTTACGACTGAAGTCAAACTAAATGAAACTACAGACCTCTGCAGAAATTCTCCTGTTAACATCAACATACCTCGTTGTAGTTTGGTTGGTTTTCCAGTTATGGTGTGAAACAGAATACCTTGGCTCAGTGTGAACTCGCACTGGTAGGAGAGCTGCATGGCCTCCTCTCCAATGTTGACCAGCAAGAAGACAGTTCTGTTTAAACTCGCTTGATAAAAGACATTCGCACAGTTGGAACTTCCCTTCTGGCAGAGCAGCTTTTTATTATTTCTGAAATACAAAAGGAGATGACAGGTCTGGGTTGGTTTCTAAACAAACAAACATATAAATAAACACATTACCAAAAAATATATAGAGTCAAATGGTTTGAGCCTACATTTCTGATCGGCTGGCAGAAAAGTGAGAGGAAAGGCTGACGGCGGTTTTCAGTGATGGGTTTGAATGAGGTGAAATAACCACCTAAATAAAACGTGTGCATGTCGACAAAGCTTTCAACACAACACGAATACAACATTTCCTTTAGGTTTAGCATGTCTGTTGTAAGTAGAATTTTTCTTTAAGGCAAAGATTTAAGGCAATATCTCAAGGCAGCGGGAGGTGGGGTGAGGGTGTGGTGTCGTTTGAGCACTGTTCATGGGGGGAGATGGGTGGTGCGTAGGTGGAGAGGGTGTTTAGCATCCTGATGGCCTGGTGTGTGAAGCTGTTTCTGAGCCTGATGGTGTTGGAGTGGAGGCTCCTGTACCTCCTCCCTGAGGGCAGAAGGCTGAACAGGTTGTGTGCAGGGTGGCGTGCATCCTTGACAATTGT
The DNA here is from genome assembly GCA_023969325.1 of Oryzias curvinotus. NCBI lineage: Eukaryota > Metazoa > Chordata > Actinopteri > Beloniformes > Adrianichthyidae > Oryzias > Oryzias curvinotus. Next base: position 30,762,630 of record CM043726.1, read on the forward strand.
TAGTGCTTTGCGGGTGAGGCGGGTGATGTATAAGTCCTGTAGGGAGGGGAGTGGTGCTCCAATGATTCTCCTGCAGGGCTCTTCTGTGTGTGCAGCTGCCCCCCCACACAGTGATGCAGCTGGAGAGGATGCTCTCAATGGTTCCTCTGTAGAATGTGGTCATGATGGCTTGTGAAGCACCTGATCTTTTTAGTTTCCGCAGGAAGTAGAGACGTTGCTGACCTTTCTTTGCCAGTGATGTGGTGTTGGCGGTCCAGGAGAGGTCCTCATTGACGTGCACCCCCAGGGATTTTGTGCAGCTCACTCTCTCCACAGCAGTACCGTCGATGGTCAGTGGCAGGTGTTGAGTGTGGCCCCTCTGGAAGTTGACAACAATCTCCTTTGTCTTGCTGATATTTAGCAGGAGGTTATTATCTCTGCACCATTTTGACAGCAGATCTACCTCTTCCCTGTAGTTGGTTTCATCGCCACCAGAGTTGTGTAGTCTGCAAATTTCACAAGGTGGTTGGTGCTGTGGGTTGTTGTGCAGTTATGTGTCAGCAGGGTGAGAGCGGCGGACTAACCATACAGGCTTGGGGTGCCCCGGTGTTGAGAATGATTGTATTGGAGGTGTTGTTGCCGCCATGTACTGTTTGTGGTCTTCGGCTGAGGAAGTCCGGCAGCCAGTTGCAGATGGGGGTGTTGACACCCAGCTTGTCCAGTTTGCAAATGAGTTGCTGTGGTATTACTGTGTTAAAAGCAGAGCTGAAGTCTATGAACAGCATTCTCACATATGCGTCCTTTTTGTCTAAGTGGGTGAGAGCTGGACGGAGAGCAGAACAGATGGCGTCCACTGTCGATCGTTTGGGTCGGTTTGCAAACTGAAGGGGGTCCAGTGTTGGGGGAAAATGTTGGAATAAATGGATCCCCATGATATTGTTTCCTCACAGCAGAACCAAGCCAGACTTTCTTTAACCCTTGTGCTTTCATATGGGGTCCAGATGACCCGATCCTTCCATTGACGTGTTCTCCCTACCAGGACAAAGGTGGATGAAGGTGGAGAGGATTTCATGTCATCCATGGACACCAGTGAAGATCACAAATCATTGAAGAAAAAAAGTTCAGCGCACTGTCTAGATGGGTCTAGATGACCCCACTCCCAATGTTAAAGTGCCTAGGATAGCACAAGGGTTAAGCTGCTGTTCTTTGCTTGTTCAGAGTTCTACTGGGGGAACTGGGTGGGTGGAGGGAGGAATCTGGTGAGAGAGGGGTCCCATCCGTGTGTGATTGTCTTGTGCTTTCTGTTTTAAATAGTTTTCATTTTTATGACTATTTTGTCTGCTTTTATGTTAAGCGCTTTGTGTTTTTAATTGAAATGAAAGGCTATAATATAATTAAATCAAGTTTGAGTTTGAGTTTAGTGAGCTACAGTCGATGTTGCATGTCGGACCTTTCTTTAGAGGTTTTGGTTTAACCCAGGGGTGTCAAACTCATTTTCACAGAGGGCCACATCAGTATAGTGGTTGTCCTCAAAGAGCCAGGTATAACTTATACATGTAACCAAATAATGAAAAATAAACGTAACTACTCCTTAATGTTAAATAATTTAATATTTAGTTATTATGAAGTGACAATTCCAGTTGCATAGAAAACACGTTTGCTTGTTATTCTAGCATAAATCCTTTTACATTTGATTCTGTCAGGTTAGGTTATATGGACAGTGTTTGAGTCCTAATGTATAGTTGACCAATCCCATATTTCAAATCAGATTCCCCCTGGGTATGAATAAACACACACCAATTTTAATTTTTATTTCAAGAGATTAAAAACTTTTAAGCTCTCGCGGGCCACATACAATGACATGGAGGGCCACATTTCCCCGGGGTCTTGAGTTTGACACATGTGGTTTAACCCAACTGTGGACTCAAACCCACAATTTTCCAAGTTGAGGACGGACACTCACACCAGCCCACTAATTTGGAGGACAATCTCCCCAAAATACCTCCAACATAAAGTCTGGTAACCCTTGTGCTATCCTAGGCACTTTAACATTGGGAGTTGGGTCATCTAGACCCACTAGACAGAGCTCTGAACCTTTTTCTTCAATGGTTTGTGATCTTCACTGGTGTCCATGGATTACATGAAATCCTCTCCACCTTTATCCACCTTTGTCATGGTAGGGAGAACACGTCAGTGGAAGGGTGGGGGTCATAGGATAGCACAAGGGTTAAAGCAAAATTAGCACAAACACGTATGAAGCTTGGGAGATGATTTGAGCTTGATCTGAAGGCTCAGCATTTCTTAGAGTTCAATGCGATTGAAACTGTCCGATAACTAAAGCCTGATTGAGATAAACCAGGAGCGAAACCAGAACCAGAACAGGAGAAAAAAGAACGTTTTGACAGACAGCTTACCCTGAAATACTATAGAGTCGAAAATCTGCAACATCTAGATCAGGTTTGGCCGTGTGTTCACAGCCAATGATGGCTGACAGATTGGGGTGGACGCTGTGAAGCAGAGACGGGATAACGACAAAACCTGAAAAGTAAAAAGAAACAAAAACAAGTTACAGAGTTTCATTTCAAAACAAAAGTGGTTTTTATGAAGGCATTATCACAGATCCTAAACATAAAGCATCAAAACATGCAAAGAAAACAGCCCAACGTGTTACTAGATGATAAAAACGAATCCTACCATGGCTCATATGAGCGAGGAAGACGACCCTGAGAATGTAGGGTACCATCTCAGCTCGGCTGCTGCTTCAATCTGTGAAAAATCACACATGAAACTGAGCCAAGTCATCACAAAGACTACCCTCAAGTGATCAACACGTGAAAAAAAAGCTGTGACGCCGCACAAACAGAGTCACACAAAGACATCAGAGGTGATATCTTTACTTGATATCTTAGAACCCTTTCCTGTCACTCATTTGTGTTGCTGTGCAAACAGAACACCAGGTCATATAAGGTAAACCACTTTCTGATCAAGAGTCAAGTTCAGCTTCCTTTTGTGCAAGATAGTAATAGACTATACTATACTAATATAACTAATATAATATACTAATAGATAATGTCATGAGTTAGGGTTCAAACTCAACAAATTCAGGTTGTAAGTTAAATTGCCTGTAGGTTTCAAATGTGAAGAAGTATATTTCTACCAACAAAAAAAATGTGTTGCAGTGATCAAAGTATCTTTGAGGCCCGGAACCATTGGTACACCTGTGTGTCAAACTGTTACCATACAAATATCATTTGATATTTCATATTTAGGGACATGATGGTGGGAAGCAGATGGAGTTGGTTTGGACACAGGAACAGCGATAATGTGGGTAAAAGTATGCTGAGGATGGAGAGGCCTGGAAGAAGACCAAGGTTCATGGATGTAGAGAAGGAAGACACGAAGGTGGATGAGTGAGGATGATGACGGTCTGGGTGGAAGCAGATTATTTTTGAAGTTCAGCCCGCAGTAAGATGAATGCCCTGTGCCAGAGCACACGCAGCTGAAGCGAAAACCCAGAGCTGAAGGTCAGAAAATCCACCTAAAGTCCAACTAACAACAAAAAAAATACCGGTCTTTGACACCAAGAGGTCAAACTGGTTTCCCCAGTTTCAAGGGCCTAGAAAACCAGATGATTGAAATATGCTTTTGCTGCATTGCTGACCAGATACAGAAAGACGGAGGCCTTAAAATCAATGCATGGAAATTCTGAGTCAAACACTAATGACTAATGACCATTTGGAACAAATACAGCTGACTGGAGCACTTATTTGTCAGGTTTTGACTTCGACTCTAGTGGGAGAAGCCACAACCTCTCAGAGTGCCTCAGCATTCTTCAGGAAGAAGTAACAAAAGTCACAGATGAAAGAAAGATGGATATAACTATGGATATTGATGGATTAACACAGCCATTTCTGTTGACTGATTAACCCACCTCTGTTATTTATTCTCTCTGTCACTTACACTACACAGCAGCTTGTCCTAAAGAATGCAAAGGCTTCCCCAGCCCAGCTGAGCGGCAGTCTCAGTGGCATGACCAGAGTTTGCCACAGGACCCCCTCCTGGTTGGACACATTTGTGATGCCTTACTAATAATGCATATAGCTACAGCTGGACGATGTGGTCAAAAAGTAAAATCTTGGATTTTTTTCATTCCAAATATGATTTTTGATTTTTTTCTCCCTTTTTTTTCCCAACTTTCTTGAACAAAAATGACAAATGATGGAATTTATTTAACACATTTTTATTTTAACATCTCCTTTGGAATTTGACTCCGACCCAAAGTTAAACTAAATACAAGCTGTAAAAATGTTTGCAGAACAATACAGCAGATGTTTTGTGAGCCGCTAGTTTAAGTATCTCATAAAGAGAAATACTAGAACGCACTCAGCAGAGCCTTTTGGTAGCAACAGCCCTGAAACGGAAGTGTCAACCACAAAAACCAAAATCTAATTTATGACTCATCAGCCAAGCTGGCTGGTACATAAAAAATATATTATTTCATTATTTTACAAAGAAAAACTACAGGTTATTTCAAAAAAATGATATTACATTAAATACAAACAGAGAGGAAGTCACACATAGTCCCATCGTCTGACCGAATGCATTTCACAGTACCAAGAGGTGCTACATCAACCAGAAAATTCTCAGAGGCTTGAGTTTCGTCGCTCTTTGCTTTTAGGAAGTAAACAAACACAACCCCTTAATACACATCTGTAAAATACTGCATTTGCTTGAAACCATCTTTTAATTCGTTGTTTACTGTACCAGCGCTCTGTGTTCACCAGCTCAAGCTCCAACTTTGTCAGTTGGATTTCTGGTTCTCGTTTGGGTGAACTTTCCCTCCATGCACACATCGCATTCTTTATCAGATGTCCGTTTTGCAGCTTTAATGTGCATGTCTACTGTTACATCCTGCAATCGTAGGACGCAACGCATTTCATTCCAGGTTTGAATATCATAATTGAGATACAAACATCATTTTCATCACATCTGTATGTAGTACATCCTTTTAAACACATGAATCGTACATTTTGGGCATCTCAAGAACTTCTGTACCTTCACACCATTGGCAGTGGCCCACTTCACCGAGAAGAGTTCTTATGGGAATGAGGGGATGTAGAGGGCGTTCTTCTACATCACTATACATACCTGTGCATCTCCCCTGCCTTGTGCCAACCCAAAAGTACACTTTCTGCCTGCCAGCATCTTAGCATCAGTGTCTCCAAATTAACATTTTTATTAAACTTTCTGTTGGTGGTGTGAGTCCAACAGGAAACCAAAGGCAGCTAAGTCACCTTTCTGCATTTGTAGTCGTGAGATTTGGAGTTTTCTTGTTCTGTTTCAGTTAACAATGTTCTTGTGTTTCACCAGAAGCTTTGGCGTGGAGCTTCAAAGTCACTAATCCTTTTTTTTAAACGAGGGGATCTTATAGAAGTAAAATACTCATTTTCACCCACTCCTGGCATGCCATTAAATTAAGAGCGCCTCCGTGCTTTATCAATCCTTCAAAATGCACACATCATATGAGACAAAGTAAAATGATGATTACATCTACTGTCAGAACTGTTTGTTATTGGAATAAGTTTGAAGCACGTTCTTATCTTCTACTGCAGTGCGTATAGTTTCTGCTCAGAAGCAAAGTTCTTCAATTACAGAATTGCATTATAATGGACCAATAGATCAAATGGTTGTTTTAGCGCTATAGGTTGTAGACGGCTGATTTGGCGGTTGCATTACTAACATCACACATCAAATCAAAGTGCACATCAAAGTGCACTCTTTATACAAAGGGTAAATAGTAAGGGTGCTATGCAATCCAGGTGCAAGTGTTTCTGCAGATTGAGTTTCTACTGCACACCTGCATCTGAGCACGTGGATCACCTCAGAGGCTGTGAAGAAGGCCCAACAGCATCTCCACTTCCTGAGGATTCTCAGGAAGACCCGTCTGAAGAGGGAGCTGCTGACCGTGAGGTTCTCCAGCTGCAATACAGCACACAAAAAGGTCATTAACACTGCCCCCAAAAAATCTATGGCCATCCCCTTCCCTCCATGAAGGACCTCTACATCACCCGCTCTCTAAGGAGGGCATGCAGCATCTTGAGGGACCGCACACACCTGGGACACCGGATGTTTGAGCGGCTGCCCTCTGGCAGGACCTTCAGAGTAATGAGTGAAGGACAAAAAGACTGAGGGACAGTTTTTAATAAAGGCAAAACATGAACACCAGGTCATTTGTAACCATTTGTTTTTTTTAGATTATTTTTTTTAAGCTACCAGTAGTTTTTTTTTCTTTTTTTTTTGGTCTCTAAATGCACTGATGTGCGACAGTATTTTGTAAGTATTTGTACGATGTATCACCATGCAATGACAATAAATATTTATCTTGTTCAATTCACTTCAATTCAATTTTATTCACAACAACAGTCGTCACGATGGACTTCGTATAAGTAATTGAAAAAGTAAAGCATAAAATCAAAGTCAAAGTCAAAGTCTGTCTTATCAGCTCTGTTCCTACACAAGAACAGGCACATGTGCACCACAAAAAGTAACATTTGACCCAGAACTTTAAACAATAGTTTATTTTCTTTTTACTTGATGTCAAAAAGACAGCAAAGGAAATCTTAAAAAAGGAAAAAAAAATTTTCCACCCAGCTGCTTTTTCACACATATATTATCATCCTCCATCACTGCTAAGTATGCAAAATGATCTTAATTATTGTTAGCAGAGTTTTTTTCACATCCTGTTTTTCAGCAGTTGAGCTTTTGCTGCTTTTTTGTGCATCTGCTGAAAAAACCACAGTCAGCACTGACGGAGAATTTGATATTGTGGTTGCTTGGTTCACCATCGTTCAGGCAAAAGAAGATTTTTATAAGAATAAATATGAGCCAGCAGCACCAGTTTGGTTTCAGAACTTTTATATACAGAAGTTTGCTTGTTTTTTACATCCCCAGAATTCATTTTTTGTTTTTGCAGTATTGCAGTGCAATATTTAAGACATAGGATAATGTAAGTGTAAGGAGTGGCATTTCAAGCTATAATTTATCAAATTCATCTTTAAATTAAATGTAAACATTAAAAATGTCATGTTTTTCAGTGACATTCTTATTTGCACCTTGTATCTGCTTATGTCTCATCGTGTGTCCAGGAAGATCATCTCCCTGCTTCTGTCTTGTTTTCTTTCAGCTTCTGAAACCGCCTCTCCTACACCGTATCATTTTTATAGCCACTTTTCCTGGTAATTTATGATCCTTATCGCTTCCTAAAGCTCAACGACTGTAGAAAAATGTGTTCATAAGCTTGACACCCTGGCCGTGTGTGGGAGGAGCAACCACTAAATGTTTCCAGCCTGATCGCCACATGGTGCGGTGTCTGTGCATCTCACTGCAAAACATGGAAGACATGAAGGATGTTCAGAGCAGTGAGCTGCACTGACAGTTGGCAGGTGTGGCACAGACTTTTTCAGAGCCAGATTTGCTTTGCCAAAACTTGCAGTTGCTAAAGCAACCCCCTAGCTACCCCCTGGTGCCGCCCCTGAAACGTCCGGGCAAAAGTAAAGACCCAGTGTTCCTTAATTGTAAAAATAGGGTCTCATTATTGAAGTCAGTGTTGTTCATCAGTCGGCAGGTTGAAGTTTGACTCAGTAGGAGACACTTGATCTCTAAATCAGCAACCAGGCGGATCATGTGCTTTTATTGTCATCTGGGAAAACTTAATCTTACAGATTACCAACAAGCCCAGTGACCTAGTCTGAGACTAGTATGTTGTGGGTTCCAAAAAGGAAAAATAACATTTAAAAAAATCGGAAAAACAAATGTTATTTTGAAGAAAACAAAAATGAAATGTTATTTTGCATTGTTTTCTAAAATGCAATGCTGTTTTTTTAAATATGTTTTTGCTTTTTCAAATGTCATGATCTTGAAATTGTTTTTCTGTCGAGCGCTTTGTTGATCTGCTTTGCACTTCGGGGCCATTGTGGACATCTGTACTTGGATGAAAAAAAAAAAGAAAAAAAATATTCTGCTCCTTCCTGTCAGTCAACAACTTCCCTTTGGGACCTTGACGGTCTGAGCTTTAAAGGGAGAATGTCTTTCATGTAGTGTGTTTACTGTGATTTTCTCTGTTGAACATTTGGAAAATGACACTCACCTACGGTAAAAGTCCACAGCTCCACTGTGGTTAAACACTGGTCACAATATAAACTCCTGCATGCACACAATAGTCTGCAAATGAGCGACATCTGCTGGTTCCGACACAAACACTGCACAAAACTTGTCAGCTCTCTGACAACAAAGCAGAGTACCTTTGTGTACAATATTCAAGACTGAAAGATGAAAAACAGAATTATTTTCCAACTTCCTTCGTCATAAGGAAACAAAAGCCGTTTCTGTCTTGGCCAAGAAATATTTTCTAAAACACTTTTCTATTTGTGACTCTAAGCTAGTGTTTTTGCTAGTTTTTTATCCTTATTTGTAGTTGCTTTGGATAATAGTGTCGTTTAAACAACTAAACTAAATTGTAAAATATTAATACAGGAAAACTGGGATCTCAGGCAGAGAACATCAGTGTGCAGGGGAGGTTGAGTATTGACTGTATATAAGAACTGGCCCCCTCCTCCCAGTGTTCCAAACAGGAAGTACCTGCTGGCTACAAGCAGCCAAAATCCCCAAAACTTCTTTAGAGAAACAAACAGCTGTTAGTCATTCTACTGGTCAGAATAACCATTCTTGATCTGATACATATTTTAATATCTTCTTGATAATCATCGTATTTTTTCATGATACTTTATATGTACTGCAGTCAACTGGCCCATCAGATACCTTAGTAGAAGTAAATGGAGCCTACCGGCCTGCACATCCAACATTAAAAACCTTTGACGGACAGATTTAGTGTGGCTGGCTTTCAAGGGGTCGGGTGAGGTCTTCCAACAAGCTCAGTTCCTGACTGGCGAGAGTGGTTGCCACAGAAACGATGACTCAGACTAACTCAGACTGATCGCTGCTGACTGCTGTCGTCTGGTTCCAACATGAGGACGGCCATATCGCGAAAAGAAAAACGCGGACTGAATTTACTTAATTTTGTTGGAGCCGGAGTAAACCATTTTCAATGGGTGACAGAGCGACCGACTGACCGACCGACCGATCCCAGTCAGTAGGGTTGACTTGTACAGGAGCTTTTGGGTCATCTTGGCCCGTGGAGGAATGTAGAGAGGAATGGTTGCATCAAAAGGGGAGGAAAGGTGTGTCTTGCAGTTCCCTCGAGGGATGTCATGAAAATGGAATGTACCACTGTCATGCATGTGACAAGTGTATCGTGAAGTGTTGGGAAGGCTAATGGGATGGAATGGAAAAAAAAAATGGTGATATCAAAACATTCTAAAAATATTTGCACTTTATTTTCAAGAAAATGCTACATAATTACACGAACAAAAGCAGTTCTGATGAACAAGTTTCCTACTTCATTGAGATCAATAATCTGATCCATCTCAGTCTGAGTGATAAATCTGTACATGGTACTCCCACCTGAACAAAGCTGCAGCTTCAATACAACATGTGTTTACCAGAATGTAAACAGGATTTGGTACTTGACAAGTACATAAGTGTGCACACGTGCACGTGCACCGGTTTGTGAATGCTCATACAATGCTCTTGGTCAGAAATGAGCTTGGGTTGGGTCTGTGATGAAGAAAAGGCAGCGGCGTCCTCACCACCTCCCTCCTGTTTCGCTCACACTGAAGAATCTGCAGAAGAAAAAAAAAACGCTTACCACAAAAAATCCTACAGTCACACAGTATTTTTATGGAACAATTGAACAGTTTTAAAATGACCATTACACAAGCAATCCCCTTCAGAAGCACCGAAATACAGTTAAAGTCAAAAACAGATTTAAAGTTATGTAGTAGGAAAAAATGGGTTGAATGGAGGTTTCTATCACTGGGAGAATGGACACTAAACCTTTTTTGTGTTGGGGTTTGATTCTGGTTTTTGTTTAAAAAACAGAAGTATTTCAAATAAAATAGGAAAATATTTTGGCACCAAGATATGTCTGAGGATGGTAAATGCAGTTTCCTTATGATTTACCACTACTTATTTATACAATTTGTTTTGTGCCAAATATATAAAAAATACGTTTTTGTGCACTTAGATATGTATCCTGGATCCTGGATCAGTCCTGGACTGCAAAGAGATCATCCCAGATGGCAAAACCATCATAAAATTGAACAGGGCTAAAAGGAAAATTTATAAATCCGCGAACAACACCAAAACACACATGTTGGGGATATCTAAAGAAGGTTGTGGGATGGCCACAGGACCCACGATATGGGGAAAAAAAACGTTTGTTTGAGAGATCTTCACAAACATTTACACAAACGACAAAACCCTGCAACAACGAGCAACGTTTTGTTGACCTTTGACATCGAATTTGAAAAAAAAAAAATCACCTTTAGTGTCTACAAATTTAAACTCCTCCAATGGATTTTGATCTATCGTATTAAAACTCCTCAAGCATCTTTGAGACTCTACTTAAAACATATCTTGTCAGTCCTGTTCTTTACGGTCAGCGGAGCAACTTTTCCAAGAGGCTAAGGCAGCTTCGCTGTCACCCCAACCGCTACAGGAGATCATTCCTACCTCACTCCGTCGGACTTAATAATGAAACATCCATAGATAAACTCACTTGATGTTTGCTTTTCTAAAAGCTGTTTGCTAACTTATTGCTTCCATGATTGTCCCTGTCAACCGAATTTCTCAAGCTGGGATCAATAAAGTAATCTTATCTTATCCAAAAAGTTAACCTATCACAGGAACAGGACTATCTAGCTCTTCGCTCAGTCATCCATATGACTTGTCTGCATCTCACCTACCTTACGTGTTGTGTAGTTGTTCACTACAACCTGTCGCTCACGGCATCCCCGAAGAAAAAAATGTTCATGAACCTTTTCACTGTCAGAGCGGTCTACGACCTTGATATTTGTGCGGACCACCTGTGTGACCTGTCCAGGTTTGGCCATTTTTCACCCACAGAGAGCCTGTGTTCACCTGTTGGGGTGGTTGTGGGTAAGGCCTAAAGCAGAGAGCTGAGGCAGCAGTACTTACTAAACTTATTAGTATTATTCCTTATATTAACAACACCCAGCTTTATCTCAAAATGTTGCAATCAGGATCTAATTAGTCTTTAATTGATCCAGCAGAGCAAACCTTTGGCTGTTGGTTTTAGTTTCAGAAACGTCTCTCTTCCAGACAGAGTAAGCAGACATTAAGGACTCCAAAGGAAATCCCAATGGGCTCCAGAGTGAAGTCACTCGTTAGTGAAAGATGGTTTGGTGTGACCTTCTGACCTGAAGGTAGATGATGATCACAAGGACGCAGATGATCACCGTCACCAGAATAGCCACAGGAATGCTGGCTGCTGCCGCCGTCGCCTCCTTCTCCCCCTCCTCCTCCTCCTCGTCACGCTGTCTCTGTGCATTCACAGAGGGACAGTCCGGACGCTCTGTTGGTGGAAGCAGAGGTTGGAAATGAGGCGGAGCAGCAGGTGATTGTGAGCACACCTGGCGGGGGGGGGGCCCTCACCTATCACATGGATGAGCGTGCCGTTTCCGGTGAGCTGCAGGTACGGAGGCGGGTAGAAGGTTTGAATCTTGCAGCGGTAGATGTCTGTGTCTGCAGCTTTCAGATCAGACAGGGTGACCTCCACTGCGCCATCTGTGGTTTGACCTGAGCACTGCACCTGAAACACATCCCAGAGTCTGTACCTCTGCTGATATTCAAACTTTTTTCTTTCTTTTTTTATGTTTAGTTTGTTGTACATTAATGCTGGGTAAAAAAATTAAATTTCCTCATAAAGTTGCAGCAGCATCATCTGTCCTTGTTTTTCAGTGTAATAATTAAACGATTTTCACCTAAAAATGACACAAAAACCTTAATCTTTGTTTAGGAATGAATCCTGGAAGAAGGCCTCACCCGTCCCGGTCTCCCTCCATGAGTCTCCGTTTGGCCTGTGAGGTTCAGGAAGAAGGAGCAGAGCTCCTGATGGCCGTGGAGACCTCTGAGCAGAGTCACTCTGAGATCTTCTAAGTTCATCTGCGGGTGGAAGGTACACCGGATCCGTGCACTGCCGTTGGTGCTCTCCACCCTGTAGGGCTGCATCACCTTCACAGCTGGAAGGGAAAATGGAATTGAGATGTTCAGGTGATGTTCAGGTGATGTGCCTGCTTTAGAGAAACATCTGGGTCTTAAACTAACAGGTGTCTGTTGCCACGGCAAGGCCACGACCTTAGCACACACTCCCATCATAAACAAACCACACAAGTCCTGACTGTTAAAACCGGTCATCATCACAGACATACAAACACCAAACAAATGGGAAACAACACCTTTTTTTCAGTCTTTCCGTGCCTTTTTCAGTTTTTTTTTTCTCTGTCAGCTGAGAGACACAATTTAGGAATAAATTAGGCCGAAATGTGATGTGCTTGAACTAAACTAATAGTATGCTCTCCATCTATCTGTTGTAAAAAAAAAACAAAGGAACTGATCATAATCAAACCTTATTAGCAGACAATTACATTTTTTAACAAATTATGTGGCAAACCGCTTTGAAAGCAGTTATTGTATTATATATGAAAGCATTTAAATTTTTAAATACATTAAAATTTTGGTCCTGAAAATGAGCTACTTTATCAAATGCAACATTGGTCTTTCGTTACCAGATATTTAAAGGTCAACACAAACATTTCTTTAAAAAAAAAATCAATAGAAAAATGAATTAGTTTAAAGAAGGTTGATCATCAAAAAGGGAGTTCCACAGGGTTCTAACATTGGCCCACTTAACATATGAGATATATTCATTATTTTTCAGCAGCATATATGAAAACAAATGTAGTCATGCAGTGATCCATGTTACTCCTAGTGTTGATATAAAGACACAATTTCCTTCTCCTAATGCTTTGAGTTAAATAATCTGATGTATCCACAAGATAAATAACACAAATTCCATCAAACCAAGACAAACAAACAACAGCAGTAAGTGAGCTTTTTAAGCTACAACTCCGATGGTCACTTGGAGGTTTTCACATTTATAGAAAGAACTAAAAACACATTTTAAAGGATATTTGACATTTTTTTGAGTCATTTAAACTTTTTATTTAATACGTAATTTAAATTGGGCTCAGTTAGAAAAAAAAGGGTTGCCGCAAGGCTCTTTTCTTGGACTCTGTATTTTCTTTTTAACTTTATATCCAACACCTGTTATTTTTTTATATAAATTTTTTAAAATTAATGCTCAATAAAGTGCAAACAATATTCAAATGTCCTTATCAGGGTCTCTATTTACAATTCTAATCAATAAATACAACTTAAACCTGAAGTGATACCTCAGACTAAAGGTTGTCAGAAGTTGTAGAAAGTTAAAAAAAAACCCTCAAACTTTGGATATTGTCAAAGTTTGTATTGATCTTCTCTTTTGTAATCATTTTTAGAAAGCTTAAATTGTTGTATCTACTCTCAGTACTGCAGTATCTGTACTCAAAATCACTTTCTGATCTCAGGAATAAAAGGGAACATAAAAACCGAAAAGTCTTCAAAGTCAGCTCCTACTCACCACTGTATAGAGGGAGACAGACACCCAGAACTGTAAGCATCCTCCACCCAAACACACAGTCAGCCACGACCATCCTGCAGTGTTTCACTCAGGCACACAGAAAAAAAACTCTAATTGTTCAATAACTGCAGCCCAGATCAGCCGCTGACACTGATGTGAAACGTTCAAAAATGCTTCAAAAACAATGAAACTCATTTTTATAGATGCTCGGCTCTGATGGAAACTGTGTGGCAGTGCAGGAAATGACGTCAGCTTTTGCCAGTAAAGACAACAGCAAGTTTGGCAGCTACAGTTCTGCAGGATTGCAGAGACCAAACTCTGCTTTTTCCTTCAACCAATGTGAATAAAATGTAAATAGTAAGTGTGCTCATTAAAATAAACTTTTGTGGTGTCAGGTTGTTTTTCATGTGTTAGAGACATGGGAGGAGGGGAGGAGCAGATTATGGCTTCTTTGCATTTTCCAGTGTTTTTATGATAGTCTTGACATTGAGGCTGAAACCCCTTACCCCCTAAATATGAACGTAAAGAAAAAAAAACTTTAAGTAGGATTTCTTCTATATAAAGGTTTGCTGACACGTCCACCATATAAGTCCATCTAAAAAAATCTTTCCACATGTCTGGATCCCAAATTACCTCTATATTGTTTTAAACTCTTGTCAAAGATCCTCTGAAAAAGAAAATGAAGGCAGTCTGTGATTTTTTGCAGGCAAGCATGCAGAGTGGAAACTAAAGAACAAAAAGTACAGGTGGAAAGATTTTTTCATGGTGAAATTTTGATTTGAATTTATGCGGCTTCTGAAGTTTCCCTTTGAGGCTGACATAACACGACGTGAGCTGCAAAAGCATAAAACAAGCGAGATCGTAGTCCTGTTATTACCACAGCAGATAGTGAAGATTTCCATTCAGCCATCCATTTTCTCAATCTGCGTAATCCCTTTAGAGGTTGCTGGAGCCTATCCCAGCCACCTTTGGGTGAAGGCGGGGTCGCCAGTCTGCTGCAGAGACACATAACAACACTTACTCACAGTCACACCTGCTTAGAGTCATCAATGAACCTGTTAGGCACGTTTTAAAGCAGGGGTGCTCATTACGTCGATCGCGATCGACCAGTCACTCTTCAAGAACATGAGGGTAGATCGCAGGCCAGCAAAGATACATAATCAAGCTATATTGATTGTAGAAACAGAACAGAACAGAGGACAGAGGAAAGCCGTTGTGGTGGATGTGGCAGTGCCAAGCGATGGGAACATCAGGAAGAAGGAACATGAGAAACTGGAGAAATACCAGGGACTCAGAGAAGAACTGGAAAAAGCCTGGAAAGTGAAGGTGACGGTGGTGCCTGTGGTAATTGGAGCACTCGGGGCAGTAACCCCCAAACTGGAGGAGTGGCTACAACAGATACCTGGAAAGACCTCAGACCTCTCTGTCCAGAAAAGTGCAGGAACAGCTAAGATACTGCAGGACCCTCAAGCTCCCAGGCCTCTGGTAGAGGACCCGAGCTTGGAGGAGAAAACCACCCACGGAAGGGTGAAAGGGGCGTTTTTTATTTATTTATATATTTCTAAAAAAATCTGTCAGCGAATCAAAATTCCCTCAAAGAAGCACGAGACTTGATTGACATGATTGACATGGGCACCCCTGTTTTAAACACTGTTGGAGGAAACCAGAGTTCCTGGAGAAAACCCACACATGCGTGAGGAGAACATGCACAGTTTGAAAAGGTCCCAGTTAGGGATTTGAACCAGGACCTTCTCAGGTAAGAATGCTAGCCACTACGCCACCGTGCGGCCCATTGGAATTACAATGAATTCTCAAAAATCTATTTTAAAAAAAAGTGACTAAATGCTGATTAGTACAAACTAAGAATCAGAATCTTCTGCAGCTTTTGAAAAACCTGTAGGTTACAAAGGAGAGGCCACCTGTCCAACAGGTGGTCATGCTAAATGACAGTGAATATGTTTACACGGATGGCACAACATGCAGAAAAAGACATGTTTGCATAAGTAGAGACAGCATAAACAAATCATTGGCTTCCCTCTGCCCTCCATCTGAACTCCTGCTCTCTCAGCAGGACCAGAAACCTTCTCATCTGGTTTTCATCTCCTAAACCTGCTGCCTCCAGGCAGAGATTTCGGGTCCAGACCGGCTAGGACAAACAGACTTAGGCACATTTCATTTCCCAAAGCTGCTGCTGTTAAGAGAGTAAATATTTATTTGTTTTTATTTTATGTTATGCGTCCACTTTTAATTAATTTAATTATGCTATACTGTCAATAAAGAGTTCTATTCTATTCTGTGTATTTGTTAATTTCCTGAATCATCAAGTAAATCTGGGATGAAAGTACGATGGGGTTACTGTACCTTACCATGGCAAGATTGAGTTACGAGCTTTTTTCGCTCGCCATTTTTGTAGCATCTGTAATGTTAGGTTGGGGTTGTGAGGGGCTGTAAGCTAGTGAGAGAGCATGTAAACAGAGAGCTCTCAGCAAAGGGGAGGAGAATGTGGCTGAATGCCCACAACTCAGAGGTGAGATTCTGATGAACTCCTGCCGCTCTGAAGAAACTATGTCTAGAAACCAACACAAGTGGGAAAAAACGTCTTAATTATAATTAAAAGACCACTGGGAAGACCTTGAAAATAGATCAAAAGATGATTGGAGTGAGACTTTAAACAGACAATAAAAAACACATTTATTGTTGAAGACTGACAGAAAAACACAAGTCTTTTCATTTCCACCTGATGTCGTCTTTCCTGTCAGCTGCTGATCATAACACAGAAAAAGCTGGTTTCTACCAAAAATCCTCAGAATGAGCTTTGCTGCGGTTATTTTTTTATATATTTTATTATATTTTAAAGCTACATGAGGCAACAAAACAGCAAACAGACCGGCCAGGAAAGTTTGAAAATAAATGTACAACAATATTAAGAGTTTCTCTCAGAAAACAGTCTGTTTTCATGCTTTTTACAAGTTCAGGATGCGATGTGGATGCAAACATAGTCAGTTATGTCTGTGCAAAAAAATTCCAGAAAGAGAAAAGAGGGAAAATGTTTCAATGTCCCAAAGTTCTGGTTGTAAAAACACAAGTAATGATTTTTGTTTTTGTGTCTTAGAACTGTTTTTGCAAGCAAAACTGTAAACAGAAATCTTGTCTTTGGTAACTAAGTCACCCACCACTAAGGTGGGTTTCCCAGGGGGGGTTCAGGGTTCCCACTAAGGTTTCCCATCAACCCTAGCAGACCAGAGAAGCTAGAGCTCTCCCAGATGAAAGAAATGTGTGACCCTTTCTCAATTTTAGCTGAACTTTGCAGTTTTTAGCCGCTTCAAAGATTTCTGATTACAAGAAAAAACATTTTCAGAATAAAGTCCAACGTCACATTCAGAATTTCTGAATGTAAAGGGTTGCATCTCGTGCAGACAATGAAAGGAGATAGCTAATTCTGCGAAGGGAACCTCCCACTGGGAGCGTGCTGATGCAGAGATTTTCGGTGCCCTCCTGAAGCCGCTTGTGTGTTTCATGTGGAAACTCTCAGAGTCGGTTCAGCTCGCAGCGCTGACTAAGGTTACAGTCAGGCCTCCGTTACCCGGAAAGCGGCACCTGCTTTCTGATGCTGTCATTCTTACGTTGCGGTGCACTATCAGGAACCTGCACATGAATCTGGTTTCAGTGTTGTGCCGAAGTATCCAAACCAGAGCGTCAGCATCTTTTCTAGCCGAAGCAGGCAGGTAGGCCTCGACTAGCAAACCGTTTCCTGCTGAGGTGCATGAGGGAAACTGAATTAACTCAAGAAGTTGCTCACAACTAAACAACTGATTTACTTTATTAATGCAAAAGCACTTCATTAATAAGTCTAAAGGAAGAAACCAGAACAAGGAAGCTTTTGCACTTTACCGGACTTAAACAGAGCCCCGCAGGTTTATTTACTTTATTTTCAAGGATACGTGTGAAAATGATCAGAAGTGGGTGTAACATAGCTGAAGATGACCTTGTTATTCCCAAAATGCTTTAAAGCCAAAAATGTAACTTGTGAGCCAGATGCCATAATCTACAGGCTTCCATAAAACCCCCAGAAAGTCAGATCTATTTGACTTTTGTATAAAACTTACAGTGGGATCATATATAATGAAACTTTCAACAGGTGCCTACAGGTAAACTGTCTGCTGTCTTGTTTTGAAGTCTAAATAGGCTCACCTGCTTAAATGTCTTAAAGGTCATAAAAACATTTCACGAAGCTTTTCTTGCTTTTTCTAAATGAGCATAAATCAGAATAATTCTTTAAAAAATATATATATATAAAAGGAAAGAGAAGCAGAAGACATCAGACTGATCATAATAGCTGCAATTATCCTGAATATTTCAGAAGTCCATGTCCTTCCGCCCAACAGTAGATGGTTAGGCTCTCGCAGCACTGTGACCCTGAAAGGGACGCCGTGGTATTCTGAAGATGGATGGATGGATGGATGGATGGATGGAGGTCTACAACCTCCTGACTATCAGAGAAAAAAAATATTAAAAGTTCTTTTAAATCCCCCAAAAGCTACAATTCCCAGAGTCCCAGCCGTACACATTTGGCATCATTGAAAAGCCCCAAATGTCCTCCTTAGATACCAAAAGGAGTTCATTCAGTGGGATGAAGAGGTTGCGAGACATTCTGGGTTAGAGATTTCCTCTACTGAGGACAAATTTGCGAAGCAGAAAATGATGTCGAGTGTGAATGCTGCCGAGGCTTCAGTCAACAAATGTCTGTTTTTAACTAGGTCAGAAAATGCAATACTAAGAAATTTCCTGCCGTATTTCTGCAAATCTCAATATCATAGGTGTGTAGTTTCGTGTTGTGGAATTTCAAAGTAATGCAGCAATCTCTCATTAAAAACAACACATCACAACCCCAAAAAATGAGTCATAAAACAAAGAGTTTCTGCTGACGGATTCAGATCCAGCCGTCATGCCACTCTGCATGCCTTCCGAAAGGTTTGCACTTCAGTTTGCGTTGTAGTTTCCGCCACGTTCTGCGTTTACAGCTGAGAAGCTGGTTCTCTAGCAGAGAAACATGACGGCTGTGTGGTAAATTGTTACTCGAACTCTTTTTAACTCAGGAAACCGAAGAATGTTAGCGGACAAAGAAGGAAACACAATGAAGTCAGTTTCTGCAAACAAAACAAAGGAAGGGAGTCTGTTATTGGGTTTACATCATCAGTTTATACGTCGATGGACTGACAAGTGCAGGGCCGCCGCTGCTGTTCTTTGACCTTGAAGAAAAATGCTGATGACTGGAATAAATAATGTTATTTTTATTGGTTTTGGTTATTTTTTTTAAAGTTAATAAAGTTTTGTTATTTATGTTTGGATTTTTAACCTGTCAAATAAAAAAGGCAAAATGATGGTAAAAGGTTTAAGCTCTGTTAGAAAATAAGCTATCCTCTGCAGCACAACAGTGTTGAGTTGCTGTTAAACACCAAAATTCTTAAGTATAGAATTACACATATATGCATAGAATAAAAAAAAAGATTCTACAACATTATTATTATTAATATTTGGTAATAAAAGGAATAAAAATGACAGAGAAGCGCCAAAGTCATAGAAATTTCCATAATTGACTTTCTTTAATCTTTAATTCAGGTCAATCTGCTGCAGCAGGAGGATTTTATTCAACATAGTGTCTATTTTATTTTGAAAGGAACTTGAGTGTGGTGCTGTCAAAGTAAAAGAAGTTCAAATTGTTATATATTTCTAATTAAATTGCTGTTATTGTTTAAAATATACATTTCATAAATTAATGCTTTAATGTCCATAAAAACACAAATAAAGTTTATTTTTCTAAACTGTGAAGTGAGACTTTGCAGCTCTTGCTGGATTTTGGTTTTTAAGAAACTGGACAAAATGTCTTCTTTAGCGCGTCAGACGGTTCAGGCTTCCACGTCGTGCGTTAAAAAGTAATAACCGCACACTTCGTCGGCCATTAACCCTTACTTATTATACTTCTATTTATACTTCTATCTTTTTCTTGTCTCCATCCATCACACCTTAAAAGTCAGACTAGGCTGAAGTTGGCGTCTGATTATTTTCTTTTTTAGCTTCCACCTTGACAGTTGTGGGTTAAGGGAAAATCGATATCACATTTTAATGATTCCTACGGGAAATCTAAATAAAGTTTAAAGCTGCTCTTGTTATTTTACCAAGGATAAAGATAAACTTTTCCCTCAGAAGTTAAAAAACAAAAATCAGATGCCACCTACAGCCTCGTACTGGTCAGTCCCTAAAAAAATGGTCTGACATTAAACCGGTCTGTGGCCCGGAGGCTGCGGTGCAGAAATGTATGTTCACATTCACTGTACGAAGCATCACTTAAGCTCCCTCACACTTACTAAACTCTTCTGTGATCCAACAAAGGTGGTATAAATTATTTCTGAACATTGTTACGGCAAGTCTAGGGGATCATAAAATAAAAGGAAGTAACAAACTGGGGGCTCGTCCGGGATTTTTTTGGCAAAAAAAGCAACTGTTCACAAAAATGAGCAAAGGTAACAAGGACCGAACACAGACTCAAAAATGCTTCCCTCCAACAGAACAAAGTGCTTAAATCTGTCCTCTGCTGCAGTTTCCTCTGCATTCATATCTGCAGAACCTTATTTAAGGATAAAGTTTAGGAAAAAAAGATTGCTGCTTGAGTTTTACGCTATAATCAGATCTATGTGTTGAAAGGGATCAATAGAGATGACAAGATGTCTGCTGTCGTTACTAGAAAATTCTTCCCCCTAAACTGTTTCTTTCCTAACATCGGCTTTGCATCGTCAATTTGCTTTTCAAAGTTTTATTCAGAAACTTTTGCAATGTGCCGCGACATCTTTATGATCTTGAATTATCACCGACTGAGTCAACCCGTTAGTCTCTGAACAGCTAATCACTGTATTTTCAAATCCTTTTTCCAAGGAAATATTAAAAATGAAACTTGAACATTCATTTTCTTCGACGTGACATTTTCTGTTACGCTTCTATTTTTGCTGCAGATAAAGTTCTCTCTAACTAATTAAATATGAAGAAAAAAATGACGAAAGTACTCTGCTGTCATGATCCCCAACAACAGAATGGTGCCTGGTGTGGTGTTTATACGTGCTTTAGTAGAATAAATGCAGTATTTTTTTTAAAGTAGGACAGTAAAAATTGCTTTAGGAGACACATCAGAATAACTGGTGAAGAAATTGAGTTTTCAGTAAAAACATTAAGTCTTGATTGAACAGGGGGCCAAATAAAACACATAGTAATGTAGTGAATACATAAAAAAAAACTTAAACATTTAATAAATAAACTTAAATATGACAAAACCATCAACCAAAACCTGCTGTGACTGAGAACAGAACCCGACAAGATAGAAAACTGACTGATCCAAGAGCAAAATCCTCACAGATCCTGTCAGGACTGAGAGAGCAGAGACTCTAAAGAGTAGACGTTCTGCTCATGCACCCAAAAGGTTTCCAGCTTCATTTTTACGCCTGAACATCCTGGATTTGTCAACAGCGGAGAAACAGGGACAACTAGAGATCCGGTTCCTAGGATTCTGCTCATTTCATTGTTCTCGGCATCCAGCAGCAGCTTACATTTAAGATGTTTTAATACCAAAACATGTGTAAACGAATGAATAAAGTAACCAAAATACTTAATATTTGTCTAGAAACTGTTAGAACAGAGAAACGACAACAAACTACAACGAAAAATAAAAACAAAAGGATAAAAACATGTGGCTCATTCACTAAATTAACGTTAGAATCATAAATGTGTAATCATGAAGGGAATTAAAGCAGCATCTGAAAAACCAGGTTGGTTGGTTTCAAAAGCTGCTGATGTTAGATTTCAGTTTGAACTTTTACTGTTTGTTTTCAAAGCTCTTTTCCAGTTTAGCAGATCTTTGCAGCGGTTCTAGAGTTTTCCCTGAAGAACCCAACAGCCTCTTTCTTCTGGGTTTTTATGGACCCGCTCCAGTCATCTTTTCATCTGTTTTCAAAGCGTTCTCAGTGTTCTTTTCACTGTGATTACGCCGTTTTTAGCCTAAACAATGAAACCTGTGTCGCTTTCTAGGACGTCATTTCTGCAGAGCAGCAGGACTTCATCGGAAATGGTTGTGGGCGGGGCTATTTGCATGGAGCAACCCTGCTCCCCCTTTTCAGTACCCATAACTAAAAGTTCTCTGTTTAAGTGGAGCAGGAAGCTTGTGACCCCCCCCCCCAGCGTATTTTCTACGTCACAAAACAATCTTTTTCAAACGACATTTGTTCATCTCCTCCTGATTCACAATTTGAATAAAGAAAAACCCAGAACTGCAATTTTAAGCTTATTTTCTTTATAGGACTCCTTCAATATAAAAAATGTCAAGAGAGAGAGAAAGAGAGAGAGAGAGGTATCTAATTATTTATAATTATCCTGTAAATCCTATATGTTAAAAGTAAAAGAATAAAGAGGATCTAAAAGGATGTCAAAAGGTTTAAA
Source organism: Oryzias curvinotus (assembly GCA_023969325.1). Lineage (NCBI taxonomy): Eukaryota > Metazoa > Chordata > Actinopteri > Beloniformes > Adrianichthyidae > Oryzias > Oryzias curvinotus. The sequence continues at coordinate 30,784,687 of CM043726.1, forward strand.
TCACAGCCAGCTCAAGTCTTTGTGACGGCATTTCTTCCTGCTACTTTGTCCCTTTGCTCTCAAAGTTAAAAACACCAAAAACACAAAGTGGGTCCATAAAGTTGATTGCAAGATTATTTCTTTGTTTGTATCCTGTTGCATCGAATAACAGCAACCAAAAACATAGAAAATAAAAAATATTTTAAAAAAAAAATTTAAAAAAAGAATTAATCCAGGTTTAAGCTTCTCTTCTATTTTTCACTTAGTCTGAAAATGACCATAAATAAGTGTTTTGTTCAGCAGACTTGTTTTGCTTCAAAAAATAAAATGTTTTTTTTTACAAAGTTTATTCAGTCAAATTCTATGCAGAGGGGTTCTCCTAACTTTGATCAGTTCATTGAATTGTTATTTTAATTGTTCTTCATATTCTTACGACTATCTCGAATTGTTTACTTCTCCTTTATCTTTATAGAAACTGTTTTATTTCTTTGATTCAGTCTTTGTTCGGTCTTTAAAGGTCAGATAACAAATAAGACCTTTTTGTGTTTCGGTGAAGATGCTAATGAGTTTGCCATTTCCATTTCGCTCGTTTCTGGTGTAATTCAAACGTTTCTTTCGTGCTGCCGGATGAGATGGAGATGCTGGAAGTGGAAATCGTGCAGAAAATCTCAAATATTCAGATTTACTGAAGAGAACGTGCGAGTTCTGCTGAACTGTGGTGTCGAAGGAGACGACCGGACTCCTCACCAATGAAGCACTGCTTCCTGTTAACGTCAGCTCCTCTCATTGGCTGCTGTCAGCTGAAGAACAATATAAAATGGGTTGCAAACGCCGCACAATCATTTTGACCTCAATTCAGTCAGTTTTGGTTTGAGTAGAGGAGAATGAACTGCAGCTCCTGCAGACGGAGGGAAATGATGCGCCAAACTCTCATGCAGCTCAATCTGAATGAAGATAATGAATATATTTCTACGTGAAAGCGCAGAGGTTTGGTCCAGGTTTTGCAGAACGTTTGCACTCCTGGCTGAGATTGTGGGTTAGATTGCTGGATGAGACTCGAGGTGCCTCCGCAGGTGGATGAACCACATCCTGAGCTCTGCAAATGCCACAGACATGATCAGAGACGCTGGATTCACAGTCAACACCTCATCCTGAAGGCTGACATCCTGACAAGTCCTTTGACTTTAACCAACAGCAGACGATGAGGAGCTGTGGACGCCTCTCATCCTTTTGCATATAGTAAACGTGAAGTCCTAAACTGCAGACTGCGACTGAAGTTCCTTCTGCATTTGTTGGTGTTGCAGCAGATCTGAAGAACCGGCTAAATGAAGACGCTGCTGTTCCATCTGGGTGATGTGCACACAGCATGCACTGCTTCTCTTTATGGTGGGAAGCTTTTGCAGAAAGCATCACAGTAAAACAAAGGTTTCATATCCACGCTCAGCACAGGAACGAGGCTCTTTATCATCTCCTGATCTCTGGCTGTAGTGGTGCAGCAGATTTACAGAAACGTGGCGCCGTCTGATAGTAACAAACACAGCAATCCTGTGTTTTTTGGTGAACATTTCTCCTCCCTGTCCACCTGTAGAGGTGGATTTGGGCTTGAATCTCAGTCATTTCTGACTTTGAGCATGATAGAGATTTCAGGTTCTGATAGAAAATAGCGGGTCCATTTTACAGAGCAAGAAATGTAACAAAAGCAGCAAAACCAGTGTGAACTCAAAGCAGAAACAGAAGACGAAAACCCGTCAGGCTGATCATCTTTGCAACAAGCAAAGATGCTTTTACCCTTTCCGAATGCTCAAACTCGTGTGGAAACAGCCACAGGAAGCTGTTCATCTATATGCTGCTCAAAGGGTCATAGCATCAGATTAAAACAAGGAATATCTGTCAGAAATCAAAGACACCATGACATTGTTGTTGGTGGAAGAAGATCCCGAGCGGCCTTTTCCCTGTAGATTAGAGAACATCAGACTGTCCCAGAATTGTGTTGATGGGTGAGGAAAATCCAGAAATATTTTAGCCGTTAAAGAGCGTCCCATCTTCATGGGTTCTCCCACTTGTGCCAAAATGATTGAACAAAAACACTAACTGATCAGGACTTTAGACAGGACAAGTCTGATGTTTTGGAAATCTGGAGATTTATGGATTTCAATTTAGCAGAAAACGACCTACTTTCTCAAAGAAAAATTCTGGTTTTCTTGAAAATGAATCCATCCAAATGTTTCAAACTGCAAGGTCAAAAGTTAGAATTTCTGCAGAACATCTCTTTAATTTCTGTAAACTTAAACTTTCGTGTTCCGGTTCTCCTAAGCAGAACCTGCCGTTTATAGATAGATAGACCATCAGCAGTTTTCAAGCTCTCACAGTCATTCTGAAAGTCGTCAACGACTCTGACGTGACTCCAGCGAGGACACAAACTCCTCTTACCTGATCTCCTCGGCGGCCGCTGACTGCCCTCCAGACCGCCTTGATTCTGAGTGCGATGGCCGTGTGTGAAGGTCTGTGAAGGTCTCAGCTGCAGGAAGGTGTGAAGAGATTTGGCTGTTTCTGGTGAGAGTCTGTCAGATGCGCTTTATCCAGCACCATCTCTGCAGAGACGGTGAGGCTGCATGTAAATTCACAGGAACACTTCCTGCATGAAGCTGTGAAACCAGCGTTCTCACACACGAGCTGACATGAAGAGCAGATCTACAGAACCACCACAGAATGAACTGTCCACGTCTGTCCAACCATAAGCTGACACGTTTCAGTCTGAAAGGGTCACGAAGACGTTCCTGCAGCTTTAAGTCTAAAGAACCGCGATTAGAACCATCTTCCAACACTTGGAGAAAATGGTGAGAGACCAGACAAAATGACTCCAAGTCCAACTCCTGACAGAAAATAGACAGAAGTACGGACCTCAATTAACTCAGAACAGGTCAGAGTTCCTGATCCAACAGTCAGAAAGAGACTTCTGGACAAACATAGATCCATGAGGACAAACGCTGCTGAACAGCAAGAACACAAAGAAATATCCACAAAACTTTAGGTCAACAGTCAAACACTGTGTTGGTAGTATAATGGTGTGGGCTGCTTTACACCTGATCACCAGTCAGTTTCAGGAAACAGGAAAAAATGAATTACAGCTCCCTTCTCAAAGAGGGAATCTTCTTTTTGCCCAACAGGACTCTCTGCTCTCAGAGTCACACCACCTTCACCTCCATCAGGTTTTGCAGTTCCTGTGTTGGAGTCTCTCAGTCTCAGTCGTGCTGAAGATCCTGAGGGTCCAGATTAGGGGTCATACAACACCCCACCCCCAACAATGACCACGCCCCCTGCAGCAGGAGCATCATTGGCAGCACATCACAGCTCAAGATACTTCACTGCAGTATTACTGGATTCAGCCTAAGAAAAGGAGTCAGGGAACGCCGGCATCCTGTCCTCTCTGCTTCAACTTGTCATGTGAATATTTTGGCATTGTATTTTATGTCATATTAAAAGCCAATTAAGAGCAATGATTTATAGGTTGCAGCAGACCTGCACTAAAGGCAGAAAATATTGAATTACCAGTAAGGCAACCTGTTTGACATGCATTGATTCTACAATGCACATCAGCAGGTCCCCTCCATTAAAGTGACTGAAGGGAATCAGACTTATAATATCCCTGATTTGCTGTGGCAATCCCTTAAGGAAAAAGACAAAAGAAAGACAGGAAAAAGTGAAAGAAAATTGACTATACAGAGCATGGAGAGGCAAAATGTGAAGCAGTCATTTCAGTTCTAATAAAATTACCACAAGCTTTGTACAGAACTCACAATAAAAGTATAAAAAACATGTTTTTTCTGCTCCTTTTACATTTTTTGGAAAAGAAAAACAAATTTTATCAGGCAAATAGACAGACAGATCTTTTCTAAGTCGTACCGGGAATCAAGCAACATGGTTAATTGTTTTAAATGACAACATCATCCCATAAACCATCACAGTGATAAGACTATTTCAATTTGGTCCAAGTACATGAATAATATACACAAAAGAAAAACACATGTCGAATTATTTATAGGCATATTTTTAGAGATTCAGATTTTTCGTATTGTTTTTTCTTATTTAAAACTGACCTTGACGATTCCAAATTCAGGAAGTCAAAAAGCTGAAGACTTACGCCTTAAAGGAGAATTTAGCTGTGAATTAACTATGAAACCTCAAGTGAAGCGTTCAGTAGTATTCCTTTCACTAAAAAGTATTTTGAAGCTGTTGACAATGTGATGAAAATTTTCACTTTCAACACACAGGTGTACACTCTCATCATCACCTGTGGGAGGTTTCCTCCAAACCCGGCAGCAGCCATCGCTGCCATGGCGTTTAAAATAAAAAGAAGTTTCTTTTTTTCTGTATTAACAAATGTCAGTTACCACCCATGAACTCGCATCGTTCATTTACATACCTGAACTGAAGGCTTAAGAAGGGAAAAACCCCAAAACACAAGAAGCCAAACACAAAAATCCGATTAAAACCAAAGACAAATTCAGGGATTACACACTGAGCGTACAATCTAGCCCCACCACTAGAGGTCAGCGAAGAAGGATAGAGTTCATTTTACTTGTAGAATGGATAAATGGGTTCAATTCTGGGTCCTGTAGACATGAAGATAAATTGGCATCAACTTCTTTAGGAACCGGCGCTGTAAAAAAAAAAAAAAAAAAGACATTTGGCGACAGAAAAGTCAAACTGAAAACAACCAGGTGGAGGTTTTTTATTCTGGTTTTCCATTGACGGTCCATGAGAGCTGGCAGGGGGACGTCCCACTTCTGTTTGCTAAGGCAGACGGTTACCGTGGTGACGCCATTGTTACAGTCTGCCTTTCTGTGGGCGTTTCAACTTGCAACCTCTGATACTCAAAGTGAGGTTTGAGGTTTGAAATGTGGATCGTTGATGTGAAAACTTCAGGGGAAACATCATTTCTGAGGTTTCAGGACATTCCCACACGGATCAGCACACATACCTGCAGACGTTCACATGCACAAACATGCAGACACATGAACACAACAAGCACACACGTACACACGTAGAGACATGCACAAACATGCAGACACAACACATATGCAGACATAGACGTGCACACACATGAACACATGTGGACACATGCACACACATGAACATACATCTACATGGACTCACACGTGCACACACTCAGGTGCAGCTGTCCTCATCTCTGCTCGCCTCTTTTGGCAAAACCGTTTCTCCAATGCAGGGAATCTCATCTAAAAGAAACTTTTATTGCCTCTTAAGTTCAGTTTTGGTTTTGTAGCTTTCACATTATTAAAACTTAAAACAAAACTGTGTTTTTTTGCTTTATGGGGAGGTTTAACAAAGGAAACATCTATAGTTTTTTTCCCCCACTTGTCCTGTCCAACAGCTGGGCAGACAGATGAGAGCTGAAGGCCTCTTGTGTTGGACACATTTTACTTTAACGACAGGGGTTATGAATCTTCAGACAAACCAGAGGAATGTCTGAATAAACCCCTTTTGTAATTGAGGCTAAACTTTATTAATTTCAATCATATTTGAAAATCTTTGGTGTTGGACCGGACGGAAAAGGAAAGGAGGGAAGAAGAGAGAGGGATGTTAGAGGGGGGGGGGGTAGGAGGGTGATTATAGGAGGGGCATAAAGCGGCATGAAGCAACAAGTTACTGGATGTTTATCATTACGGTAAGGTTCAAATGTAATACAAATCTCAAAGGGGCGGGGCCTGTCCACACACACACTGAAATGTTATAAACACACCTGTTATCTGCAAAATTGTCCACATGTCAACATGAACACAATACAGATAATGTACATTTCATTCAATCACACAAACTATTAGTGCAAAGGTGAGCTAACACCTGTGCTCAGGTGAGTGTTTATGTTCTTCTAAATGGATGTTGAAATGTGAAATGAAGGAGGGAGAGTGATCAGCCACCCCCACACCAAGACCCCCGCGGCAGCCAGAACCCCCCAACGCCACACGGCAGCAGGCAGAGAACAACCACCCCCCGGGTGATCACATCCGCCACCAGGCCAGGGCCAGCAGGACCACCGCGAGGCCCCCAGAGCCAGAGAGCAGGGAGTGCAGCCCCGGCCCAACCAGGGGAGCAGCCCCCCCGCAGCGCCAGGAGGGCCCAACACCGGGCCCCACCCGAGAAGGGTGCCCACAGGCCCAGACTAGCACCTCATCACCACCCAGGAGTTCTGGGTATGGACCAGGACCCCCCAAGGAAGACCCACTCTGCGCTCCAGGCAGCCACCCACCCGGCCCACGGTTGGTCCAGGAAGGAGAAAGCCAGGGGCCAGCCGTCCCCGCCCAGGAGGGGGGCAACCCAGGGAGAAGGGGGGCCCACGAGGGTTGTTGTAAACATGGCCTGACCAGGCTCGGCCACAGTTGGAGATTTGGTGAGGCCCAGCACCCGGGGGCAAAGACCAGAACCCACCCCACAGGGACACGGACACCCCCGGCTCAGGTGTGATCCCCGGCTTCTGGCCTGAAACTATGATATGAAAGTAAAAATGTGTCTAAATGGACGAGCTTGTAGATTTGATGAGAGAACTTGTAAAATAGGATGTGAAAACTTGTGCATCAAAAATCTGCATCTGTGTGTAATCTTCATCTTCTGCTGTTCACTAGAAATTTTTTTTCTCACAAAACAAGTTAGAAAATGCAGAAAACAAGACGTTTTTCTCTTGTTTTAAGTGAACAAAATCTACCTATAGAACAAGTAAGCAGTACAAGTCTGTCTTGTGATTTCCTGATCTTTTAAAACAAAACTTTATCCTGAAATTAGCCATAAACAGTCATATAAGTTCCTAAAATAAATAAATTTTGTTAAAAAAAGTTTGACATCCTTAAATGAGGTAAATATGTGCTGATATTCTATCACCAAAAAAGGTCAATTTAAAAACAGTCCAACTGTCCTTATTCTAATTAAAATAAGACAGGAGTGACATATAAGATAAAGTTGTATGTACGTTAGTCAAACAAACTAGTTAATTAGAGGCATTACTTAAAATGAGATGATCAAATGAAGATTAATTGTCTTAATGCAAGTCACTACAAACAAAAGTGAATAGTTTTGTCTTGTATCAAGTGAAGAAAATACTTAGTGATCTTTGCTTTTTTGAAGTGCAACACAAACAAAACCCCCACAGCTGTGACTCTGTCAGTTGGAGGTTATTTTAGTTGTAATCCAGTACATTTTTTAGTAAAGCATGCTCTGATCGCTGACAGACGCAAAAATAAACGCCAGGCTGAACTAGAATGTCATCAATTGCCAGAACTGTTTCCAGTTTCTTCAGTAGAAACTTCCTGCGTGACTCTGTTTCTGCAGAAGAGGGCAGCATTGTTCACATTACCCCAAAGGCTCATCTCATATTAAAAAAAACATATGGATTATTCCAAATTTTATGGATGAATATTCATTTCTTGAAAGCTACGACTGAACTCTGAAAACGTAACATAAATTGGAAAGACTCCTTCACACCATAAATCAAACATGGAGGTGACAGTGTCATGATCTGGAGCTGATGAGTTTTTTTATTCAAATTCTATGCTTAACTGGCTGAGACCAGTTTTTATGACCATAAACAATTGTTATTTTCCTTACAGTGTGATGGAATAAGAGCAAAACAAGTAGAACGCAATTCTTCTGCATGTGAACCGTGTGTGCGATTAGCATTTACATAGGCCAGCTTTTAAGTTATTTTAGTTATACACTGACCAATCAGATGCCTCAATGTGATCTCAAGTTAAATGTTCAAACCGTTCAAGGACCGATTTCGCTTTCCAACAAGCTCACTCCTGATTGGTGAGAGTGGTTGCCATAGAAATGTCGACTCGGACCAATCACTGCTTACTGACGTTGTCTGGCTCCAACACGGCGGCGTCCGTATATCGAAGAAATGCAGATTGAATCAGCTTCATTTCACTGGAGCCAAAAGTAAACTATTTCTAAAGTACATTTTCAGAAACCAATTTGGTTTTCAAAATATTTCTTAAGGAGATTTGTTTGTATTTTAATTAACTTAAATTCATAAAAAACAAACATTTTCTATGGGTGACGTCACACTCTGTCCAGTTCTCATATACAGTCAATGGTACTTACAAGAGTAATCAGATTAAACATAAATTGCAGGTGTTATTTAAAGGAAGAGAGAAACAGAAAAGTTTTCAACCAAAGATTTTAACGTCATGTCTGGCTCTGTTTTTAATTATCCACAAATGCCATTTTGTGGACATAAATTCATAGATGTTTCCCATACGATCAGCTTAAGTTACAGGATTTGCAAAGGAATAAGAGGGGAAAAGTTGCACCTCAGCATGACCCTACATGTTCTCATGATGAGGTTCCATGAAGAACCTCCGTTCCCCTCAGGAGAACCCTGGGGTCCTGAAGAAGTCTATTCCTTTAAGACATTTAAGACTCAGTTTAGGAGGTCTTCAGTAAAAATAGCAGAGAGGGTGTGGGAGAGTGCCCGGCCAGGAGCTGAAACTCAACCCCTGAACATGTGTTGAGCCCCCGCGCGCAGCCTCGTGCTGAGTTCAGGGAAATAACGGAGACTTCGGCTGCGTGTAGTTTTAGGAATTATGTCAACTCGTTTAAAATATGTGAATAAAAGCGTTTATGTTTGTTAGTGGCTGCTGGTGATGGTGAAGTGAAGGATTCTGGGTGATTTGTATCGCTAATGCCCGTGGTTGTAAAATATGGAAATCTCCGACAGCCCTGAAACGCGTCTTCTTAGAGGGACTTTGAAGTCTCTGTGGGACAGTGAACGCATCAAGTGCTTGGGTCCTAGAATTAAATTGTGATTTAAAATAATACATTTTGTTTGCTTCCTTAGTGAGTCTATTTTTGCATTAAGTTGCTCGTTTTTTGTTTTTTCCTTTGAACTCTGGGAGCTCCAGATGCTGCTGCCCCCCCACACCCCCCCTCTGGCGGCGGGAGGGAGCGGATGTGTGACAATGACCGGCCGCGGCTCGCGCTCTTTCCTCCTCTGTAACGGGACTTTTTAACCTCACGTGAGAGCTCGGGAGCACCGGACCGGACCGTCGAACCGTCCCTGGCGGAGGCAGACATGGGCACCCAGGGAACGGGACGCAAACGGTCCACCAAGAAGGAGCGCGCGACGGCGGAGGACGAGGCTCTGAACCTCATAGCGAGAGAGGTGAGAGGCGGGCAGCTCCGACCGGTCCGGTTCGGTACGGTTCGGATAAACGAAGCTTTTACGGCTGTCACGTGGTGCGAGCGCACAAGTTTGGGGTTTTCAAGACGCTGAAGTGTGTAGACAAATAATAAAAACGCAAAAAACTACCTGGTTGATGACAGCTGACTTATCACACATATATGTTCCAATGTCTGCATGATTGCAATAGAAAAACAAAGACATTTGACAAATTTTATTCAGCAAGTCCGTTTCCACTGAAACTCCTAAATGTACCTCGTCTCACCACGAATCATAGTTGTGGACATCTGGCTTTATGAAGGAGATCAGGTGACGTCGTAAAGACAACAACCCTACCACTTCCAGTTCCAAAGCAGGTTAATTGGACCTATCTGGAGCCAGGTCACTTCATAAAGTAACCAGTAGGGGGTGTGTTACAGAAACTTGCCACTTCAATGAGAACACAGCCTTTCGTACATAAACATTTCTAAATTCTGGTTTAATTTATGTTATAGATTACACTCGAGAGTGTTGACCGGTAGTCGTCCAGCGGCTGCTGTAGGAAAACCCAATCTGGTGATGTTCCTATATCTGACAGTGGCCTGTCCCTCTTATTTACCTAATGTTAACCAATCAAAGGTTTGTCTGTTTGAAGTATGGTTCCAACAGCTGACAGTTAAAGTTTAGTTGTGTTGAAATGTCTAAAGAAGGAGAAACTTCAGACCTGAAAAACTGATATCACATCTGTCTTGTGCGACGGTTACTCCAGACACGGCATTGTGTTTTCAGATGACCACTTTTAATAGAAAGTCTATATAAACGTGCATTTGAGGCTTCCGCATTCAAACCTCTTGCGTTCTCGCGTCGCTACACAAGTTTTTAAGTCCGTTCTCAGGCTCTACAAACAAAACACACGGCCATTGAGCAGACGTCGTAAGTTAAACTAGTTGAACTTTGACCAATCAGGGACTCTGATTTGGTGGCGACATACGACTAGCACTAATTCACAGAAGTGCCATACATTTGAAAATTGATCATCAAGTAGAAATGAATAATTGCGGTTTGTGCCCGCCAGAATTCTATGACACCAAGTCTTTCATATATCAGAATAGAGCAATGAAAGAAAAAAACCTTTGATATTTCTCTGCACGCCTCTTCCAGCTGTAGGCACATGAACTAGTATTAGGTAGCGACGGTCCAGTGTGAACACTGCATGCTAAAAGCGCATTTAGCCTGTTCTTGAATGCGTGACACATCCCTGGTGTGTATGAAGCAAAATACAAACCATTGGGAGGCATTGGACAACCTTAGACCGTGCTCCTCAAATAATGACGCCATAGCTTCAGTGTAATGTAAAAGTCTACGAAGTCTGCGAAATTGTCCTTCAGGCTTTAATCTTTAAGTTTAGTAAACTTTGGTTAGACGGTCTATCGTTGGAAGACAGTAAGGGGGGGTCAAACCCAGGCGCCCAAGTAACAAATTCGATTCAACCAGTTTTGAAGTAAGTCATGTAAATCTAAAACACCGTCATAGGGGCTAAACATACTACTTTATGAATACGTTTATATTCCACTCAATGTTTTTTTGGTAACAACACACAAAATGTAAAATTAGGAGCCGATAGAGATGTTGAAATGTGCTCGCTTATGTCATGTTCCCAAATTTGAAGCAAACCCTTTAAAATCAATTGTTGCAGTTCTTCAGATAACCAGTAGAAGGTAGTTTCAGAAATGAGTAATTTCCCATTGGCTCCCATTCTCTAAAGTCATTTTTAATTTTTAATTTCTCCATTGTAGAAACCAACGGAGCCTTCAGAGATGATCAATCGGGTGTACATAACTATGGGTTGACTACATCGTTGGTGGGTTTTCATCAACCCGTCCATTATCTCCGGTTGGCATCTGTGTCTATAAGTTCAGACCTCCCTCTGTAAGGCCAACTCTGTTTGCTGTTGACCCCTATTGTGCTGACAGCAGAACAAACATTTGTGTCTTAGATGTATAGTATCTTAAGCTGGTAACATTTATTTTTGTCCTGAGAACACTAATTTGTTCCAAATTTGTGACTTCAAGCTGTAGGAAAAGGCCAACTGTGGATATGACCTCTGACCTCCCTAAGGGTCAAAATGTGACGGTACCAACAACTAACTTGACTTCTGTATGGCATTTGCAAGTTTCTGATGTTGGATTATATCTACAAACTGGTCATGAAGTTAACTAAATATAGACCAATGAGCAATTGCAAGTTAAAAAGTCGAGTGTTTGTCCGCTGGAAAGATAGTCATTTCAAAGTTTGAAAAGACTTTCAAACACTCGGATACATATTTGGTATATTCTGACCGCAATTGGTGTAATCTATTCCAAACTTCACTTTAATGCTGGAGCTTCAGCTCCAGTGTAGACTTCTTTGAATGAGTCTAACTCTTCAACGGTTTTTGTATTTTCAATGGACTGTAAAGTGGAAAAAAACCTACCTTTGTGCTGCAAATGCAACACTTTACATTAGCAAAGTGTATACACAATCAGTGTTAATCAGCTGACTCAGATGCATAAGCATTTCTTAGACTTACGTCAATTGCGTAAACAGTTGTTGAGTTATGGTAGTTCAAAGAGTTTGTGTTATTCTGCTATCATGGGTAGATTTTTGGGGGTTGGAAAATGAGGTAGAAAAATAACTAATATGATAAAAAAGAATGTGTTCTTTTGTGGGCCAAAGGTAATATCATATATATGATATAGTTTACTTTGAAAGCTTAAGAAAAGCAAGATATAGATCTTTCAACAATGAAAAAAAGACAGTTGGTTCCCTTATTCTAAAATGTAATGGCTATCAATTTAAACTTCATTTATAAAGTTCTTTCATAAGTCATCAACACATGGTGCCTTTCAGAATAAAACCACCTTCAAAACCACATAAACCTAAAGCCCTGGAGGCTTTTATTTTTTAGGACAGTGGGGTTGTTTCAGCTCAAAGTAGAGCTGGATCTATTCGGAACCCCACCTGTTCTTGTTGGGCTTGGTGTGGTTGCTGGTTCCTTGCCTAAAACAATGGTTAATAGCAGACTGTCTGCCAATTGGCTGGTTAGTGGTTTAAATCCCTTACGCGAAAGATCTTTTACTCTCTGCCTCTAAGCAAGGCACTTAACCCCACACTGGCCAAAAAGAAAAACATCATGTAGTTTTGTTATTGTGAAGCCAAACCTTGCCCTCAGAAATGTAACTTTTTGGCTAGAATTTGACACTGCTTGTGGTTCAAATGTAATTTGTTTGTTGAAGACGAGCGTGTGCTAATCTGCCATGATGACCCAGCTGGACAACATCCTGTTTTGGAGGCAGGGTCAGCTCGTTACTGCAAGGTTCAACAGATCAGCATTCCAAGCTCTGCTTTCCACAGGATCTGAGCTCCTAACGCATTTCAAAGCTTCTCCTGCAGTCAAATTAGCATATTTTCAATTATTTGTGCAGGTCTGTGTGATAGGAATGAATTCTGCTCTTTGGCTGAGGTCTGTTCTTCTCTGCCTGAATATTTACACTGCTGTGGGCTGTCTGAGGTTGCACATTCCTGTAGCTGTAATCATCTCTGGTTGTAGTGTATTTGCAGTAGCAGAAATCTTGGCCAGCTGGAGTTTTAGTGGCAGCTCGAGGGAGCTGAGTTTCTGAAGCCGGAGCTTCAGAATCCAAACAAGATGATGTGGATTTAGAGACACGACCAAACCACAGAGGGGAAGTGTGTGCCTTTAAGTAGCGGTGGGTGAAGTTTGTCAGAGCTGCTGCCCTGACAGGTCAGCATGCCAGCCCTGATGAGTTCTGCAAAGGAGCTTTAAAAATAGACTCCCATGGAAGATCAGCAGTTGTTGCACCCCAGTTTTAGGCTGTGTCTGTGGGAGGGGGATGTGCACGGAGGGGGCGGCTCACCAGCTGACCGGCTCTCTTGGAATGGACCGGCACTGTTGTTGCCGTCGCTCTGTAGCACCGAGGGTTTGGCTCGGGTTTAAACTTTGAATGTTGGTGTTTATTGTTCTGATGCTGCTGTGGTTGTTTTTTGTCAGTGCTGTTAACCCGACAGCAAACGAGGGCTAGAAGTATAGATCCAATACTTCAGGAATCGGACCGCTATCAGGAAAAATGACTGGCAGGGATATCTAAATCCAATGGGTCAGTCCATCCAATCCAAATTGCTTGGCCTCCAAATTATTGATGTCGCCTGGTAGTAAAGCTAAAAGGCTAATCTTCCTGATTTTAAGGCTCAAATGACTTTTATAAAGATGAAGATTTTTTTTGCTAAAATTTGTAAGGCACACTGGATGCCTATTCACAAAGTTAAATGTACTTTATTAATATTTTATGTAGTATATTTGTATTTGTTTGTTATAGAACATTTGGGAGATTTCACCAATAATTTCAAAAGCTTTAGTTGTGTAAACTGATTAAACTGATGCAAAAAGATTTGAAAAGAAAAACAGCACAAATGAAATCATTTTGCAGGCTTTTTTCTTTGTTAGGATGTTGTTTGGAAAAGGCAAATGATAGCATTAGTACAGTGTCTGTGTTGGCAGATATTAAAGATTCAAAGCCAAAATGAGGAGTTTCAAACCATCTCTATTCTTCACATCTGTCAGCTAGGGTTGTGCCGATGGACGATATCATCGTCCATCGTGATGGGTGACTGACATCCCGATGGAGAGACCACCATCGTGATGCCACGCCCCCGCCACGTTGCGAGTGGACCCCATAAGCCGCGGTTACATGTACAAAATATCTTGATGGGATCAATGGTCGGATTAGAATCCAACCGTGTACATGGACCCAGAAAAATGTTTTCAGAATATAAAAACGTTCACTAAGGTCACACTTTCCATCGGAATAAAAACCGGAAGGATATAAATTCCGCCGAGCGGCTTTTTTTTTTTCAAACTTTATTGAATGTAACAATTAAATACAAAACGACAGCGCCGAGCGGCTATATTCATTGACATGTCAGCTCGGTAAAATACGAGATGATCTTCTAAACTTGCTTTTAATAATGTTACGGTTATTATGAAACACCTGTTCGCTCATCATTTGAATCTTAATCCGTGTTGTCAGCGCTTTTTCTGAGCGCTGTTGTTAGCCCATGTTAGCATACTGCTATGGGCTAACAACATTAGCTTTGGGTGGCGCTGCATGCTGTGAATAACATCAGCCGTTATTTAGTCGGGACACGACTGGAAACACAAATCCACGTCATTGTTTGAATGTTTTCTAAGGACTGAGCGACATTTCTGCTTTGACGCTCAAACCGCTGTGTGTGCTGACGATCCGGGCTGTGCTCAGACACACACTTAGACCCGGTTCTGAGTTCGGCAGCTCGTACCCCTAGAGCTGCGGGACAGATTGCAGTCTTAAATCTCCCACACATACCGCTCACGTAACCCCCCCCCCCCCCTTCCCATCAAACACAAAGCTGTAAGTCTGCGCTCCGCCGGTCCACTTCGCTAGTTAAGTGCAGGAGCGGACTACTTCTTTTCTATTTTGTTTGTTACTTTTTTTTGTTGAAGTCACTTCCCTCAGTTTATACTGGATCATCGCGGATGAGTCATTAGTTGGGAAATAAAATGAAAAAAGCAAAATAACGAATAGCAGTTATATAAGAACGAAAAATGTAAAAATACCCCCCCCCCCCCCGGACGATGTCATCGTCCATCCCGATGGTTGACAGCAAACATCGTCAACGGCCAATTTAGGGGACATCGCCCAACCCTACTGTCAGCCCAGTCATGTGTGAGCATAAATATTACTTTGCACTTTTTGACATTATCCCCTTAACACCTGGGTTTATTTCCAGTTGCGAAAAAATTATTTCACTTAAGTTTTTGCTCTCAAGTAGATGCTACGTTTAGGTCATTTTCGAGCCGAAGTGGTTTGTCACATATTTGCGATAACAGGCATTGAAGGGTTAAACTATAGCTGACATCTTTTATTGTGAAATGAGGCTCACCACTTCTTAACTTTGAGGTCAGAATATTTGGAAACATAAAAAAAAAGATCAAGTTAGTTTGAATTTATACTTGCAAAGAAATCACTGCAAAACAAACTTATCAGAAGTTCATTGGGGTTCTGACAGTAAACGAAAACTTTATTGACTCCAGTCTTTAGAACAACACCGGAGGAGCCTGAAAAGAGTCTAAACTAAACCTAACCTTGAGTCAGTACAAAATGTACATTAGGAAATCATCACAATCAGCCTTCTACAACCAAAGAGATTCCAATTTTCCCTGTTTTTCCATCAACTAGGATCAGGAAACAAGCTACTTTTCAACAAAGGCACGGATGTTGAGTCGAGATAAGTCCCATATCGGGGTTCTTTTTTCATTTTTCATTTCCTAATTCTGGAATTTTTTCAAAGTAGAACAGAACAGTCATCGGCACATCAGTAGAAAAAGACACTGTGTTCATAAGGAAAGTGGCCAGAATGAATCATTTTTTACCATAAATCATGAAAACAAGTGGGTCTATAATTGAACCCTGAGGTACACCAAAGACAAAGTGAGCTGAGAAAACCACAACGTTACAAACTGAAGGAAGACATCTCACTCAAAAGTTGGACCTCTTGTTTTTTTAAGAGGTTTTTAGTGCTCGTTCAATGCTTCTCCTGTGAAATGAATTGCTATCATAAGAACACATTATGTTTTTATACTTTGACAGTATTTGATCAACCTTTTCTTTTAGGCTTCAGTACATCATCAATTTCTGAAACACAAAGTCCCTGAAATCATCTTTCTTCAACCTGTTCCTTCCAGAAATCCCAAAGAACAGGACCGCCTGACGCTGACGAACAAAACAAACTGACTCTTGGAGGGCAGAGAGGGTTAGTTGGAGGTGCAAGAGATTGTCCAAATGCCTCTTTAAACAGGGAAATGAAGTTTGATATGGAGCGAAGGTTCAGTTGAATAGATTCCTTCTCATGATTTGAGCGCAGTACTGAACGAGGAACGCACAGTTGCAGACTTACTGACCTGCAACTGTGCAAAATACTTTCAGCCAATAATAATAAGAGCTGTTTGCTGCAGGCATGTCTAAAAATAAAACAGAGGATGGACCACCAGCGCTACATAATGAAGCCGAGGGAGGCAATTCTCTGCATTCCTTATGATCTTCTTCGTAGACAAAAACAGAATATCAAAACTACCATCCCAGCACATGAACTAAACTAACACAGAAGTTTCCCTTCTACCCAAGAGAGACTGAGTTGCTAGTGTGGCTCAGACTGAACTGAGTGGCCATTTTTACCGTCTTTGTGGGGATAAATCTTTGCTTTATGAGCCGTCAGCCACTATGAACCTCAATCAAAAAACGACGAATTGATCCCTAAAAGGTAGAGGTTTCCAGATATTTTTCATGATTCCACGGTAGCAGGATTTGCATTAGTTGATGGCACAGATGTTTATGAACCTGCGGTTCACCTGCATTTAAAGATCAGAGATCTGAAGATGTGGAGAACATCTCAGAACAAAAACAGGTTAAGGAACTAAAGAGATAAAAACTATGAAAGGGTCTTCAGCAGAGATAGCACCTCAGACTAAAGTCTTCTTCAAAACTGCCCTTACAGGTGGATATGGGCCGTCTGTGGTGAAAATGTGACAAAACCTGTATGGGCATGCAGGTGGCCCACGCTAAATATCAAGGTCGTAGACCGCCCAGTGAACGCGTAGAGAGAAAATGTTCATGCACATTTTTTCTACGGGCATGCTGTGGGCGACAGGTCATACCAATCACTTATACAACGGGCAATTAAGTAAGAGGGAAGAAAGCAAGTTTGTACATTTCAAGTCTACTAAATATATTAAAGTGCTTTGCATACAATATTAAAAGAAACAATCAAAAGAAATATTAAAGGTGTGATTATTAAAACTCAATCTGAAGAAGGTTCAGAAGAGCTGAATTGAAAGTAACAGTGCAGATGTAAACTTTTGAATAAAAACTAATCAGATGTAGCTAAGAACAGGTGGGTCTTTAACCTGGATTTAAATAAACTGTTTCTACTAAAGCTTTCTGGACGTCTGGTCCAGATCCGTGGAGCATAGAAGCTGAATGCTTCTCCGTGTTCTGCATTTCTCTAAAGCTTTATAAAAAAGCAACAGCACTTTAAAGTCTATCATCTGGCAAACAGGCAGTCAGTGGGGAGACCTCAGAACTGCACTGATGTGGTTCTACTTTTTTGGTATTTGAGAACCCGACCAGTTCTGAAAGTGCTGCAGTTTCCTGATAGATTTTTTGTTGGTTGTCTTGTAAAAACACTGTTACAGTAGTCAAGCCAACTAAAGATGAAACTTTCTCCACATACTGCTTTGAACTCAGATCTTTAATACTTTTTAATGATTTTTTAAGGTGATATTGGGCAGTTTTTTAATGTGTTTATCAAAATTTAGGTCTGTGTCCATCAAGAAGGCGAGATGCTGGCAGGTCGTACCCATACTTAGTCGCAGGAAGCCCAATAGTGCCATTCACGAGCAAAGTGCACGCAGCCTGACTGTTACACATGAGATTAGACAATGTAGTTTGTGTGGACATCCTGCAGGCGCCCTACGAACACTTACGCATCACGTGCATACCCCATGCGTGCAGCATTTGCGTGGTCAGTAAGGTACCCGAGTGTGGCGTAGGGATACCGTATGACCTGTACATCATAAGTGCGTTTAACTTACATCAGCCTTACAAACACTTCACAATACACTTACCTTACGCACGACAATTCCATTTTCACGACATCCCGCAAGGGAACTCCAAAACAGACCTTAGCTCTTAAGATGCCGATGCCCCTCTCTACGACCCTCCACGGGACACGGACAACCCAAGAGGGCTTCGCTAGTGCTTCAAGTCCGGTTTGGGGCACCATGAAAAGGTTTGAAGGGGAGGGTGCTGCAAGAAGAATACAAGAAAAGTAGTGGACTTAAGGACCTTTTCATTCAATGCTTTAAAAGCATAAAAAACATCTTAAAATGTATTGTAAATTAAAAACAAGGTAAGACAGAGAAGAAACAGAAGTGCGCCTTACTATGTATCACATATAATCTCTAAAGATATACATTTGAAATACTTTTGTTATTTTGTGGTCAACAGTTTTATTTAAAGCTTCTTTATTGAAAAAAGAAACAGTGAAAAACGTGTCTGATCTTATTTTAAAAAGGTTACAGATGAAAAATGCTGATTTCATTTAAAATTTTGTAGCACAAAAACATCTGAATGACTTTGTTTTTTCAGATGGTTTCATTTCTATAATAAGATGAAGTCGCTTGCTCAAAGAAAACTCCATTTGAAATGTTAAGAATGGTCAAATTTGCTCATTTTAACCTAAAATATCAGAACAAAAATCAATACAATCAAACTAGTGAAGTCATTATTTTGCCAGGAGCTGACATAACTCTGAAACCTGGAACCAGTCATGTTCCTGTAGAGGCTTTCATGAGAACGTCGTTCCTCCTTGTTATCGTGGAGAGCGTGTGGACACGCCTGGGTTTGTTCTTTAGGCGTCCTCACAGCCAAGCGTTCCCTCACATCCCTCCCTGATGTGCACCTGATTTGATAAATAACCACATGGGCAGGCACTCCGTTCCCAAACGCCAACCTCTTCTCTGGAAGAAAGTCAGCCATGCTTAATAAACAGGAAGTAGTTTGTGATAACAATCTGCATGGGCTGTGCCTGCGGTGATGTCATCCAGAGGAAACCGGCACAGAGAGACTCGGCTTCCTTTTAAGGAGACTAAAGCCGGGCGACTGGAGCCGGTCTTTGTGTTGCACATGTCAGGAAGTGCAGAGTTTGGAGCAACACCACGTACTGAAGCGGACCCTGCAGGGCACCATGAGCTTCCATGTGAAGCTGAAGCTTCAGCAGGGGATGACCCGTCTGCAGCTCTACAACCCGTCCCCAGATGACTGCAGCCGTAGACGAGACAGTAGAATAACTGTATTTATAGAGCAGTTTCCCAGAAATAATCACAACGTGCTTTACAAAAGGAGCAAACATCAAATCAAAACACAGAGGTAACACAATACAATAACAAAACAAAACACAGTAATACGTACTAAAGCAAGGAATAAAAACAACTAAAAGCTCTCCTGAATAAAAACGTCTTGATCTAAGATTTAAAACGCTCAACGGAGTCGATCTGAAGCAGCGACAATGGGAGGGATTCCAAAGACGAGGATGAGACATCTCTAGTCTTAAAGCGGGTTTTTGGAACGCTTAAAAGATTTTGATTTGATTTGAAATGGTTTATTTCAAGCAATCAAGGCAAGAATAATGCACAAAACAACACAATCAGCAGTTATACATTAGTACAAAAAAGTATCAAACTTAGGATAATTAGACATTAAATCAAATATTGCTTGAAAGTGAGTGGAAGGAAGTGAATTTATATAATCCCACCCCTGTTCTACCGTTTTCATTACAGGATTTATCATTATCAGGTTCATAACTTTTATCAGACGCCTCACCAACAGCTTCATTAAGAATCAAATCACATGAAAAAGATGTACATACTTAACAATTAAGTAAAATAGACATAACTCTATTTTGGATATCAACACAGCACATACAGATCAGTTATCTAAAATATATGCAGATTATTTTCATGAGAAAAATTATGATTATGATTAAAAATAACACTATATCAGGAAAAATAGACACCATTTCATTGGGTTTGACTGACCAACAAGGTCATCGGGGGAGCACGGTCTGCTGGAATCTGAAAATGTAAGAGCATATCAACACTTATCCTCATCCCCTTTATCCTGTTATTGAAAAAAAAAAAAGTTTCTCTCTGCAATCTCTGTGGCAATTCCTTACAGATAAGGACGACAAACGCAGCGTTTCACCTGAGAAAAGGTGTAAAAAGAATTGTCAGAAGTGTCTCGTCAGAGCTTCTGCTTACTTTGATGGGATAAATGTCTTGTAATCCAGGCAACCGTCAAGATGGAGGACATGCGGGTCAATGGGAGCTCTTCTGAGGGGAAAAAATAAAGAAAAAATCTCCATTTATTAGGGATGGGCCCGTTTGACACGGCGCTTCGGCGCGCGGTTCACTTTCATGAAACAGAGTGTTTCAGCACAATGTTTCGGGGCGTGTATCAATTAGCGCAGATCTCGTGGTTGATGACGCGCCAAATGCTTCGTTTGGTCGAACATCGGTTCAGATTTCACTTGCGTTTCGAACAGTTGGGCGCCTTAACAACATTGTTTTGTTTTACGTTTTTTTTCATCATCATCATTTCCACATTGAAGTGTTACAAGGAGCTTAGTTGAAACATATGTCGATATACATCCAGTCCGCCACCAGATGCCGCTATTCGGTGTGGTTTCGAAGCCCTGAATGGGTGGTTCATTTTTCCGGCACAATTACAAGAACCCCAATGAGGCTTCATGGGGCTTCTATTCCCATCCCTACCATTTATGATGAAGCTGCAGCTTCCTCAACTGTCTGAACCAAAATTTGAAGCACATTTTTGTAAAGCTGTAGTTTGAGCTGCCACACACGTAAAAGGTTCAGTTACATTATCTAACCGAGAGTTAAAAAAATAACAGTTTCTTCAAGTTTTACCCGGCGAAATTTTAAAAACTGTTCAAATTTTCACTTTTTTCCCCACATTTACAATCTAGTTTTTCAGTGCCTTTAAGCAGATCCTGAGAAAAGTATAGCGACAAGCAAAAAGCCGTTTTGACGACACACAAACTCAAATCAGGTGTGAACAAGGGCTGACAGGAAACCAGCACACAGCAGGAAGCGACTGCTTCAAAATAAAAGTCAAGTTGATTAGATAACCTTGTTTAGAACTTGATAAATAGAGGAGTTGCAGACAGAAACAGGCAAGAGGCCTGCGTTAAATATATAAAGAGGAAATGTGCTGTGTTAGAGCTGCTGGAGATACAAAATGACTGACATATTTACGCAATTTCACTACTGACTAGTGAATGTTTAAAAAAAAATAAAGAAATTCAAAGAGAAAAGGAAAATACTGCCCCCCCTCCTTTTTTTTCTTTATAAGCAAATCATTTCAAACAGCGGAAATCCTGGACAACAAAAAGCAGCATAAGGGGATTTCTTTAATCCTTTTTAGCCTCATTTGTCTGCCTCTGCTTGATGATCGACTGGCTGGTGAGTAATTACCAAATCCTTAAGCTGCTCATCAACTCAAATCCTGCGTGGAAGGACTCCTCTAAATAAAACTGTCACACATTTGCAGTTCTGAAGCATCGCTCTGCAGCAGCAGCTGGAAGTTTGTGTTGCAGAAATGAGAGTTATTTGTCTTTTCGACACACACAGTTCTCTGTTGTATTTTATAGGAGGAACCACGTTTATTCTTAATAATTCACCAAATTAAAAGCTTCTTAGTTTCTAGTAGGTTGAAATGAAGCGAATCCGCCTCCGCCGTCATTTTCACCTTTACCCTGCCTGTTTGTTTGTGCTTCATCTTAACCCTGGAGAACCCACTGAGTCAAATTTGACATTTTTAATTATTGTTAATTCTGACTGCTGTTAATTGCTGCTACCCAAAATAAACAAAAAAAAAGTCAAATAATTTAAATAAATTGTTCTAAGGTTCAAAAAGGGATTAGTGTTTTGTTTTTTTGCCAGTGTTTTGTCCTCTTCCACACTTCTGGATCATCACTTCTGCTACTTTTACTCTCACACTTTTAATAGGATTTAATCCTCTTATTTATTTCTTTACAGTTTCCTTCAAATCTGCTTTTTTTTGGAGCAGTTCACAACCTCACAATGACGTTTGATTTAGGATTCAACATTATTTGATTATTTTTACTTATTTACTTGGTTTTAAAACCATTTTCACAAAACATTTAAATTAAATTAAACAAAGGCGGAACCTTACTTAATACATTTATGAATTTCTACATTAAAAACTAACTGAAAAGCTCTTTTCACGTGAAAAGAAAACATTTTTTGCATTGATGAATAATGATTGCATCTTTAAGCGATCATTAGTTTGATGAAACATTTTTTGACCGTTTGGTTTTGTTGCTTTTTTCTCTCTTTTTTGCTGATCTAAGCACTTGTGTTCCACGCCGTACCTCCCGGGTCTCAGGAGTTCAAACACATCATGAGCTGACTGTGGACTGGGTTTACGTGGATTTGCTGGACTCATCGGAGACCCGTTTATTTGATGGTCCCACCCCGTTGGAGCGCGCTCCAACCTCAGCGAGGGCCTGAACTCTTGTCTATCTCTCTGTCAGCACTCGTGATCATGAAAATAACCCTCTTCTTAGTGGACTGGCATGCTGGGCATGTAAATGCAGGCCAGGCAGGTCAGCTGATGCTCCGCAGGACAGAAGATCTCACCCATTCTACAGAAATATAGCGTTTCAGAGCTGGTAGGAACATCTAAACATCGTTGTCTTTGTTCCAAAATGAGTTCAGTGTCATTAAGGTCAGTGTTTTCACACCTTCTTGTGGGCGGATCCTAGTTCTGCACAGAACTGGCTCATTTCCTCTCCAGGGAGGCGCCCCGTTTGAAAATGAGCTAAATTAGACAAGGTCCGATAGGGATGGAGTCCATGTGGGTCAGTAATTTTAGCTACAGAGAAGAGGAGAGGTGGATCTTCTGGCCTAGTTTTGGTTCATCTTTTAACTGGAGACGGATAAAATCCAGACCAACACGCTTCTGTGACTGAAAAAACAAAAAAACAAAACTCAGACATTACAGCTTTAAAGAAGCGGCGGGAAAGGCCACAAATTCAATGGAGCTATTGTGTGAACATGGGTGAGTAAAAGTGAAATCCTGTGGGACAGTTTAAAAAAAAAAACCCCAGCCCAGCTGAGGTTCTCCGTGTACAGCAGAACCTTCTCTGTGAGGAGGAGGGTGGTGATGTGTGAATGATCTCACTGTCTCCATGACTCCTTAAGTCACCAACCCTTCTTAGAGCACAAAACAAGCCTGAGCTCCTGCTGCCGCACGGACAGACTCTCACAGCTCAGCAGTCCTGCACACCGTCTTTACTTTCTTGTCCTATTTAGTTGGATTTGCTGAAACCGGTTCTGGCAGATTCCATCTTCACCGTTTTTTTTTTTTCAGCAGAACATTCGCGTTCTGATCAGATCATCCAGGGTTTGGGGGCAGACAGGAGCTGTGTGTCACTGACTGCTGTTAGACTATGACCTCATTCAAATCTTTAGGCCATGGTCCGTTTTAATGTCAGATATTTTCAAGGACCGGCCTCTGCTAGGTTTAATTTGGCATCCCATTTTTTTTGTTTTGTTTCCAGTCTCTGTTTTCCATTTCCACGACTCATCCCTGAAATGAATGTTGTGTTTTTGGGGGTTTTAACAGGTTCTTGTGGTGTTTTTCTGAGGATGGAGGACATATTAAAACACCAAAACAAAAAAACAATTGGATCGGGGGCAAAAAAAAAACAAAACTGATAGGGCATGCCAAGATAAAGATAAATAAGAAAAAATAAAACGAAAAAGCCTCCACAAAATCCTTTATTTTCAAAATCCAATGTTAAATGGGGATTCACTGTTTGCAACTTGGTGGTCTCACGTAAAATGTTTAAAACGTTTGACAGATTTTGAGTGACCCGCTTATAGGTGGTAGGGGTGTGGCCTTCCAAAAAGCTTACTGCTGATTGGTCTCCATAGAAACATTGACTCAGACCGACTGAGACCAATCACTGCTTACTGTTGTCGTCTAGCTTCAACATGGCGGCGTCCATATCGCAAAAAAAAAAATGGCGACTGAATTACCGGTAACTTCATTTGGTTGGAGCCAGAATAAACCATTTTCAATGAATGACATCACACAAAGTCCAATTTTCCTTATACAGTCTATCCTTGTTACATATTATGTTCGTGGTTTGGGAACCACAGAGCTAAAGGATCCACATGCAGGAATCACGAATCAACAAAAACAGCAGGTCTAAGCATTAAAGCTCTTTAATTGTAAATTAAATTTGTTATATAACGAAGAGAACCGGGACTAAAACGTGAACAAAACGTCACTATATTTTTAGTTCCAGGGAGTTTGTATTTATTGTTCCTTGCAGCTTATCTTGTATCTTACATCAGGGACTTTGTTTTGAAAGGTTCCCCCACAGCCGCAGAAACCCCTGAAGCATGAAGAACAGCAGTCATTTCCGCTGTCTCTGCTCTGTGTTCACTGACTTATGCAGGTGAGCACCAGACACCTGCACAGACAGAGTGAACCCCGGGGAAACGAACCGACGCAGATCAAACGTCTCGGTCTGAAAGCACCCTTAGCGGATTTACCACAGAGATGCTATAACTCGATCCGTTTGTCAGGTTTTCTGTGTCTGCTTTTGTCCTTTTCACAGTGGAAATGTTCAGGTGAACGTCAGTATTTAGGAAGTGATCAAGGTTTGTGGTTTTCTTAGATCCAAGGGTTTCTACCCCCACATGGATCCAGAAAATACAACAATTGAGAGTTCTATTGGGTTCTATTGGGCTAAAATACACAGTTGACTCACAGTAACCTGCACAGAAACACACATTTTTTGTTCTCCATTACTTCCAGTGACCGTCTCGAGGAAATGCATTAGCAGGCGTTCAGTCATCGTAGCTAAAGGGCTGCAACCTTAGCAAAGGGAAGGAAGTGCACACACATGCACACGGACAGCAGTCCTTTTAAGGACAAACCCCTGTTTTTGTCAGACTGCTGAGTGGAACATGGAGTCTGACACTCATTATCACTGAAATCAGCCTGGAGCTCCGACACTGCACAGTGGCTCCCCTTTTTAGAGAGTTTGGCTGCATCTCTGCATCATTGCAATGAGCATGGATCACACAAAAGAGTCATAGCTGTCACAGTGACTCATCAAAGCTGTAATGATGTTTAATCGTCTGATTTTAGGAACGCAAATCAAAGATACAATGAGGAAATCAGACACTCAGAGTGTAGTTTGTGTGGACATCATCACCTGCACGCCACGTGGACACAACATTTACATACAGTCAGTGAGGAGCCAGTACTCGCACTTTACTAACAGCTGGAGTGTAGCGTATCGTACGACAGCATCATCCATGGGCCATAAGCGCGTGCAGCTTCCATTAGCCTTACGGATACAGGACAAAGGTACGTTCCACTTTCATGATGGTGAAACTTAACCCATCTACGCTGCCCTTAAGCTGCGGCTGCTCCTCTCTACAACCCTCCACAGAACCGTACGACCCGGAAAAACCTGCAGCATCCGTGCGGGTGCATGTGACTACTACACGCTGCTGTATCCTTTCAGTGGGTCTAATTATTATGCTCAAAATGTTAATGATAAAAAAATCTCCTAAACATAGGAGGTATTTCAGATGCTCTCTGGTCCATAAGGACTAACATTCTGTCTGAAAAGATTGCCTGGATGATGATGTCAGATGTTTCTAGGATGCATTTGCGTGGATTCATCCGTCCGATGTCACCAGGTTTAGATTGAAGCACGCTTGGCGTGTTCAGAGCGTGAACCAGCCGAGTTGAACGTGTCTCACCTCCTTTCTCCCTCCTTGTGTCCTCTCCCTGTTAATCCGACTCCAGGCTGAGGCCAGGCTGGCAGCGAAGCGAGCCGCCAGAGCGGAAGCCAGAGAGATCCGCATGAAGGAGCTGGAGCGACAGCAGAAGGAGGTACACAACCGGACACACACACAAGTTCATCACGATCTACTGAGGGCCGCACATTCAATCCTGCCCGGAGTTTTTCCTCACAATAATGTTGGGAAACGTCGATCTGTTTTCATTCCTCCTCACACAAACGTTTGGGCTGCACTTCCTGGATCACGGATCCAGTGGGTCAGGAAAAAACGGAGTGAGGTGTCAGAAAGGTTGTGACGCAGAAGAGCAGACGGATGGACACTGAGGCCCTGGAACCTTTCTGGATTTGGTTTCTTAGGCCAACATTTATTTATTTATGAACTTCAGCTAAAATGATCAAAGCGGCGTTTATTTTAACGCTGCAAAAAGAGGTAGCCTAAAAATAGGAACAGAACTCTAATCTTAAGAAGAAAATCACTGGAAAGTATTCAAAGGGTCTGTCCATGCAGCAAGTCGTTTCACTTATGAAATTCTGTAATAATACAACCAAATCTAGAAATAGAGACTTCCACACAAGCATTCGGAAGGAGAAAAATAAGCTAAAAAGTAAATAGTTTGATAGAATTACTTCAAAATGAATCTTCTACAGCTCAATAAATATTTATTGCTAGTTTTAATCAAATGTTTATATTTTTTTGAGTTTTTGTTAACCTAATTGTTCTTTGTTTTGATTAGAGTGACAAAAGTTAGTGTCAAAATAGCATCTTAAGAAATCCTCCTAAAATCCAAAACTGTCACTTCTTCTTAGAACATGAGTCTAATGGATGAAATGTCATTGAATACAGAAACATTTGTATTTTATGCTTTTTTGTAGTTTTTTATTGTTAACAAAATGTTTTTTCTTAGTTTCCTTTAGTTTAATTATGTCAATAAAAAAAAGATTTTTAGTTTTTATGTTTCAGCTGGTGCAAATTAGTTGAATCGACAAATATCTGTTTTTAAATTCATGTTTTTTTTAAAATAAAAATCATTTTTTAACTGAATGTGATCTTTACAGTATTTAGTTTATTTTTAGTGATTGCTAATTTGATTCTTTTCTACCCACAAGGCTTAGGTTAAAGGTAAATCCGCATCATAATAACTTAAAAGGAGAACAGACTATAGTCTGGAATAATTTGATTGTTTTTTGAAATGCTTTTTAAAAATGACTGAAAAACATTTATAGATTTATAAATCCAATTCTAGTTCTGGTTGAAACTTTTGTCGAGTTGTGTTTGTTTCTTTGTGGAGCTGTAATGACACAAAGAACCAAGAACCCGACCCACAAACGTGTGGTTCTGTAGAGAATGTGGTTTCCCTTCAGGTCTGGTTGAAGGTCTGACCTACAGGTGAGCCTCACACCTGCCGTGTGTCCTGCAGGAGGTTTGGGTGTGGAGCTTTTGGTGTGTAGTTCGGGGTCAGAGGTCTTTCCTGCTTTAGCACCTGGGATCTTCATGGCAGGAGGCCTCGCTTTTTCTGACCCGACTATTTTTAGTCCTGTGTAATCTCAAATGGAAGGAGGACTCTGAAGTTTGTCCATTTCTGATCTCCTGCTGAGCGTCAGACCTTCTGTCAGTGCAGACATGAAATCCTCCAACCAAACATTTCTCATTTGAAGCTTTGCTTTAAAAACCCACTCTAATTAAAAAAAAAAAAAAAGGTGTTTTGGGGTTTTTAACACTTTCTTGTAGCTGTTTTTCTGCTGATGGAGGAAATATAGAAATAAAATTAAGCTTAAAGCTGCAGAAACTGTCCTAGACTTTGGCTAAAATCAGCATAATCATAATGTAAAGACCAGTGGAAATGCTTCTAAGATGATCAGAATGGGACTTAACCAGGATCTACTGAAAGACGGACTTAAAAACCAAAAAGGGTTTGGGAAAAAAAATCAAAATGGCTCTTGAAAGGAAAAAACTAGAGAGGGGCAGTTTTTAAAGCAGCTGAAATAAAAGTCCACAACGTTACGATGAAGAGACTTTACGACACCAACAGAAGGTTAGTCAGCTGCTGGAGCTCCTACTCCGTCTGATAAGAGGAGAAGGTCATGTGAGGAGAAGCACAGTTGAGGGTCAGAATGGAATTATAAAGACTTTTATTGTTATTGCACGAGGTACGTGCAGCAAAATGACCCTCATTAAACCAAACAGTCGCACGCAAACACGCACTAAAGCTTGTTAGGGCTGTGGAGAAACGTTCCTGACCTCCTGCAGGAGTCCTGGAGTGACTCAGGATCTCCAACGTTCACAGATGTTCTCTGGATTCTTGGAGTCCCACTCAGATCATCTTTTGATATATTTTCAAAGCCTTCCTAGTGGTCTTTTAATCATACTGATGCTATTTTTAGCCCAAATATCTGTGCCGTTTTATAGGACATTGTTTCTGCAGAGCGACAGGAGTTGGTTAGAAAATCACCTCTGACTGTTGCATGAAGAAAGCCTGACCCTACTTCCCGACATCCATTTGTTTACACTCTCTCCCACTAGCTTACAGTCCCTCAGACCCCCAACCTAACATAACTGGTGCAATAAAAATGGCGAGACCAGGAAGACAAAGACGTGCACGGATCTGTTTGTCTGACAGTGGATGCATCAGAATGGAGCAGGGCGCTTGTGGCCCCGCCCAGAGTATTTTCTTTGGCTGCTCCTGATTCACAACAGTAACCTGAAATGCAATTTTGAGCCTAATTTTCTTAATTTATGTCTTTAATCATCAGAAAAGAGCAACAAGAACTTGTTAGAAACACCAAAACCCATTTTTCCCAGCGGGGGTCTTTAAAGCTGCTGAACTATCTGTGGCTTTTCACGCGGAAACACATTCTGAGGCTCCAGATGGCAGCAGGATGAGTTATTTACTGGCTGATTCTGTTGAAGATAAATCTGTGTTTAGCAGCTCTGACCACTTTCAGGACTGACTGTGTGCTGACAGGGTTTTTCATTTATTTGTCATATTCCTTTCCTTTTAGGGGGCTTGAAAAGTTTCCCATCTGGTGATTTTTAAAGCTTTAAAATGTGTTTGATCTAAAGGAATGCAAATCAGAGGTCACGACAAAGGTCGATCCCCCTCTAAGGGCACTGCGGCGGGTTATTTTTTTCTCCTGATCATGTGTACATACAGTAGATTAGCGGTCATGATTAAGTCTGCTTGTGGTGTGTGCCCCTTGAACCTTTTAGCCGACTTGTAAAGTAGCTTAGTAGGGTGCTCTCCTCGGTTCAGTCTGCCACCGAGCAGGTGTTGCTGCAGGAATGTCGGCGCAGTCATGGCGCGCGGCGCCCGCAGACGTTCGTGGACTCTCCTGGACCCTTGCAAAGTGGAGGCGGGTTTCCCGGCTGGACTGTTAGAGAAAAAACCTTTTCTGAAGTCTCTTGGGGAGATCTAAGCCTGCATGTCTGGTGGAAGGATGCCTTTACCGGATCCCTGACGGCAGCAGGACGGCGGGGCGGCGGCTGAAGGGGAGGGGGCTGAGGGCGGTCTTCACCGGACGCCCGAGAGCCCCTGTGTCCAAGAAAGGGAACTCGGTGAGTCGAGCAGGCCGGGCTGCAGCTCGGAGACCGATTGTGTAACTCCGGGTGAATGGACTTAAGACGGAGGCCGGCTTATCTGCTAATTGGGCGTCCAGACGTGACTTTGTTATTGTTGGAGAATATTTGGGAGGCGGGAAGCTGAATATGGTTTGGAATTTATTTTTCCAGAATACTTCCAGGAAGATATGAAAGCTTGATGAGGTCAGAGGTCACTGAAGTACAGCAAAGCAGCAGTCAATCCTGCTTTTGGGCAAAAACGACCGCAGACACAGTGGCCACAAATCTGGATTAGCCGTGAAGGAGGAGTTTGGTCGTGTTTGTTGTTCCAGGGACAGGTTTTTGTTTCGGATTCACTGGTTGAAGAAGAAGAAAAATGGATCGCAACAAGTTTGTGGAAAACTCATTTTGCAGAATTAAAAGCAAATTAAAGTCAGACAATAAAAGGTACAATAAAGGCCTCCAAGCTGGAAAACTGGATTCTGACGAGTATCTAAACTCCTGCGGAATATTTTTGTTCTGATGCTGGACATATTTATGCAGCTTACTTTATTATTTTTATTTCTTTCAATTAGTTTTTCAAATATGTGCATCTTAAAGCAAAATAGTAATGAGACTGAGATTCTCTCTTTGTGATTGTTTTTTATTAAAATTTGGGGCTTTTGCTGAAAAAACAGATGAAGACTAACAAAATTCTTCCACTATAAATATTTGTATTTGTATTTTTAGCGATAGTCAGAAATCCAAGGTTCTAATTCACCAGGTTTGTATTTTGTTGGAGCTAAATTAAATTTGTAGTCTCAAACGTGTTTGCAGAGGTAAAAAAGTCCTTTTCTGCCCCATGCATCCCTGCTGCATCACCAACAGTGCAAAGAGTGGCGTCTGTCAGAGCGACCACACAGACGGCACGCTGCTCTGATGCCTTCAAGGTCCATCGTGAATCAATCAATCTAGAGAACTGGCAGAAATGTTAGTGTTTGTTGGTGTAAATAAATCCCTTAAGCAGTTTTCTGCCGTTGAGGATGCTGAGCTAAAAGTTTGTTTTTTTCTTGCGTTTTTAGATCAGAAAGATTATTTTACAAATGAGAGCTAACAAACTTTTTAAAAAAAAAGTTTTTTTTTTTTAATTTTTTACCTGAAATAGAACAAAAGGAGAAAGAAACTCCTGTGAGCTTCCTTGGGACACAAACAAAACCTTTGACAAACCTAACAAGCTCGTTTTTTTGTCTATTGCGTGAACTGCTAACCGATTGGTCGAGCAGACAGTTGAAGTAAAACATAAAATAAAACTGCAGGGATGTTTATTCTGTGAGGATGACCACTCTGTTGAAATCTCATGGATAGCAGCTTTAAAAAAAGCACAAAAACGCTAAGAGGGTTGTTTGGGAACCTGCATTTGTCACAAAGAATTCTGGGAAAGTCTCTAATGAACCCTCAGTCCTGGTTGGATCTCGGTGGTTTTGACCTGCAGAACTTCACGCCCCTTTCCTGACTGATCTCCTTCCTGTTTTGCCTGCTGCAGATCTTTCAGGTGCAGAAGGTAGGTGAGGTCCTCCTGGACGCCTCGAGAGCCGTGTTCCCGCCGTAGGAAGGAACTCTGACGGTTTCCGTCTGCACTTCCTGTCTCTTCAGAAGTACTATGGCTTGAACCCTAAAGTAGATGAGCGGCGGGACAGCAGATGGGGGGATATTGAACAGTGGATGGTACCGTCTCCATGGAAACTGCTGCTTCAAACGTCACATGCTTGAAACCTGGTTGTTGACGGATTTTAACGGAGTTATAATCCAGGATAATTCAGATTAGGTCTAATCATGGGATAATAACTGATAAAAGATTTGAGATTAACTCTAATCTCCTTATCAGGATGTTTTATGTGATGTGGTCGTTTGTTTAGCTAACACTGGCGTGGTTTAACAGCACTAATCGAGTCATTTTGCCTGAGTTTTTGAGCGTCTTTGCTTTTCCGGCGTGTGACGGCTGTGTCTGCTCTGCACAAACACGGTTTAACGATTGGGATCTGGCTCTGACAAAACTCCATCCTAACGGGTTGTTTGGTGCATGAATCCATCAGCGTAGCTTTTGTGCTGACCTCCGCCTCCTCCTTTACCTCCTTCATCCCCCTCTTCCTCTTCTCCATCATTCAGGAGGACAGTGAGAAGTACTCGCGCTCCTCCCGGATTCAGACGGTTGGTGGCCCGCTTTCTGTCAAGTCCGTTCTGTTTGTGTCGGATATAAGAGCTCTGTCTTCCCCTCCGCTCAGCGGCGGGAGCCGTCTCTAGAGTTCTAACTACACTACCCAGCAACCCCAGCACACACTTCCTGGATGCCCCACATCTGACTCTCAGTCATTCAATCAACCAGAGCGTACTTAAACACTGCAATGAGCCTCACTCAGTGTGAAGTATTGTTTGTGCCACACTTCCTTCCCGAGCGTTACATTTAGATCCCATCTTCTGTTTCCTGACCCCGTCTCTGTTTGCCTCCCCTGGATCCTGACTACCCCGTCTCCCCTCTGATGATCTCATGCCTGTTATCGACCCCTGCCTGCCTGACCCTGATTTAGCTTCGTGGACTTTTAGCCGAGCTGATAAAGCGTCTGCCTGTTCTTGTGACAGTTTGAGTTCTGCAGAGTCCGTCCTCTCTGACCGGTTCTTGTTCCACACAGCTGACCGACAACGATGAGCGCGTGTCGGCGGGAAGCCGCGGCAGCTTCAGGGTCAGTTTCTCCTCCAGATGCTTCATGGATGAGGATGTGCTGTGTGTTTAACGCCTTCAATGATTGGATTAAACCAGAGGAAAATGCAGATTTGTGTTTTTTTTGGTTGTTTTGACACAGTCGGAGCTTGACTCAGTTGGAGCCTATGGTGGGGGGGTGAGTCCTATGGATGAAACTGCTGTGTTTTCCTGTTTGCTCCCGCCCTGCATGATAAAACTAAACTTTATCTCAGCGGCTTTCAAACCCCATGACCGGGTTTTCTTTGGCGTACAGACCAGTGGTTTGGGCTCACCCTTCAACCTGAGTCCCAGGTGTCTGCATGCGGCGTGGAACCTCACAGAAACATGTGTCCACCTTTCTTCTCTCTCTGTCCCCCTAAGAGCTCCTCCTCACAGAAGAAGTCAAAGAAAAAGAAGAAGCATAAACACAAAGACAGAGATGTACGTAAATGCTGAGCGAGTCACGCCGACGGCTTCTGCTCAGGAGGTCTCACCTTCTTCTCTGTTCTCAGAGGAACGGCTTCGAGGACGATCACAGCATGGCGTCCGGCAGGGTCAGTAGCTGTCTGTGTGGTGGGGGGCTCGGTTGTTGGAAGTCTCTGCTGAAAGGGTCCGTCACTCTGCTGTTTGTGGTTTTGTCAGAGCTCCAGAATCAGCGATGAGAGCAGAGGCTCCCGCTCGTCCAGGATGGATCTGACGGTGAGACCTCCAACCCTCAAAGTCTCATGGGGGGGGAGAGACCCAGAAGCTTTAGAGGCTTTGGATCGGCCTGGTTCAGGCGGGGTGTGAAGAAGGTGTTGTTCACGTAAGAAGTTTTTGTGGAACCAAAATGTCTCCACGAACACAGCGAGGACGCCTCCAGGCGGTTATAAAACCCTTAAAAAATGATGAAAAGAAGGACAGGCCTCACCGGACTCAGTCAAGGTCAAAGGTCACGACTCAGCAGAAGGAAATGGGTCCATGGGAGAGTTCAAAGACACTAACTGAGAAACATCTGGAGTCTAACCCAAAACCTGATATAAATATTCAGATGAGACACGAGAAGAACATTCTGGAGGCCAGAAAACATGTAAACAACAGATGGCACGGTGGTGGCAGTGTAATGGTGTGGGTTTGCTTTTTAGCTCCATGAATTCTGCTCTGACAGGTGCGATTGCACATGTTGCTGCTCAAGGTGTTGTAGATTTGCATTGGAGTTATTTATGAACTTTGGTTTGATCATCTGAATAGATGATTTGGGGGGACAAATATTTTGTGCACAGCTCTGTGTTTGAACTAAAGAAAAAGAAAAACTAACTTGACATTTAAAAACGTTAAGCTCCCTGTGAGGACTAAGAGGAAACATATTTTTGCCGTTTTTTATGTCGACTTGTTCCAAAACATAGAACTTTTATTTAGAATTCAGCTTCACATTGTGATCTCTTAGCTTTGTTTGGATCCAACACCTTCAAAGAAGCACAGATTCGTCGTGTCGCTGGTCTGGTTAAAGTGGCGTTCCAACCCGGGCCTGCAGTGCGAGCGCAACCTCCATCAGGCTTTGTGCTGGATTCGGTTGGAGCGTCATCAGAAGTTGTTTCTTGGTTTTGGGCATGGGCCTCTGCCTCTCAGAACTCCAGACAACCCTGCAGATTAGACATGAAGCCGGTGTGTGTGTGTGTGAGTGTGTGTGTGAGTGTGCACGAGAGCTACAGCAATGTGGGCTTTTATTGTGAAAATCACTTGTGACTGTTTTGGGGAGCAGCGGGGACACTTTGAATAAAAAGAAAGTGACTGATTTCTCTGCTTGTCGTTGCTCGTTCCTCTCGGTTCCTCCTCAGGCCTCTGACTTGTACGGCCTCAATGGCGTGTCCTCTTCCAGGATCCCAGGGTTCAACGGTTATCAGGTTGGTCTGCATGGGAGCAGCACGACATGCTGATGATGTTTTGGCACATTTTCTGGTGGATCTACCCTGAAAAGGGCTGAGAAACCGAACCGTGTGGTTCCTGCAGGGCTCCTTGTATGAAGAGAGTCTGTGCATCGCGTCCAGACGGGTCGCCAGCTGCAGCTCCCGCGTAAGGGTCGCGCACGCCGTCTGATTATAACATGCACGTGTGGTTAGAGCACGTCAGTCTGAAGGTTGTGGAGAAGGCGTCCTGCTGCCTGCCTGGGTGTGGTTTCTGCAGCGCTGCATCTGCTGGTGACAGGATGGTGACGGTGTCTTCTCTCTGCAGCCTGTAGACCACACTGGTTACCGCAGCTCCAGAGCCTCCAGCAGGGCCAGTTCAGCCTGCGTCAGTCCGGTGGTGAGACCCCCCCCCCCCCCCCCCCTCCTATAAAGACCCAGCCTTTCCTTGTTCCTGCTTTTTAACGATGAGGCATTGTTGTGCA
Source organism: Oryzias curvinotus (assembly GCA_023969325.1). Taxonomy (NCBI): domain Eukaryota; kingdom Metazoa; phylum Chordata; class Actinopteri; order Beloniformes; family Adrianichthyidae; genus Oryzias; species Oryzias curvinotus. Next base: position 30,819,002 of record CM043726.1, read on the forward strand.
GAGAAAGTGGACAGACCTGCTGCTGCAGAACTCCTGAATGCTCGACCAAAGCAGACCAAAATGTCCGAAAATATGTTTGTTTTTTAACAACATTGAGTTCTCCGTTTTCTGTCATCGCTTGGTGTTTTGCGTCCTGCATGCACCTCACAGGTCCAGAAAGTTTTTTCATTGAAGGTTTTAGCATCCCTGACCCCCAGACGCTCCCCCTGAGAAGCTCTGGTTTTGATGTTGCTCTGCTCTGCCACCTGGTGGCGGTTGCAGGACTCTGTTGCCAGTTTCCTGCGGAGCGGCAGCGGCCTCCTGGACGATGTCAGTATTCCAGACTTTCCTCACGTGAGTGACAGCGCCCGCAGGGGGCGCTGGCAGGGGCGTGTGCAGGCTGGTGGTGTCCGGTCTGTTTTGTTGTGGAATCTCACACAGTTGTGTGGTTTTGAAGTGCAACAGCTAACACCTGTTACCTGCATGGCTTCCCTCTGAGCGGGTGGAGTTTGGAGCCCAGACGCCGTTTGGTAGCTCCTCCTCCATCTTCACGCCGTCTTCCAGCCTCGCTCTGATTTGTCTGTTCTTCTCTCCACAGGCAGAGGAAAGAGAATTTCTTGAAAAGGTGAGCAAAATCAAATTCCTGCTAAGATGAAGTTTTGCTTTCAGTGAGATTTAAAAACCCACTCTGATGAAAATGGTGTTTTTTTTTATGTTTTTAGCATCTTCTTATTGCATTTTTCTGACAATGGGAGGCATATACAAAGGAAATCAAGATTAAAATAACATTTCTGAGTATTTAGTAATTCAAATCGATGTGAATCAGGAGCAGACAAAAAAAAGGCTGTTGGAAAAAGATTGTAACTGTAGAAAATACTCTGGGCGGGGCCAAAGCTCCCTGCTCCTCTCCATTCTGATCATCCACCTGCAGACACATAGATCCGTGAACGTCGTTGTTTTCCTCGTCTGAGCTGGAACCTGGATCTAAACTGTACGGCTGGATGGCTCTGAAATTGTTCGCCGTTTTATTTATTTTGCACCGCTAGTGTTAGGTTGGGGTGTTAGGTCTGTAAGCGAGTGAGAGAGACTGTAAAGGGGAAGGAATGGGGGCGGGATGACCCTCTCTGCAGAAACTGTATCCAAGAAAACGACAGGTTTTTGTTATTTTGGCTAAAAACATCCCAATCATAATTAAAAGACCACTGAGAAGGCTTTGAAAACAGATCCAAAGAGGTTTTTCCACAATGGCTCTCTCGCGTTTCTCTCTCAGGGATGTCGGGCGCCTTCTTCTCTGACGGCGGCGACCCTCACCTCGCTGGGCGGGACTTCGTCCCGGAGAGGAAGCGGGGAGACGGCTTTAACGGTCGACGCTGACAGCTCCATCCGAGAAATCAAGGTAGCGTCCCGCGGCTGCAGAACCTCGTAGAATGAAGCAGAAACAGCCGAAGGTTAGCTCGGTTTCAGCAACTTTCAATTCGCTGAGTGACAAAATATTGTGAAAAAAAAGGCAAAACGTTTTTATTTTTTTATTTTTTATGATTCGTGGAAATGTTGAGCCCAAAGCTTCATCTCAGACCTGACAGGCCTCAGCTGCCGGGCTTTGTAGACTATTCAGGACAAGCTGAGGAAAGTTAAACCAATGCGGTTTCTGCAAATGCTCAAAGCAGAAAGCTGGTTGAATCATGGGAGTTGTAGTTTGGTGCCTTTTTATGTCCTTACATGCAGAAAAAACAAGTTGAAGGCTTCCGTCTGCATTTCTTGTGAGCCGTGGAGTGACGTAAAAAATGCTGTCACGTTGATGCTCTGTCATTCCTTCTGCATTCCCTCTCATCACGCGCTCCTCAACCTTCTGCTTGGCCTTTTCTCTGCTCGCTCACGGCCGCCGCTCTCCGCTCCAGGAGATCCACGAGCTGAAGGATCAGATTCAAGATGTGGAAACCAAGTACATGCAAAACCTTAAAGAGGTCAAGGTAGACTGATGTTTGCTGCACCTCAGCTAGCATGATTTAAACGTCAAAATCAAACAGCAGGAATTTTTTAAAATCAGATCCTAAAGTCAAATTCTGTTTGTTCTGCTCATCTGCTCCTCTTAGTTTCTTTTCCATCTCCTTCGGGACTGTGTGACACTAACACCACAGTTAAACCAAATCAAGATGTTGTAAGATATTATCAGTAAAAACAATAAAAGATATGCATTTAAAAAAAAGGTTGCATGTATTTTAAATATAATCTAAACAAAGATTGAAATAAAGCTGGTTAAATTTAAATGAACTGGTCAACCCTATTGAAACTGAATAAAAGAGAGTATTAAATAAGACAGTTTAATTGTTTAAATTAACTGGTTTTTATATTTTTGGGAAACTTTATTGAGTAGAAAAAAGCTGAAAACAACATCAAAAACCAAATACACAGTAACAGAGATGTTTTTGCTGTTTAATATGAAGCTTAAGGTGTAGGAATCTTCTTAGTTTAAGTAGGTTTCCACATTATGCACCATTTTTACCCTTTTAAGAAAAAAAAAATCTTTTTATTTCTAGTTGAGTCATCATTTTTTTTTTGTTTGAGTAAATGTGATCTCTATGCAGTCGTCCTTTCCACTTTGATTACATTTCCTCCATAAACATCGCACATAATCATCGCTTCATTTCTCCAACTCCAACTGTCAGCTTATTCACTGAATGTTGCACGAATGGGTTCTGCAGATTATGCTGCCCTCTGGTGGTCGATTGTGGTATTACTAGCAAAAGTCTGGGGTTGGTTTGTGTTCCTCTCTCTGTGGATGAACACAATGTTCATCTCTCTCCATAGACATGTTCTGAAGTTTTTCTTGTCTGATGGCGTCAGGACTCTCTGGCGGAGGTGGAGGAGAAGTATCGCAAAGCCATGGTGTCCAACGCTCAGCTGGACAATGAGAAGAGCAACCTGATGTACGAGGTGGACACGCTGAAGGACTCCCTGATGGAGCTGGAGGAGCTGCTGTCCGAGTCGCGCCGGCAGTACGAGGACAAAGCCAAGGTCTGAGTTCGACACAAACATCGGCGCCAAACCAAAACATGCACCGCAAAGAAAAACTGCTAGCAGGCAGCTTCCTCACTCAGAGTTTAAAGGAGAAGGTCCTCTGTTTCCTGTGCAGGACTACGAGCGAGCGAAGCACGCCCACAGCGTGCTGCAGTTCCAGTTCAGCGAAATGAAGGAGAGCCTGAAGCAGAGCGAGGAGCTGCTGAACGTGAGCATCTTCCCAGCCTTCACTCCGGCCTTCATTCCCGGCTCTCCGTTCCTTCCTCACACTGCTGCACGCCTGTCTTTCCCTGCATCTGCTCCCCTCTGCTGCCGTTTAGGAGATCCGTCAGCTGCGCATCAAACAGGACAGCTTTGTTAGGGAGGTGTCAGATCTGCAGGAGACGGTGGAGTGGAAGGACAAAAAGATCGGGGTACGGCGTCCCGGCCCAGCTGCTTCTTCTGACCTGACCTCTGAGTCTTTCACGCATGAACCTTTTTTTTCATCGTCTCCTCTTTCTTGCACTCTGTTTCTTCACGGGGGGGGGCACTGCTCAGGCCTTAGAGCGGCAGAAAGAGTTCACAGACGCCATCCGAACTGAGCGCGATGAGCTCAGAGAAGAGGTGGTGAAGCTGAAAGATGTTCTGAAGGTACTCGCCGTGTTTTCTGAAAAACATGGCGGCCTTTCCCGTTAGCCCAGTTTCTTTGAAATCTCTAAAATGCTGGTTTTTTTTTTTCCATTTTGGGTAGAAACACGGAATCGTCTTGGGCCCAGATCTGAACGTCAACGGGGAAGCAGAAGACGGAGAGTCTTCGGACGCGGCGCCACACCCGGCTCTGGACTCACAGGGCCGCCCCGCTGAAGGGAACAGCATCCTGGGTAAAGCAGAGCTGTCTCCCCTCTGTGGGCAAATCCACATCCTCCTCCAGGATGTAGGTCTGCTGTTTGATTCCAGCCTTCATCCCTTCATCATCAGACTGCTCTGTGGCCAGCAGACAGTTTGAACCACCAAGTATTTATCCCAGCAACAAACTTTCTCAACACATTTGAAGCCTGACAGATGAATGGTTTATTTAAAAAAATCCACTTTATTCATTTAGTTTAGTATTTACTGTTTGTTCAGGCAAAATTACTTGTTATTGAGACATTTTTAGGAACTTTTTCCTAAAATATTGTTAACTTTTTCCTCAAGTTAACAATAAAAATAAGTTATTAATTAAGTAATTAGTAATTTTTTTTCCTTGGGTTTCAGCATTTTTTGCAAATCTTTTAAATTGAGTTTAAAGGTCAATTATTTCTCAAAATTGGGATTGCTGTTCATAGGAAACTAACTTTATGTAGGTTTTATCTCCATAGCAACCATTTCATTTTTTGGTTGCCTGGGGGTGCCAAAGTCTACAAACTTTAAAACCTTTTTCCCAAGTAGCTTCCCAAAGATGCTGGGGGAGTTAGGAGGCGATAGATTGAAATCCCTTTGAAGAAGGTACCATGGGTGTTTTCTTTTTGTTTGTTTTTTTTAAATTCAAGATGGTGGCCTCTTCTCAAGGTCAAAGGTCAACAAAACTGTGGTTGTGGTTGTAGATTGACAGGTTTTTTTTGTGTGCATGAAATTTTTGAAGGTTGTTTTTTTGATCATAATGTGTGAAAATCCTAAAAATCGACAAATTTCCCACTTTGCCTCAAAATGGTCGCCAAGCTGTAGCTCCTGTGGCCATCCCATAATAACTTCAAAACTCCCTCTGGAAATCTTTTGGTTTCGTTGGTGGATTTTGACTTGAGAGATTTTGGTTCCATCCAGTATTTTTGACGCTTTCTCTTGCAATGATGTCATCACGTTTTATGGAGGGGGTCGTCTGCTATGTCAATTGTGGTGATATATATTTTTTTTTTGTGGGCATTTTTGCTCAAATGTGTAGTAAGAAAGAAAACGGTCTGGTTCTTGTGGTCCAATATTAAATCTGTTCAGTTGTTTTTAGTCACAAAACTAATTTCTGCAGCTGAAGTTTAGAGTATTTTCAGGTGAAACACAGTTTGGAGACTAAACACAGGAAAAAACCTGAATCCAAACATGAAAATCTAAATAAAGGAAAACATAATAATACGTACATGTGGACCCAAAGAGGAAAAGGGTTTCATCAGAGACTCAAAGTGATTCAACTTTCCCAACCAAGATTGGATTTGTTGACAGAATCACACAATAAAAAGATAAAGAAATCAACCAAAAAAGCACAACAGTTCAAAGCCTGGCCAGCTATCGGTTGTTCAGTTTAAGAATTCATTGAGGACATGAAAGTCAAAATGTCTTTTTCTAAACTATTTAGTCCACCAAACCAGTAAATTCACAAAGACGAGAAAAAGTTCCAGGTCGACCAGATAAGTTAGCAAAGCTGCACAGCTAGCAAGCTCCAAACGAGATGATTGGTCCTCAGGTTATTGACTCTTTTCATCTGCTTTTAGGATTAAATCAAGAAAAAAATGATAGTTGTGCTTATCTTTTCCCACCAGAATTCACGACAGCTTGCTGTAACTTTACTCACCTGCCTTAGGCTCCTCCCCTTTCATACCTGGCTCTGTTAGCCAGCGGCCTCCTCTGATTCATAAAGTAGATGTTTGACTCTGATGAGGAGCTTCACTCTCAATTCTTCATCCAACAAACCTGAAAAAAACTAATCCTCAGAATGATTTTTAATAACACACTCTTCTGTTTCCTTTCTTCCTCCGTTTTAGTGTAAATGAGGCATAGAAGTGGCTAAAATGATGTTTCATTTGATTGAAATAAGATTATTTTTAACACTGTACATATAAATAAATGTGTATTTCTGCATTTTAACCCTACAGTCTATGCATGCCCCCCCCCCCCATCACTCCTGCCTGTCAGCCTCCGTCTCCTCACCCCCCCCCCCCTCCTCCCTTCCACCTACAGATTAGTTTATTCTGAGTTTGAGTGATGAAAGTCTGGTGTGTTTTACCTTCCAGAGATTCGACTGAGAAAACTGGTGGATGAGCGGGAAAAAATGATAGAACAGGTCAGTTACCCATCCATCCATCCATCCATCCATCCATCCATCCATCCACCCACCCATCCATCCATCCATCCATCCATCCATCCATCCATCCACCCACCCACCCACCCATCCATCCACCCACCCACCCACCCATCCATCCATCCATCCATCCATCCATCCACCCATCCATCCATCCATCCATCCATCCATCCATCCATCCATCCATCCATCCATCCACCCACCCACCCATCCATCCATCCATCCATCCATCCATCCACCCACCCACCCATCCATCCATCCATCCATCCATCCATCCATCCACCCACCCACCCACCCATCCATCCATCCATCCATCCATCCATCCATCCATCCTCCCGTCCATCCATGTTTATCTGTCTATCCATCTTTTCTCTGTCATCCATCGACCCCTCCAATCTTCATTCCACCTATCTTTACTTTATCCATCCATCCATTAAACTACAACCCATCCATCCTTCTCCCAGCCATCTTCAGATAAAGTGTTCTGTCACAGGTGGAGGTCAAAGTGCTCCAGTTCAGTCATGACTGTGAAAATCCTCAGTTGAACTTTGACACATGCAGTCGAGTTTTAGCGGAGGCCGATAAGAAGCATAAAACCTACAGAAGAACCGGTTTGTTGTGAGGAGATGTGCCGGCCATGAAACTTCTGCATGTTTTTAGTCTAAGAACGTCTTCATCAAGTCTGAATTTACTGTAAAAAAAAAAAAGTGCATCCTGGAGTTGACAGAAGCTTTTTTTTTTCTTGTTTTCATGGATTTTCCTGTAGAAGGAACCTAATAGCTCCTTTAAACTCACACTGAGATAGTGGGAGTAGATGCGTTCTCCATCCAGACTGACTAGACTCCTTCAGGTTTTGTTTAGTGGTCTTCCTGCGCGGTTTGGATCAGTGTTCTACTGCAGAACTCTTCAGATTCTCTTCAGCCTGAGGTCATGAACTGATGGAGGACATTCAGCCCTGCCACCACCACGTTTGACTGCTCCTATCTTCTCAAACACGGTGTAGTCTTTCATGGAGGACCAGGCCGGTTTGTGCTTTCCAACAATGAAATGTGGAATTTTCTGCCCTCCTGCAGGTGAAGAAGCTGAAAGCTCAGCTGGAGCAGAAGACGCAGAAGAACAACGGCGGCTTGAGCCCCGACGGGGAAATCTTTGAAAACGGCAACGATCCAAACATCATGGACCTGCAGAGTACGTTCACAGAAATCTTCCTGAAGCCTTTCTCAAAACTAAAGCGTTTCTTCAAACTTCTCCAGGAGACTCCAGCCGGCAGATCAACGACCTGAAGTTCAAGCTGGTGAAGGCGGAGCAGGACGTCACTGCGCTGGAGCAGAACGTAAGATCGGAGCGGAGAACTGGAAGCTGAAGCTTTTATGCCACGGTCGGGTCAAACGTCCGCTTCGGTGTGCAGGTAACCCGGCTGGAGGGCCACGTGACTCGCTACAAGTCTTTAGCAGAGAACGCGGAGAAGGTGGAGGACGAGCTGAAGGCGGAGAAGAGGAAGCTGCAGAGAGAGGCAGGCGGAGGTTCCTTCCTCTGTTCCAGGCTGGTGGTAGAGCCTCTGGCTGACGCTCTTCTGCTTTTCTGCCCCAACAGCTGCGATCAGCGCTGGATAAGATCGAAGAGCTGGAGTCCAGCAACAGCCACCTGAACAAGAGGCTGGAGAAGATGAAGTCCAGCCGGGGCTTGGCGCCAACGCCGTAGCGGCCGCAGGCGTCCAGGATGGACGATCGCCCGGAGGAGAACCGCCCCGCTTTCACCTCCGCCCCCTGAAGGTTCACTCAGAAAACACCAACGAGCTGCGTGCCATGCCCCGCCTCCCAGGAGGTCCTCGCTGTCCAGAGACTATGGTGGAAGCAGTGCAGCACTGACACCTGACGCCGTCCGTGCGCGCCCCGTGCACGTGCGCGCCAGAGCCAAAACTCCTTACACACGAACCCGCAACGTCTTTCTCCGAACCTCCAGCACCGTCTGTCCGTTAGCCGAGGCCCCCCTTAGCCCGCGGAGCGGCGCAGACGTGCGCCTCTGCTTCTCCTAGTCGGTCACTGGTTCGATGCCGTGCACTCCCGCCCAAGCTGAGACTTCCCGTGAAAATGTCTCGACCGGGACTCAAAGCCGAGATGCTGCTTCACTGTTTACAAAGCTTTAAAATGTTTGTAAGGAAACGCCCCGAAGTGAAACATTTGTACAATAAAATGTCAAACTTCCAGCTTTCCGTTCTGCGCACTGACAGACGCCTGCTGGGTCTCCAGCGTCCGCCGAGGGGGACGCAGCCCAGACTTCCTGCTCACACTCACGTCCTTCTTTCAACCGGGTTTGATGCTTTTAGATGAAAGAAGAAAAAAAACACAAACTTCAAGGAAATAAAAAAACTTTTTTAATCTGTGAATTTCTAAAAGCTCTTCAGGATGAACAAGTGAAACAACAACACAATCCCGTCCGTCTGCCCTCACAAAGTCCCAAAACGTAGCCCTGGAGGACACACAGGGTCCGACTCGGCTGCTTTTCTTTCTCCATCTGCTTTTTATTTCAGTTTTTGGCTGCTTCCCAAAATAAGACTGTAAGTTCATTTCTTCTTTTATTAACTACTTTGTCACCAGCAGTGTTTGGTTTAACACGCGAGTAACCACATTTTTAAAAAATTTACTTTATTAGAAAAACAACACAAGGTCCATTTTTATCCAAAAGGTTTATTCTGATTGTTGGACGATGACCTTTGACCTTAGCGGAGTCCAGCGAGGCCTTTTGTCCACGTCCCTCTGCTTCTTTGATGCTGTGAGTCGCTCCTGGCGGATCTCCGTGGATCCAGATCTTCTGGATCTCTGCGGTCTCTCTCAGAAATGGCTTTGGGGGTCGTTCAGATCTCAGAACGTCAGGGACTTTGTTCATGCGCGACAGCTTTCTGGAATCTCTTCAGACGGCAGCTTGACGAGTTTGTTTCTGACCGTTCAGAAAAAGTGGTTTGTAAAAAAGTTGAGACCAAAGTGGGTTCAGCTCGAAGCTCTGGGATGGTGGTGGAAGTATGAGCATGTGGGCTCATTTCTGCAGAAATATTCAATAATGATAAAACAATCTGTATTTACTCGTTTTATTCTTTTTAAGTAAATAATTTAGCTTTTTAAGACCACATTTAAATGTCTCATGTCTCTTCCACACCTTAGGGGGATTTTCTATTAAATGAAACACATTTTTGTGAGTAAAGAGTTAAAGTTTCTGTGTTTTGCTAGTCGGACAGAGGGATGATGCCGTTTCCTCCTGTGTGTCTGCTCCCGTCAGTGTGCCGCAGAGCGCCCTCTGCTGGATGCGCTGGATCATCCTGCGGCCGTAGAAGTCCCTGTAGTCTGCGGGCAGCTCCTCCAGAGCGCGCAGACCTCTGTCCAGAGCTTGGAGCGCTCGAGCCGCAGCCTGCGGATCTTTGTTCCCGTACGGATCCTTCCTGTCGTAGCTGTCCAAAGGCAGGTGGCGCCAGAACACGTTCACGCCCACGCCAAACTGCAGCGCGCACGTGTTGTGGAACCACAGAGCTGGGTGTTCAGAATGTGGAGGTCAGGTTCCGTGGAGCTGCATCTCGCATGAGAGAGGAAGCGTCTTACCGGGGATGAAGAGCAGATCTCCGGGCTGCAGCTCACACTCGTGTCTGCTCGCTCTGACGAAGTCAGGGAACCTCTGCAGGTCGGGACGGTCGATGTCCAGAACCTCAGACTTGTCCCCTGTGGGGTCACATCCATTAACCGTGCTTCTGCATCCAGACGGAGCTCACCTTTCCTGCAGAAACCTACCGGACAGGTAGAGGTGCAGAGCATCCTGGGGGCTGAACAGAACCACCCTCTTGGTGCCGCTCACCTGAGCCAGCAGGTTGTCCATCACCTGCAGCCACAGATAACCCCTCACAATAATCCAGAACTCCCTCAGGAATGACAGACGTGCAGCAGACTGACGTCGTAGTGCGTCCACAGCTGCAGGCCGCAGGAGCTGATCCGGAAAACGCTGGAGAAGAACTGATCCGGTTCGAAGAAGGGAGGGATGAGAAAATCCTCTGCCAGGTTAGGGAACTGTTTCCTCAGATCGGCAGGTTCCTGAGCAGAACCCAGATGTTTGTTCAGTTCGATCCAGAATAAAAATTCTATTTCAGACCTTGGAGTTTTGGTTCTTGTCTGCAGAAATATTAAGCCTAAGGATTAAAACTATAACCTGAGTTTCTGAAGCTCCAAACCTTCAGGGCTGACCTTCTGGGAGTCCCAGCTGCTTCATGTAGGACCCTTATCTGTATATGACAGGGTCGGACCCCTTTTCTGCTGGTCTTCCCGTGGGTCGGTTTGGATAATGAGTAGTTTTAATTCAAATTAGTTTGATTTCATGGCATTTCAAAGGCGCTGCTGGCTCCGTGCCTCGTAAAAACAGCTTCCTTGGTGGGCTCGTGTTTGTCGGGCGAGGGCTGCGGAGCTGATTGCAGGAGGACACACGGGGCGGCTTCCGGGTCTGGAGTGATTTTCTGCCGGGGGCTTGGCGTGGCGCGGAGCGGGGAGCGGCTTTCTGGTGAAGGAGAGTTTGCGCCGGTGTTTTGGACTCGCGTGTGCGGTGATGTGTGTTTCAGAGCAGGGGAGCTTGTTGCGTCGGCCGCGATCGGCCGGTCATCTTCTGGGAAGTGGGGGAGATTGAAGGGGAAGACAGTGCTTCTTGAAAATCCACCAGCCAATCAAAATCCTCACCGAAAAGTACGGGACTTGATTGACATGCAGAATGGCCAATCGGACATCCTCTGACACATACGTCACTGCAGACGCGAGTTTAAATTCACTCAGCGCAAACTCTGTCCCCCCGCAGCTCATCACGTCCTCGGTAGAAGACCAGCAACCGGAGTTTATTGAAGCCGCCCCGCGTGTCTCCTCCTGCTATCAGCTCTGCCGTTCTCGCCCGATAAATACGAGCTCATCAAGGAAGCTGCGAGGCCTTTATACTGTTGCGGAGTGTGTGTTTGTGCTGAGCGGCGCGCGTGCCACGAGAAAGAAGGGGGGGGGGCGTGCAGGTGGAGATGGGGGTGTGAGCACGGAGCGGAGGTGTGTGCGTGAAATATATTGTGTTCGGAGGACGGAGCACTAAATAAAGAGTAGTCGTCGTTCCCCATCAATACTGATCAATACGGAGTCAGCAGCGCCAAATGCCTCATAATCTGCCACGCTCCCGACTGTTTACAGCAGAGCATGAATACGATGGTTGCTGCTTTCTGTCTTTGTAATAAAACGCCTCATCTGTTAATACAAAAGTATCTTTATGTAAACTCACTGTGTAGTTTTTAATCATCAGTACATAAACAATAATGTTCAAATAAACATGTAACTAATAAACATGAAGATGAAAAGAAAGAAGTACTTTTTTTATCTTTTCTGGCCCGCAATCTACACTCATGTCCTTGAAGATCGATCGCGATCGACGTAATGAGCACCCTTGATATAATATATCATGCAATTAATATATAATGATGTCAAAACGGGTTGTGGCTCCGAGTGCTTTTTTTTTCATTAGGGGCGGTCCCAAATGGCTCTTTGAGTAAAAAAGGTTGCCGACCCCTGGTCTAGATTGAACAAAACAGGTCCTAAAACGGAGCCCTGGGGAACCCCGCAGGTCAAGGCCATTTGGTCTGAGAAACAGTCACTCATACACTACTCAGATGAAACCAAACTACGACGGGGGCTTTGCCCCGCCCATTTTTTTGTCAGCTTGATAAAATAAGTGCTGGGTTTGATTTCTTCTTTTTTGTTTTTGTTTTGATGGACTGGAGAACTGTCTGGACCAGAACCCAACAGAACCACTGAGCAGTGGAAGCCGGTTCAGACACATGACAGATTACCAGTAGCATGAAGGTTTTTTCTATAATTATCATCTTTAAGAAAGGTTTTAGCTAAATACAAATATTATTATTTATTTTATATTTTAAAATAATTTAAATCAAATGTTAATTTCAGTAAAAACTTTTTTAATAATTACATTTTAAATTGTTTTAGTGTAGTTTGAAGTTAAAAAAAGGTTTAGAGAAAAGCTGCAGCACCGCCTAGTGGCAGGAAAATATAACTGCAGAAATAATTAAAAAAACATGTTCATTAAATCAACAAATTTAGCTGTTTGACATTTTAGAAAGTTAAAAAATAATCAAAGACATTTAAAATGTTTAAAAAGGAGAAAGCTCAAGTTCAGAAAAACTCATTTTTCATTTTCTGAAATGAAGTGAGGAGTTGATGTACCTTCCTGACGTCTTCTCCCAGAGATCGAAGGTAATAACTTTCCTCCTGAAACCAAAGCACAAGTCATCAAAGAACTGAAGAGACATGGCCTTCGCAGGTTCCTCCTCCTCATCCTCACCTCACACAGAAAGAAGTCAGAGTGTTTTTTCTCAGAAGCTCTCTTCACAAACTCATTAAACGGCAGAGTCCTGTGGAAACGAGATGTTCGGCGTTTAGTCCTCATTTTTCTCAGGCAGACTGTTTTTTATGCTGCTGGTTCACCTGTACACAAAGTTTTTGTGTAGAAAGTCCATTTGTGGCACCGTGGAGACGTGAATCTTCACCTCCTTGTCTCCTCCCCTCTGTGCCAGATATTCAGTGGTCCAGAGCTGCTGACACGGGCCCAGAGGTACTCCTCTGAGGATGGCAGGCCGCCGCTGAGGAGCAGGAGGAGAAACAGGAAACGTATCTGATCCAACTTTAACCAACACCTGATGTTCCTCAGAGGATGAAGGAGCCACGATGAAGATTTAAAGATGTGTTTTTATACCAAAAAAATTAGATAAAAAATTTATATTTTTTAAAAATGTCTTTAAGTCCTAAACTTTACTAAACAGAAAGAAAATGTTGTTTTATTTTAAAGTTAAAGGGGAAAATCAAAGTGATATGGATTTTTATAGAATTTAATCTGAGCTTTATTGGCGCTTTACATTAAAAGTATTAGAGCTTTTTTTTTTTTTTTCATTAAATCTAATCAGACCTTCATTTAATCAAATTTAACTTCGACAGGATTAAGACCGACGAAAAGTCCACAAAACACATAACTTTACGACAATTATATAAAATGAATAATAATAATAAAGTTTATTGTGGCTCTGGCTTGTCACAATGCACAGAATCAAAGCTAAACTGCTGCAAACTGCGTGAAAACCTTAGAAAGAGCGGACTTTTCTTTGAAACATAATGTTTTTAATGTTTCGCTTCTTTACCTTGGGATAGATTTCCTGCAGGAACGTTTCTCTGTCCACTCCAGTAAATACCGGGACGGAGTGGATTTCCTGCTGCTCCATTAACCCCTATTTTCTGAGTCAACCCAGAAAAAGCCTTTCAGTCCAATGAGTTATATCGCGATATAACTCATTGTTTCAGTCTGCAGCTGTAATCAAACACTTCGGTGTTACACCGTTATTCTTCCCTCTTGACACAAGGACAAGCGTACGGATCAACAAAATAGATCTCGCAACTATTCTCTGTATTTACACAAAACAATGCTGTATATTTTCTTTACATTAATTAGAAGTATCTCACTGCTTTAATATTTCCGTCAATTACATTTTCACATTACTTTTGAAAACCATATTCTTTGTTTCTACCCGGAACACAAAGAACGACGGACAAACAGGCTCCGGACGGGACAAAGATGGTTCTGTTCTTGTACAGACTTCGTCCAAGGCGGCCTGCAGCTTTCAGCTTCACCCAGCAGGCCTTCAGTCTAAGAACCGTACTGAGCAGATCCGGTCCGGTCCAGTTGGAGAAACCCTGCGCCGCCGCAGCGGCTCGTTTTTACAGCTCCCAGCGAAAGGAGCAGACCCAGAAGGTGGTGGTGGTCGGCATCCCAAACCCTTTCATCTGGTTCCGGACCAGAATTTACTATTTTCTGATCCGGACCTACTTTGACAAAGAATTCAACATCGAAGAGTTCACAGAGGGGGCAAAGCAGGTGTGTCTGTGCGCATGCGTGTTTTGTATTTACAGCAAAACTACTAAAATCCTTAGACATGATGTAATAATAAAAGACATGTAATTATGACGTCATTCAACTGACTGTAGTATATAACAATGATCTTACAAAACCACAACTTTCAAAACACAAACTTGTTAAAAACTAGAGTTATGTATCAATAACCGCAAACTACAGGTAAACATTACAAATACCTGCTGTGTGGTCAGGAGAAAAGTCAGCTTTGGATTTGGATCTGTTTTATTTAAAACAAAAATTACTAAAGAAGATAAATAAGAGACAACCCAGTTCACATCTATACAGAAATATATCAAACCTTGGAGGATTAATCGTGACGTGATTGGAAAATGAAAAATGTCAAAGTAAAGCAAATACACTTCCATATGTATGCACTTATAATTTCTCTTCATCATAAGTAAACATATTTGTACTTGTTCATACAATACTATTGAATCCATTAATTGTGAATTTTGTCAAAAGAGTGTAATTAGTAGCTTAGATAGGAGTGTAAAGAAGCAAACATATGATCCCTCCCCTATTGGGCTTTACTTAAATATTGTCATTTTTTTATTGTTATCATAATCATTATTATTATTATTATTATTCTAGAAATGAATATAAATTTCACAGGTCAAGTATCACAGTGGAGTGCTCGGTAATTGTCATCGGATCACAGGTCCAGCATCTAAACATGTGTCAGTGATGATGAGGATGTTCTTCCTCGCAGGCCTTCTCCCACGTTTCCAGGCTGCTGTCTGAAAGCCACTTCGATGCTCTGGATGGGCTCGTCGCTAAAGATGTGAGTTCAAAGCAGCAGGTCTGAACCGGACTCAGAACTGGACCAGTTCAAAACCTCCTCCAGGATTCTGATTTAACCCCCTTAACCCTTAGTAGTCTGGGGCCTTTTTAAGCATTTTTGACTACAGTTTGCTATGATAATGAATCTTTAAACAGTTTTTGAGCCACATTTTCTTCCATCATGGGAACAGTGCCACAAGAATGGGTTAAAAAACATCAAAACACGATTTGGCTCAAAGTGGGTCTTTAGGTTTTGAATATAACGGATGGATTTTAACGGCAGGTTGGTGTAATTCCTGCGTCATCGTAAACAATCGATGGGTCTGGCAAACTCACCGGTTATTTCAGAGTCTACTGCTGTTCTCATTTTCTCAAACAGCTCTTTTTTTTCCAGACTTGAGTATTTTGGAACAGACTCAAAGTTAATGGTGGGGATGAAATGTTTCTGCATCTGCTCCTCACAGCTGATCGGAAAGCTGGAGGAGAAATGCAACTCGCTGCCGTCAGACTGCAGGAAGGCGCTGTCTGCGGATCCTGATGAGGTCATGTACGCCACCCCTGGAGACGTGGGGATCTACTACGACGACAGCGGTGAGAGGAAAAGCTCAAACGGGCGGGGCGGGGCGGGGCGGGGCTCCGTCTGGCGTCTGTCCTGCTGAGAGGTTTTCTCTTCTCCAGGGAGAAAGTTTGTCAGCATCCTGATGCGGTTCTGGTATCTGACGAGCGTGCGGCTTCCCGACGACAGCGTGGAGGGAAGCCGCATCTTCAAAGTGGCGATCGGAGACAAAGAGGAAGAAACGGAAACCAAGAGGCTGCTGACTGCAATATATGAGTGAGTGTGTCCGCACCAGAGTACTGATCTGATCCGAAGACGCTGCTCTGAACTGGTTTCCTCTGGGACAGATTCCAGAGGGAGTTCACCAAAGGGGTGCGTCCTGACTGGACCATCACCAGGATAGAGCACTCCAAGCTTTTGGACTGAAGAGGCGGCTCTGCTTGAACTGAGCTGGAAGGCAGGACCTCTCAGCCACGTGGTCCAGAACCATCATCCTCTCCAACAGCATCCATCAATGATCCGTTTTTTTTTTTTACTCCGGGACTCAGCCAACAGCAGTGGAGCGTTAAAGGAAAGCGGTGCTGGACTTAATCCTTCAAACTGGGATCTGGATGTAAATCTTTAGCCAACAGGGAGATTTTAAATGTCTTTGAACAGATGTTTAATTCAGATTTCAGTCGCTGCTGATACAGGAGCATCCTTCCTCAGAAAGTGTCTCATCAACGTATTTCTGTCCTCCACAACACCCCAAAGTGTTTCCAATGGGTCTAATAATGAGGTGATTTATTTAATAAAACAGTGAGGAAGACCTTCGCTTGTGAAGAGGAAGGTTGTGACGATGCTGTTCTGAACAGAGCCAAACACAGAAAGCATTGGAATCGGTTTGTTGGTTTGTTTCTGAGCTCATCATGTGACCCCTGAACGCCCAGCCGTGCCTCCCTGTATCTGCAGACATGGACTTTTAATAAAGATACATTTACGCTGCCGGGTTGATTTCTTTCATACGGCAAGTACTTCTTATTTGTGCAACTTTTTAAAATAGCGGACTTTTTTGGATGTGTGCATTCATATTCAAATCATTATCACATAAAACATTTTCATAAATAATAAACCTAAATTTCAACTTATACTACGATTGTTTTTTTTTGTTTTTGTTTTTAGGTTTTCAACATTTTTACACGTGTGGACAAGAAAAATGTCTTTTAACAAACCTAAACGTATACAATTGTTATGTATTTAATTTTTGTGTAAAGAAGAACATATTTTAGGAATTTGTTTTGTAGAATTTAAATGAAAAGTAATTTGGAAGCAACAAATGGAAATTGTTGGTGTCTCTTTTAAATCTTAACTAGAAACCCGTAAAGGGAAAAATGAAACCAGCTGAAGGTTTGTTCTTCTGAGGGCCGGCATCCATCCTGCCCCCCCCCCACACACACACACTTATTGCTGGTCACACCTGGTTCAGGTGTGTTTTGTGTGTGTGTGTGAATAAAAAAAAAACAGGTTAAAAAACCTAGTAGTTCCTAGTAGTTGGAAGTTTTATTCTCCCATAGTTAACAGTGATATGCAGTTGTCAATTGACCATTCAATATGCAATTCAGGCTTGGAACGTGATAATGCATTTAGCAATTTAGAATTCAATATGAAAAATTAAAATTCAATTTTCTGTTATAAAAAAAACCCCAAACTAAATAAAACAAAATCAATCGCATTTTGAATTGTCATGACAACTCTTTGTACATTATTTATCCAGGCTTGTGGATACATAATAGCCAATTTTGTTTTCTGTAAAAGCAAATAAATACATAAACAAACAAATAAATAAATAATTGTGTCAGTTATATGTTAGTAAAATAAGCGAATAAAATGACCATAAAGTAGAAATGAATTATTTCGTGTGGAAAATCTAAATGAATATTTTAACATTTAAAATAATTTTTTTTTAAAAGTAAATTCTATGTTAAACGATTAAACTGACCAATTCTTTGCGAAGAACAGGCGTGTTCCTGTTGTCTGTGACGTCACTGACTAGCTGTTCGACTATTGGTCTGTCTCTCCTCAAGCCCCCTTTTGATTGGCTGACTGGCCCGTCGTCCCTCCCTCCTTCCTGGACGTCGTTCCTGTTGTGAGCTGGTGTGTCTGACAGGCGAAAGGCTTCAGCGTGAACATGGAAACGTGGACTTAGGCGGCGCGTGAGCCTCTGCGGAGAGAAACGAGATGAATTTGGCCGCCGTGGTCTTTTACGCCCTGGCCGCGGGGCTCCTGGCGGTGGGCCTGCGGGAGGTCCTGACGGGCTTCGAGGAGAACCGCTGCAGCATGACCTACATGTTCGAATACCCGGAGTACCGCGTGAGTGCTCCTCCTGCTCCCCACATTTACAGCTATTTCTGACCCAACATCTGCCCCCCCAGTTAACGCCCCACGGCTGCTGCTACGATGGGGAACGGGGGTAATTACAGGTGCAACCAAATTAGTTCCGATTATCTGAAAGAAGGCGGATTATAGAAGCAGAATTCAGACTCTGATCCCCGAAGCTTCTAAGCAGATCAGCTTCACCTGACAGACACGTACAGGTGAGCAGAGCTGATCAGCAGGTTTTCAACCAGTCTGATGACATGTTCACCAATAGTCTGGTCATTATCTGATTTACTCAGTTTATCCAACTCAATAATCTAATATTCTAATCCGATTAAGGACAAGGTTTGTTTTTTTTTAAATAAATGCAGAGTTCTTATCAATAATTTGTTTTCTTTTAGCCTTTATGTCAACATATCTGATTTTTTTTTTTTGGTCTTTTGAGAGAAAAATAAACTATGGGTGTGTGCTGAATTTAATGGATTAAAACACGTTTTTATTTTATTTTAATGGGAATTATAGACAAAATATGCTTATATTTGCCTTAACATTTATTGTCTTAACATTTCAATCCATAAAATCATCTCAACTCTCACCAATGTAAGATATAGTCCCCATTTGGAGGTTTTGGTACATCTTTTATTATTTATTTATGATATTTGGTTATTTGCTCTTTTGTATACTTGTATGAATGTTTTTTTTTCTTTTCCATTTTTATTCTTAAGTCTTTTATTTGTTTTGTGTTTATTGTGGCAAATGGACCTTGAGTCTGTAATAAAGCGTCTTCTATTCCTTTATAGAGCCTCCATGGTTCGTAAAGTGAAAACTGTAAGAGGATTTTGGAAAGCTTTAAGAAACTGATTCCTGAAAACAAATTTCTAATTGATTTGAACAGCCTACAATTGTAATTTCTTTTGAAAAAAATGACATTGTATCTAATTTGCACGTTTGCTTGGGATTTTTGTGATTACTTGGTAGTCGGCGGTGTCGGTATCATGGTCTGGAGTCTTTAAATAAGGTCAAAGTTCAGCAGCAGGAAAGCTGAGGATATATTGATGAAAATAGGAAATTTGCGGGTTCTTCTGTCCAGAGAGTCGGTATTAAAAGTAAACAGGTCTGTACATTTTGGACAGGAAAGGGCGTTTGCCTGTCACACATGTTGTGTCTCCTTTGACCAACAGTAGGTAGGATAGGCTCCAGCAGCCCAGTGACCCCCCAAAAAAGGATTCAGTGGGTTCGGTTCTGTCCGAATTCCCTCCCTACCTAATGCACTATGAAGGGTGTCCACCATGTTGTCAGAGTCTCCAAATCTACAATTTCAAAATCCAGTGCCCTGGAAATTTCCCAGAAGTCTTTGCAAAAAAAACCCAGTGAGCATCAATGCTCACTAGATTGACGAATATAGACGACATTCCAATGAATTTAATACATTTTTGTCAATTTATCTTTTACAAATCATGTAAAAATCATGTAAATCATGTCATATTTGCCCTTTAAATCAAACAAACAACAAAAAAAGCATGTGTCTTGCTGTTGTGATTTCCAGAACACTGGATAGTCTCTTTCTATGAAGTCTTTTAGGGGTTAAAGAGCATTGAAGGAATTCGGTCTTCATTTTAGCGTGTTTGAGTTCCTAAAACTGCGTCTGCATTTCTTCCCAGCGGGTGGCGCTGCCTCGCCGCGTGGCCAGAATGTACCCGGCGTACGGGCTGTACCTGTACGGAGAGGGCCTGTATGCGCAGGAGACCCAGGCGCTCAAACTCACCGGCGCACCTGTTCTCTTCTTACCTGGAAATGCAGGAAGTTACAAACAAGGTAAGAATGGCATCAAAAAAACAACAACACGTCTTTCTATTGGAAATAATGCAATAAATACATTAGACTAGAAAACAAGAAGATCAAGACTGCTAATGAATAAAAATATGAAATATTTTAAACCATCTGACGAAAATAAAAACCAGGAGATATGAAAGAGTTTGACTTAAACTAACTTTAAATTAGGAAAAAAAAAGAGTAGATTTGGTAACTTTTGCTTTAATTTGAGCGCAAATTGTAAAATACTTAATATAGCAATGAAAATGAACACATTTTGGTTAAACATTTCAAAAATGATCCAATGAACATGAATCCATTCATTATTTCCTAACCCAGTGTGTGTTCCCCGACGCACTGGGTTCAACTGATTCAGTCTGCACATGAAGCTCACTTCAGGTTCCGTTTTGCTAAATGTCGTCTCAAATGCTTTAAAAACTTGAAACAAAAAAGTTGTCCAGATCTCCTAGATCCTGTTTGAAGCTTTGGAAGCCTCGCAGGAGAAGTTTGAAGGAGAAATTAGCTGAAAAGAGGATTCGTGTTAACCATATTTGTCTCAAACAAGGATCCAAAAAACACCATTAAATCCACCTCTGAGTGATTATTAAAAGAAAGTGACTATTCGCGTGTCATTTTCCTAATTTTCCTAATTCCTCTGAACTTTTTTCTTGGCCGCACGGACCCAGAGGAAAGGTTAAGGTTAGGATTACGGTCAGGGTTAGAGTGAAACCACCCAATAGTTCCAGTGCTCGGCTGTTTCTGTTTCTGCTTCTCCAGAGAGAAGACAGCAGCGTGGCAGACAGTGGAACTTTAACCTTAAGTTTAACTTTAAATGCGTGCATCTTGGCTGCACGTAGCATGAATTTCCATTCCTTTTTTGTGCTGGTGGCTTGAGCACCATCAGCCTTATAGAGAAAACTCAAATGAACGTTGAGAGTGTCCACGGGGTTTCTGGAGGCAGCATGATCTTCTTTTGGAAGCCAGTCCCTAAAGACGTTCTCCTCGTGCAGCTCGCTCGCTGGGATCTGTGGCGCTGAGGAAAGCGGAGAACGTGGACGGGGGTCTCCACCTGAACGTGTTCACCGTGGACTTCAACGAGGAGCTGGTGGCTCTGTACGGCGGGAGTTTGTTCAGACAAACCCACTTCCTGCACGAGAGCATCAAGGCCATCCTGCGCCTCTATAAGGTCACACACGGTTTTTAGGATCTTCTGTATCTCTGAGGATTTCTGTGGTGTCGGTGAGAGTTGGAGGAAGTCATGCGGCGTGTCTCGTCCTGCAGCACCTGAAGACCCCCCCTCAGAGCGTGGTGCTTGTAGGCCACTCCATGGGTGGGGTGGTGGCCCGAGCCCTGTTCACACTGCCCCGCTTCAACGCTCGGCTGGTCAGCCTGATCCTCACGCAGGCCTCGCCGCACCAGGCTCCGGTTCTGGCTCTGGACCCGTACCTGCTGGGTGAGCAGAGCCTCCTCCGTGCCGACGTGCTCAGAACGCCGTGCAAACACACCTTTTGTTGTTTTCTTTCCTAGATTTCTATTCTACCGTGAGGCACAGGTGGGTAAACCAAGCAAACAAGCTGAGGAATGTTACCGTTCTCTCTGTTGGGGGCGGTTACCGTGACTACCAAGTTCGCTCCGGCCTCACATCACTTCCTTGTCCCTCAGAAGACTCAAATAAGTTCTCATTGGTGGTACGGCTGCTGGTTCCATTGACATTAACATCCATTTACCTTTTTTTGTCTTTTAATTAGTTTTTGGTTTTGGTTAGTGATGATGTAATGGGTGTGTTTGACTTTTAGGTAACTGCTGTCCCAAGAACGTGGGTGTCCACCGACCATCTGTCTATTGTTTGGTAAGACCAAAAACCGGTGGAGATGTTTCGCAGCATCCTATTAAGAAAAAAAAGACATCATTTGTTTTGTTTTTAGGTGCAAAGAGCTCGTTCTCGCCACCGTTAGGAGTTTTTTTGACCTCATCGATCGTGAAACCCGACAGGTGAGGAAACACCGCCGTAAAGCAGAGATGACGACGTTTCAGGAACGGGTCTCCAAAAAAGGTTTTTTCCAATAGTTCACAGAGAACCAGGAGAGGAAAGTGGCTGTTCTGAACCATCACTTCATCCGAAATCCTGCCAGATTTGTGGAGGAGAGTCCGGAAACATCCATTCAAGGTGAGCAGAACATCGTATAATGGACCTCGTGTTCTGCAGTAGACCTCAGTAATTAGATTTTCTCATTTTTTATTAGGTAATTATATTTCTTTACAAAGCGATTTCTCAAAAAGGATTTTTCAAATCAAACTTCTTCAAGCAATAAATCAAGCTCTACTTGACTTAAGTTAATGATTAATTAAGTAAATGTAATTTACGTGTCTTTTTTTGTTTTATTTTCAGTTTTTTCATCATTTATTGTAATGAGTTTGATAAATCTGTGTAAATTCTTTATTGCTTTGACTAGAATACTTGAAATAAATCAATAAATCAAATCAACTTTACTAGAAATGTTTGTATTGAACAAAAACAGATCTAAAAGGTTATCAGGATCTAACTTGCCTTTCTGTTGGAACGTTTGGAGTGAGATTTCTACAGATTTTTGTGGGATGTATTTAATAAAAAAAAGAGCAGGTGTCGTGGGAATCAACTGTCCATTTGTTTTCCAGATATTCAGGAAACAGGAAGTGAAGTGAACACCCTGCGCCTGACCTACAGCACACCGAAGGTACCAGACCTCTCAAAGATCCTACTGATGAAACACGTCCAAGCTGTTGTTTGTGTGTCTGGCTAAGCCTTCATGCTTTTTCCTGACAGGAAGGACAAGTGAAGAACTTTGTGTTCGCCCTGTCGAGTCGCAGGAAAGCCTACAGCCACTTCTACTGCCGCAGCAACAACCTGGTTGGTTTGGACTCTCAGACTCGGTGGATTCAGTCGGCTTAATGGAAATGATGATGGTTCACGTTTCTTCAACAGGAGACGTCAAGCTGGGTGTTTGGCTGTGCTCGAAAGAACGGCTCTTCTTGGTGAGAGGAAGACTCCCTCTGAGCTTCAGACCTGTTTTCTGGTTGTGTGTCAGCAGTTTGTCTTTCTCCTCAGTGTGAACACTGAGGATCTCTCTAAAGGAACCGAACTTCTACCTCCATACAAGGTGATTCCCCTGGAAAAGTTCTCGGTTTGGTCTGCAGCGGAGCAGCTGTTTGACGGCGGTGCATTTTGCTCTCTTTCTGAGGTCCTGGTTCTGAGTCTCCGTGACCTTTCTGCCTTTTCTCACCTGGTCGTTTCCGCCTCCAACATCAACGGGAAACAGGTGAGGGACAGCAGCCCGGATTCCTGCCCATCACGGGAAGAATTGAATTTATGCTCTGGTCAGATGCGGTTTCAGTAGGGGTGCAGCAATTCATTTGAACGGTTGGAGTCACTGACCTGAAATGGATCCAGGACATCTTTAGCTAAAAGAAAAAGTGTGACTCAGAAAGACATACCTGGCACTGAACAGTGCAGGTGAAGGTGTCCAGATTCCTTGGATTTCTTCAAGATGTAAGTCAAACATGTGTCCAAACAAACAAGAACGAAGGTCATATCCACTCACATTTTAGTTTCCTAAAGTTCAGCCCACTGTTGTTTTTCCACATCATTAAAACAATTCCAAAGTCATTAGAACATTTGACTAACTTTGCTGTTTTTTTTTATAAAAAAACAGCAACAAAAAACCTGCAGAGCGGCAGGAGGTCATTAGGAATGTGACTGATGGGCGGGACCATTAGTGCAGAGTAAGCCCGCCCCTTACTTCCCATCATCCATTAATTTACTCACTCTTCTGCTATCTTACAGCCCCTACACCCCCCCCCCCCCTCTCCAACATAACATTACCAGTGCAACAGAAATAGTGAGCAATATCAGATCTATCCAGTCGTACAGTTAGGATCCAGATTCTAGGTCAGACGAGGAAAACAAAGACGTTTATGGATCATCAGAATGGAGAGGAGCAGGGAGCCTGTGACCCGCCCAGCTAATTTTCTGCGTCACAAATACAATGTTTTTCAAATGGCATTTTTTCGTCTGCTTCTGATTCACAGCAATTTGAACAAAGAAATACTCAGTAATTTAAATTTTATCCTAATGTTCTTCATATATGTCCTTCATCATCAGAAAAATACCAGAACATGTTAAAAACACTAAAAATATGATTTTTTTTTTAATTGGAACAAGTCTTTGAAGCATTTAAAGCAGCATTTCAATCATGACAAACTTCCTATCTACATGTTTTTTCCGTTATATTTGTGTGAAATGAGAAGTTATATCAGATTCATGTCCCCAACACTCATGCATAAGAAGTTTGTCTTCAGTTCACAGTGGAGTGTGAGTGGCAGAGACATCAGTCGGACTCTCAGACCCTAACGCTCTCCGTTCCTAGCGTCTTCTCCTTGGGTGAGTCTCTCAGATGTGGATCCAATCCTCCAGCCTGCAGGTGAAACTGTGTTGTGTCTCTCGGTCTCTGGGTTTCTTCTTTAGGTTTCACCTCCAGCGAAGTTACGGTAAACTCTTCCGGACTTCTGCACCACATTCGTCTGCAGCACTTTCATCAGGTAATCTCCATCGTTTCCTCCGCTTTTGCTGTCCGTGTTTCCCCTAAAGTCCCTTGTGTTTTCAGGCCTACCAGGCTTTCAGGATTAATGTCATCAGTCAGTGCAAAGCTCTGAAAGGTAAGCTGGCTTTTGCAACCTCAGACAAGTGTGCAAGAACTTCTGCGCAGTGGTGTGTTTGTGTCTGCAGACCGATTACCCAGTGTGTACCGGATGAGGGTCCCCTGGTTCAGAGAGGACTCTCTGACCACCGTCAGGTGAGTCGAGGTGCTTCATCTCAGCTGCAGGTTCACGCTCGGACATCCACACTCACGGTTCATGCGTGTCTGCAGTGTCCCAGCAGTGACGGAGATCCCAGGGATGCTGCACACCAGTCGTCCTGACAACAGCTCAGGTGTGCTCCTAGAGCTCCACACTGCCCCCAACTGCCAGTATAAGGTACAGCTGCTGCACAGCTTCTCACAATCCAGATAAAAATAAATTGTTCTAGAAGTAGTAAAGAAAAGATCTCCATCTTGTTCAGGTTTCAGTTAGAAGCTCGTTGCCTAAAGTGCTGGGACAGGTATGACGTCTCTTGTGTGGTATCCAGCATTTCTTTCTCGGTACACGCGCCTGCTGTTGTATTTTCTGAACTACTGTCCCGCCCGCGTGTGCCAGGTCCTGAGATTCTGTGGCCCCACGCTGCCAGTCTACACTGCTGTAACGCTCCTCCTGGCCTGCAGGGGGCAGCTGTCGTCCATCCTAAAGAGGAGCCGACCCGTTGACATGAGCCAAGCGGTGGCTTCAGGGCTGCAGCCTCACAAGATCAACCTGCCCGTTTATGTTGTGCACGTCTTGTTCTGGTGAGCTGGAAGCTGAAAGTCATCTGGTGACGCTTAGAATGAAAACATTATACGTTTGGGGAATCTTTTCTTCCTCAAGCTTTTAATGTTCATGAAGTTCTTTGGAATTGAGGAAATCTTCTTCCACAATTCTTCCAGCTGCAGTTGGTTTCAGGAGGTCTGGTCAAGTCTTTGGCTGCCACCCATGGATACAGTCCCTCCATCATCCCCTGATGGGATGTTTCATGAGGGCATGGCTCCAGCTGAGGAGTGGCCTCACCTCCTATCTCCTTTCCTTTATGTCCTGGGGGCAGCTGTGGCGTTCTGGGGCAGCTCGCTGCTCCGCCTCCTCATACGCCTGCTCTCACTGCTGCTGGCTCCTCTGCACAGGTCAGCTCCTAAACCTAAGCACTGAAGGTCTACCTGAGGTGAATATCTCACCTGTTGTGGTCTTTTTCTGCAGGTCGTCTGTGTCTGGAGATGGTGGCACGATGGGACCACGGGTTCAGATCTTCATCAGCCTCTGTCTGACTGTTGTAGGCGGGATTTCCTGTGGGGCGGTGGCAATCGCTGCCTCCTCTCTTCTCCACGTTTACAGGGTGAAGCTCTTTTTACTCACAGTTTGCAGAACAGCATGAAAAGACAAAAATCTCTAAAAGCTTTTTGAAGTGCATGTCCAGGACAGGATAATAATAATAATACTAATAATGGATTAGATTTTATGGTAGCTACTGTTGTAGCCTCAGCTACCCTGGGGCGGACTGACAGAGGCGCGGCTGCCGGTTTGCGCCTACGGCCCCTCTGACCATCACCGGGATCATTCATACATATTCACACACCAGTGGGGCTGCACTGGAGGCAAGGAGGGTGAAGTGTCTTGCCCAAGGACACAACAACAGCTGGCTTGGGTGTGCGGGGATCGAACCGCCGACCCTTCGGTCATTGGACGACCTGCTCTACCACATGAGCCACTGCCGCCTCATTTGAGTTTCTTTGCAAACGGTGGGATTTACAGGAGTGGTTTTATGTATAACAAAAGACATAAAACCATAAAGAATTTGATGGTAGAAACATATTTTCTGAAAGCATTGAAGGATGGTGTTTTTTGTTGGACATTACTTCCCAGTATATTCAGCTTCAGTTCACAAAAGGAAGGTTTTGAAGATTCTGAGTAGATCCATTGACCTATCAATTTTTTAATCATTTTTAAATGAAATTAGTCTCTTCAAAAGAGACAAAAAAGTATAGCGAGGGCAGCACTTTGGTTTCTAACAGAAATGACAGCATCATCTGCATGGTGTCTTATCTCTACCAGAGAGATAATACCGGTCATACGTCATACCGGTCATACCGGTCATACCGGCCCCGTGGCATGAAAAAGGTTGGGGACCACTGTACTAGAGTACATATAGCATCTTAAGTTTTCTTCCCGTTAACTCTGTTCGTTGTTAGATGTCCCCCCCCCCGGGTTTTCTTTCCATCCATCTTTCATGTTTATGTTCCATTTTTGTATTGCTTTTGGTAAATCTTTTTAAAAATTTGATATGGCTTCATATTGACTACGGATAAATCAACGGTTAATCATATACTTGTAAAAAAACTTTTAATGACGTTTTTAAAGAATGTAATGTTTTCACACCATATGCTCTAAGCCTGTTTATGTGTGTGTAATGTAGTAACTTAAAGTACACGGTTTGGATGAGGAGTTTGTGGTAAACAGGAGCTGTGCTGAACTTTTCTGTTGCACAAATCCATGACGGTTGTGTGTCTGTGGCTCTCAGGTTCTGCGGCTGCAGATGACAGAGAGGTATTTGAGTCACATGCTGAATCTGGTAAGACTCTCGCCGTCTTCTGATGGAGGGCTTTGCGTGATACCTGGAAAAACGGGGGTCTTCTCTGGGATCTCTGCAGGCACCGCAGAAGCACAAACAAACGGAGAATGGCACAGTCCGAGCAGAGTCCTCAAGCAAGTCTAAACCCGGCTTGCTGTCTGAGTGGGCCCTGCAGCAGGTAAGGGACGACCTGGAGCTGCACCTCAGCCTGTCGGCACTCTTCATGCTTCCCGTCATGCTCAGTGCGCCCTCACTCCTCCACTGGATCCGCAACCTGAGGTTGGTGTAAATACTGACCAAGTTCTAATATTTAGACTAAATATATTCTGTTTCAGATTAAACCATCTTAAAAAAATGTACTTTGCTTGATAAATGAATCCTAAAATGGTGTTTTTGTTGCCCCTGGTCTGGGACAGATATGCCTCTCAGCTGGATCCTGATCCTTGCTGGCCTCACACTGTGCCTCTGGTTATCGTGAACCTGCTGCTCGTCAACTGCACCACCCTCAAACTCAGCAACAGGTAGGAGCTCAAACATCAAACGTGCTTTCACATGAGGGCCACCTAACGCGCGCCCGCTCTGCCACAGCAAACTCCTGCCTCTGGCCTCCTGCCTCCCGCTGGCCCTGGCCGTCACCATGGTGACCTTCTCCTCCCTTCACCTGTACCGAATCACCCACTTCCTGTCAGCAGCTCTCATCCCACTGGCCTTGTGTTGTCTCCTCTGACGGTCTTCGGCACCGTTTAAATGTTGCCGCCAACAGCTCCAAGGGTCCTGGTCCAGGGGCTCTTGGCGTCAGTCCGCTGGATGTCCTGATACCAGTTTTGCCTTTCACTGTAGTTCTGTGGTTCTGCCTTCAGGGAGCAGGAAACGCTCCAAGGGGGAGGGGGGGGGGGGTTCTGGGGTAACTGCGCCGTAAACTCTAACACTGCCTGCAGCCCGGCACTGAGCTGGACTACATCCTTAGCACCGGCGCACTGCCTCAGCGGCAGCGGCAGCAGCGGCAGCAGCGGCACACCAGGAAAATGTCCAGTGAGACTCTCCTTTTGGTTTTCAATCAGCGACGACTGTTAGATTCTCTAAATGTTTGACACTCCTGTGAGACTCAATGAAAAAATCTGTGTCATTTCCCAAAAATGAGAGAAAAACGAAACTTAAGTCATAGTGGGTCAGTCAGTAAACTTCCTGGCCAGATCTTTCCAATTAAAAGCTCCCCAGAGTCTCACAGAGTGTGACCGTGCCTTATTGGAGGCTGCTGTAAATTAATATTAAAAGAAAAAAAACATAACAGCTTCAGAACGGCAAACATTTGAAAGAAAATTTTAGTTCAACATGGTGCCATTAAAGAAAAAAAACACAATATACATATTTATTTGTTAAAACACACAAATTGCCTTTAGTTTTTTTTGTACGTCCTTTGAATTTATGCAGTTGGTTTAATTCATGTGTGGATTTGTTGTTTTATATTTGGAGGTATTTTGACATTTGTGCCGTGCTTCACAGTTTCATGGGATTCCGATATTTGTTACCTTTTGATCAAATGTTTGGTAAATTGTTGAAGTGGCATTTTTTTATTTCCCGTCTGGCTTTAAGTGCACAGCCAGGAGTTCTTGATGTGGGAGGATTTGTCAAATGTGGTGCAGATGTGGTGTTTTCACCTGTGGCTTTTGTACAAAGAAACACCTGAACTACAAAAAGAAAAGAAAAAAAATCTGTTTCTTGTAGTTGTGGAGGGAAGTTTTTGAGGGATTGGTGGATTATTATACAGAATCCAATAAAAACTGTGTTGTTTCTAGAACTAATTCCTTCTTTGAGGCGACTTTTCAGGATGTTTCCTGTTGGATTTGATGTTGGCGAAGCGGCTGCCTCGCCTTCCCGCTCTTTGGTGTGATGGGATCTGTGGATCAGGGGTGTCAGCGCGGCGAGCCGCCGTCCTTCTCAATACGAATGTATTTGCACTGAATGGTTTTTACACTTGCGTGGTCGGCTTCTCTGTGCCGTTTTAGTGCTTCGTGGTGCACGTGGTCTGCCTTGTTGTGACGCAGTGATAGTCTGTCTGTCTTGGGGGTCTGCGGAGACCAGGACTGCCTTTTGAACGAAGCGTTTCAATAATCCTCTTTCTGGAACTTAAACAGGAAAGTCACATTTATTTGGTTAATCCATCAAAAAATGCTAGATTAGTCACTGTCTTTCACTACTCCATAACCCCTAAAACACCAGAAGAAGCAGGACTATCCAGTGCCCTGGAAAAACCTGATAAACATGAACATTTTATGAAGACATGTATAAATCCACTGTGTTCTGATGATGAAAACTTGGATGATTTATGAAAAATAAATGTGCATACATTTATTTCTCAAATAATGGGTCATTCAGAGGCAATGCATTGTGGGCTTTATTCACCAATCGATGCAGAGACTTCTGGAAAGTAGCCCCCCCCCAAAAAGGTTAACACCCTACTTGGTGAATGAATTTGGACAAAGCCATTATTACTAATGAAATGAAATGATCTATATAGATTGCAATATTAACCACAGTAAAAGAATTCAAGTTTTGCTAGGAAACAAAATAAAAAAATTCTGTGATTTATACATTTTCTTTTCTTGCTGACAATTGACAGAAATGGAAAAAAATCCATTGTTTTTCTTCTAATTTAAAGTGTAAAATGTTGCTGTTATTTAAATTGAATCATTTTTACCGAAGTTTTCAGTCCTTTGATTAATCAAAGCCATATTCCTACTTTGAAGAGACTCCTGGAGTAATACACCTGTGGATTGTATCCGTGTTCACTGTGATTCTGTCTTTCCTTGACGTGCTGTTTGATAATATTTGGCTATTTTGTGGCTTTGAACTTGTTGTAGGATTCCAAAAAGTGTTGGTGTCGTTTTTTTGTTCTGGCTTTCTCAGAAATGATGGAACCATCGTGGAGCCGCCGTGTGTTGAAGGCATTTTCTCTAGTTTTAGAAATAGATCAGATTTGAGGTTGGTAAATAGTTTCTATTCAGTTACTTATCATAATAATGGATGGGACTTATCTGCACTGTTCCAGACGCTCAAAGCGTTTACAGTGTGTCCATTCTACATTCACTCCTCATTCATACTTGATGATGGTAACACAGCTGCCCTGGGCAGACTGACAGAGGACCCAAGGACACAACAACAGTTGGGGGGGGTGTGGGGATCGAACCACCAACCCCTTCGATCTTGGGACGACCTGCTCAACCGCCTGAGCCACTGCCGCCCTCTTATAAGTGTTTGAGAGGTTTTGTGGATTTCCGCAGCCAGGTCATGACCATTTTTTATTTTTGTATTTGTTTTGTTTGTTTTTTTTACCCGGAGGATCAGTAGAGAACAAATTCTGAATTACAGTGATGACCTGATTGATCATTGAACACTAATTTAGATCAAAAGTCAGGACTGGTCACCAAACGTGAACTGGACCAAGCACAAAGACTGGAATCAAGGCTCGTCCCCTGAGACTTTGATTCAAGTTTAAATTCTTGTATTTGAGCTCAGATACTTGATTTGTGAGCCTAACGTGAGTAAGGAGCCATTTTGGATCAATATTTATAAGGATAGTTATCTAAAAAGATCCGCCTTTGAACCAAAAACTGTCCCAAACCTACATGAGACTTTACTTGGACTTGTGACTTGATGTAGACTTTAGTGCAGAAACTGGACTTGGACTCATTTCTTTAATTCTGCGATCTGAGCATGTGTGGCGCGTTCAAGAATGCATTTTTAGCCTGTGGTGTTCACACAAGACTGACACTACCCAATACTAGTGCCTGTACTCACAGTCGGAAGAGGCTTGGGGAAACATGCTGAAGCGGTTCACCTCTGATGAATCTTGCTTTAGGCCTCTATTCCAATACATGAAAGACTTGATGTCACATAAATCCTACTGGGCACAAACCACCATTAATAATTTCTCCTTCCTGATTGATTTTCATTGGTTGGCACTTCTGTGTTTTGAAAAGGACGCTACCTCTGTGTCACGATCAAATCAGAGTCCCTGACTGGTCAAAGTTCAACTGGCGAGTTAAAAACATGTGAACACCAGAGTTTTGAACGTGGACGCTCGAAACGCCCGTTTCCAGTGACCTGTCATTAGAAAGGCTCACTTGAACGCGTGTTTGTGGGCCCGGTGTGAACGTAGCATGAGACATGGTCGGGTATTGATACTCTTTCATATTATAAGACGTTCCGTGGTTGACAAACACATGACCTGGATTTGTGACTTGACCCAGAGATTGAGCTCGGACAATCCTCCTATACAAGTTTTAACTTTGACTCGAGCAGACTAACTCGGACTGAGATGAAGAGAGATCAGGCGTGGAACCATTTTAGATCTTGTTGGCAAGATGGCCTTCTTCAATGCTGTTGAGGGTTTTATGGTGAAGCTACGGGACTCTGATAATCCCACGCTCTGAAATCTCAATGTAGATCAAATTCATTTAGTTCCAAAGCTGCCTGCTCTATGTTACAAGTATAAAGTTGAAAGCAAACCTCATGTGTGAAACATATAACCTACTATTGTTTGTTACTGGATCATGGAAAACAGCAGAAGAACATGATCTGTACATAACTTAAAGGAATACAAAATCTGGTGCGTAAAACCATTCAACCCTAACTAGCAAGATATTCAAATAAAAAGAGACAAAATTAGCTTTTCATTTCTCACATTTGTGTATCTGAAGCATCGCAGGAGTTGTTGCCGTTTGTTGGTTCTTCCAGGACAGAAAAGGAAACCAAGTCCTGTAAAGGAGTCGCTCTCGGCTCCTCCCACTTTGAATGTGCCATGCGGAGTCATCATGCACTCACATGCAACTGTTATTTTTTATTATTTGCTTTTGATTCAGAGCTCTCAGATGGAAATCCTCAGGTTTATGTGTTGTATCAAGTGCTTTGATGGTTTTATATTCCTCACTTTGTATTGATGTCACTGTAAATGGGACTCTTTTGGCACTGGTGGTGTTGCAATAAAAAAAAAGTAATACATTTTTGGGTTTATGTGTATTTTTTTAAGTGTAATTCTGAAAGTGTGTCTCCCCCCCCTTTTTTTTTAATATAATTTGCTTGTGCTGTCATAAGCTTAAATTATAATAAGAAAAACTATTAGTTTTAGCCAGAAAAATCCAGCTCAGAGTCACAGGTGTAGCTCAGAGACAGGTGCATCATGGGGGGGCAGGTGCAGCTCAGACAGACAGGTGTCAGTCTATAAAAGCCAGTCAATCAGATGGAGATGGTGGTGATGTGGGGGTGGTTGATGGTTTGGTGACAGCGATTAGATCAAATCTGCAGCTGCAAGCAATTCCTGATAACGCTCAAACGCTTCACATCAAATCAAATCAACCTTTATTTAACCCTTGGTCTATCCTAGGCACTTTACCGTTGGGAGTGGGGTCATCTAGACCCACTAGACAGTGTGCTGAACCGTTTTTCTACAATGACCTGTGATCTTCACTGGTGTCCATGGATTACATGAAATAGCACTTTTACAACACATGTCACTCAAAGTACTTTGCATAAAATACAATCAAATTTAACAAAGAAAATTACAATGCAGACCCCCCCCCCCCCCACACACACACACCATGATAAAAAGAGTGATGGAATGATGGAATGTAGAGATCTGGCTTCGTCCTGAAGTGGGGAAACGATATTTTGGGGACATGTCCACATCAGTGACCCCCCCCCCACCCAAGTTCACGGAGTACACTACCAAAGGGCCCCCCAGATCTGATCAAACGAGTCAGACCCGGGAGGTCCCACTGCAGGGACCCCGTTCAGTGAGAAGGGTCAGTCACCGATGTGGAGGATCCCTCTGAGGAAAACACTGGAGTTACAAATAAAATGGAAAAAGGAATAAAATTAAAATGTATTCAAAACAAGAACAAAAAAACAAATAAGTAAATAATACATAAAATGGTAAGTATGACTAAAAAAAAATGACAAAAAATTAAAAATAAATAAACAAGTACAAATAAATAAATGTATATACATACACATATCAAACTAGTAAAAACAACAAAAGCAAATAATTAAAATATCAAATAAATTCCTAAAAATTCAACTCAAAGCTAAATTAAAAAGGTAGGTTTGAGCCTTACGGTCAAAACATGAACACTCTGCGGCCCTGAGGCTCTCTGGGAGGCGGTTCCACAGGCGAGGTAATCAAAAGGCCTGACTCAGAGGCCCTCAGGGCCCGCGAGGGCTCACACTTTAAATCATATCAGATAAATATGAAGGCCCCAGACCATAACAACATTTATAAACCAATAAAAAAAACTTTTAATGTGTCCCCCCCCCGGTCCTTGTCAATACGCATGCTGCTGAATTTCTCACACACTGAGAAGTTTTGTAATTTTTAGATAAAACAATCTCTCACATGCGTTCCCCTTCATAAGAGAAGTAAGACAGCATCATTTAGGAGGAAGATGATGTCCTTTTACAGATCACAGGCTGTTAAAGTCGCCCACAGAGTTATGGTTGAATACTTCTCTCATATAAAGTCGGTCCTCAGGTCTTTTCTGCGCCTCACTGCTATATTTAGAGAAGGACAAGCGTCTCTGATGATTTTATGTGAAGGGCATTAGTCAGCATAACTACTGCGCTGAATAAAGGAGTTTCCACAAATTAGAAAAATGGTGATGAACTCACGTGATCCACTATCCAGTCTTTACAGGCAGAAAACGTGAACTTTGCTCACATGACACTAAAATCCCTGCAGACTAAAGATAAAAGAAAGCGTTAAACAGCCTTTTGTCCACACTTCTCTTTCTGTGATGACGGGGAATTGAGCTCTTCAGAAGATGAAGGTGTTTCCACCCAGGCCCCGGGTTCCCTCAGTGTAAAGTTCACACGCGGGTTCAGATTCAATCTGTTTCTCGGTTGGAGACGACTTGAGCAATATTTACTCAGAAAAGGAGATGCGTGCTGCGCAGGAACAGAGCGGGGAGGAGCTCCAGAGGAGCTACTGGAAGAGGACGGAGAGAAAGCTGGGTTGTTCAGAGGCTGGAGTGAGGACGACCTCAGGGAAATCTGGGGGACTCGGGGAACACATGTTCTCTGTTTTGTCTGTGGGCGTCTTGTACTTGTGGTTCATCCTAGTTTGGGAATCGAAAAGCAGAACAGATCCTGATCATCGGTCTCAGTGATGAAACCACGCAGATTACCAGAAAATAAATAAAACCGCTAAAACAAACAGCATTTATTTAGAAAAAGAGAGTATTTCGCCTCATGCAGGCTGTGAGTAAAAAGACGTTTTCACTGGAAGAAACTTGGATCCGTGGGGGGGCGCGATGGACAAACAAGGGCTCAAACAGGAGGTCACAGAAACGGCAAAAGAAGATGAAAAGAAGTGCTGGCCTGGCTTAACTCGCTTCAGGTCGGATTTCATGACTCAGCAGTCAGAGAGAAACGTTTGGACAAAAATGGATCCATGGGAAAGTTCAGGCAGAAACACACTGCTAAGCAAAAAACAACAACAAAACACTAAAAGGTTCCTAACATTTGACAAACAAATATTTTGACTGTTGATGAAAAAAAAGAGGAACTTTGTGGGTGTGCTGCATCTTGAGTAAAACTATAGTTAAGCATGGTGGTGGTAGTGTGATAATATTTTAAAGGTCTGTATCATTAAATTAAATGAAAAACCTAATCAGGAATGGAAGGATTGATACTTTTTTACCCTTTAGTCCTGTTTTCTATTAACAGGTGAATTTTGTGAGAACTGAATCTTGTCCTGATGGGGAAGGTCCTCCATCATTTAATGAGCAGTGAGTTCTGCAGCAGAACAAATAAATCAGCAAAATCCCTCACTATTTAGGTTAAAGAAAACAGCCTGATAGAGATGACATATAAGCGTATGGCACAAAAATAACTCTATAAAGGGTCTGAAACTCTTTCATCTTTTTGATGTACATGTGGCTTTCTGTGATTTTCAATCCAAATAATGCAATTACAAAGAGAATGCTAAAATAAAACCAAGGAAAGAAGAAATTTAAAAAAAAGACTATTTTCCAACGTTACTTTTTTCCTGCATCCTTTTTAACAAAAAGAAAAATAAGTTTTCCATTAAAGAGTGGAGACACCAGTGTTTTTTATGAATTATTTCCTACCAGGGTAAAAAAAAACCACTGTCCCCTGTCCCTGGAATCACCAGCTCTAAGCTCTGAAACGTCCCCCCCGTCCCCCGTATTTACTCGCTCTCCCGCTAACTTACAGCCCCTCACACCCCCAAGCTAAGATCACCAGAGCAACAAAGATGGTCAGCACGTAGATGGATCCAGTCGTCTGCAAGTGGAAGCATCAGAACGGTGCACAGCAGGAAGCTTGTGACCCCCCCAGCGTCCTTTTTACATTACTAATAAGAGATTTTTTTAAACTGCATTTTTTCTTGCAACAGTTTGGACAAAGAAACATTCAGAAATGCAATTTTGAGCTTCTTTTTATTCAAATGTGTCCTCCAAAACCCCAAAAAAATGCCACAAGAACATGTAAAAAACCCCCTTTTTTAATGAGAATGGGAATCTTTGTGTTGCACACAATAAAACAATCCTTTTTAAAACAGCACGTTTTCTTCCGGCATGTGTCCAGGCAGACTTTATGTTAAAATTCCTTTCAGGATTTCTGAGCCACGCCCCCACAGCATCTAAGGTTCCCCTTCTATATGTAGTGAGCCATCATACAAAAGTCATTTCCACAGAACAGTCTGGACTTTCTCACAGCTTTTTCAGGAGCTCAATGTGAAAACTGGAATCAGCCTCTCTGACATTGTTTTCCTTGCAAAGTTCCTGATTATCAGTGTGTGAAGGAAACCATGTGTGATTGTGAGGAGAGCAGGAACCATGGAGAACATACAGGAATGAAGGGACCCTTTTCCCCTAAGCAGTTTACTGAAATCAGGCAGTGATTATAAAAAGCAGAGCAGTTGTTTTGGACAGCAGAGGGCAGCCTTTTCTCCCAAACAAGCCTTGTTTTTCAAGCTGAAGCTCAACGACATTCTGCTCTGTGAACTAGCAGAGTCTTCATCCAGGAGCAAGGAGACACCCAAGGAAAACAAACCAGAGCGACCGAAAGACTATAACTGGAATGTGGCTTTGGTCCTCCCACAGCGGTCTGCCACGGCCTCAGCAGGTGCAGGAAATATGTGCGGGGACGACTTCAGCACTTCCAGATAATCAACAACGTTTCAGGAGCAGATTTATGTTCATGAAAACCATCAATATATGTGGAGTTGGAAAGGTCAGTTTCAGAAACGGAGCCTTGAACATGTGAAAAGTGAAACACTTCACATCCTATAGATGTTTTTAGCAAATCCAATGTTTATTGTGTTCACAGTTATTTTAACTTTTGCTATCAAAGCGTTCACTCCTTTAGGATATGTACGGTGGCCCTGAAGGGCAAATTATGACGACAAATCACTCGACATGAAAACATTTTAAAGATCAAAACGCCAATTAAAAAAATAAAACAAGACTTCAGAAGCCAAAATGTAAAAAACAAAAATGAAAAAAACATGTTGGAAAACTAAATTAATTACCAGAAAACAAAATGAAATGTTGGAAAAACAAAACATAAGGAAAAACCGGAAATGGTAGAAACTGAGGAACATCATCAGTGATGTTCCTCAGTTTCTACCTGCCTTTTCCGGTTCCTCATTGTGTTTCATTTTTTTGACATTTGACTTTGTTTTTTAATTTACATTTTTTATTTTTGAACATTCCATTTAGTTTTCTGAAATGTTTTTTCATTTTTTAATGTTTTTGTTTTCTACGTTTTGGTTTCGGAAATTTTGTTTTGTTTTCTAAAACCTAAAGCTGCTTTTTAACAGTTGTTTTGTTGTTTTTTTAATTGTCGTTATCTTTAAAAAATATTTTGTATCGCGTGATTTGTTGAATGATTTTAACTCAAGGGCCACCGTAGATATGGGTGCAAAATCCCCCCCCCCCACTATTATTTGTTTAACATTAGAAAAGATAACCCTGTATTCGTCCTGCAATGGGGAAATTCCAATGTTGGAGCATTACTGGTAGAAATTTATGTCACATTTAATTTAATTTAAACGTTGAAACATTGACATAATTTCTGGGGGTATTATATTTGTTTTCCTTTGCCAATTTTTGGGCGATTTTAGTATTATTGTATTTACATGTCGTATTTTTTATTTTTGGTATATTTCAGCCTGTGGTGCGACTTAGCGATTTAACAAAAACAAAAAAGCTCAAATGTTTGTGACTTTGCCACCGACAACCACAAGAGGGCAGTGTAGGTGTGTAAATCAGTGTCTGCTCAGTTTAATTAGCGGGTGGCATCTAAAACAAATGCAGGAGAATTGGATCTTTCTCCTGCTGAACTTCATATAATTTTTTTTTATTTTATGTATACAACAACAAAAGTTCCTTCAACTTTAATTTCACTCTTTTTCTCCTTGGACTAATGCGGGACAGCGAGTCATCAAACTGGGTCACAGAGAGACAGAAGTGCCTCTAAAAGCAGGGAAAGTCTGTGAATGATGCGATGAACCCAGACATAGAGACGTGTAGCTCCTCCCACTCACGTCTGGGCATTTTTGGATTAGCATTTAGGAGCGAATTTGACGAGCAAAGTGCGCTTGGTGCGACCGAAACATTAGGCAGAGTTGTTCAGAAACATTGATATTTATTTTTTCTTCTTTATTATGCATTTTTTGGAGCGAAATACAGTCTAAAAGACTTTTTTTTTTCTTTTTTGCTAATTTAGCATTTTTTTCTCTGCATCAGACTGGCGGTCTGTCCAGGGTTTGTAGCCAGGTTAGGCTCATGCCTCTCCACGACCCTAAAAGGGATACAGGGTTAGGAAGATTGACGGATGGTTGAGCGGATGGATTGATGAATGGAATTTAGCAATTTTAGAATTTATGTTAAAGTCTCATTAGCTGTCACACACCTGGCTGTGTGAAACGTCCTCTCTGCATTTGACTCCTCCCCTGAGGGGGGGCGGTTAGCTACAGACACGGGAACCATTTGGTGGTTTAAACCCCCCCAATCCAACTCAGGAGGCACTGGGTCGCATTTTAGTCATTGGTATGACTTGACTGTAGACTGGAACCCACAACCTTCCAATCTAGGCCATTTAAAGTACAAAGAATCCTTCAAAATGATCCAAGAGTTTTGGAGTTTCTTACAGAAACTGATCATTAACTTTTGCATTAAGAATAACACAAGTTCCTCGTGTTTTTTCCAATTTTTTCTTGGTTCTTCTGCAAACTTCAACAGTTTCTGGCTTCATTCGTCAGCCCCGTGTTTTCACAGGAAATGCAACATGTCTAGCATGCGTTCTGTTTTTTGCAGCCCCACAGCGGGCCTCCTGTGCCGGTCCGCTATCGTCCCACACTGCCTCTGGTGCCCTTGATGTGGTCTGGGAGGACATGACGCGGCCCAGCGCGACCCAAAGTGATCAGTTGCTCAGGAACATCTGAAAGACATTTCCCCACAATTAAAGAGAGAAAAAAACCATCGGGACCAAACTTTTCCCATTTCCATGGCACTGAGTCAAACGTCTGTGTGTGCGCGCTGCACCTCCTCACTACAATCACTCCCAGACACACACCCTTGCATTGACAGAGCGTTTCCAACTGTGTTTACTTGCTAAAATAACCAGTTGTCACCAGAAAGACGATACAATCCCATGTTTCTGAGCTGTAGGGACGCCTTCCGGCACACACCTGTGCCCTGTAAATGTTTGCAGAGCGGGGTGGCACAGCAAAGGTGGCATCATGTAGGAAACTCCTCCCTCCCCACCATCTGTGTGTATTCATGTGTGGTTTTGCGTGCAGCGGCTCCATCTGCATGCTCATGGAACATCAAACACAACACAGCAGTGAGGGGGGAATGCGGCTGATTGCTATCTCCAAATGTAAGCAAGCCAGTCCAGGCCACGGGCAGCCTCCTCACCCGGTGTCCTCGCCTCACTCCTGCTCCCAGGCCTCCCCGCCTCAGATGCTCTCACCAAGCCCTCGGCCTGGCTGAGACGCACAGCCAATCGGAGCGCTGCTCTTTACTGTGGTACCAGCGGTTGGCCGTTTTACAAACATCCTCCAAGACGACCTGTCAGTGGAGTTCCTCTCTGCTTCAGCCAAGTGCTGGAGCTTCCCATGACCTCCAGCGTTAATGGATTGACCTCCAGCAAACCCAGAGGTGACCCACAGGAGCAGCAGGAGGCTCCTGAGCCTAAATGGACGAGGCAGGGAAGTGATGACAACTTGTTAGAACGTACACGAATCTATTCATACACAAGGATGCATCAGAAGGTTTCACATCCAACCCCATTTTCTCGTCAACTCCTGATTCATTTGATGAAAGAAAAACTC
Organism: Oryzias curvinotus; assembly: GCA_023969325.1. Classification (NCBI taxonomy): domain Eukaryota; kingdom Metazoa; phylum Chordata; class Actinopteri; order Beloniformes; family Adrianichthyidae; genus Oryzias; species Oryzias curvinotus. The sequence goes on from CM043726.1 coordinate 30,858,081, forward strand.
AGAAATGCAAATTCAAGCTTAATTTTCCTCGTAAAAGGTCTTCTTCACAAGAAAAATGTCACATGAACATGTTAAAAAACCCAAAACACATTTTTAATCAGAGTGGTTCTTTAATGACCTCAAACACATTTTTCCAATCTGTGTGCGGCTCTAGTTGGGTTTTGGTCGGTAAGAAACTGCCCCAAATGCCTCTTTTAGTGTCCAATCAGTTTACAAAACATTTCAAATGTATCGCGTAAATTCGGATATTAAGGTTATTGAAATGAAAAATATCAATTCAAGTCTATTCACTATTGATGTAAGGCACAAATTAGGGGAATTTAATATTTTTCATGAGAAAATAAATTCCCAATATTTAAATATTTGCTTGCCTTTATTAAATAAATGACGATAATTTCTTAGTAATAAACGCGGAATAACTGCGCCAAACATCCCTGCTGCTTCAGCAAACCCGAAGTTTGTTGGGGAAACTCGTGAGTCTGTTTATTACAGTCGAGCTAAACCACATTGGTAAGATTTTACTTTTGCAGTTTTTCATTCGGTTATGTGCCAACGCAGATAAACTTGGTGCTGATTCTATATGAATAAATGGTAGAAATGCTACCAAGAAAATAACTGGGAGATGGTTTTAGCTAATCCAAGCTGCGTAGGAATAATACTGGGTTTTCATTTATACCATATACCAGTGGTCCCCAACCATTTGAACGCCACGGACCGGTATGACGTCACTGACCGGTTTTTCTGATGTGGTGGATGATTATCATAGCTATGCATAATGAAGGAGGAACAGAGACGTGACAAGGCGAACTCACAGCATTTATTTTAAAATGCATTCTACAGTATTAAGTAGAAGTAATGCGAGTTATTTCTTCTTTCTGTGCGGCCCGGTACCAAATGACCCAGGGCCCGGGGGTTGGTGACTGCTGCCATGTGCCATGAACCAAACTGGATTTGCGATAAATTCGCCTAAAACACATCCATTTTCGAAAAAACAAGCATTTAGGTATAAAGAACTTTTTGCGCTTGGAGAAGTTGATATTTGAGGCATATCGACACATTTCGCTAAACTGCAATGGAAACACTTTTTTCAAATAAAATGATTCATGTGAATAACAACCAGACGGCGATGGGCTTCTTGGTAAGAACTGGCCGCCTTGGGCGCTGGACAGCGGGCGCCACCAGAGGTCCCACAGCGTCACACGGATCATCAAAAGGTCAGCGTGTCATGCAGAATTGTTGGATCCACGGCTCCTCAGTAAAATGACCAACCACCATTATACAAAATGGGAAAGCTCGCCGCTCCATGGCCTGAAGAAGACGCCAACGTCTCCTTTTGATAGACAATTATGAGCGTCGGCGCCGTGGCAGAAATGTGAAAGTATCTGCTGTAAATCCAAGTATTGCTCACATCCGTTGCCTTGTTTTTGAATGACTTATCGCGTGAGTTGGTTTGGGTTTATTCTCATCGTTAAGGTTTAATGGAAAAAGTGTCATTGAAAAATTGTGGGTTTTATTTTTTTAATAGAATTTTGATGAAGTTTTACACACGTGTGTGATGGAAACGCAGCTATTGATGTCACCACAGGTTCTCATGAGTTCAAGTAAAAAGTTTGCCATAAAACAACTCTTTTTCAGAACAACTCTTCTAAAAGGTTACTTAGGTAACTGAGTGGATGTAATTCCTTCCCACCCACCTGCGGTTTAACCCCAGACCATGGAGGGTGTCGCCCACAGAGTCACAAGAAGCAGATTTGTCCGAAGGAGAACTGCAGAGAAGGTGAGAGGATCCTCAGAAGCTCCGCTGACGTCTGATGATGTCCGGCGGAAAGCACAAAAAAAAATGTTGTTCATTGTGCGGTTCATCTTCAGGCCGCGACCAAGTGAAGCTGATAATCTGTGGGCTTGGAGGTCTGGAATGTGCGATCCCATCATGGACAGGACTTCAGCAGCAGCCTTTAGAAAGTTTCTGCATCATTTGATCGCTCACCCAGAGTTTAATGAGGAGCACAGCTTCACACACGCTGCTGAGTGGATTAAATCTAATCCCAGCTAAGAGATCTGCAGATTATAACACAAAATCACGGGGCCACGTTTAGTCAGAGGGCTGGCCTGACATTAAAAGGTCAAAGTTCAATGTTGTTAAACTAATGTTGCCTTATGGCCCATAAGGCAACATTAGTTAGCTGTGAAGCAGCGGGTTTAACCCTCGACAGGCCCACTGCCCGTCGGGGGTTAAACCACGGCCCTGAGAACTGATTCTAATAAATGCATTTAAAATATTAAAAAACAAATAAAAGCTTTGCAGGAGTTTAAATAAAGATCAACCTTTTACAAGTTCAGGCTGCAGAGTGTGCGTTTTTCTCAACAAAGACAGATGTTCATGCAGCATCTGGAGTTTATGTCGATGAAGGTTCTCCTTTCTCATAGATTTTAGAAAAGAAAAAAAAAAAATCCATGTTTATATCAAATCTATCACCTCCTAAGTCTTTGAGGATTTTTGGGAAGCTACTCGCTACTACTAACCAGAATATTGTGAAAATATAATCCATGAATCCCTGGCTCAAGATGAATAAAACAATCTGACGTATGGAAACATACCTGAAATGTGGGCGGAGTTCACAAAAAATCCCTTTTTCCAAGGAAATCCAAAAATGTACTTTTACCGATTCTTCTAAAAAACGTACAAACATGTTCGTCACCCCCAGGTAACCAAAACATTAAATGGTTGCTATGGAGAGAAAACCAATAGAAAAGCTGGCATTTTTTTTCACAATTTGTTTTTAATATAAATTTGTCATTTGCAGCTCTGGCTTTAATTATTAGGACATTTAGTTATTTGTTATTGTTTTTAAAACAAAGCGGATTCGTCCATTTTGTTCACTTCATGTAAAAAATGAACAAAAACTATCACAACAAGGTGGTGCAAGTTTGAGAAAGTACCTAGGAGCAGTACGAGAACAAAATACAACCACAAGTTAACCATTCCTAAAATAACATTAACTCTATAACCCTCACGCACTCCACAGAGACAAGAACAGTTTCCACGCCTCTAGTTTCACTCAGGTAGTCCATCTCACACCTGCAGCAGACCTCCCTTATCCTTCATCTACTCTTTTTTATCGACATTCACTAAACCTCTAATACTATACTGCTGTGGCCATCACTAACCTGGCACAGCTAAGAGATAACACAGGTGTGCCAAATATATTTAAAGGAAGTTAAGCTGCAGAAAAATGTAAACAAAAATGTGGACAGAAGTTAAGAAATCAAATAAAATAAGACTTTTAATGAATCCAAAACCATTTAAACTAAAACCCTTTTTTTTGCTCCTATTCATCTTATATTCGTATATTCATAGTAACAAAAACCTCTAAAAGCATCTGCAAGAAACTTTGTTTCTATGTTTATTTAAATGCTTGATAAAATTCTATTTATTTGTTCATTTTAGACCAAATGTGCCTTTTTTTCTTTCAATTTGACCAAATCACTGAAGTTGTGTTGAATAAACAGAATCCCTCACAAAGATTTAAAGGTGGAAACCTGACATGAAACTTTTGTTTTTCTTCGAAACGAAATTAAAGTGTGATTTAAAAAAGTAGGATTAAAATCGAGCCAAAGAGGAGGAATAAACAGAAGAGCAAACTTGCTGGAGATGGGAATCACAGGAAATGCGGGTTTTTGGGCTGATTCAAAACAGCTTTGGTGACTAAAACCTGCTGGGATAGTGAGGGCAGAACTGCCAGAATAAACATGGCATCACAAAGCAAAAACAGAAAAGAAAACAGCATCAAACCAAAGGCAGAGGTCCTCACAACTGATTCTCAACAGACGCAGACATTTTGTTTCCAACAACTTTTCCTAAAAAACAGAAACTTGAATCCTAAACTCTGACTGCAGCCGGTCGGCATCAACACAAGCCAAAGAATGAGAGTTTTTCTAGAAAAGTCTGCATGACATCCAGCAGTGATGGGGGATCGGAACAGTCTGGACATGTTCTGGCCTCCACCCGTGTGAGCGTGTGGGTGCAGTACCCGTCCCTCCCCGTAGAGGGCGCAGCAGCCGCTCTAACAGTGTCCCCGCTGGAGGGAACACCTGCCCTCCAGATGTCCCACTCACTTAGAAAAACAGTTGTGCCCTCACCTTTCTGTTCTCACATCTCTGCTGCTCTTCTTTTCCAAACTGAAGCTGTTTCCACTGGAGAGGAGCACAGATGAGACCTCGGCGGGGAAGATTCATACCCGAACTGTTTCAGAGTCCAACAAACAGCTTAAAATGTGACAAAAGTAACTTGGAAAAATTACTTCAAACACTTTTAAGTAAAACTATGGACGCATTGTGTGTTGAGACCCACCACGATAAAAAAAGGTGTTCTTTTGGGATTTCCTGGACATATATAAAGCAAATTTGATCCTAAAATTGTATTTTTTTATACAAATCATTGTGAATCAGGAGCTTGTAGGCGGGAGGTAGAAAACTGAAACGGCGAGCCACAAGCTCCGCCCCGTCCTGATGCAGACAAAGAGATCCACTGACGTTTTTGCTTTCTTCATCTGGATCTGGATAAACTGTACGGCTGCATAGCTCAAATATTTACCTCGCCCTTTTTGTTGCACCGCTAATGTTGGCTTGGGCTGTAAGCTAGCAGGAGAGAGTGTACACAGATGGATAACGGGAAGTAGGGGCAGGCTTACTCTGAAGACCCGCTCACAACTTGGAGGTGAATTTCCAATGAACTCCAGCCGCTCTGCAGAAACTATGTCCTTACGACGGAGTCTTAGGGCCACGGTGAGGAAAAAAAATTCTGGCCAACGTGTCGAGTTTTTTCTCGTCATGACGAGAAAAAACTCGACACAAAGTTTCGAGATTAAAGTCGTTGTGCCGACATAAAAGTCGAAATAAAGTTTCGAGAAAAAAGTCGATCGTCTTCCAGGAGTATTCAGTGTTCTGGCTGATGTTAGTGAGCTAATGGCTTTGTACTTCAGAGTTTACGACAGAGTTTTATGGCCACCAAAAAAAAAGAACATCTAGGAGATAAAAGCTCGTAAATGTACGGGGGAAAAATTCATAGATTAACAAGGAGAAAAAACACCGAAGTTTTCTGTTTATCGGAGCCTTGAAGATGAAATAAGTGGATCCTTTTGTGGAGCTTTATTTCTGGATTATTAGAGGTTTAAAACAAAGTGATTCTGAACCTTTTGGCGACTCAAAATCAGATTATTGTCCGTGGAGCCCTCGTCTTTCCGGGGTTCGGTGTCGGTAAAGCGGAGTTTCATCTGTAAGATAAGGATCTCAGAGACACGTTCGGGTGTAGAGGACCGCTGCAGCCTTTATTCTCCGTTTCATTCACATAACCTGAAGTTCATCTGTCACCTGACGTCATCAACCTGTCATCCTAACACCAATGTGGAAGTAAACAGTGTTCCATACGCCCCCTCCTGCAGGTGAAGCGTCCCGTTTCATCATTGAAAAACAAAGATGAATGAAAATAGTCTGCTATTAGCATTACAACGTTGAAAAAGGCAAAAAGTGCTTCTCCTCCTCAGATGGAAGCGTCACACAAACGTAGATATCTGGTCTCTGGTGGAGGAAGAAAGGATTCAAGCAAACAGCTGCAGGGACACCGACGGCTTCATCATCGGGCTGCAGAGATCCTGCAAACCACCCATCAATAAATAAAACTTTAATAAATTGTAAATCAAACAAATGAGCTTCCAGACATTTGGAACGTTATCAATAAACATTCAGCTCACCTGTGTTTAGTGGGTCTGCTCTGCATGCTCACTTCCACAATATCGTAAATTTACGAGTTGTTTCTCATAAATTTATGAGATGAAATTCATTGCGACTTTAATCTTGAAACTTTATTTTGCCTTTTATCTCGACACGACGAGTTTTTTCTCGAAACTTTGTGTCAAGTTTTCTCTCGTCATGACGAGAAAAAACTCGCCACGTTGGCCAGAATTTTTTTTCCCCACCGTGGCCCTAAAACTCCGTCGTACTATGTCCTAGAAAATGACGGTTTAAAAAACTTTTTGGGTAAAATTGGCACAATGGTAATTAAAAGACCCCAAGAGAATGCTTTGAAAATAGATCAGGACTGTACTGGGTCTTTAAATTGGAAAATGATTCAATGAAATACATTAAATGTAACATAGCTGCTTAACAAAAACTTTTACTTGGAAATGACCAGGTGAGGTACTCAGTGTTCCACCTTTAATTGCCTAATGGAAGAAAAAGATGAGAGAAAAATGGATGGAAACATGAACCACTTGTGTAGAAATGCCTGGATCACCTGATCAGAGTTTTGAATGTACTTGTTTGCTTCTGCAGATATCAAACTAAAAACAGGCTCTTTCACCACAAAATGAAACTCCAATAAAAAGCAGCACAAATGGCCAAAAAGCAAAAGCCAGGTCTTTAATATTTGTCATGAGAGGGAAGCCGCAGGGAGGGTGTTTCCCTCCTAGCTGTGGCGAGCGCTGCCTGCCCACCGGGGCCGCCTGCTCGCAGCAGAGTTTTATCTCGTCTGGAAAAGCTGAACTCCATCTGCCCGGGCTGGCTGACTCCTGGAAGCACAACAGTCAGGCGAGCGGCGGGCCTGCCAAGAACCAGCGCCGCCGCTCCGAGAGTGAGAGCCGCAAGGGCCGCTCAGGGAACGGCCTGAGGAACACGTGGAGAACCTCGCCATGTGTCACTGCGGCCGTTCACGGATGTGTGGCGTGAAACACAAATGAGGCAGCAGCTCCCGCCGAGTAAATTTAGCAGCCCGACACGAAGAACGTGAAGTTCCTGGTAAACAGCGCTCGTTCACACGCAGTCGTGATAATTTTAAATTGATCCAGTCAACATGTTTTTTTCTGTAAAAAAAAAAAAAAAAAAGCAGCTTAAACCTGCCTGTGTGAAAAAGTAATTGCTCCCCTAACCTAATGAGTACTTAGCAACAAGTTGGCAACAACAAAAACATTTGGGGCAGTGCAGGCACTGTGAGGGGTTGATGATGGTCCTCAAACAGAACCGTCATTTGTCACTTTGATCCATGCAAAACAGGACCTATTTCTGCAAAAAAAACAGCACGAAAAAGAATCATCTTGAATTTCTGCTTAGCTTTGTGTTCCTCTAGGGTTTTAGCTTAAACACAAAAGGCTTTTTCTGAGGCCTTTCTTGGTGCTCAAGAAAAGCACACAAGCCGGTGACAAAGACAGCAGCGAGAGCAACCATGAGCTCTGGAGAAGGTGGTCAGGTTTTCTCGTAGGACTCTCCTCGCCATCACCATCACCTGAGCAGAATCGAGTCCTTACAGCCAGGAAAGACTCGGGACTCGGACGACTTCACCTGATTTACTCCCTGCTTTGCTCCTCCTTTATCTCCGGCATCCATCCTCCGGAGCACACAGGAAGCTGGTTTGACCTCCGAGCGCTGACTCAACCAAAACCACAAAAGCACTAACAGTAAGTCCAACCCTAATGCAACCTTTTCAGTGAAGGAGGAAAGTCTTTCAGTTTCCTTAGTCCCTAAAACCAATTCGTTTAGATTTAAGGTCATGTCTCCTTTATTTTGATGTGCTGCATGTCTGGCCATGCTTTTGATGTTTACAACTAAAGTTTTTCATTTTATTTTTTTTCTTTTTCTAGGGGAAGGATCTTTGGGAAAACGGACAAACAAGCAAAAAGCAAACGATAACAGTTTAAGGGGAACTCTCAATCTGATAAAGAACCACATCCAGTTCTTTGATTGGAATAAAACTCTTCTGTATGTGTGGACGCTTCTGTATTTGGAAATGGTTTAGTCCCTCCTTGACTGCAGATGAGGCTCATCCTGTAACTGTGAGGGGGAATGTTGGGAAAGCTGAAGGAAAAACGCTGAACCAGACAGGAGTTGCTTGTCTAAAGAATAGAGAAAACTGGATTTCAGCTCTGATTGAGGACTCCATTGAGGATAATCAGACCTGGTTTTGTGCAGTTTGTGGCATCTTAAGGATCTTATTTATTAGGACTCCTGCGGCACCATAAACAGACGCTGCCTGGAGCGTAAATGTAATTACCCCAACTTCAGTCACCCGATATCAATCAGGTCCCGGTAGCCAATGGGCTCAAAGCTCCACCCCTGTGTAAAAATAGGATAAACTCCGTAAATGAAAAGTATAAATTTAAACTGAAAAATTGAGGACTAAAAAGCAAGGCGTGTGAGAAAAAAAAAGAAACACAACATCACTTTTTATAAACTTGTTTCTTTGTTTAACAGTTTTAGGTTTTAAAAGGGTTTCATTCAAGTTTTCGTTATTCCTCCTTTTAATATACTTTTTTTTCTTCCAAATCTTAAATATTCTTTTTAAATTTTAAATGTCTGCTTTTGAAATTAAATTGGTTCCATCCATCCATCCATCCATCCCTCCATCCATCCATCCATCCATCCATCCATCCATCCATCCATCCCTCCATCCATCCATCCATCCCTCCATCCCTCCATCCATCCATCCATCCATCCATCCATCCATCCCTCCATCCATCCATCCATCCATCCGCTAAGCAAACACATAACAGCTGAAGGCCCTTTTGTGTTGACAGATTTTCTGTTACAATAGGGGGTTATGAATCTTCTGACACACAAGGTGTGTATTTGTATAAACCCCTTTTCAGATTTGAGGCTAAACTTTATTTAAAACCATTTTAAATGTTTCTTTTTAAATTTCATTTGTTATTCACTTCAGGCAGCTTCTGATTCGACCCCAAATTTGAGCTTCTGTTTTTGTGAAGTGAAGAAAACCATGGCGTTCTGCAGAGGACGAATGGATGGCTGTCAAATCGGTTTTGGTAAGTGTTTCTACCATGTCCGCAGTGACTTCCAGGGAACGAGTGGAATGGTGCATCAAAGAGGTTTGAGGCGCTCGAAGAGAAAGCCTGACAAATGAGGAAAGAATGTGGAGATGACAGATCAAACGATGGCACATTAGGAAAACTGCTCTGGTGAGGGAACAATCACCCTATCAACCATCCTGGTTTGATTTCTAACTTCTGAGGTGAGTGGAACAGTTTGGAAAAGTGGAGTTATTATTATTATTTACTCAGAAACAACAGCAGCAAAGATAAATGATCATTTTTTGACGAGTTCTGATCAGTGACAATCTTCACGACTCGTGTAGGAACGTTTCTGAAACTTCACTAACTTTCAGCCTCACACGAAGGATGTGAAGTACAGGCAAACAAACACCGTAGAAGGGTATAGCAGCAAAATCTACAGTGAAATCTGATTATTTCCTTCACATGTCTGCACATCAGCCACTACAGTTATGGGCCGGTGGTGCATCTTCATACTTCAACATCGTCTGTTCACTTCTGATAATGGACACATCATAGGGCATTCATTTTAATGTCCTCTCATTCATCTTTATACATGCTGTTATTTATCATATATTCTTGTATTGTGACCATACCATACATGCTTGTTGCTGAATTGACAAATCCCCTACAGTTGATTTGTACCACCTGTTAAATTTTCCTGTTTCTCTTAGATGATGGGGATTTCTCCTATTATACACAATTTCTGGATGTTATTTGGCAATAAGTAGTCATATGCTCCATGTGATATTATAATAAGGGGTGGGATTAGATAAATTTGCTTCTTCCCGCTCCTTTTCAAGCAATAAATCAAGCTCTATTTAACAGTACGGTAGTTAATGATCCCTTCAGTTAACTAAGCAAATGTTATTTATGTCACTTGTTTTATTTTCTCTTTTTAATCTGTGCATTTCATCATTTCTGTAATGAGTTTGATAAATATGTATAAATTCTTTATTGCTTTGACTACAATGCAGTCAGTCAGTCAGTCAGTCAGTCAGTCAGTCAGTCAGTCAGTCAGTCAGTCAGTCAGTCAGTCAGTCAGTCAGTCAAATCAATATTAGTACTGATATTTTACAAGATCCTATAGTTATTATTTTGACAGTATAAAAAGTGGATTAGTATGCTCCAAGTATCCTACTTTGATCTGACATCCCAACACAACTGAACTGGTGGAAGTTTATGTGAAAATATTTGAAAATCTTTCATGTTTGCTTATTTTCAGATGTGGGCACAAGTTTTGTAGTAGTCTTGTATTCATGCAGTTTTCTAAACTTTGAACTTTGTCTTTCATTCAATCACAGAATCAAGTCTCGGCTGGGGAACCTGAGACAGAACATCAATGGGGGACCTTTCTGTGTGGAGTTTGCATGTTCTCCCCCCTGGTTTTCTCTGGGTATTCCGGCTTCCTCCCACCGTCCAAAAACATGCTTCATACTCACACTCAATTCGAGTGTGAATGGTTGTGCGATTGTGGCCCTGCGTCAGGCCGGCGACAGCCTTCAGCCACCAGTGGCCGGGTTAGGCGCCGGCAGCCCTGTGACCCCAAAAGGGACAAACAGGAGTAGAAAATGGATGGATGGAACTTTTATATGTTTAAAAGCATCCCTGTTAGGATTAACAAATGCAAAAAGGCTTTAAAAAAACGGTGGTCTCAGACTGAAAGCTGATGTTTTCCTGTAGTTTTTTAAATAACCTTTCAGCCCATTAGTCAGAACTTCTCAAGTAATTGAAAGGCAAACGATCAGCTTGTGGTAGGTATTTTTTTTTTTTTTTTTTTGCTCAGTCAGTTGAGGGTCGTTTGGCCCAAATGTTTTTCCTCCATTAAACTCTCACCTCTGGACTGGAAAGTCCCCCGAGTTAACCGGGCAGCACTGGGACCCATCACAGCTCAGGATAAGTCCCACTGGTGAGGGGCAGGCACGCTACCGGCAGCTGGCCCACCACATTAGAGCAGTTGAGCGTGGATTGGTGTGTGCATGCAAGTGCACATGTTGATGTGTGTATGGGAGTGCAGGCGTGTGCGCACAGTAATAAGGGCCCTGCTGTCTGTCAACCACAAGGCAGCAGCTGCTCGGGCCTGCAGATTAGAGGCTTGAGCTGCACTGGATGCCCCCGGTGAGTGGTTAGGAGGATGGGCACATGAACATGGATGGATGGTGGTGATAGTTTGGGAACTCTTCAATGTAAATCTAAGAGCCAGCAGCTCAAATATGCTGCTCAGCCATTGGTTTTTGAATTTAGGAGCAAGAAAGCTTGTAAATGTCAAGAACTGTGCATCATTTCTGCTATACGCCTTTAAAATCCAAAGATGCTGAGGACTTGATTTCCAGTATGAATCTGAGAAAATCCTGGTCAAAGGGGGAAAATTGAGGTCAAAGGGGGGCTTAGAATATAACGACAAATTTTTGAGCTGCGTACACACTGGACACGTGATGCACGCTTTTAGAAAGGTGCATTCTTAAATGCACTTTTACAAACGGTGTTTACACTGGACTGTTACTACCTGATACTAGCCTGTGTCCCTACAGCTTGGAATGAAATATGAAGACTTGGTGTCATATTTATTGCCGGACACAAAATGCAAGAAGTAATTTCTCCTCCATGATCAATTTTCAAATGGTTCATAATATTTATGCTTTAAAAAGGACGCCTTCCATACGTCACTGACAAATCCCTGATTGGTCAAAGTTCATCTGCTTTCAGTGGTGTTGAGTTTCAAACATGGAGCCAGAAATGCGCATTTTTGCACATTTTCATAGACTTTTCATTGGAAGTGGTCGCTTGAATGTGCATTCTCGAGCCTGGTTTGAACGTAGCATCAGAGTGCATCTCTGTTCAAATTTAAGCTGTGTGTCAGGACAATACATATTTGGAAAGAGACAAACAAACAGCAACTGAAAGCCGCTGCAGTAAAGGCCTGGCAGAGCATTCAGAAGGAGAAAAGCCAGCATCTGGTGATGTCCATGAGTTCAACCAAATATTAGTAATGACCATTTTGTTTTCAGTTATTTCATTTGTCCAATTACTTGAAATGAAGGGATTTTTGTTTAAAAAATGCTTCAGTTTTTCACATTTTTATGCAATCTTTTTGTTCAACCCATGGAATAAAAGCTGAAAGTCTGCACTTCAATGGCATCTGAGTTGTTTTATTTAAAATTCACTGTGGTAATGTATAGAAACTAAATTAAGAAAAGTGTGTCTCTGTCCAAATAGTTATGGTCCTGACTGTATTATTATGATACATATTTTTTTCTTTCAGGTCTCAAATCACTTTTTTTTTTATGTAATCCAACATTAGCTAAGAGAACACAATGAGCAGCCCAAAATGTTCATTGGTGACATGGAGCTCTGGCTGGAAGGTTGTTGGTTTAATTCCAGGTAGAGAGGACTAAACCTGGGTGGAACAGACACAGAAAAGCTTAGTGCAGTGGTGGAGATGCTCAATGACCATAACTTGTTCTGCTGTTGCATCGTATGGCCGCCTGGTTATGACTGGAACAAGGAACAATTAAAAAACGAGAGTTCACTCTCACTGGAAAATAAAACCTAACTTTTTGAACCCACAAGAAGGCTGGTTACACAGTGACATCTTGGTAAAATATTGGATGATTGGCTCTATGAAAATCATGGTGTATTCCTCACAGTGCATCAAACTCTAGGACATCAAACTTTCAAAAGGAAATTGTTTCTCTATCAGGTTAGCACTCTCAACAAGGGGTTCCTCATTCAAATCCTTGCCGGGAGCCTTTTGTGTGGAGTTTGCACACTCTCCAGTTTCCTCCCACAGTAGAAAACATGCTTCATAGGTTAATTGATGATTTTAAATTGTCCCTAGGTGCGATTGTGAGTTTGTGAGGTTGTGTGGCCCCGCAACAGACTGGTGACCTGTCCAGAGTGTCCCCCCAGCCTTCACCCAACGTTAGCTGGGAAAGACTCCAGCAACCCAGTGAACCCTGAAAGGGATTCAAGTTCGGAAGATGATAGAAGCTTTTTCAGGATGCTGCATTAGCAAAAGCAGACCTAAAACAAGTATTTTTGTTGGACACAGAGTTGGGCAAATGCATTGGGTGTCCTCTCTGACCCAACCATTGGGGGCAAATGGATACATTAGACAGCATGCTATTTTATTCCGAGTTATCTGTTTATAGTGAGTCTTCATTTTCCACAGTCACCAATTGCATGCTTAACTCAAAACTTCACATAAACCCTCTTCTATGAAATCTCCTGGTCATTTTTATCGAGAGGGACCTAGCTGCAGACAAGGTAGCACCTGATATCATTGACCGGAGGCAGAAAATATACAACTTACTCTTAACCTAACCCTACCATATTTAGAATTGTAGAAACACTTTTATTAAAGCTTAAAACTGGAAACTGTAACTGTCAAGGTCGCCAGCTAAAATAGTTTTTTTTGAGCAAGATGGGGGGGATTTCCAGTTTTGGTCGAGGACTTCTGGTTCTGGACGTTAATTTCTGCAGCCAGGGCCTCTGGTTTTCATTTGACGTTATTACAACACAGCAAGGACAGTAATTCTCCATTAGTGTGCTCCTAACTGAATTGTGTTAAAACAACCTTTCTTAAATGTTTTGTTTCTGAAAGTCATGACGGCAGTAGTTTTTACTTGATTTGATGTATGTAGCTTCATTTGTGTGCTGCTTAGAAATATATGTGGCTGCAATTTGATGCTTAATAAAACACTAGATTGAAGTTTTCCTCTAAAACATGGTTTAAAAAGAAAAATTATCACCAAAGAGAGGCTGTAAAAATGAAATGAAAGTGGCATGTGATGCCATGGTATGCCCTTTATACTGTGAACAGAGTGTCATTAATAAAGAAATGAACTAAGTACATTTTGTTCAACTATGTTGCTTTTAGCAAACTTGTTTAAAATTTAAGATAAGCAGCACGAATGGAAGCATTTAGAATTCACTGTTAAGGTAAATAAGATCAAAGACAGGAAAAATGTTCATGTATTTTCAAGTTTTTGTGGCTTAAAGTGACAGATCAAACTGCTCTGCAACCATGACAACCATGCAGAAACACTGTTTTTTTTTATTTGCGTAAACGTTTTTTTTCTTTAATTCTGCCCACAGTTTAGTGACTTTACATCAAAAAGCTGTCAGTTAGCCTATAAAGCTTAGTTATGGAGGATACATTATGGATGACAGACTGAAGTGAAGTTCACTAGTCTGCTGTCCACCCATCAGGTTTAAACAGTCTTAAAGGAGTCATCTGTAACATAATAAACACAAGCCTGGCATGGATTTTACTTTGGAAATTCCCTTTAGGCGGGAACCATCAGTCATGCAGCACTGAGGTGTCCCCCCTGCACCCTCTGTTGTGGTTTCTGTAGGTGAGATGAAGGCTATTGCTGTGACACTGGGTGTTAGCTGCTCTGCTGCCTCGCTGTCTTTGTTCTCCAGCGAGCCGGCCTCCGTCCGCAGAGAAAAAGCACATAAACACCAGCCAGTAATCGCAGGTCTCAGCAGGCACACACAGATCTGGAGGCACGTGCACGTGTTTGTTGATCCCTGTAAGGGTATACTCTTCATGTCACAACCCCAATAATAGCTCAGGCCTCCAGATGTCTGGTGAGAGTTTCACAGAAAAGGAAGGCTCACTTACTAAAAGGGGGCTAATTGTCAGTTACCTCACTCAGACATCACCGGGAGATGCGATCATCTCAGGTGAAGAGAGGTGATGACACAAAAAGTGGCTACCTCACACAGGAAGAAATGTGGTTCAAAACACATTTGTGGAGGAAGACGCGAGGATGTCGACTTGTCAAGCGTTACATCATGATTGGAAGGTGCTGACGAAGTGCTGCAAAAATACATAAAGAAGGAGAAATCTTAGGAACACAAATAAAGATTGGTGATACAGAAGATACGCATGAAATAAGTCTATAATGGCTGGTGGTTGGACTCTTGACATCTTGTGTGCTGGTGGAATAAGCTCAGACCATTGAGGAATAAAGAGCAGAGATGCTGACATTAGATCAGGGCCAATGCAGTCCACATCCATCCATCCATCCATCCATCCACACTTAAACATCTACTTCAATGAAAATTGGCCTCTGTCAATCTGTCCCAGGGCAGTTTACCATCACCAAGTATAAATGAGGAGTAAATGAATAGTGGACACACTGGAAGCGCTTTGAGCGTCTGGAAAAGTGCAGACAAATCCAATCCATTCTTAGTATTATTATAAAATAATATTTCTGGCATTTTTAACACCTTCTTGACGACATATATAAAATAATGTAAGTTTAAAACTGCGTTAATGTAAGGACATTTCTAAAGAAAATGAAGATTAAAATAGCATATCTGAGTATTTTTTCATTAAAACCGAGGTGAATCAGGAGCAGATTGAAAAAATTCTGTTTGAAAAAGCTCTCAGTTGTGAATAAATCGGCAGGCCACCACCTGCCTGCTCTGCTTCATTCCGATCATTCTGATCCATCCACTTGCAGACAAATAGATCCATGAACGACTTTGTTTTCCTCGTCTGAGCGGAAATCTGGATCTGAACAGTAGGGCCAAAAGATGTAATGTTATCCTGGGATTGTGAGGGACTGTAAACTGATGGAAAAGAGTCTAAACAAGGGGATGATGGGACATATGTAGAGGCTTACTTCATTGCCAATGAACCTGCCCAAAGCTCAGAGTTTAACATTTCCTTCAGGTCTAGGACGTCCAAACCCCAACCCAAAACAAACAAAAAGTGGGTCCAGCATTAGCCCCACATATTTAAGAATTCATAATAAGAGCAGCCAAGAAAAAGGTGCAGCACTGGCCGCAGATAATTTAGAAAATGATGTGCAAATAGTCACATTTCACTTGAGGTTGCAGTCACGCATTTGTCTTTTCATGGATCGTAACAGCTTTTCCTACATTTGAACATTGTCCATTTAAGCGAATGCATTTCTGCAGATGAGACAGCTTTTTTTTTTTTTTTTTTAATGCATTTGAGCCAAAAACAGGTTTAAATCATTTCAGGTTTTATCAAAGGATTTACTGTATTAAAGCAATTCAATCTTTAAGAGGCAAACTTGGACACTGTCTCACTAAACTGACTCCCAAAATCTAAAATGACAAAGTGAACCACTGGTGACACAAAAGCCCTGAACCAACAGAAAGCATGGCCTTAAAAGCTTTGAGGACTAATTACGTGAATGGGAACAGATGTGGTGATTACTGATGTTAACCTGGTGTGTTCAGTGACTCAGGACAGAGCAGCCCAAATGAAACCAAACATAAAAACACAAGCTGGACTTCCAAAGCAAAGATGTTGATCATTACAGGAGAAAACTTCATTATTTAAAAAAAAATAAACAAAGGCTTATTGCAGGCACATGCACCTACAGTCAGCATGCACACGCAGCCTGAAAGTTACCCTCCCGCCTTCAGAAAGGGGCAGGTTTGAACACTGTGGCAGCAATGGCACTCCCCTCCTGACATGTTCCAATCTGTCCTCATCACTGATTCTCCACTTAATCTGTGCTGGAGGAGGGAGAGGCAGCGGGAGAATTGATGCTTTTTGCTCATTCTCTTCACAGGCATCAGTCTAAAACAGAGAGCAGCACACTCCTCTGTGTTAGGGCTTCCTGTTAGTGTGTGTGGGCTGTGTGAAGTCACACAGAGGCGAAACATGAGCTTCATCCACACCTGTACGACGTAGGAGGTGAACAGTATTGTCTGAATGTCACCACTCATTCTTTCAGGCAAAACCAATGACAACGTTTGCTTTAATTGATTTAAAAAAAATGCACATTCAAGTATTCTGATTTTACAGAACTACATTTTGAAAAATATATTTCCAACAGTACATTTATTTGTGTACTTGTGAGCTGAAACCTTCAACCCGGCAGGAAGTTAAAGATGGAATTTCAGCAGAGGCGTTCACGTGTGTCACGGTTCTGCAGGCGCTGCTGCCCTGCGGGGAACAGGGGGGGAAAAAGGGGGGATGTACAGAAGCGAACAGAAAAAGAAAAATGCGTGGAATGAAGGGTGAGCTGAACCTGGCAGGTCTGTACAGAAACAGCTTGTGCAGTGAACTCTTGGTAAAACAGCAGAAATAGCCTGGGGACATGTCTTTGTCTTGTCTTTGACACAAATAACTTGCTACTGATTAGCCTACATCTTCTCATGCTCCTTTAGACATGTCTTTAGTCTTCCGTTATGATGTTAAAGCATTCAGGTCCAACACACCCAAACTATTGCATGTGTCCCAAACATCACCGCTGATTTGACCATTTAATTAGCAGGTCTATTAGTTCCTTTTATGTTTAAATAGCAGTCAAACATGTCAAAAGATGAAAGCGATTTATTTAAAAGCTTTTCTTTAAAAAAAAACCAAAAAAAAAACATTTTACAACATTAGTATCAACGGTATATTAAGAGGAGCTGGTTTAGCTTGTGCTGGTTTGCGGCATCTTCCATCTGTGAAGCCAGGGTTCAAATCCAGGCTGCTCCCTGTTCCCCTCTCCTCCTCTGTGCCAGTCCCAAGCCCGGATTGTTTGAGAGGGTTGCGTCAAGAAGGGCATCCGGCGTAAAACGTTGCCAACTTTCCCATGCGACTCATTCGCTGTGGCAACCCCTGATGGGAAAAGCCAAAAGAGGAAGAAAGTAGTATCAGCAGAATGATTGTTTTAGGAAGATAAACCAGTTTGCCTGCTTATTTTGTTTTAACTGGAACCAACTGGCAAAGCTAGTCTCATACGAACTCATCTGATTCCAGATCTTTCATCAAAAAAACCACGAGCAGGAAATCAATGGGGAAAAACAAACACACTTTGAAAATCTGATTGCCCAATCCAGCATGTTGTTTGTACCATTTTCATCTCAAGAAAAAAAATCCAGAAATGTGAAAGCTTTATAAAGTAGAAGAAAGTGCAACACCACCCTTTAAAAGTAGCTATCCAACTCTTGTCAACCTGAAGGTGCATGCTCACTTTGTCTACTTCCAATAAAATGCCGGAAACCATCAGCAACATTAAAGCTGTGGAAAAGAACAAAACAGGTGAAGAAGAGACCGGAAGGAGAAGATGGGGCTGGATTGTCCACACCCTGAGGAAACCAGCTTCCATCATCACCCATCAGACCTGGAATCCTCAGAACAAGAGAAAAAAAAGGAAGACCAAGGAA
Source organism: Oryzias curvinotus (assembly GCA_023969325.1). NCBI lineage: Eukaryota > Metazoa > Chordata > Actinopteri > Beloniformes > Adrianichthyidae > Oryzias > Oryzias curvinotus. The sequence continues at coordinate 30,876,065 of CM043726.1, forward strand.
CGTTCGGAAAAGGAACCTGGAGAAAGTGAAAAGGATCATCCAGGACAGAAGACGATGGCAGGGAGTTGCTGATGGCCTATGCCCAACCAGGGACACGAGGACTAACCCAAACGGACTAAATGTCCCTTTAACTTCTGTGTCCAATTTAACATGTTGATTTTGTTTGTTTACACAGAATCAACACAGAGTAAAAAACTGTCTTTACTTTGTAGAACTTGAACATGGGAAACACTTTTGGTTCCTCTCACTGATAGAAATCTAAAAAAGTTCTAACCCCTTGTGCCATCCTATGACTCCACCCTTACATTGACGTATCCTCCCTCCAAAGGTGGATAAAGGTGGAGAGGATTTCATGTAATCCATGGACACCAGTGAAGATCACAAATCATTGAAGAAAAAAAGTTCAGCGCACTGTCTAGTGGGTCTAGATGACCCCAATGTTACAGTGCCTAGGACAGCACAAGAGTTCCACCAGTCAATACATTCCAGAAATTTCCAAGATTCTCAGTATTTTCATCTTCAGGTCATCAAGGTTTGAGGGATTAGAAAACAATGTGGTAACAACCAACCCTAACCCTAAAATGAACAATCATAATGTTGACACAGAAAGGATCTGCAGTTTCTCTGCCTTGACGTGTTATTGTGCTTCATTCCTTTCCTCTAATGAAATCCGTCTATTGGATGACAGTTTGGCACTTCAATCTAACAAAAATTTTTGTGCTTTAGGTCATGAATATTGGTTTGCTCAGGCTGTATTGTATCCTAGTTCATGTGTTCCCCACAGGAACGCTGTGTAACTCTTCCCCTTAAAGCCCACGGCGGTGATAATGAGGATTGATTGAATTTTCTGATGGTAGCGGAAGGAATGCCAATCTTTACTTGCAGGAATGAATCTTTTGAACTCTTACCACCAATTTCTGGTCAATTATTTTAGAGGATGAAGCAACAAATGCCTGGATTTTGGACTAAGCTGAGACATAAACATTGTCACTAGAAGGTTCCTAATATTGTTTTCTAGTTATCTATCTATGAAAAGCAAAGAAACACACATCTTAACTTTGTTGCAGTCTTTGCTGCGTTTTCTGCGCTGCATACCTATAGATAATTAATAATGGGTCTCTCTGTCTATGAGCACCCTCAGGCAGGTTATTTCCCTCACGGCCAGATTGTCATAGACACTTCCTTTGCTTTATTTCCTGGTGTTTTTAAGTGTTTTCCCTTGGTTTGTTTCCTGCTTCCGGCTATCTTACCTGATTATTTCATTTCTGGATTTTTACATTTCCTTTTTTCACTTATACAAGTAAAAAAAAAAGTGTTAAGATCACGCTTCCAACGATTAAACAATGTTTAAACGCATACCTAAAAGATTCCATGAGGTAAAAGAAGAGCGACAACTGGAAATGTACCAACACAGTTGAGCTCAATGGTTTTTAGATCTTGAACTTAACACGCCCTAGAGCTTTGAAGTTGACCTGGTTAAGGACCAACGGTGGTAATCAATCATGGATCAGAAGACTAAATAAAGAAGGAGGTGGAAATGACATCAATCAACCTTCCAAGCAGTTACAGATTAAAGGCCACCAATGCTTGTCCATCAAATGTTTTTTTTCATGTGGGAAAAGTGTTTGATGATGCAGCAACTTTACAAGATCGTGGCTATTTACTGAATGAAGAAGGTTTATGAAGGACTGGTCATGGTTGCATCTGAACTGAACATGCTCATTCATAATGTTTCTTTTCTCTTGGTCTGCATGTAAATCCTGCAAAAAAAGTGCTGTAACGACTGTAATATTTGAAACAGCTTCCTGTTTGTTTCCTGGATTGACTAAGTAAGAGCAGTGCTTTCATGCAGTTGCTTTTTTGTGGGATTCATTAATCATGACTTGTATTGATCTAATCCATCTATTTTTAATTGATCATTTGATAATGTCGTGAAAAGCCTAATTTTGAGATATTTTAATTTATGACATTGTGTAAAAGACCAAAATACGACTAAAAAAGGGGGTTTGAAGTTTTACTATTATAAAAGACTTCTAACTTTAATCCACCAAGGGGTAATATTTTCAATCTCAAACAATCAGGGAAAAATGACACAAGAACAAAACATCAGGTCCAGAGTGCTCACTAATTTAACACATAAAAACAGTAGGAACACTTTTCTGAGCATTTCAACAAACATTGACAAAAAACTTGAAAATATCCTAATCTATTTTGCCATATCTTATTCTGCGGTTTACATGATCAGCCCTCTGCTTTCCCCATTCATTTACAATAACAAACCCCTCGTTGGGCTTTTTCCCATGATAAATAATAGTTGTGACTTTGTTTTGGGTTAGTTCTGTTTAAGACTACAAAGTCACTCATTGATGACGTTACAGCAGCAGCGCTGTGCGTACTGAGTATGCAGTGGTACATGACGTTAAAGACACCAAGATGTGCACTGTGACCGATGTAAGAGGCGTTTTTAGCTAAGTTCAAATAAATTGTTCATGCAGGTGAACAGTGGGACCCTTTTTTTATTTTAGAACCTGGCAATAGTTATAGATTAAAATTTAGATTAATGCGATTAAAAAAATAATGTACTAATTTGTCTGTAATTAATTAATCGCGATAAACTGACACCACTAAGTAGTAGGACAGGAGACCATACAGAAGAAAAAACAAAAAACGCATCCAGTCCACAACCACGGCACTGACAAAAAATCAGCAACCAATGTTGTCAAATTCTTGAAAAACAAAAGATCTGAAAGTGGCTAGATCTTTCTATCAAGCCTGCACTATGGCACAGTGGTTAACACTCTTGCCTGACAGTGAGAAGGCCCTGGTTAGAATCCCAGCAGGGTTCTTTCCATGTTGAGTTTGCGTGTTCTCACACCGGTTTCCTTCCACAGTCCAAAGACATGCCTCATAGTGTCTATCGGTGTACCCGTGATTGTGTGTGTGGTTCTGCGATAGCTCAGCAACCTGTTCTGGTTGTACCCAGCCTTCGCCCAACTGTAGATGGGTTGGTTCCAGTGACCCCATCACCCTAAAAGTGATTTAGCGGTTTCTGAAAATGATTGTTCTCTGTCACATTTTCTCTTTTCTTCTCTCTTCTTCTCTTTTCAAAGCTGACGATTGCACTTCAATAAAACGGTAATGTACTGTCAAAAACTAAATGTCATCTACAAACTAACGAGGGGAACGTAAAGACGAGTCCACAGTGGGATGTCAGAGATGGGGGATAAGGGGTTAGAGTGGGGGTAGTCGATATTACAAAGTTACGACATAAAAGTGTCGTAAGTAAATTAAATTACATAACTTAGTTCACACAGCAACAAAAAAAAAGTTTGCACACAACTATTTACAGGTTAGAAGTATAATCATGCATTAATGGTTAAAGATTTATCTCCCAAGATTTCTGCACATAGATAAACACAACATTTGCATTACCGATATTCATGAAGAGGGGGGTAGAACAAGAGAAAAAACAGTGCCCATGCCCGTATTTGTGCAAAGGTGAATAAGCGGGTGGGTTGAATGAATGTGTGCCTCTTAGAGTGTACCTTGTTCACACTGAACACTCCAGCAAAGGCAGGAGGTCCGGCACCCCACACCCCAGAGCTAGGGGCTGACAGTGCAGCAACCTGGCCTATCCAGGCATCCAAGAGCCTCACCCTCAGACAAAGATCCATGAGCAACCACCCTCCCGTGCACCTGACCTCCACCACAGAAACCGAGACGGAGGTCAGGACCCAGCAGCCCACCCGCCGAGGAGTAGGAGGAACAGAGAACACGCAAGGACCTGCCCCATCCCAAGGGGATGGGGCAACCTTACTTATTTATTTCCTCAATTGTTTGTTTTTTCCCCTTTTACTGATTTATATTTGTCTTTATATATTTATTTATTTTCTTTTTATTTATCTATTTGCTTATTTGCCCCCCCACTGTCAACTCCCAGGCTTCTTGGCAAGGTGTTATGTGTAAAGAGGGAGACAGGTCTAGACCCTTGAGCTCTGGTTCCCAGGCGCCTGAACCCCGGATCCATCAGACGTCCCCTGCCGACCACAAGCACCCCCATCCCCCCCCAGGCAGCCGAGTATTCCACTGAAAAACAGAAAACAAAGGATGACTCAGAAAAATAAAGCCTTTTTCCAGACCACGACAGTCACGACGGCCAGTTGTGGGGCTTTCATATTACAAGAACAGGCCCAGACGCTGGAACCCGGAAAGATGATCATGCACAAAGGAGTGAATAGAGACTGTTTTACTGTCCTGGATGATATTGTACGAGGAAGTGGACGATGACACCCAGAGAGGATGGAGATGGGACGAGGACCAGGAGGTGAGTGTGATCTTGCTTGAGCGGAGTGAGACACAGATTTGACAAGGCAGAGGATGCAGAACATTGGGGTTGGCAATCCGACTGTGTGGCATGGAGTCGTGGCGTGGCTGGGGGTCAGGGTTATAGGCGGAACCAGATGGATTGAGTTTTTGAACGACCCCAGGTTGGCACTCGTGGTGGATAGTAGCCCTGTAGACAAGGAGGAATACGTAGTTACTTGAACATTTGTAAACAAGAGGCAGCATGAGCCATGAACTGCACCATAGAGGGCAACAAACTGGTGATGAATGCTGGAGAAGGTCCATCTAATATAGCTGGAGAACTGATGAGGTGAGTGCCAACAGCTGGGTCCAATCTGGGGAGTAAAAGCAGAGAAGGGAGGGGGGAAGGAGACGACTCCCAGGAGTACCATGACAAAAATGAAGGTCAAATGTACTTTTTGAAGTATTTCTTTATTTAAATCGTGGTGAATCGGGGGCAGACGAAAAATATTGTTTGAAAAAGATCGTATTCGCCGGCAATGATAGGCTGGGGGTGTGAGTTGCTGTAAGCTAGCAAGAGAAAGTGTAAACTGATGGATGTTGGCTGTGAGGCTGGGCTTACTTAGAAGTGAATTTCTAAAGAACGGGTTTTTGACAGGTTTTTGGCTAAGAGCAGCCTAATTATAAATAAAAGACCACTGGGAACGCTTTGACAATAGACTAAAACATGGTTGTTGTGGGACTTTAACAAGAAGATCAACCATCCTCTGATGTTTGACTAAATGACGGTTAATTCAACCTTTCTATGTTTATGTACATCTTTTTTTAAGTAAGTCGAAATGACTCCACATTTCAGCAATTATGAATGAAGAAAGTATTCTACTTAATGTAACGCCATACACTTTATTCATATATAGTAGGCGTAATGTATTTTAAAGAGTATTGCACTCCTTTCATCTATCTTTTGCTGTGTTTTGTGGGAATGCAGACAATGTTCGTAATTTCTGTTTAACTTCCATGGAGTTTATTGGAGCTTTTGCAAAGCCAAGTCTAAATCGGCCTACTGTTTTCTTGAGGAGCTTCTTTTATGGACTGAGACACATTCATGATGTTTACCTGAAGTCGCATGTAAACTGTTTTCCAAAACGTTTTGGTCTGCTGAAGCAAAGCATGCAACCAAGAAAGGTTTACAATCGGCTCCAAACCAGATGTGATCTTGACCAGAGGGCAAAACAGAACGAGAAACCAAACAAGCAAAAACCCAACAAACTGACACGAGTAAAGTAAATTTAGCAAAAATCAACTAGAGTCTGAGATTCGCACACCATGCTCACTCCTTTCTTTTTTTTTTTTTTAAACAGCGAATATGTTGTCACCAAATTCTTCATACTTTGTTAAAAAATACATTTAAATCCTTTTTTTTTGTTGCAAGAATGTGTCAAATGCAATGCATTGTGGTCTATATTCGCCAATCTAGTGAGCATTGATGTACACTGGTTTTACGTAAAGAGTTCTGGGAAATTTCTAGGGCACTCGATTTTGGAATTGTGGGTGCGGACAGCACCTAAAAAGGGCAAACGCACTATATAGTGCACTATGTAGTGAGTAGTAAGGAATTCTGACATAACCTGTCTTTGTTGTTCAATTTTTACTTTGATAGACGTGTGACAATAACTCCGTTTCCATCACACATTTGCCCAAAACTATCAAAATTCTAGAAATGATGAAAAAAGACCATTTCGCTATTAAAATGTTTCCAATAAATCCTAATGATCCTAATAAACACCAATCAACTCAGGAGATAACTCATGAATAAACACGGTGACGGATGTGAACAATAATTTGATTTACAGCAGAGACATTTAAATTTCTGCCACAGCACTAGCGCTCATCATCATCTATCAAAGGAGACGTTGGCGTCTGATTCAGGCCGTGTGGCGGCGAGCCCCTAACACATGGGATGGGCTACGGATGAAGCCATTTTGGGAAATGGTGGTTGGTGATTTTACAGAGGAGCTGTGAATCCAACAATTCCACATGACACGCTCAACTTTTGAAAAACTGTGTGATGCTGTGGGACCTCTAGTGGCGCCCGCTGTGCAGCGTCCAAGGCAGCCAGTTCCTACCAAGAACAGATCGCCATCATCATTTAATTTATCAAAAAGTGTTTCCATTGTAGTCTAACGAAATATGTCAATTTTGATACGCCTTAAAAACCACCTCCTTCAAGCGTAAAAACTTTTCTTCAGTAAATGTGAGATTTTTCAAAATTGTTGCGATTTCATAGTCAATGTAAACACAGTTAAAGAGTCGGATTGATAAACAAGAATTCATGGAATAATAGGCATACTTTTTTTTATTTAATCAATTTTTTAGTTATTTTTTATGTGTTTCAAGCACAAACAGCATTTTTTATGCTTTCATCTTCTGTAAAACAGAATAAGTTTAGTTTTCTTCAAGTCTGCAGAGCCCAAATTGCAAGGTAAGGTACTTTCTGGGAAAATAGCTCTGGACCACAGGGGTAAGTCCTTTTCCACAAATAGAGCTTCTTGTGGGGAATTGGTTGACCCTTGCTGATCAATATTTTAGAAAATTGCTCCTTGTGTCACTCCCTATCTCCCAAGCTGACAAGGACAAGTATGTAGTATGTGCATGTGTGTGCGTGCATTAAAGCTTGAGATAAAATGAATTTGTCAGCGGGGCCCATAGCATTTCTCTACTCATCTCATTCCTTGTCAAGTCTTGAGAAAGTGGAACTCAGATCCAGTGGACCAAGAGTCAGTTTAGGTCGAGCGGAACATGTTGCAAATGGTGTTAAAAGCATGTACTCGTTGGCCTGCGCTCTCAAAAATGAATGAGGCGAAAGCACACTAAAAAATGATCCCCGTTTCCTCTTCGATCTTTCCCTGGTGGAAAGATCATGAATAAATAACACAGATCAAACTGGAGTGTTAGCGCAGATCAAGTATTTGTAAAGAATCTGAAAGGACTGTATACAAGAGGGGCCCTTTGAGATCATGGGAATGTGCCTTGCATGTTCTCTGTTCCTGTCACATCAAATATAAATCAAAGCTGAATCCCATCAGGTATAGAAATGAGAAATTAGGTATCTCCATGTGGGGAGACAAACACCTTCAGGAAAAAAACAGCAACTTGCAACATGATCTAACCATGAAATAAAGAACAGAGAAGAGAGGTTACAGAGAAATCCTTTGGGAACTGATCACTACACACTTGTTAGGACAGAAGTACTTTAGAAACAGAAAACTGCACTGGCTTGAACCTGAGTGGCTAGCTTGGTAGAAGAGATTGGATTAATTTTAAGTGATTTTCTATAGTCAAGCCATAATTCCATTAGTCAAAAAGCATCAAAAAATGTATCATGTTTGTAAGACATTATGTCTAACTTTGTATGGATTCCTGGAGGTGAAAGCTAAACTGCCAAAATATGATTAAGGCGCCAATTTATACTTCGCAGCAATTGACCATAGGATCAATCACAGCCACAATCGCGTGATCTAGTTCATACTAATGCTGGCTGGTTTTGCTTGCAACTGTCCGTGACAACTGCAATGCACTCTTGAGTTAATACTTTTCGAGTGACCTGATTGTCTCCAGCGTTTATTTCAAACATGAAGGACATCTTGATCATACACTTGCTGCAAACACACAGGTATGGTGAGGCAGAGGAGGAAGTGGTGTGTTTGTCCACCAAACACAGGAGGCAATACAGAGGGAAAAGAAAGAATAAAGAATTAAAAAAAAACAAAGAAGGGCAAATTGTATTCTCTAGGGGTGCAAGATATGAGATATAAAACATATCTTTCCAGTAACTTGCTCTATTTTCTATCTAGTTGTCCACTCTCTTCTCTACCTCTCTCTGTGTCTGTGTGAGAAGTTAGGTATTTCCTCATTTCTACAAATATGTTTATCATCATCTTCAATGTTCAGTTGTTCAGTTTGCTCTGTCATCGGGTACACTAATTCTATTACTTAAAATTAAAATCTAGTTGCAGATGATGTCATCAGCAGGTGTCATATTTGCCAGCGTTCAGGGCGATTCCCATCCTACGTCCCTGCGATGAATGCGACCAGAGTGATTGCATTCACTTTGAAGTATAAACTGGCCCTTAGCCGACGTTTATTGGTTTCCCTCCAAAGCCACAGTGGTCCTTGGAATGGTGCAGAGGTAGGGAGGCCGACCTCTGCTCAAAAGATTGCAGATTCGGTTCCTGCCTTGCCCGGCCCATGTGTCAAAGTGTCCTTGGGCGAGACACTAAACCATATGTTACAGGTCGGCACCAGTGTTTGGCAGTAGAGCCACCATCAGTGTGTGAATGTGTGTGCTTCTGATGTCTAAATGTACACCTAAAATCCCTCTGGGCTTTGATCTAGAATCCCATACTATTTTTGAATGACTGATAGTTTGAAAGAATGACCATTTCCGTTTTTTGCGATCCCCGAATTTAGTTGCTTCCTGTTTACGTTGTGCGTCGCCATGGTGACTGAGTGACCGTGGAGTAAAGTTAGAAGAGTAGTTTGATGTCATTGTCGGTCTAGGATCTTGTTCCTTGGTCATATGCAGTGCTGTATTTGTTATTGAGAATATATTATATATAAGAATATCTTATTCTAATATTCTGTCATCATGAGCGTTGATCAGGTTTTAAATGAATGTGGTTACAAGTTTAACCAGCAAGGATAACATGAAATTCCTTAAAATGCCACATTAGTCAAACCATGAAAGGTTAAGGCGATGGTATTTAGGGCGATTTCAAACTAGCCACTTCTCTGCATTGAAAGGAGCCAGTTCAACCTGTTTGGAAAACGGATGAAGAAACCTTCCGGATGCCATCCAGATGAGACATGTCAAGCAAGAAAAAGCCTTGGGCAAACCCTGATTATAATGGGCAAAATAAACTTCTCCTCAGTGAGAATTTGCGACAAAGGAAACTTAGCTGGAACCCCTGACGCCAGAGAGCAAGAGGGTGCAGAGAAATTTGACTTGGCTCCAATCACTAATAGCAACAGTGACACTCGGAGACAAGAACCCAGAGCAATCCGTATAGGACCACAGACAACCTCAAGCTCAGATATAATGTGATTCCTGTTTCACAGCATTGCTAGAGATCCCAGGGTTCCCCATCATCAAATGGAGAGATGGCCACCAAAGCAGCTACTTTGGCTAATACCACCAAAATATAGTCTAAAATCCATTTTGTGGGTTTGTCACTAATGAAAGTGCCATTTAAGCATTTCTGGTATAAACTTAAAAAAAAAAATGGAAGAAGTAGAGGTAAATAAATCAGTTTGCAGGCACAACTTATGAAACAACTCCAATGAAAATGGTGTTTTTAAACAAGTTCCTGTAGTATTTTCTCATGAAGGAGGACATATATGAGACATGATACCAGTTTCACTTATTAATAGGGGTGGGCGATACTAAGAATTTGGGTATTGATCCAAATAATTCTAGGGCTAGTATCGCAGATTCTGTTACCAATACTTTTTAGTTGACTTTTGTTTTTGTTAACTATGTGTATATTAAAGGACAAGACAAAGACTTTCTGCAAAGATGACAAAAAGCAACAACACAACAAATATTTAAACATAACAGCACCACAAACTATTTTGTAAAAAAAAGGCAGTAATAAATTAGCAAAGCCACTAGTGCAGAAAAGGTGTACAAAATCAGTACAAACAAATATAAAAGTATGAACAACAAAAAACCTGCCATTGCATCCAAATATGTGAGAAAAATAAAGTCAACAGTGCAATTCAGGTAAAAACTGCAAATGGCTGGAAACCTTTGGCTCTTTGATCACAAACCCTCCAGGAAGTTTCCCATTAGGTGCCCTTTTGACTGTGTTCCCATGTAGATGAAAAATGTAAACATTTTTGTAAATATTTTCTCCTGTATTTGAATGTCAAACTCTGTCCAAATCCCACCTTTTGTTGCAGCTGATGGAGAAGCTCCTGCAGGGCAGTGTGGGGTAGTTGGAGGAGCCATTTCTATGGCAGAGCTCGTGCTACGTTTAGGATTTGATCCTGAATAGACCGAGGACTGTAAGGTAAATTTGAGTACTTTAATGTACATTTTGAAGGAAAACTGTGGCAAAAACACCATCCCACTAGTACTGATACTCAACCTTGGTATCAATAGTATCGAAACGCCCACCCCAACCTATTGGTCTCGTTCCATAAATATTACCCAATAAGTAAGGTTATACAGTTAGGTTAATTTAAAAGAAACTATAAAAAGTTTTTTTTATAGTATATGTATAGAGAACACATGATTCTTACATGCATATGTTTCTCCCAGGACTAAATTTCAAGAAGGGAATTCATCAGATTTTTGCACGGATCCAGGTCACTTCTTCAAAGATAAAAAGTACAACCTTTGCACTTCATGTGTGCTGTAATTTTGCTGCATGTGGCATGCACCTACAGCACACAAGGATTACTGACATAAAGCATTATTTCGTTTTCTTTTCCTAGAGTTTACTTGTAAGGACTGGCTCCTGACATTTGTTCGCTGGAGTTCAGCCTCAGGGAAAAAAAGATTAAAGACAAAATGTATATTTTGTGAAGTTTGCAGCCGTTGGGTTCCTGTCTGTCTGGTTGTCTGAAGGAGGTTTCATGATACCATTTGATTGTGTGGTTTGATGTCCTCTCAACTATTTCTTATCCATTTATCTAATTACTTTCAGAATTGAAACGGGTAATTTTTGGATTATTTCATAACGTGTCTTCTCTCGCTTTGGCATCCATAAACTGGTTAAAAAACAAACATGATGAATGTAGGTTATGTAAACTCTTATTTACAGTTACAATGACAAATCCTTACAATTGTTTAAGATGTTTCATACCTTACAGGTCATCTTCCTTCTCTTCAGCTACAGATGTTATTTACATCTCACCTACACCATCAGATTACATAAATTGTTGTAAAGTTCTAAACTTCTAAAATAATTCTGCCTATTTTAGTTGTGAAAATGCATGGCAGCCTTCTGGTATGGGATGCCAATGGATCAGACTTTATGTTTCAGGTAATTCTTTGATCCCACTGCTGATGATAAATAAATAATACAACTTCCAATGAACTCCAACTTGTCCAAAATTCAACCGCTCACATTGTTTCCAGAACTCCACTGTTTCATCACATCGTCACCGCCCTTCAGCAACTCCACTGGCTCCCAATCCAATTCAGAATACAATTTAAACTTCTTCTTCTCACCTTCAAAGCTCTCCATAACCTGGGCCCACCTTATCTATCTGATCTTCTCCATATCCACACTCCCTCACGCTCTCTCCAGTCTTCTTCTTCTCTGCAGCTCTCCGTACCCCCCATTAGAATGATCACCATGGGGAGCAGAACCTTCAGCCTCCTTCAGACTCAAAACCCACCTCTTTAAATCTGCCTTTCTTCTATGATTGCCCATCCATCCGTTGGAGGATTTTCTTGTGCTGATTTTCTTTGTCTTCTGTGATGTACTGTCTCCTTGATTGGCAAGAAAGGCGCTTTAAATGAAATGGATTATTATTATTAAATAAAGCATTTCCTCGAGTTGTGAGGTCACCTGTACAGGTAGAATCTTGCTTTTTGTTGTATGCAAATGATGTGAGATTTGTTCCCACATGCTTAGCTTTTTAGATGAACATTATACTAAGCAGATCAAACATAAGAATGCTTGCATTATTTATTTTAACACAAAATATTAGCTGAACTATGTGTTTTTATGTGCAACCTCCAGACTAAGAAAATGTTTATAAATCTTATTGAAAACTGGTAGAAGGCACCGTATGAAAATGTTTACTGTGTAAAAACATCTGTTTCAGCTTGAGTTAGACCTTAAAATTATAGACTAAAGGATGTCAGCTTCCTTTAAATAAGTGCTTTATTTGTGTGCACAACTGCTAACAATTATTTACTCGGTTAATTAATGGCTAATCCGTGTGTCTGTGTGGAGACACCTCTACCTCTTTCTTTGGTGCCTAGCGTGAGGTCTTTGGGATTAAATTTACCAATCCTGGAGGTCCTAAAGAAGCCGAAAAACTTGTAAAGTATCAGAATTTATGGTTTAACAAGAAAGAGACTGAACTACAATAAATCCAGGCAGACAGAAATGAGTCTGTTTAAAAATGCACCAAACCCGGTAGGTCTAATTGCTCCAGTTCCTCAAAGACAACTTGAGGCAGTTTTTCTAAGGGACCAATTCTCCATTGACTCCTACATTATACATATTATGACACATCAATTTTTTGGGGGTTTTAAGTGTAATTTTACATTAATTCCTGACAAAAAAAAAAAAAAAAACAGCCCCTAAGCAGTATTTTGATCCATTTACACATTTCTAAGTACTCCTCTAAAGCCCAGCTCTCTGAGCACCAGCCCCTCCCAATCCACAGAAACGAGGGAATTCTCATATTCATACGTGTGAAAGTGAGGAACCGCCCCTTCCAGGAAGAGTCTGCGGTGCCACCGCCGCCGCAAATACGCCGATTTCATGAATACTGACCCTCCCCCCCCACACACACTTCACCGATCCTTACCCATCAAAAACCCTTCTGAAACATTTCTGATGCTTTGTAAAACATTTATTGAAGAGCATTGGAATATTGCTCATCATAAAGAGTTTGTTTTTTCTATCCAGAGCAGCGAACTTTATAACGCAAATTAGGAATGTTTCTCCGCCACTCTGTGCCTTTAGACCAGGAGTCCGTTCTTCCTCCTTCATCAGCTGATGATCATTCATCCGGATGATAATTATTCCCTGCGATTTCCAACACCATTTGGGTCTTCTGTGCATTGTAAATGAGATATGCAGTCAACGCTTCCATGTAGAGATGAGATGAAAAAGCTCCTCCCACACACAATGGGAGCGACTAGTTTATCAACACATTTTTGGAGAAGCGTTGAGCAAATCTGACGAGCGTCGAAAAAGAGGCACCGGGCATGAATTTGATGTGTGAATCATTACACCAGGCTTTGCAAATATGTAGACGATTTTTTCTTATTTGCTGCTGCGACTTAAACCCTGAAGCAACTTATAGTCAAAAAAATATGTATGCCGGTTATAGCAAAAACCTGCCAGTTAATTTCAGACTGATTAAAGTCTTCCTCCCTGCTGGCACATTATGTCTGCATTGAATGTAGCAGTTCTTATAGATTTCTGTCTAAACATTTTGTCTTCTCTAGTCGGCCCGGAGCTTCCCTTGTTTGCTTGGATGCATTGGCAATGATCATGGCGACAGTTCAGAATTGAACCTGCAGTAAGAACATTGACTCGAGCCGTCAAATGAAATCACTATGTGTTAACCCTCACGCTGAATGTCCGCGGTCCATCGTTGCAGAACTTCAGGTCAGGTCGACCTCCTGGCTGAAAGCAAAAATGCTTGAAAGGTGACATAGACATGCTCATTCATGTCGTAGTGAATCTAAGGCACCGACATGCTGTTGTTTCAGCTCAAACCTTCCGTCACTCTGAGACCTGCTCTCAATCAAAATAACAGCCACTGTTCAAATAAAGTCAGCACACAAGTTCAGGCCTGGAGTTCCTTACATTTCCAGGCGTTCTCAGGTTGTTGTCTTCGTTTCCCCTTTAATCAATCTAATATTGAAGATTCAAGGATCATCACAGATTAGCAGTTGTTTCGGCTCCTAAAAGATTTGGTGAGAAGAAAAGAGACTGGATGGATTTTTGGAAAAATTTCGGTCCACTTCATCTGTGCAGAACAATAAGAGGATCAGTTCCACTTTCATTTTGCAGTCACTGAAGCGTTCTTGTTAAAAACATCGTGCCTTGGGTTTTAGTTCTTTATAAAACCACTTGCGTGCATGTCAGTGGAAACTCTGTACTTGTCTGTATAAACAAATTTATACAGGCCGTCGCAGCAGTCACCTATTCACACATCAACTATTTATAAATGAAAAAAAAGAGCATTTTTACTCCAATCTGAGGCACTCGCTGAAAACAGAAGCTGCACCTGAGTGGTTAAGAATAGGCCTCTGGAAAAAAGCCCCTTTTTCCTTCTCATCTGTTGACTTTGAAAGTGTATCTCTTGCATTCTTACACATGAGTTGGTGACTTCATCGCTCCCCTAAGGGCACAGAATATTTAAGTGAGTCAGGACACTCACCGGGATTTCTCTCTGCACGCAAGCAGCAACTGGGAAAGAAGCCTCCACACTCGACTACTTTGGCTAACACTGAATTCTTCTCTCATAGAGTCAAACAAAACCACTATAATAACCGTGACAGGCGGTCCTTTATAAGTAGATTTGATGACCAAAAAAAAAAAAAAAGCTTTAGATGGTGTACATTGATTTGGTTTAAATTTTGTTAAACATGTTTTATGTTTTTAATAATCTCCTATGACAATTGAATATGAATTCAGCTGTATAATTATTTAGATATTGTTTAAAACACACCTATGTCATGTTTCACAAGATATTCATCAAATCCGATGGTTATTTTAAACTGCAAAAATTCACTGAAACAAAATAGCAAAAATCCCAATTTTAACTATTAGTTTTAAATTTGTGTCAGTGATCACCTGGAGATTTTGTAGAACTTAGATTAACTAAAAGTATTTTTCTGTTCAAGCAACTGAAGATTAAGCAACACTGCTATAATATGGTAGATAGAAAGTTTTTGAGAAGAGTTGTTTTGAAAAGCATGAAATGCATAAACTGAAGTTGAAATTTCCATTGCTACTGCATTGCAAATGTATAGTTCAGCCCCAACCATTATGGTAATTTAACTGTTATTTAGTCATCTAATTATCCTGTATTTGTTGTTTTATAGACTTGAAAAACAACTTTTTTCTTAATATTTAGATAAAATGTACATACAAAGTTTAAAAGGACCCTTATGTTCTCATGGCGAAAAATTGTTTTTGCGTGGACTTAAACTGCTGTCTTTAGAATCTCGAATTTTGTTGGAGTTTGTGAGGGTGTATTCAGACTGGAAAAGTTTGTTTTCCGGATCAGTTCCTGAACCGTGCGTTTGGTCCGTATTCAGACAGTCGTCTACCAAACATTTCTGATTCAAGCCAAAGCTTGTAAACAAAACCATGTGGCCAAAGATCTTTTCAGTCATGGTTCAGGAATTACGGATGCGGCACAAAGCAATGAGAGAAAGAATAATGGAATCTGTGCTTTGGAATCCTCCACTTATTCAAACTTTAACCCTTGGTCTATCCTAGGCACATTAACATTGGGAGTGGGGTCATCTAGACCCACTATACAGAGCTCTGAACCTTTTTTCTTCAATGATTTGTGATCTTCACTGGTGTCCATGGATTACATGAAATCCTCTCCACCTTTGTCATGGTAGGGAGAACACGTCAATGGAAGGGTAGGGGTCATCTAAGATAGCACAAGGGTTAAATTTCCTTGACCAGTTTTAAACGTCTGTATTAGCGTCAGGCACACCACTTTTTACTTTGGTCCTGGGGAGACGTGCTGCAAGGCTGTTACTGAGCAGACGGCGGCTAAGAAAGTACGCTGTTAAGGGTTAATGACATATACATTTTCGGGGAAATAGTGTGAGAAGCCATGTGTATCACAAAAAAAATCATTTAATGAGCCTGCCTTCATCTGAGCATATTTTAATGAGTTGCTGTGTAACATTGTTGCTCTATTCCTTTGTGTACATTGCAAAACGTCCGGCTTTGGTGGTTTTTTGGTCATCCTGTTCCTCTCTGAGCATGGAGCCTATTCAGACTGAGAAACCTCACAGCGAGCCGGTGCTCAGTCCGATTGGAAACAAACCCAGACCACCTCGAAAGATGGATCAGAGATCAGGGTCCTGGACCAGGGTCTGCTCGGGTGTATTAAGTTGTTCCGGATTATTGACGAACTCTGATTCACTTTAAATGAATCAAATGCGTCCAGTCTGAATGCACACTTAGAAATGTCAGAAGATCTTCAACTCAGGGAAGGTTTTGAATGGGTACTGAGGAAGGCTGGAGACATTAAGATGACCATGTGTTCCACCACTATAGCTATTATTTCTGTACAAATTTGTGGTAATGAGGTCTTTAGTGCCAGTTGGGGCCAAAATCTACAAACCACAAGGCGCTCCCCGAAAGTAAGGGATGTTGTCAAGCTAAGGAAGGGATTCTATTGAGCTTGGTTAGGTTTTGGGCTACCTTGGCTAGCTCAAAGCAGGTCACAGGTATTGGCAGTCCATGCCACAGTTGCTGAGTCAAAATCCCACACCTAAAATGAAAATGCGCCACCCATCACAATGTACGAAAAACTAAAAAAAAAGAAAATCTGTCAGTCATCATTCTCCACAGTAAAGTTGCCTCATTAACATTGTCTCTCTTTATTGTTTTACAAATATTAAGTTATCCACAAAAATAAAATAACTTAGATAATAACCATATTAAAACATACAAAATACAAACATACATTACATTTAGCACAAAAACTGCATAGTGTTATTATTTTCCCAGAGTTTTCCTAGACATAGTTTAGTACGTGCAAACTACCTATCAGGGTAGAGAAGGTCTCTTACACTGGAAAAATAATCCCAGATATTCCTTTTCCTTTTAACACAAAGATACGTTTGCTTGAAATAAATTACAATGTCTGATAAGAAACACTGTTTATAAATGTTTTGTGAGACCCTATGATTGTACATAAACCCATATCTACTATCTGGACTTTCAAAATGCAAAAGGAAATACCCCTGCAGTACACGCTGGAACACTGAGAAGAAGGTGAGGGCAGATACATAACAAGAAGCACACAGTGCTGTGCATGGTGAGATTGCATCACCAAACAGGAAACACTTTGATTTATGTCATATGAAGAGGTTGGTAGGGATGTTGGTAGGGTCATGTGTGCTTTGTTTCCTGCAGCACCAGGATTGATTTTGTGTGAAGACCTGCTCTTTTTTTATTAACAGATCACGTGTAAGGGTAATTAAATGAGCATTTCCTGTGCGTGACGCCACATCACACAGAGGGAACCCGGTCAACACTGAGGGCAATGCAGACAAACGTTTTTTTTAACAGTGATCACACAATATTTTTGCGTAGTTTTTTAAAAACTGTTTGTTTTCATTGGGTTTACGGTTGGATTTGTGACAAATCCAAGCTAGCAACACCGAAGAGCGGAACTCAGTGGTCTAATAGTTGCAAAGTCTGTAGTTTTTTTAAATTATTTTCATAAAAAGTGATACTGGATACTATAGAGTGCCTTTGCTCTGAGTGTACATACTCTTACCACATGCAGCTATGCAACATTGAGTGGCACATTTACAAAGTGTCCAACAAATGTAATGTATTAATGTGCAACACAATAGTTGCTATAAATGAATATTCAAGACTAACTCTTGAACTAAGCCCAGAATTTCCAAGTGCTCAGACTCTCTATGCTGAACTGTGTCTAATCCTTTGTTAAAAACTTCCTCCATACATCTGTCCTTTTGTTTTGTACGGATAATTTATTAAGTGATACGGTTGGATACATCCTCATGGATGCTAAGGTTTTCTCTCTGGTTTCCTCCCACAGTCCAAAGACATGGTTATGGGTGATTGAGGATTCTAAATTGTCCTCAGCTGTGAGTTTGTGTTTTTGAGTGTGTAGTTGTGTGGCAACCTTTACAGGATGTCCCCCCGACAGTAGCTGGGATAGGCTCCAGCAGTCCTGTGACCCCAAAAGGGATTGCAAAATGGATGGATGGGACGCATACATGTTGTAGAAGTGCTGTTCTGGTGCTAAGGTAAGTCTGAAGTAATACGTTGGATGTTTAAATCACATGTTGATTTTACATTCTTGTAAATTTGACCAAGTGCTGCAGACTGTCCAGTTCCTTTTTTCTTTGTGAGGGTAAAACACAACTATTTCGGGTGTGTTTGGTCTCAGGAGAAAGGCATTATGCGTTTCTAAGATGTGTTGACAGACGCGTGTGTTCATCCGCTGGCTCCGTCCTTGATCGTTTCTTCTGCAGAGAAACCCTGCAGTCCACTGCACAAATGTTTATAGTATTTTACAGCCATTCCATCTTTAAAGTCTGACAGGAGAATGGTTTTTTCCTCCAGTTCATTTTAAATGTGCTCTTTTAGTTTATGCTTCTTCATTTGCAGACGCTGACCCACTCTGTTATCCTGCACTCCTCACAGACCACGTAGCAGCACCAGTGGAACTTGCAGTTGCAGCGTTCACTCCGCGTCTGCTGCAGAATATTGTGGCCCCTCCCACAGCACAGGCTCTCACAGTTGTCCATGCCGTGGCTGGTCTTGTTGCAGATGCGGCCCTGTGTGCCGGCCGAGTCCGAACTTAGATCCCGTTCGCAGAAATCAGGAGACTTTTCGAAGAACACCAGTTCGTTGATGCCGGGCCGCCGACGGTGCGAATGGTGGTGGTGGTTATGCTGATGATGGTGGTGGTGATGGTTGTGGTTGTTGTGGTGAGAATGGTCCAGCTGGCCAGTGTTCCGGTTGTGAGCCTTGATAAGGGTGGCGACGTGGAAGCGCTCTTTGAGGATGGAGCCCACCTTCCGGAACTCTGGGGTGACCTGCCAGCAGGTCTTCAGCTGGCAGCTTCCCGATGTTCCGTGGCACTTGCATTTCCTCCTCATGTGGTCAAGCACCACCTGCAAGGCACACAGAGGGGGTAAAAAGACAGAAGGAAGGAGTAGGAGGGAGGGGGAAAGACGGCAGAGGGGAAAAGGTGGACGGGTGTGGAAAAATGAGGAGGATGAATGAACGTCTTGATTAGTGGTTGGAAATAAAGTTTCATATACAAGTTGTCATTGCACTTTTAGTCATTTTGAAGCAAATTGTGGTTTCTCTGTTTGACAACAAAGCCACTGTTTCTACATGAAATCCAGGTGGCCTGGAGTCTGAGTTTCTTGTTAAACATGCTATATCAAATAACCCGATGGATGCAGGTACTACCCAAACAAACAGTACTGTCATTATTCATCCTTTGACATTAGGTAATGACTCAGAGCATGACCAACGTGTAGTAGCACATTAGACATCAGGGCGTTAAGCTATTTACATATTTCTTCTTATAGTTCAATGCTGGTCAACGGAACTACATTTGATATCAGCAGCCGGAGACCGAGTGGAGAAGAAGCGCTGCAGCATGTTTCTGTGCCAGTCCATGGTGCACAGACGTAAACACAGACAGACAAATCCCACTTTAGTTGTAGCCCTGCCTCTGACAGTAATACATGTGTGCGCATGTGTGCGTTGGTGTGTGTTTATCAGTCATCACCAGTCCTAAACTTTAAGATTCAATTACCAACAGGAACAGCAGGCCACCCAGAGTACTGACAGATGCTACTGCTGCCGCCCCTATCAACACACTCACACAGGTTCGTCTGAGAATCGGGAGCCGCAAGAACAACCCTGTTTTTGACTGACTAGGCTTAAACCAAGAGCTTTACACAGACTGCCAACAGGTACATCACCTTTTCTGCCTCATTCCAATGTGTCAATTCAGCAGCCATCAAAGCTCTTTACTCTCAAAGTTTTTTTTAATTAAAGGAGATCTATGAAACTGTGAGATAAATATCTGGCTACAATGATTTAAACTAACAAAAACACACGGTCTTGAGGTCAACACCTAAATTAGCAGGGTGTTTGAGGTTTCTATCAACAGGAAGATATTGATAAGCCTTGGTTTTATGAACTCTCACAGTGACAGAAGTCAAGCAGCCATTACTTGTTTCTAAATGATATTTATACAAGGCAGCAGTGGATGCAGTTTACTTTTTACTAGCTATAAATGGAACTGTGAAGGGGTTTTGTTTGCAAGTGCCCTCTAAGATCAAAACTACGAGTAAAGGCCAGAAGTCTGCTGAAAAAACAGGGAATCACAAATTTCGTTGGTAATTAAAGTTTGTTAACACACCTTGTACATTTACATTGACTTAATCAGGATGTGGAATCACTTGAGTCAGTTAATCAGCAGCAATCTGGTCAAGGAAATCTGAAACACGGTAGGGTTGTGGCCCTTGAGGACCAGAGTTGGCCAGTCCTGCTTTAGACCATCCACAAGCAATTTCGTAGTGATTAGTGACAGAAACTGGTAAAACAGTTGTACTCAAACCTTCTAAACAATTAATTCAAGCTATTTTTTAAACATTTACAAACTCCCCTTCCCACACCTGTGTTTTTATGCAGTGAGCTGATGCAAGTGACACCTCTAGATGGTAAGACAACACACACTATTTCCGAAAAAGTTGACCAATCAGAAAAAAGAGCTCCCATCGGCGCATCAGCTGGGACATTTCTTTACAGATAGGTTAGATCAGGGGTCGGGAACCTATGGTCTCGCGAGCCATATATGGCTCTTTTGATGGTCACATGTGGCTCTCAGACAAATCTTTAATTTTACTTTTTTTTTTTTTTCATCAGACCAGTTATTCTCGGGCGCGATGCCATGCCAGAGGCGCGCAGTAGTAGCGGTGCTTGGAGATTTGCGCCAGCTCTATCAGTTTACTATTACCTACTATTTCACAGAGTTTGTACCAGCCGGAAACCGGTGAATTGCCGTGCCTAAAACTGCGCGCTCCCGTCTCTGAGAAAGAGCACGCAGTTGCGGGGACGGGGGGGTTATGGGCACTGGCAGCAGGTGAATCATGCAGGGATTGTCAAAACGTAAAACCCGCTGCCCGTCACTAACTGCAGTGTGTGAGTGTGTGTTTGGCTCCACGTCTGCATGTGAGTCTTTGTCAAATCTAAAAAAACATTCCGACCTGCGATGACGTTTAAAGTCTCAACGCCTGCATGAAGCAGAAACTCACCACGTATCAACCAGACTAGACCATCAGCAAAACCAACACGAGAAATACTCATCATTTATTAGCAACAGCATAACAATGTTATTAAAAAGAATCCACATGTTTATTTTACTTTAAAAATGTTGAAATTACATCAAATGCTCACATTCACTTGTATATTTAGTGTTAAACATATTGTGGCGGACTGAGTTGGGTCCGCCGTTGGGCCGCGTTAAAAGTTCTGGAGTTCATTAAACGCATCAAGCAGAGATCTGATTGGCTCTTAATTCTGTCGCTCAGCCTGTTGTTAGGTAGTTTGGACCAATGAGGTCCAGCTATTAGCCGAATAAGGGAAATAGGAGCGCTGGAGCGGGAGGGGGGGAATATAAGTGTGGGAGAAGCCCTCTCGTCTCAGCGGGAGAGATTCAGGAGTTACTGTATTAATTGTTCGGTGTTACGGTCTACAGTAATCTAATAAGGAACCTTAAAAGAGGTTAAGTCTCCGTGCCTCAGTGTGGGAAAGGGGCACTACATTATTGTATGGCTCTTTCGAAATTACATTTAAATATATGTGGCGCTTATGGCTCTCTCGGCCAAAAAGGTTCCCGACCCCTGGGTTAGACTTAAAGGACGCATTAATCAAAAGAGCTTTTTGTGGTGAAAACATATGTACAATTTGGATTAGTCTGAATAAAAAGCAGAAACACGGCTTCCCTAATGTCAAAATTCATGTGATCCGCCACGTTTGGTACTTTATTGATAAAACGATAACTAAACTAAGAATGACGACACTGACTCTGTCCAGGACATATACGTCTCCAGAACCCGGGGACGTGCAGGTCGGATAGCAGCTGACCCTTTTCACCCTTGACATGGCCTATTTGAACCACTCCTTTCGGGCAGGAGGCTAAGGTCCATCAGGACCAGAACCTCATGACATAAGAACAGTTTCTTTCCCTTCTGCAGTCAGACTCATGAACACTTTTGAACTCCTACCTGCCTCAAACTTTTCACTTACATGTCCAGTTACCAGTCCACCACCTGTACCTTCTTCATCCTCGATTTGCACTGTTTGCACTATTGTACTTCTATTTATTGTTTTGACCTTTGTGTTATTTTTTTTTGCTCACTGTTGTTTATATTTTCTATTCTTAAGTGTTTCATGTGACACACTAGCACTGCAGCAAATTCCTAGTCTATAAAACTGCTCTGTTCACTGAAAATGGCAATGAAAAACTCATTGAATCCTTGACTTAAACCTGAGATCCAATCTTAGCTCTAACCTTTAATCAAATTTGCATTATCAGAGAACAAAATTCAGGGTAACTTTAGTCAATAGTTCTGGCTATAACAATGACATTAACATTCACCACAGTGATAAAAAAAAAAAAAAAGTTTTTGACCCCTTTTTGTATTTCCAAAACTTCAACAAATATAATAATTCAAAGAAATTTGAACAGACCAAAAGCATTGACAAGCTACAGCGGGCATCTCCAAAGCCTGGCCTGTGGGCCAAATGCAGCTCATGTTCAGATTTCCTTGTTTAGCTCGTTTCAGAAAATCAATAATATTCAGCCCAGAACAATTTCCAGAAACTGCCTGAATTATTTCAGCCATTATAAACATGTGGCAACACTGTTGTGCGACTCTTCTGTGACGCTTTCTAGTTCATTTCTAAAATGTTAATTGTAAATTAGAAAAGAAAAGTTAAAAAAAGGGCCACCACTTCCACGAAAAGTGGAAATTGGCATATTCTTCTGAGAAAATATGAAACAACTGTGTCTGCCTCATTTGTTAAGAGACTGGGCTGTTCTCATAGAGTTCAACATCCAGAGAGACTATGAGACAAGACATGCTAACTATGACCATCTAATTAGGACTACATTTCAAAAAATTATTTATTATTAATAGTTCATTTGCATTTAATGTTATTGAAATAGTTGAAAGACTTTCAGGCCTCACCAAATTTGGCCCTCTTTGCAAAAAGTTTGGACACCCCTGGTCCATACCAACATCTGCTGTCAGGTAATGATGAGTTTCTTATGTCAGGTACTCTTTGCTTTAGATTGTTCACCAGCATAAACAGTTGTTTAAGTTTCAATGAAATTCCAGTCCAGCTGCCTGATGAGAGACATATTCGTCTGAATTTTTTCTTATTCATCCATCCATCCATCTTCCTCCGCCTATCCTGGACCGGGGTCGCGGGGGCAGCATTTCAAGCAGAGATGCCCAGACTTCCCTCACCCCAGCCACTTCCTCCAGCTCCTCTGGGGGGACCCCGAGGCGTTCCCAGGCCAGCCGAGAGACGTAGTCTCTCCAGCGTGTCCTGGGTCTTACCCTGGGACCTCCGCCCAGTGGTACATGCCTAGAACACCTCTCCAGGGAGGCGTCCAGGAGGCATCCGGACTAGATGCTCGAGCCACCTCAACTGGCTCCTTTCGATATGGAGGAGAAGCGGTTCTACTCCGAGCTCTCCGCAGGTGACCGAGCTTCTCACCCTATCTCTAAGGGAGCGCCCAGCCACCCTACGGAGGAAGCTCATTTCAGCCGCTGGTATTCGGGACCTCGTTCTTTCGGTCATGACCCATAGCTCATGACCATAGGTGAGTACTTGGAACAAAGATCGACCGGTAAATTGAGAGCTTTGCTTTCTGGCTCAGCCCTCTCTTCACCACGACGGACCGATTAGGCAACCAGATAACTACGGACGCCGCTCCGATCCGCCTGTCGATCTCACTCTCCGGTCGTCCCTCACTCGTGAACAAGACCCCCAGATATTTAAACTCCTCCACCTGGGGCAGGGACACTCCACCCACCGAGAGATGGCAAACTACCTAAAAAATGTTCCCAATTTGATCTTAAATCGCCTGCTTTGCATCAGAATACCTTAATAACCTGAAGTAGGGGGAGAAAAGTACCACACACAAAATCAAATGCCGTAAATATTAAAAATCCCTTTTTTTTTTTTTTTTTTAACAATGTCTAGGGTTAAAAAACTGTTATCAAATAAAGAAAAAACAAATGGGACCATAACTGATCAATAACTGATCAATTAGCCACTTCTGTGCCGATGTCTCTTGGCCAGGTCTCTCTTGAAAAAGAGATTTTATCCCAAGGGACTTCCATGTTTAAATACATTGATATAAAAAAATTCTTAGTGAGTTTTTGTTCCACTTTAAAAGTTGAAACAGCCAGAAGAGCCTGTTGCAATTTCAAGAACGTCTGTTTTCAGGCATTAAAAGTGGGTTCTATAGACACTGACCTCAATCTGATGATGCTTGGCGTTAAAGAGGGATGCTGAAGCTGACAGGATCTATTCAGACAGAGGGTTTTTAATGTGCTAAGGCAAGACTAGAAAGATAGACGGAAATATAATTTAATGCAGCAAAGCCCAAAAACAAAAGAAGGGAGTTTGTTCATGAAGAAGTGTAGCACACAGGCAGCCTGTGGGAAAGCTACTGGTCAGCTGGATGAAATTAAACTGGCAATGGAGAGTAGAGTTGGGAGGCCAGCTTAGACATTGCCTGTACAAACTCTTTGGCCACATTTCGTGTTGTGGTCTGAGTCGGAACATGTTGTATATTTCATTGAGCTCACAGTTCCCTGGGAAAACTCTGTAGACACGGCCTCTAAAGGAAAAAACATCTATACTCAGAGCTGGCTGTAGAAGCAGAGAAACGTAAGGAAATGGAAGAAGAGCCACCAAGGGGGAATGGGGAGTTGCAGATTCATGACAAAGATCAGCTTGCTGTCTGCTGGTGATTTAAAGGGAGGACCTGAAAGCAGGTGAACAAACCCAACAGCCAATACTGCTGCCGGCTGTAGAGAGTTCTTATGGAATAGAGAAAGGATGCTGTGCAGCAGTGTCAGGTGAGTACCAAGCCACAGAAAGGGATTAAAAACAGATTTACAGGTTGTCGTGGAAAGAAAGAATGCCTGGTGGTTCCCATTTTGTGTGTGTGTGTGTATCTATCTATCTATCTATCTATCTATCTATCTATCTATCTATCTATCTATCTATCTATCTATCTATCTATCTATCTATCTATCTATCTATCTATCTATCTATCTATCTATCTATCTATCTATCTATCTATCTATCTATCTATCTATCTATCTATCTATCTATCTATCTAATATTGTGCCTCTCCTTGTATGGAGGAATTATAATCCAGTGAAATTCTTTGGGTCCTTTTTTTATTTGCCTGTGTGATGTCCTTAAGAAATAGAATTGAATTGAATATACTTTTTATCCTGTAAACAGTCATCAAAGCTGCCTGTAATACCCAACATCAGAGAAAATGAAGAGTGACACACTGATGTGGATCAGTGTATTACAATAATCAAAATCAAAAGTGCCAAATATTTTGCCTTTGCCTCCTTGATCATTTTAGAGCAACGCAGACGTCTTCATGCAGTTGCAGATAAACACAGGGACTATTACTGAGAGTGTTGAAAAGAAAGTTTAAAGAGCTGTGATTGGTGGCGTGGACATGCTAGAGGCTGTAAAACTGTATGATAAACAGAGCTGCACAGCAACAGCTTAAAGAGCACTTGCACTGCAGTCCAGATTGCAGCTTTTGGTTAAAGGTTTTTCTGCGAAGGCAGAGGCAACCCCAGAATCACAAACGTGCCGGCCTTAAACACACAGCCGGCTCTGTAATCATGAAACGTTCCAACCCACTTCAACCCTAAAGACACAAACTGGCCTTTGACTGGTAATTGCATCCACATTGTTACCTTTTGCTGGAACAGTCACCGCAGGACAGGACTTTCAGCAAACAGGCATGATGTTATTTGTAACTGACACTTCTGTTTTTCACTTCTGCTGAAAAGTTTGATGCTGTTAAAAAAAAAAGACTGACAGAAATGAGTTTGTCTGGAAGAGCATAAGGAGAAAGTCAAGCCCCCCCAGGGGAGGAAACAGCTTTGTCAAACTGATGAAAAAGTTTATGGAATTGAATCAAAACACTGGCCATCCCACTTTGCACTTTATGGTCTAATGAAAAAAATCTGCTCTGAACAGAAGCTTTCTGGATTTCTAAACCCCCCAAAAAATCAATTCTGACATGAAGAACAGTAGACAAAATGGATTGAAAGGATATCTTTGCCAACGTAAAACCACCCGTGCATTTAGCTAATTCTCTTTGTAGCCACAGTCCCTGTTTAGTCCACAGTCAGAAATCTTTGAATGATTAAAACAAAAAAGGACAAACAGCTTCTGCTTTGCTACAGGAGAGGTTTGATCTGTCAAGAAATCCAACATCCACCTCTGGTGTCCAACAAGCCGATTCAGTGGTTGAAGTGCGATTGTGTCCGTTTAAAGGCTAAACAGTTGAAATAATTACTGTATACAGTTATTCCTGATTTGTTGCAGAAGGGCGGGTCTCTGGAATGGATCAATCAATGTTTTGACAAATTTGTTTGCGAATCAGAACCCAAAAAATATCATTTTTAGTAAAAGACATGGAAAAATAAAATAAAAAACCTCTAAATGTTGTGCCACCATAATGACAATCCCTTTAACATCATGACAATCTAAAACAAAGAACAAGAGAGTTTCAGATCGCTAACACTATAATACGACACATTTCTACCAGCTACTGAGCAACTTTTCAAACAAACAAAAAATGAAATCACTAACACCATTTTGCCTGATTTTATTACATAAAAAACATTCTTCAGAGTTTTTCTCTTTTCAAGGTGACGCTAAAGTATGTCATTAAATTGTATGTTATATGGTATTTATGACATGGAACATACGGTGTGAAGAGGTTTATCTGTGTCGAGCCACAAGCAAAGCTTTAGTTTTAGCTGACGGCTGAGAACGTTTTGCTTTAATTCATGTGAGAATTCTGTGTTGAAACATCAACAACAAACAAGCATCCATTTGTTTCTGGACAAAACTATCCAGCTCTGATTTGCATCCTTTAGAATTTATCATCAAAAATTATAGTTTGATATATATACATATATCGTCTAATATTGTGCCTCTCCTTGTATAGAGGAATTATAGTGCAGTGCGATTTTTTGGGTCCTTTTTTTATTTGTGATGTTTTACATATGCAGCTGTGGAATGGCAAAGTGCACTCGTAGCTTTACCCTACGAAGTGAAAGCTGACATGGTTAAACTGCAGTGTGAATGCACACGGACCAATAATGAAATGGACTATTGTCCATAGCCTAGTCAAGGTGCTGATGCACGATAAAACGTTTTTATGACAGATAACTGATCATTTACTGCTTACTGTATATGATGATCAATCAATATTTGTTTTGTTTTTAATACCAGAGCAAAAAAAAAATTGTTTTTAAGAGCAAGGTAACAGTGTATACAGTGGGGATCGAAAGTTTGGGAACCTCAGGTAAAACGGGATATTATTGTGCATAAAGTAGCCAATGAGTGATGGAAAAATCTTCAAAAGCCATCAGATAACAGAAAAGACATTCTTGGAATATGTAAAAACCAAGACGTGATAGCGTCATGGATTGTTCCCAATTATGGTTTGCAAAGAGCAGGTGATTTCAATCTTAGAGATTTTAAATAATCTGAGTCCTTGCCCCAACGATCAGCATCATGGGTTCTTCCAAGCGGTTGTCTACAACACTGAAAACTGAAAAGAGTCGATGCTCACACAGCAGGAGAAGTCTATAAGAAGATAGCAAAGCCTTTTCAGATGGCAATATCCACTGTTGGCAACAGAACTAAGAAATGGCATCAACTGGAACAGTGGAAGTTAAAGCAAGATCTGGAAGACCGAGAAAACTCTCAGACAGAGCAGAAAAGCAAGTCCAAACCCACATCTGACTGACCATCCCTTACATCTGACCGTCCCTCCAGAAAGACTGGAGTTGTGGTACACGGTTCTACTGTAAAAAGATACAAATATGGTCTTCATGGGATGAAAACCTTTTCTATGTCCTCACCACAAAATTCAATGTTTGAAGTTTGCAAATGAACATATAAACAAGCCTGATGCATTTTGGAAACAAGTTCTGTGGACCGACGAGGTGAAACTGGAACATTTTGGCAGGAATGAGCGAAGGTGCATTTGGGTTGAAGGTACGAACCACAGTCCAACTGTTGGGCATGGGGGCGGATTAATCATGCTTTGGGGTCGTATTGCAGCCAGTGGCCCAGGAAGAATGGATTCAGCAATATTTCAGCACAACTTTTGACACCACTCGAGTGTGAAAACACTGAGGTTGAAAAGAGGATGGCTTCTACAAATGGAAAATGATCCTGAAAACACTTTAAAATCCGCGCTGGAGCCCATTAAGACCCATAAACCGAAGGTTTTGCCATGTCCTTCCCAATCACCCGACCTCAACGTGTGATGGAGTCATAACTGTTTATTAGTTTCCCATATTATCGTGCATTTCTGAAAGGAGAAGCCATTTATTCATATCGGAGCTGTTGCCGGCGAGGCAAAATAACATATGCTCTTCGAATTGCTTTAACTCTTAGTTTGTTTATGAAACTAACCTAATTCCTTTGAAATCTGAAGCTGAGAAAAGCAGCTTTGTGCTAATATGCAAACCCTTTACTAAGGGTAGTAAGGGTATTACAGGGTCAGAATCTGTCGGTTTACACTTATTGCATAAGCCAGAAGAGTCCAAACGTTTTGCAATTGACGGCCAGATTTGGTGAGGTGAACATTTGTGAGGGCCAAACATTTAGCTTGCATTCTTGAGCCCTTGTGACTTTAAATGCCAATAAACTATTAAATGGATATTTCATTACAATGGCATACTTTTAATTTCTTTATGTAGAACAGAAAAACAGCCAAATACATTTTTACCAAAATTACTGTGAATTTCATTTTTACACAACACAAAGCATGATTCTTTCCCAGTATTTTTGGCATACTTAGCATGTTTCATCTGCCTCTTAATATTAGTCAGTCTCTTGGAATATTAGGCAGATACGGGAGTTTTTTTTTGTGCTGAAAAAACTGCCTTTGTTGTTAACTTTCATTTTATGGTTTATTTACAGTTGACATTTTAGAAATGAGCTAGAAAGGGTCACAAAAGGGTTGCACAATAGTGTTGTCAGGTGTTTAAAATGGCTTTGAACATATGTGGCCAATAACAATTAAGAAATTGTACAACAGTTTTTAAAAAGTGCTGGCGGTTGCATATTTTCTGACAGGAACCCGAGGGCTGGAGAACTTTTAACGTTTAACAGCCTGTGGGCCAAATGCGGCCCACGGGCCGGACTTTGGACAAGTCTGGTGTAAGCACTAGCATTAAAAATCTGCTTTTTTCATCCTAAGAATATGATGGAATTACATTGACAAAATGTCAACACTAAAGAAGGTTGGTGGGAAGTTTCTTTTCTAGGCTCTTTTTTTTAACCTAATTAGTGTTCATTTTCAATATTGCGTGTAAACTGTTGAAACAGCCCAATGTTTGGTCGGCTCAGTGTGAAAACAAACCTATTTAAAAAAAGGTGTAAAGTTTGGTTTACCCCCCTCTCCTCAAACAAAGTCTGCCAGACTAACTTAGCATAAAAGAAGTGTGATGTTATCTGTAATAAATATTCCCCTGAGGTAGGGAAAGCAGCATAGTAAAAAAAAAACCAAAAACAAAGTCTGGTGATCTGCCAGGGCTAAGCTGAGAGTGGTCTGAACAGGAGGAAGCGAGCATGAACAACACAGAGGAGCGACAGCTCCAGTGCGTTGTGGAGAAAGCTGGAAACAGACATCTGGCAAGTTTTAATGGGCTTAGTGGTAGACAGAGGCAACTATAAAGCAACCCCAGACAGAGATCAAACACAACATGTTGGTAGCAGACTAATACTGCAGGCTACACACAAACTACTGTGCATTGTGTGGGACAGCACAGAAACGGGGATGACATCGCCTGACAGGGTTCACGCGTAAAATTTGCTCTGGTGTTTTGTATCCAAAGAGGTTCGCACGAGCGTTTTTCACTTTTTTCTATGTAAAAATTATTACAGCGGTGTTTTTCCAGGACATAGAAAGGTAATGGAGCAGCTCTGTTCCTGCATGCACTTGCCTCTTGCGGCCTTGCCGTAACACATATTGGGATCCAGGACCGCAGTGTGCCAAAGGTGAAGTGTTACCACACTCCTTTTAGACTAATGCCACACAGGTTTGTCACCAAAGAGTCGGCATGACTTGGTGCTAATGAAGCAGGACTGATGACAAGCAGCCTAGGGGAATTCTTGGAGCATGAGCTGACGATATATTTATTACCATCTGAAAAATGTGCCAGCTCAGACTCCTTTGCAGGAGTTTTTCATCCTTGTCAAACAATCCCTTCTGAAAAAAAACAACACTACCTATAGGCAATTTGATGGTGTTTGCAACCTTTTCAGTCCCAATCAACTCAACTCCACCATTTACTTTACTCTCTGTTTTCTTCGTCACTTTGAATGAATTGGCTTGCCTGTCCCTGTGTCATCGACATTTGGGGAAGTCCTGTGATCCGCGGCCGACCCCTTCTCGCTAATAAATAGTCCGCGTGCGGCCTTGTTTCTGTCACTTCAAAGGAAATCTAGTGAGGCGTCCCTAAAGCTGCGCAGAAAGCCGAGGCGATATCAAAGCACACAAACAAATCCCACTGCAACACATTAAAGCCAGACATGACTAAACAAACCAACTGCTTCAAAAGAGCAGCGCAGCAGACAAACACACACCACTGCGATGACATGCAATTACCGCGTCTATTACGCCGCACCAGGACGCACGCGTGTCTATGTGCACAGCGTTTGCTCACTGTTATTCACGCACAGAGTCCACAGCTCTGATTTAGAGACTCTAATAAAATGTTATTACCCACATAAGCACTTCCACCTGTTGAGCTTTTACTGCAGTGTTTAAAAGTAAAACAAAGCTGAGGAAGGGGGGGGGGGGGGGCTTGACTGTATATATGTACACATGTGCACGAGCTGCTGAGTGCTGGCTCTGATTGAATCATCCGTACTGGCAGGAATGCCCCGCATGCCACTAATGACATGAAATGGCCCCTGGGGAGCCCAGACTAACTCCGTTTGGAGATTTTTTCATCACTTGTGTGGTTCTCTTTCACTGGATTACTGTAAATTCAATTAGCCATTCAATCATCTGACACTCCACAATTGCAAATTTTAATTCGGGTGGTTGTAAAGTTCATTATAAAGCTCATTTGGTTCACAAAAAGCTTTTAAATTAAGCATCCACGCTGCAACACTCAATGCTGTAAAGGAAAGAAAAAACAAATATTTGTATCCCCCCTCTTTCCCTCTACAGCGATTAAGATAATCGAATCCATTTCCAAGGTGTTAAGTCTTTAATAAACTGAAATTAAGCTCAATTTTCAGGCTAAATCTGGTGATTAAAAAAATACTAATAATTTCAATGGGAGCTGAAGCAAATCAAAGAAAAAGAAACAGGCCTAAAGAATTTCAAGAAGAAGTGAGGAACCAAAAGTGAATCTGAAATAACCAATTCCCCTTTTGACAGTGAATCAGGGATCTCTGACATAAATATTTGAACCGGATTTTTATTTGTGCATTATTAAATTATGATATATGCGAGATATAATTAAATGGTAGATCTTAAGCGTTTCTTGCGTTTGTCATTCGTTGATGTCGTTCGAAGGTTTTTTAACGTGAATTCGGTTTTGAGCCGTTCAATATTTAAGGTCTGTTGTGAATGATGTAATGTATGTGTATTTTACACAATTGTGTGTGCTTTTTGCGAGATGCAGATGTGTGTCTTTTCACGACCATTCCACGTAGGTCTGACAGACTTTTCACGTCAATGTATAACTTTTATATTGCGTATACGGCGCACGTATCGCGTTGAAATTAAGTATCTGACACACAAATCACTAATCAATTGCATATAAACAACGCAATATTCACGCACGGTTCATCTGTGTGCTAGCATCTTTGGTCTATTCGTACTGCTTCCATGGTTTTAAACTTTTCTTACTTTTTTCCCATATTTTTTACCTATGACAAATTTTCATCCGTGCTTTATCCGCAAAATTCACGTAGTGGTTGTGTGACAGGGCCTTTAGTTCTTCTTTTGAAATGCTGAAAGGTTGGGGCAGAAATACAAGAACTGTGACAGTTTGGGCTTCCTAACTTTCTGCTCTGAAGTGGATTCATCTTCAGATCATCACTGGAGTTCCCGGTTGATGCATAACATAAAATGAGTAAATTAGGTGTAGGTAGAAAAACCGAGGAAAAACTTAAAAAAACACAATGTTCTTTATGTGTCATTAGAGCTTACGTATAAAACTCTTAGGTTGTGTCCAAAGTCACCCACTACTTCCCGGTAGTCTCAATTTGAAAGAACTTGAAATAACATGTTAGAGGGAGGTTGATGGGCAGAAGCTGTAGCTCATTGAAACCTACTTCTTATGACCAATTTAACTGACATGCTAAAAAAAAAGAAGTATTTTGCTGTTGGTGGATTTATCAATCACCATTTTGTCATTTTACTTCCTTTCTTGGTTGTGTCTGGGTTTGGAAGTTTCTGCAAAGGATCAGAGTTCCCCGACACTCAAAGGTAGAATTTGTTCGCCATTTTTGATTCAAATGGAGAAACCAAACACTGCACTCTCAGATATGTGTGGGACGATGACTAATATGATGATACCTGTGCAGAAAGGGACCGTTAACTGTAAAGCCTAAAAATGAACAGCACTTACTAATTATTAGATTAATGTTTTTTTACCAATGCTGCAAATTCTCTTCATTTTTTGTCAATATTTTAATCTGTTATATTTATGTTCTACAATTGTGTGGATTTTATTTTCTACGTCTGTACGTCTTATTTTACTCCAAATTTAAGTGATCTATTTAATTTAAACCTGAATAAAAAAAAAACAGTGGAAAGATAATCTACTTTTAATTTCAGCTTCCCTTTGAGCCAGGCAGCACTGCCAGGCTAGTTCTAAATAAAGTTTTTTTTTTTTTTTTTTTTTACGAAAAATTAATATTTTAAGACACTTTTTCTTGATTAAAGCTTCACCGTTTTCTGGATCTTTGGAAAAAAGAATTGGTCTAAAATAGGTCAAGAAAGTCATTAAAAAAATGCTGCTGACAAATTTCCATCCAGCAGACTTCACAGTGAAAATAAACAAATGTTGTCATCGTAAAAATTGTCCTTTAAATTGAACCTAACAAAAATAAAATAAAAATGAGGACAATTCGGGATGACTGTAGCTCGTAGGCACACCTTTGTTAAACACAGATGCTGATGGAATTTCCCTTATTTATCTCAGTTTGTTTGTTTGTTCCATAAATAATGATGTGGTGTTTATCTGAAAATACTTGGATGCCTCGTGTTCAGATTTTTGTTTTGGACACGGTCAAACAAAAGACTTAGGCTGAGAAAAAATGAATCTTTTCTGAGCTAAAAAAATGCAGTTTCTCCATTTCTCTGGCCGGCTCTGAAAGATGACTCTTTGGTAAATTACGGTTATTTGCAGGAAACAAAGCAGACCAGGTGCTGACGCCGTCAGAAGTGTCAGAACCAAACTGATGAACGGAACAGAACCGGGACATGACTCCCATTCTGCAGCACGAGCATTGTCTGTCTGAAAAGGTGGTTTAACATCATTTAAGTGATCAAAGATGCTAAGAGGAAGAAAATTAGCAGATCTTCACTAAATGTTATAAATAAAACTACTAGAATTGCACATTTTTGATGCACAAAGAAACAACACATGACATCTGAGACGTATTACTCAATAACATATAGAAGGACAGGCAAAAAGCAGAGTAAAGTAAATGCCTCCAGCTGATATCAGCTGAAGAAGGATATGGACCGTTATCTAATGTCTGCAGACATAACAGTGAAGAGACTAGAAACTCTGTTTAAACCCAGAAGAACGGCTGTTAATCAGCAGAAGAAGAAATACCAACCTTGGTCATTCAACAGATTATCGACCCTTTTTATTTTATTTCACAGCATTTCCTTATTTAAAAAAAAAGCTCAGTCAATTACTGAAGATGGTTAAATTGATTGATTTCTAATTATACTTCACTTGCTCCGAAAATGGATTCATGATTTTTCCTAATGAAACATGATTTGCACATATTTTTAACTTTTGATACTTGATCAATTTTTGCTAGAAGGTTTTTGAAACAGTGTTATGTCTATTTTACTGATGTAGTACTATGTTTTAATCATTTACATGACTTTTATAATTAACATAATCTCCATGTATTTTAGATAACTGATCTGCATTTGCCATGTTGATTTCTAAAATCTAATATTATGTAAAAAATAACTAAGTAATTAATCTTTGTCATGTGCTTTATTGATACTTAAGGATTGTAAATTCTGACTGATAAAAGTTATGAACCGAATAATGATAAATCATGTAATAAAATGGTTACGGTAGGGGGTGGAAGGGGTGGGACTACAGACGTTTGCTTCCTTCTACTCCCTTTCAAACAATAATTTATTTTATGTTTAAATATCCTAAGTTTCATACGTCATTGTATGAATGTATAACTGATGATTGTAATGTTTTTGTGTATTATTGTGATGTGATCGATTGAAATAAACCATTAAAAAAATGCACATCCATCTCTGCATATTCGGACGTTTGTTCTTTAGTGTCCCAAAGGTAATATATTATTATATATATGAATGTAGTTTACCCTGAAATACTCAAGAATAGCATAATGTAAGCCCTAGATTGAAAGATTCACTCCAATGAAAATTGTATATTTGACGTTTTTAGTGTCCTTTTTGCATTTTTCTGAAGATGGAGTACATAAATAAAAGAATTTGAGATAAAACTATTTCTGTTTTCGAATGGATGGACCAGAAGCAGAAAAAGCACAACTGCCATAGGCGGGGCCAAAGTCTTCCAGTTCTAATGCAGACAAATAGATCCATGCACGTCTTTGTTTTCCTCATCTGAGCTGGAATCTGGACCAGAATCTATGGCTTGATAGCTCCAAGTATTGCTCACTATTTTTGTTGAGCTGGTAATGTTAGGTTGGGGCTGTGAGGGGCAGTAAGCTAGCGGGAGATAAAAAAAAAAAAAAAGCTAGCGGGAGATGGTGTAGACAAAGGGATGATGGGAAATCAGCTGCGGAGTTGATATAGTATATGTTGGTATAATATAGTTGGAGTGGGACTTTAACTTCTTTATTGCATCACCTCCGTTTTTCTCCTTCTGTGCATTCACTAATGTGTTTGGGATTGTTGCTCTTCCCCACTTTGCCCTCGTTTGTCCACAAGACATGTTTTCTGCTTATATCTGTGAGCCGCTGCTCTTTGCTGCCAGATTTCTGAACAAACTGTACTTGTTTCTTTAGATTCTCTTGTAATTGAGTTCAGCGTCCTCATTGAAGCCTGAAGGCTCCGAGATGTCACTCTTTTTTTAATTTTTTTTCTCGGTGTGCCTGTTTATCCACACACTGCATCGCTTCTCTGGAACATGCAGTCCTGGGAAGACCGACAACGTCTTCAAAGCTTTCCCGCATTGTCGAATATTTCCAACCAGAAGGATGAAATTATTTTAATTACCTAAATTATTCTTCAGTGCTGATATGAAGGAAGTGCTCCGTATGTTGAAGCATGTGGACTTCTAAAGAGGTGCTCGCACTTGCTGCACATGGAAGCAATAAAGAGGAACTTCCGTTTTTTTGATGAACAGATAATTCGGTTGGACTTGATGAAGGTCTGGATAAATGGGATAAAAGTGAACTTTCTTTTTTACACCTAAACCTGACATGATGTAGTGACATAATATGCAGCCAAAGTGCTCATTGTGTGTCCTGCTGGTGGAGAATGGGGGCAGTGCAGGGTGGAGGAGGGGGGAGGAAGGGCGAATCTCTTTCTACTTTCCGCCTCGTTGTTTGAAGTAGAAAATCCTTTGCAGGGTTTTCTAACATCTGTTTCCAAACTGCCAGCAGTCACTAATTAGGGCTAAAAACAAGACGGGACGTCGTGAGAACCCTGGGGTGGGCATGAGGCAACATGCACACCCGAGAAAAAAAACCACCGCATTCCTCCGCTCAAAGACTGCTCCTCCGAAGGGCTGAGCGGAGGGTGGTGGAGGTGAGGGGGGTTGCTCGTGGTCGTTTTGTGACGCGGGAAGAGCATTATTTTGAGGCCTCACCTGTTAGCGCTCGGCGTGCACCTTGTGTCTTAACCGGGGCTGAAGTCACTGGATGTGGACGCTTTTACAGAAACGGTGCTGCACTGACTCACACTTTTGTCCTTCCTCTTCCCCTCTTTTCCCTCATCATCCTCCCTTTCTTTGTTCCTCCTTCACTCTTTGATTTCGGCCTCAGTTCTCCCCCTCTAACCCTTTCCATTTCCTGAGCACATTACTCTTTCTGATCTGCAGCCTGTGACGGCCTGTCGCTCTGTCTGCGCTCCCGTGAGCTTGTGTGGCCGTAAGCGTGAAAACCTGTGGTGTGGAGACGGTTTCAGTTATCAGATCGACTGACATCAACGAGGAACGAGGTCAGCAGAAGCCACTGGATGTGGGTCGGGACATACATGGATGCAGGTTCAGGGGCTATTAGGCTCAGCTTGTTCAACACAGCAGGTCCACATTTCAGTCAGTTTACTACATCATAGAATTGATAGAAAATTGAAAAAAAATGTTTTTTTTTGTAAATTAACATGCTTTTTAAACCCCTTGATGACCCCAACCAAAAAAAAGAGCAATGTCATTCTTTAATGAGAAATATGATCAATTATGATCTGTGGGGTGATTTGATTTTCTTACAACATCGTTAGCTCAAGATCCATAATTAATGACGTGAGTGTTTAGGAAAAAAGCACCTTATTCACCCACTGTCTCAAATTTGATCCATACGCTTTTAAAAGGGTGTAACTATTGAATAAAACATTCATGATGAACAAATTTAGCATTCTTTCAGGACAGCAAGTAGTAATCGAAAGGGCCTATATTCATGCAAAATCAACTTTTTAAAGTCCATTAAGTCCATTATAATGTTCACTCCTCACAAAAAAACAACCCCAAAGGGGTATTTTGATCCATTCAAGCATTTCTGAGCATTCCTCTAAAAGTCAGCATTCTAAGGACCTCCCAGGCTTCCCAAAAGGGCCCGAAAGGCCCTCCCACTTTCTCCGCAGGGCTAGCGGTGATCGGTTAAATACTTTCCTTTTAGTGTGCACAATATGTACATCCATCTTTGCAAAAGTTCGGTTATTGTTTGTTTTCGTGAAAGACATGCTGTCGAGGCCGGCTCAAGGTTGACGTCATGAAACGGCCGGCACCCACAGGGAGGGAAAGGTGGAACCTCAGAGATCGAGTCATCTTACGTCCGGGTAGGAAAATAACAAATATTTAATAAAAAAAAAAATTGTTCTTTAGTGTGCCAAAAGTAATATACAATCACATATATGGATTACTCTGAAAGGTTTAAGAAAAGCGTGATGTATGCCCTTTAACTAGAAGCAACTGTATTATAAAAAATATTGATCAACATATTTTATAGTCTTTCAACACAGGAAGTAGTCATTTAAAAAGTTAACAATAAGAGTTATTTTCACCATAAAGTTTTGAATATTAGCAAAACATTTCACACTTAAAGTGTTAATTTTACAATAGTTCTTCATTTGTTAACATTCCATATCAATTTCAATATAGTGTGTGTGTGTGTGTGGGGGGGGGGTTCTCCTTAAACATGTTAGTCTGCATCATCGCACTCCTACCCCCATGCATTACCATCAGTCTGATGCAGTTTTTCCACAATTCCATTATTTTGAGACCAGATGTTATAGGAAGCATATCTTCCAGAAACTTCCTTTTTTGTGTCCTCAAACCACAGAATTCTGGGAATAATCCACTTGTTAAATGAAAATCTGTGTTCTTTTTCCTCTGCAGTGTGTTTCTCCTTGAACCCTTCCATTGATCCATTCTTTGAGAGTTTTTGGTCAGTAATTCCTCCGAGGGTTCTGCACAAGCTTTCTCCATGAGTATTTAATGGTTTTCAGTGGGGTTCTCTGAAAAACTTGCTTTCTTTTCCTTTTGGACTGAATGACCTCTACAGCAATTTGTGGCAGAAAATATCCTTCAAAAGCAGCAGAGCAATGAAATTCACAGACAAGACAGGAGAAACCAGGAGAAACCAATAATGACAACAAGTAGAGTCAAGTCGAATTTTCTTCCCTCACATCTAATAGAACAATATGGGCTGAAAAGTTTCTCTATTACGTTTTAAAAACTTAAGCTTTATGGTGTATTGTCTTTTTAAAGACACAATGTCCTCACACACAAGAGTCTGTCCTGGATGGAATCAGTGCAAGCATCCTCCAGGGAAATATTTTTATTTTTTGAAGCATCGAGAGCAAAAAAGCCTGAAAAGGTTAGCCGTCCTTGTAAAGAGAAGTCATCAAAAGATAACTTATGTTCCATTATTTGCTTCAAGCTCCATCCTGTTCTCTCAAACCTGTGTTTACTCCTGTCCCCTCGCCTCTGATTGGACTTCAAGCAAACTTTTCTGTGGATATGGTGACTGCGGCTGCTCCAGCGGGGAGCCCAGCTGTCGCTGTGTTCAGCTGACGAGCTCCACTCCAGTGTTTTGTCTGCATAATCAAGGGAGCCAAATATAAACCGATGAAAAGATACGGGCCCAAATTGCTCAAGAGGAAATGGGGAACAATGAGGCATTTACGCTGGGTTCTTGCCTCCATGCCACCTCAGTGGTGGAGCTGCATCTCTGTTGTTTTAGATCTTTTGCTCTAGCTTCCACTATTCAACTATTCCACACTTCACTATTGAAATGGCAAGCAGAAAGTCATGCATTCTGCTGGTTCGAAAAGGTTTTTGAGATGTACAAATTTTCACCAACATGTCGTGGAAAGGCTAAAGTCTTCCAAAAATATGCTTAAGGAAATACGATAATAAGATTATGATCAAATGCAATGAGGGCTAAAGGCATGATCATATCCGTAACAAAAAGCTTTTCGGGTTGAGGATGGAGTCAAGCTCAACTCCCAGTCCTACTGCCAGTTTCTAGAAGACACCTTCTTCAAGCAGTGGTACAGGAAGAAGTCTGCATCCTTCAAGAAAAACATGATTTTCATGCAGGACAATGCTCCATCACACACGTCCAAGTACTCCACAGCGTGGCTGGCAAGAAAGGGTCTAAAAGAAGAAAAATGAATGACTTGGCCTCCTTGTTCACCTGATCTGAACCCCATAAAGAAACCTGTGGTCCATCATGAAATGAGATTTACAAGGAGGGAAAACAGTCCACCTCTCTGAACAGTGTCTGGGAGGCTGTGGTTGCTGCTGTTGATGGTGAACAAATCAAAACACTGACAGAATCCATGGAGGGCAGGCTTTGGAGGGTCCTTGCAAAGAAAGGTGGCTATATTGGTCACTGATTTGTTTTTGTTTTGTTTGAATGTCAGAAATGTATATCTTATTGTGAATGTTGAGATGTTATCTTGGTTTGACTAGTGAAAATAAATAATTGAAATGGGTATAAATTTGTTTTTTGTTAAGTTGCCTAATAATTATGCACAGTAATAGTCACCTGCACACACAGATATCCTGCTAAAATAGCCAAAACTAAAACCTACTTCCAACAATATTAAGCCTTGATATGAATGAGTTTTTGGATTCATTGAGAACATGGTTGTTGTTCAATAATAAAATGAATCCTCAAAAATACAATTTGCCTAACAATTCTGCACTCCCTGTACTTCTCACTAGAGACCTTTCTCAGACAGACATGAACATTATCACACTTTTCCCTCTTGTTTAAACTATCACATTTTTTATAGATTGATCACCTGATTGTGATCGCAGATTTATGCAAGTGTATTAATTTGAACGCATTGTGTACAGGAGACATGGGACGAAGGTTATGGATGGACAAGGTATACAGCAATGTGCTGCAAAAATTAAAAAAAAAAAAAACATGCAAAAATTTTTTTCTAAAAAAATCTTTGGAACAGCGAAACAACAAAAGTCTGAGATAGGGAGGGACTACTGTACAATTCATAGTTTTTCATAAAATCTTTGGGTTCTGTCAATCAACTCTTTTTGTGTCCTTGTTGTTCTTTTAGCCTTTCACTCTGAGTGGTGACGGGGTTGAATTTCCACACAAGTTTCTCAACACTTTCACTCTTAAGGCGTTATTGAAAGACATGAATGACACATGACTGATTGTTGACATGTGATCACAATAACGACAAGACTACCAACTAAATTATCTCCCAAAATCTGCAAAAACAACCCAAACTAATCTCAGAAGTGGTAAATATCAGGAAGAGATTTGTAAAAAACAAATATGGAAACATGCAGAGAGTCTTGAGATGTATTAATAAAGCAGTTTTGCAAATGTTCAAGCATAAAATGCAGAAACATGACCACAAGAAGCTAGTGCTGAAACAGACGACCCTAAGCATGATGAGAGGACTAACAGGTGGAAAACAGATAAACCTATCCATTCCTCCAGTGCAATCTTGTGAAAAATAGTCTGTTTTTTCCTTCATTGGGCTTCATTGGACTAAATTGTTTCTGCAAGAGGTTTGACTGATTTTAAACTAAAAGAAACAAAAGTTTATCCAAAAATCACCCAGTACCAGTACACCCATTCATATAGATCCGGTCTTCTGCATGTATTAGCTCTATGATCCTCGAGGCAGTACAGAACTGGTCTGTTACGGTCAACCATGACAGTTTTTTTTCTTCACAGAGAATAAACGGCAAGAAAAGGAGGTACTAGGGGGAAAGGGAACCCTTGAGACTTTAGGTGGATGCCAACTTTGGACTAAAAATGTTAGAAAATGTTTGAACATGTCTATTATCATGTCCTGTAGCACCAGTGTCTGGATGGTTTTTACTGAGAGCAGAGGAGATCAAATTCCTTAAGGTTTACCTTAATAAACAATTGGCCAAACAAGCACCCAAATGCTCTTCCTCCACTATTACTCATCCCATTTAGACAGTTAATACCCGGCCCCAAAATAGAAACACCTACATCCGTTTCACAGCACAGAGAAGATCTTCTCCTCTACAGAAGACACACTGATTTCATATCATCCATCACACAGAAGTGTTTGTTTTGGCAACTACCCTTATTTCAATCATTCCTTGATTTAGAGAGCTTTGTGATTTTTTTCCTTTTATAACACACCTGAATTTTTCATCAGGACGCCTAATTTCAACAGAAACACTGACCTGCCTCCCGACTCTGTTGTTGTGCAGCCTCATGCGAGCGTGGATGTCCCTGTAGGTTTCACGGGCGTCAAGGAACTCCCGTGAGAACTTCTCTCCAAATTCCACATCCGGGCTGCAGCCTCCCCACTCCCAGGTGTCCTGATGGTGTCCCGACAGTTCTGCTGGGAAATGCTCCATCACGCCGTGGGACATTCCCCTCCTTCTCTGAATGGCCTCCAGTTGTAGGCGTTCCACCTTGAGGCGAAAGGCCTCCTCATC
Organism: Oryzias curvinotus; assembly: GCA_023969325.1. Lineage (NCBI taxonomy): Eukaryota > Metazoa > Chordata > Actinopteri > Beloniformes > Adrianichthyidae > Oryzias > Oryzias curvinotus. Next base: position 30,917,532 of record CM043726.1, read on the forward strand.
CCCACGTCGCTTCTCGTCGCAGCCACATGCCTTCAGTTTGCCCATGGAGCAAGCGTTGGCCACCGCGTGGACCACGCCGGCTGCCGCTATGGCATACGCAAAGGCACTTTCTCTAAAACCTGTGGGAGCAGAAAGATGCAGTCAGTGTCATGTTGACAACAGCAAAGCAGGGTTTGAGAGAACATTACTGGAGTATTCTTTTGACTAAACCGGTGAACAAAGACAAACTTAAAATAAAGATGACTGCATGTACCACGTGCATCACTAAAATGACAAAAAATAGATACAAACTTAACAAAAATTAAATTTAGAACCAATAAGACACTCAATTAGTCAGTCATTGGGTTCCCATAAGTTTTTCAATTGTATAACACATTATTTGACCTGTATACAGTGGCCATGAACCTTGCAGAAGAAAACCTTTTAAAGGGAAACACCACAGACGCATGTTCCTCACCTTCACCAAGCCTGCATATTCCTACTAAAGGAAGATTTCTACTCATCACTTTTTGTTCTAGTGTGGCAGTCGCTTTTATTTCAAAAGTGAAGAGATTGTGAGCACCACTGGGGACATAATCTGGAGCAAGTTCTGGAAGGTTTTTCATGAATTCAACATAAATCTATGTGTTGCAACTAGAACTGCTCTTGTGGGAGGAGGGTGGCTTCCAACTCGCATTGCCCAAAAAACTTTTGTTGACTTCTCCTTTATAAAAAAAAAGTATTTAGAAGAAGTTAGGATTTGCGGTTTCAAAAATACCCTTTCCTCATCCCTCTCACTGTCTCTAATAATCCAACTATGATCCCCACCTGAGGCTACAGGTGAGCACAGATTGCGAGGGAGGCGTCTGGAAACACCAAGTCCAAATCAAGTCTCATTAATTCAAGTATGCATATACAAATGATCTATTTCATGATATAATATGGCCCTTATGTTATAAATCAGACATAATTACAAACTGCAAGTTAGACTGGAACTGGCACCAATTATTGTCTCCAACACTATGTCAAAGTGTTTGTTTGGGCAAATCAACAAACACATTGCTATGAAGTAACATCTGTAATGCTACTTCTTTACCAATGACTGTAAACGAGAACTGGACTGAGTGAGTATGATGTTACCCATAAAAAATAGCTTTCAAGTGAATGTTTTTTATGGCAACCACGCTTGCCTATCAGGAGTGAGCTTGTTTAAACCTCACATCCCGACCACTTGAAAGCGATCTGTCAATGAAACGTTTTGTACATTGGACGTGGAGGTCAGCCGGCTCCACCAACTTTGATTGAGACATCTGATAAGCCAGTTTAACTTTAATAACCTTCCTACAGAAAAAGTATTGAAAAATTAGGATTAACAAGAACATGTTTAAGAAAGGTATCAGAGCAAGAATGTTTTTTCTGAATGACTGAGTAAGTCAACAGGAGCGGGCGGCAAAAAGAAAACCCCCGCGGGATCAGTGTTGCCAGATTGGGCGGTTTTCTCATGAATATATAATAGCGGACTACGTTAGGCTGTGCAGCTGTTCTTATGTACTGAAGCTCCCTGAACGCACCAGGTAGAGACGCTTAATGGGTTCTGTCATTTAACCTGTTGCTGGGGGTGTGCAACGCCCCGCCTCTTAGAAATTGTGTTATTTAAAGCTGGGTACCGCGGTCACGTGTGGGAGGAGCTACCAGCTAAAGTTAAGGTCTGATCGCCACATGGAGCGATGTCTGTGTTTATCAATGCATGGTAGACACGGAGAATCTGGAGAGACTAGGTTTATTATTGTGAAGAGTTCTGCATGGTAATCATGTTTCCATGTTTGAGTTCATAAGTTCATCCCAGAGAAAGTCTCTGCTTTAACTCCCGCAGTGAAAGCTGCGTCTAAATCTGACGCCTGTGTTTCCATCAGAGTTTCAAGTCAAAGCCCCTCCCTCCCCTCTCAACCTGCTTTTCCTCTCTACCTATTCACCTGTTCATGCCCTTTGCAGCTGATTAATATCAATACAAATGCGTGGCTTTTTATCCTGCGGGACTGGAGAAGACACAAAATCAATGCATCTCTATAACTGTGCAGGAATAAATTCTCAGAGTTTTGCAGGTGCGGGCGGGAGTGTAACGCATACGTTGCGGGAGCGGGCGGGATTGGTCAGAAATTCGGCGAGCGCGGGCGGGATGAAGGAAATAGTCCCGCCCAGGGCTCTACTATAGAACTCTAAAGGATTTTGGCTTTTTGGAGCCAGCAGGTGCTTCCTTTTTGGAAAACCAATGGGGGAGTAGTCACTCAATCCAATTCTAACATCCTGCCAAAGTTCTTTACACAGAGCAAGACTTTTTTGCAGATTTATCTAACCATGCCCATCAGAGGATCTACTCTGTCTATCCAAAGCTCACATGAAAGACACTGAGCTCGCAACTATGAAAGAGAGAGAAGTAGTAGGAAAAAGATAAAGACCACTTCATTTTCCACCTGGCTTTGTGCTTCTATTTCAATTTACTACCACAAGTAATATTTCCTAATTGGCTGATCCTCCTGCTGACACCCTAAAGGTTCGGAAGAGGCAAAACTTCAAAAAGAAATAATGAACCCAGTTCTGCAACTTGTGTCATTAACTCATAAATCATAACAAAAACAGCTTCTGGCACCAACAACATATAGGAGAGAATTTACCATTACGGTTCACTGATACTTGGCACTCGACAAAGGGTGTGTCCAGTGCCTTGTGTCATTTGGGGTGATGCTTTTATTGTAGCTTTTAAAGACCTATAAATATTAATCTCACTGGAAAAACCGTCACATTGTTTGTACAGTTTGAAGATCTTCTGATGTCATCGCTAAACAAAACGTCAGAAGTAGAATGTACAATGTGTTTTGAAGATTGATTTGAAAACTGGTGACGGAACAAAGCAGATGACCTGACACTGAGGTACTGAAATGGAGACAGTCATATTTACTGATGGTAATTAACTAAATGAGCACACAGCTGTGGATGAACGCCCTGAACCTGGTGTGACGGACAGGCCAACAATCCAGGATGACCCATGAAAAACTGAAAACTGAGTCTCAGAAAACCTGAGTCAGGTCAACAAAACTAACCAGTTATATTTTACAACTAAGTCCTTCCACCATTTCCATCTATCCATCCTTTTTCTGAACCCGCTTAATCTCTTTTGGGATCATAAGGTTGGTGGAGCTGACCCAGCTACTGTTGGGTGAAACCAGGCTACACCCTGAACAGGTGACAGAGCTACGCAATCACACTCACATTCACACCCAAAGGCATTTAAGAGAAACTAATTTTTTTTTAGGTGTGTATGTTTCCCTCTCACATGATTCTCTATGCATCTCCATACTTGTTCCAAAAACAAATCCAAAAAAGAGTCAGATTCTTTAAGCTAAATAGATGAAAAGATGGATAGATAGACATCTATATGTCTATGTAGATATCTATCTATCTATCTATATCGATATAGCTATATCTATCTATATATAGATATATCGATATATCTATCGATATATCTATATATAGCCCAATGCTCGAATATCCACAAACGCCAACTCCTATCACAGCTTGAGATTGAAGTGATAAAGTACAATGCCACGGGAGAGCCGGAACAACAGGTCAGAGAGGAGGTTATACCACACTCACACCCTGAGATTGGGTACACAACCCCAACAACCACAGTTACGCTGAGCGAGGCAGCAACTGACCTGAAAAACAAGATAATGTCTACAATGAACACTAGGCAACCCCGACACCAGCTACAACGGTTAAGTGATGTACTGCCTGAAAGTCTACTGGAAACTGTGAATGAAGCATTGAGGGCAATTCCTACCACAACCATCACAGAAACCAATGAACTGGTTTACACCTCAGCAGCAGTGATCCTTGAGATGCTTGGCTATAAGAGCAACCATGGAAGAAAACAATACCCACCATGGAAGCAACGGTTAGAGGCCAAAATCAAGGCAACTCGGAAGGATGTGAGTAAGCTAACAGAGGCTCAAAGAGGTACAATGAGAAAGCAAGTACCGAAGAGATACAGCCAGATGCCCATACCTGAAGCCCTGGAAACTGCCAAACAAAGGCTCCTAGCCTTGAGTAGCCGCCTAAAGAGATACACAAGAGACAATGAGGCCAGACGAATAAACAGGCTGTTCGCAACTCAACCAGCGAAAGTGTACGCTCAGTGGCAGGGTCAAAACAGCCGAGCAGACCCACCAAGGCTAGAAACTGAACAGTACTGGAAAAGTATATGGGAGAAAGAGACAGCACATAACAGCAATGCCCAGTGGCTGGTCTCTCTGAGAAAAGAACACAGCAACCTCCCTGAACAGAATCCAGTAACCATCACAGTGGCAGACATCCAAGAAAGAGTCTCAGGTATGAAGAACTGGACAGCACCGGGCCCTGACATGATACATGCCTACTGGCTAAAGAAGCTTACCACACTCCACGAACGCCTGGCAGCACAAATGAACCAGCTGCTAAGAGATGGGACTCATCCCGAATGGCTAACGGAAGGGCGAACGATCCTGATCCAGAAGGATCCCTCAAAGGGTGCAGTCCCATCCAACTACCGGCCAATAACCTGTCTCTCCACAACATGGAAGCTCATGTCAGGCATCATTGCAACCAAGATAAATAGGCACATGGATCAATACATGAGCAACACACAGAAGGGCATTGGTAGAGACTCCAGAGGAGCCAAACACCAACTCCTGGTCGACAGAACAGTCGCCCAAGACTGCAGGTCACGACACACCAACCTGTGCACAGCCTGGATTGATTACAAGAAGGCCTATGACTCAATGCCACACACATGGATCACTGAATGCTTGGAGCTGTACAACATCAACAGGACTCTAAGAGCCTTCATAAGAAACTCAATGAAGCTGTGGAAAACCACCCTTGAAGCCAATGGGAAACCACTTGCACAAGTGTCCATCAAATGTGGGATATACCAAGGTGATGCTCTGTCCCCACTGCTGTTCTGCATAGGTCTGAACCCCCTCAGCCAAATAATCAACAAGACTGGCTATGGATACCGACTCAGAAATGGGGCCAACATCAGTCACCTCCTCTACATGGATGACATCAAGCTATATGCTAAGAATGAGCGTGACATTGACTCCCTGATCCACACCACCAGGATCTACAGTAATGACATTGGGATGTCATTCGGGCTCGAGAAATGCAGCCGGATGGTGACAAAGAGAGGCAAGGTAGTCCACACAGGGGGGGTCTCACTCCCAGAAGGAACAATAGCAGACATTGAGGACAGTTACAAGTACCTAGGAATTCCCCAGGCAAATGGCAACCTGGAGCAGGCAACAAGGAAAGCTGCAACAGCTAAGTACCTTCAACGAGTAAGGCAAGTCCTGAAAAGCCAGCTCAATGGCAAGAACAAGACCCAGGCAATAAACAGCTATGCACTGCCAGTTATCAGATACCCTGCAGGAATAATAAGATGGCCAAAGGAAGAGATACAGACCATGGATGTTAAAACACGAAAGCTCCTCACCATGCATGGAGGGTTCCATCCGAAATCCAGCACTCTGAGACTGTATGCTAGCCGCAAGGAAGGAGGCCGAGGACTAGTGAGCGTAGAAGCCACTATCCAGGATGAAACATCCAAGATGCATGAATACATCAAGCTCAAGGCCCCAACTGACAGTGTGCTCAGTGAATGTCTCAGGCAATGGAGAGCAGAGGATACAGTGCTGGAAGACAGATCCTCATGGGAGGACAAACCCCTCCATGGGATGTACCACCGGACCATAACTGAAGTGGCTGATATCAAGAAGTCCTACCAATGGCTAGAAAGGGCTGGCCTACAAGACAGCACTGAAGCGCTCATCCTGGCAGCTCAGGAACAAGCCCTGAGCACCAGAGCGATAGAGGCTCAGATCTACCACACCAGACAAGACCCAAGGTGTAGGCTGTGCAAAGAGGCGCCTGAAACAATCCAGCACATAACTGCAGGATGTAAGATGCTGGCAGGTAAAGCATACATGGAGCGGCACAATCAAGTGGCTGGAATAATATACAGGAACATGTGTGCAGAGTATGGACTGGAAACCCCAAGGTCAAAATGGGAAACACCTCCGAAGGTGGTAGAGAATGAGAAGGCAAAGATCCTGTGGGACTTCCAGATCCAGACTGATAGGATGGTAATGGCGAACCAACCAGACATCGTAGTGGTGGATAAAGAACAGAGGAAAGCCGTTGTGGTGGATGTGGCAGTGCCAAGCGATGGGAACATCAGGAAGAAGGAACATGAGAAACTGGAGAAATACCAGGGACTCAGAGAAGAACTGGAGAAAGCCTGGAAAGTGAAGGTGACGGTGGTGCCTGTGGTAATTGGAGCACTCGGGGCAGTAACCCCCAAGCTGGAGGAGTGGCTACAACAGATACCTGGAAAGACCTCAGACCTCTCAGTCCAGAAAAGTGCAGTGCTAGGAACAGCTAAGATACTGCGCAGGACCCTCAAGCTCCCAGGCCTCTGGTAGAGGACCCGAGCTTGGAGGAGAAACCACCCGCGGAGGGTGAGAGAGGCGTTTTTTTTTTATATATATATATATATATATATATATATATATATATATATATACTTCTCTCTATATATATCTCTATCTCTATTTATATCTATATTTATATCTCTATATCTATGTTTATATCTCTATATCTATATTTATATCTCTATATCTATGTTTATATCTCTATATCTATATTTATATCTCTCTATATATATATCTCTATATCTATATTTATCTCTCTCTCTGGCTCTCTCTCTCTCTATATAGCTTGTCATATACATAGCTTGTGATTGGACATCTTTTTCAACACATATATATATAAAAGTTAAAGAAGACAAAGTTTTGGTTTTCAACCAAAATGTGCTGTTACTTTCTGTGCTCAATCGATTTTTTGATACCCATTTCTCATCCTTGACATCACTACAATAAACCTATGAACCATGCTTTTGGGCTGTGGGAGGAGGCTGGACTTCACAGAAAAACCCCACGCATGCAGAAGAACATGCAAACTCTACACAGAAAGTTCCCAACCGGGACTCAAACCAGGGACTAGAGCGCCAACAACTGATCCACCTGTCTCCATTCTCCATCCCCCCCCACACACACACACATACCCCCAACAGTAAAACAGTTTGGCTCTGCAATCTATTCCAATTCACTATTTGGTACAACAACCTTTAGTTTCAAATTATATTTATATTTTTTATATCAATTCATTCCAATGAAAATCATATTTTTGGTGTTTTTAACATGTTCTTGTGACATTTTTCTCTTGATGGATGACATATATATTGAAAAAAAAATCAAGATTAGAATTGAATTTCTGAGTATTTCTTTATTCAAATCAACTATACGGCTGGATAGCTCCAGTATCACTGGTAATGCACTGGTAATGTTTGGTTGGACTTGTGATGAGCTGTAAGCTAGATGGAAAGCATGTAAACAGATGGATGATGGGAAGCAGGGGTGTGCAACAGTCCTGCCCACAACTTAGAAGCAAATTTCTAATGAACTCCTGCCGTACTCCAACAACTGTAAGGCAAGAAAAGGAGCTTTATCATTACAAGAAACCCCAGCTGTGTTCATCTCGTTCTGCAGTTACTGTACAGTTCCCTTGGGAAAACCAGTCTGTGTTTATAAATGTGTTCCACTGAAAGTGCTTTAGAAGGATCTATATTAAACAATAGACTCTGGGTAAGTTTAAGTTTTTAGCTCAAGTCTTTTCCGAGCTTATGTCAGGTTTATGTCACTTCAACCCCATTAACAAAGATTCATCATATATTAGTAATTTTATAGCATAAAGGTTTGTAAAAAGTCATCTATACTTTGATTTTTAAGAAACTAAGTGCTACTGACCTTTGTAAAACAAAACAAAAACAATCTCTGCTATTACATCATCCTGGATGAATGATAGACACTGTCTAACATATCTACCATAGCTGTCTATTACACAGACACGTTAGCAATATTAGCATCTGATTTGAAATAGGTCAGACCTTTAAAGAAACTGGATTCATGTAAGCAGTATATGTCAGAAACTGCTATGTGGAGTTCCTCAGGGTTCTATGCTGAGCCCTTAAAGATAAATATTTAAATAGTTTAAATATATTTCCTTCCCCATCTGCTTTATGTTACTGAGAGTTTAAACAACAGATGCCAAACTTGGTCCTCGAGCTCCTTCCTGGTTGAGTTCCTGCTTCAGTGCTACTTTAAATCATCTGTTCAATCCAGTAGAACCTGGGTAGTTCTAAATGGATTTCTAAGCTGATCTGTCCAGGTGAGCACAAACAAATCAGAATAAGACAAATCAGAGTTGGTCAAATTCTGAAACCACGTCATTTATTTCAGGAAAGTTTCAGGTCTTTCTGGTGGAGATCGTAACATTCACAGTCCTGAACCTCCTCAGACTCCATCAAATGCTTTTATGAGGATTTTATTGGAACTGCTTCATTGGTTCTTCATTTGGTTCTTGGTGCTAATCTTTAAGTCTCTGCATGCTGTTGCTTCTAAGTCAATTTAAGACCTTTATAAAGCCACATTCTTCATCTTGAACACTCTGATCTTCCAGCCAAAGACTGTTTGTGGTTTTTCATCGCAGCTCTCGTGGTTATTGTTCATTTACGCGGCTGCACCTCGACTGTGAAATGAGTCTCGCTTGTTTTCTGTGTCGCGCTGATTGTGTTCATTCCTTTCAAAAAAAGTTTCTCCCCAGTGACCTTTTTTTTTCCCCACGTCTGTGTTTGTCTCTTTACAAAGTTAATTTCGCCTTTGTGATTTTATCACAGAAAGGCGCTTCATAGAGATGTGTTTTTGGCTTACTTTACAGTACAACCGATGTGACTAAAGCTGCATACAGCCATACATTACTGCGATGGACAAGACCTCATCCAATTGAGGAATCCGTGAAGGATGAGGGGCAGCTGAGCATCACCCAAACGTCGGGTACCGTTTGTTGTTGGATCTCAGCTTACTGCCTGTGAAGGTGCCCTCAGATTCTGTAAAAGCAGAACCACAGGCAGCCGCTGACTGCTTTGGAAAACAGAAAGGATTAGAATGGAAACTTGTAAAGAAAACATGAAAAGAAACCACTCAGGGGTTTATAGAACATAGCTTCAAGGGGAAATGATTCAGGCTGCTTGTTGGAGTCAAAGAAAACACTAATAACTGGAGCTGTTTTCTTCAGCTCTGTTTGAGGTTACTTTCTTCTTTACACATCCTAGAAAAATCATTACACAGTTCATCCCTGTTGACCATCTTTTCTATGTGTCTGATTCTGAAAAAACAGAACCCATTGGAAATTAAAGTAAATATTTGTTGGTATATTTTAGGTTTAATGAACCTTAGAAATGTTGGGAAGTCCTTCATCTCTACAACATCCTGTGAGCGCTTTAGGTTTCTTTTTCCAAGCTGCTCTTTTTTTTTTCTTAACAAAGAGGCAGATCCTAGTCCAGCTGGAAAAGTAAGCTTTTTGATCCAACATGGATGTTTATGTCTGCAGCAGGAAATAATGCAGGAAACACACATGGGCAACACGCAGAAAGATTGACAGAGGACCGTGCAGCTGTGAGGAGGTGGTACTGAACATTAAATCCACTTGTAGAGTTAGATAAGCAAATTCTTCTCTAAGAGTTCCAGTACATCGCCTGTCCGTCCTGGGGGAGGATCCCTCCTTCATGTAGACATCCCTGAGGTTCCTTTTTTTTTCCTGAGTTTTTCCTCACCGAGGGGAGGGTCTAAGGGCAGGGATGCCCAGTTTAGCTTATTGTGTTCAATTTAGTTGAACAATTCCCTTTTGAGTTCTATGACTTCATGTTCATTATTATTTCACGTTTATTACACAAATACCGGTATGAAGCCCATTGAGACGACTATTACTACCTAAACAGACGATGTCTGACAGAGTGAAGCAGCTGTAAGACCTCATCCAGAAACGGATCCTTCTGCATCTCAAGAACTTCAAAAACAGACCAAAAAAATCCCTCTAAAGACGTAACAACTCCAGAGAACCACAGTAACATCCATCATCAGCTCAGATAAGTTCAGACTTCATGATCCAACCGTCAGACAGAGAGTTTTGAACACAAATTGGTGTTTGGAAGAGACACTGCAGAGCAAAAATAAACAACATAAGAAACAGTGGAGTTATCCACAAAACATATCCGTTTAGACAGAAGGATATTTCTAGAAGGTCTCCATCCTGTTACATCTGGACTCCAACATCATTTCAGGAAAGAAGGAGACAAACAAAGTGGCGGCAGGGGCATGGGATGGGGCTGCGTAAAAACCTGACCAACTTTTGTAGCCAATAGTAGCTGGATTTTTGTTCTACCATCATTGTCTAAAGAGAGATGTTCTCCAACAGTTCATAACCTCAAGCTCATAATGATTAAAGTTCTGCATCAGAACATCGATCAGCTGAATTTAAACAATTCTACAATTGCTGGTCAGAAGACTTTGGAAAGAAGGCAAATGAGAACATCAGAAGAGAAGGCCATTACAAAAGTATGTCTATCAAACAGTTTAATATTGTTATTAATATTAAAACACCAGTTCCTTTAGCTGACATGCTATTACTAATCCTTAAAGAAGCTTGTATTGAGGATTTCTTAGGGCGTATTCAGTCTGGAAAAGTTTGTTGACCGGATCGAGTCAGTTGAATTTTTTCTGGATGGAGTCCTGAAGCTTGCATTTGGTCTGTCTTCAGACTGTCATCAACCGGCCATTTCTGTTTCAAACCAAAGCTTGTAAACCAAAGCATGTGACTGAAGCTCTCTTCAGCCGGAATTACGGGGGCATAACTGAAGTCCTGCGCTTTGCATTCCTTGTCAGGATAAACCTCAAATATCGCTGACCAATTTTGAACGTCTCTATCAACGTCAAGCACAACACTTTTCACTTGGGCAAAGCTTTTTTCTGGGGAAAACCATAAAACTTTCTGAAACTTTAAAAGAAGAGGCAGACCAAGTGATGCTGGACTCCATTTCTAGAGAGGAAAAGTCACGCTTATCTGAAATGACTCATGCCCTTAACCCCCATCGAAGCTATATGTATGTGTGTGAATCTGTGTGTGTGTGTTTGTGTGTTTAAAAGTTGATCTGACTGACTGTGTCCAATCCACCCCCTCTCAGCTCCACCCAGCAACCTTGACCTGCACAGGGGTTGGAGAGGAGCGATGGCACTTAGGCACATCCTCCCACATAGAAAGCCTGTTTTAGCTCTTGGCCTGCTGTGCTCTAGGGTCCGCGACACAGGCCCCCGAAAGGCCCGGAACAAATCAATCTAACAAATAATTCACTGGCTGCGGCACGCCCGGCTGAACTGATGGCAGAGGAAGTGGCAAAATGAATTAAAGATTCAAAAGAAACTGTCACTTTCTGTTACAGAAACCGACTAAACAGGTTTATGCTTTTGCCGCCGAGAGTTGGGAAAGTGCTGAGAGCAAATTCACAAGTACTTGCACTGGCAAGGGAAGTAAAAGCTTCAGGAGCAGTCCAGCGACAGAGGAAGACGGGACCCAGCTCTCTTTAGCCCAGTTTTAATGCAAACTCATCTGATGCAGTAAAGTTGCAAAACAGCCGGAAGAGAACCTGACGGCCGACTCCAAAAACAAATCTTTGTGGGAACGTTTGAATGGCAAAATATTTCAGCCGCTTTTATTAGAGAGGCTTTGCACTGCACCAACTTTTAAAAACCCACACATGAACTTGTTAAAAACACCAGTCGGGCGTACATGAGCCTTCGGGGAGACTGTCAGTTATTTTTCCAAGCACAATTAGGCTGAAGCCTTTCCCCGTCGTCGCCTAATCCCACGTCTGTAAACATGCCTTTCTGCAGTAGCAGCTCATGCTAATGGATGTTAACTTGCATCTTTTTTTAAGCTTCTGTGGAGAGCGGCGTATCAACACGCAACAGATGAATCATCTGATCTGAGGAGGTTGTTTATGTCAGAGGTTTGGAGTTTCTGCACCCAGGGCAAGGCAGGGATGTCAGACATCCAGCAACCGCCTCTGCTAATAATGACAAACAGCCTTTCAACCAGCCGGCAAGCAGTGAAACTTTATTTCATGACGCTCTAAGAGGGCAAGTTTATCTGATGTTGGCACGCTTTCTTAAGTCATATCACATGAAATCCTGGTCTACGGATCTAAACTTTTAACTTTATGCACCTTCTCAGTGGTGGACACATGACAACACTTTCCATCTTCACTTTTTGAGAAAAGAAAAACCCCAACAGGACTCAAACTACCAACCACATGGTCTGTCTGTAGTCAGACTACTAATAGATTTATGCGCTTCCATTCAGAAAGCAGAGATGGGACCATCTGAAGACTTCTACACTCGGTGGATCCGCTTTCATCCTTTGTGGGTACCTTGCAGAGCTCCAAACACAACAAAGCCAGAGAGAAAACCAATCTGCCCGAGCTCTGGTAATCAGCAGGTGACTAAGTTCTTTTGAGGATACTTGCTCTTTTGTTTGTGTTATTGAGAAGCGTGATGGGTTAGAAAAGAAATACCAGGCTGCTGGTGACCAGAGTGACTGGACACAACCAAGCGTTGGGAGGATCTGATGTGGGATTCCTTGGAAAATGTGTGAGTGAATGGAAAAGGATCTCTTTGAATGATGAGTACAGTTACATGAACTTGTGTGGAGGACCTTTTGTAGCCGTGTGCCAGCTAATCTCTGTAAGCCTACCCTTTTAAGGTGCTTCATTGAAGTGTGTTTGAGGAAAAAACCACAATCTGTTTGAAATGGTTACCACAGCACAGCGGATGGGATTTCAATTCGATTACAGCCTCGTTTCAGATTATGCACCTGTATTTCTGTGCAGGTTTTCCATGCAGCGAGGCAGAGAGGACTCACCTCTCTTGAAGACGATGCTGTCGTAGGGGATTTTGTTCCTCGTCTCCAGGCTGGAGCAGTTCCAGCGGTGGCCCTTGAACTGGTGCTGGCACTCGTAGATGGCGATCTGGATTCCCTGGATGGCGGAGGCCGTCACGTCCGGGTTCCTCATGCACACCTCCAGCTGGCGCCGCGTCAAACCGGGCAGCGTCAGACAGACCGTGTTGGCGTTGAGGATGGGCTCGATGTTTGGCAGCTTCAGGCCTAGGATTTCATTAGAGTCCACCCTGCATGAAGGTCAGGTTACTGGTTAACTTTTGTTAGTCACTGAAGTCTGGTTTTCTCTGTAACGGCTTCTGGTTTTGCTCCTCAGGCTTGACCCTGGTGTAACAAAAAGTTGCCCTGCACCCTCTTTTCTGAGGTTAACTGCAATAAAACCATCTCCAGATGCTGCTCTGAAGACAAGATAACCTGACATTTCAATTCATTTGGTTAGTAAAAGTTTGTAGACACATGTTATTTTAAGCGTTTAATAAGAAACGGCGAATGACAGATTGCTTAGGATCTAAAAGGCACCTTAAAGTGGTTTCTTTGATGTTCTCCTGCAGATCAATCATGTGGACAACAGCACTTCAGCTGATCCGTGAGTCACAAAGGAACCAGAATCTCCGAGCTGAGCTGCTGTGTCATTACAGGCAGTTTGTGGCGCTCCCGCACACTTTGGCGTGCACACGTACCTGCATGCGCTTCCTCCTGCACACCTGAGAGACTTCGCCAGTATTCCAAAATGCTCTCTGCGACCCCTCAATCCCAGCATTGAATAAAGAATCCATCAGAGGAGCGCGTTTACAGTTACAGCTTCTACCTGTTGTGTTTCAGCAGAACTTTCCTCCAACTTTTAAAAACAAGCATGTAAAGTTGTTTTAATTGTATTTTAAACAATTGTTGAATATATCTATATGATCAGGTAGAAAAAAATGTTTTTATTGCATCAATTTCTTAACTTTTTGACCTCGTAATTTTTTTCTGATTATATTTTTAATTAATATTTTCAGGAAATATTTAATGATTTTTTTAATTTCACTTTTATGTCCTTTTTTTATTTCCTGCATAGTCAAAAGTCGCATTTTTGCTTGTTTTGGTTGCATTTCTATACCATCATCCATAGGTCAAAGTAGTCCAAATAGTTTAAAAAAAAAAAAAAGATAAAACAAAGAAAACAAGAAAAACAAAATTGTATTAATGCTTGAAAAAACTTTTGCTCTGTTCACTTTATAAAAGACAGAAAAGTCAGGGAGTTTGTAGAAAAAAAATCCAACTTTTGCATGAAACTTCACCCCACTGTAATTTTAAGCTAATAAATCTAAAAGTGGAGACAAAGGAACAGCTTCAACTCTCGCAGTTTGTGCAACTCACCTTTGTCCCAAGACGCAGAAAAGCAGCAGGGCGCACGCTGCTCTGAGGACTGTTCGCTCCATTCTGCCTCGGATTTACGCATAAAGGCGTTTGAAAAGTTGTAAAGTTTTGGAGATTAGAGTTAAATCAAACTAATTCCAAAAGTCATAAAAAAATGGAAGAATAAAAATAATAAACAGCAGGGGAGCCGGATGAGGTCCTGCTGGACTTCACAGCCACGAATCCAGATGTGCCAGGCGCCCAAAGACTCTCATTAAAGGAAAAGTTTTATCAACCCCCCCACCTCACTACCACACAAGTTTCAGGAAGAGTCCGGGTTTCCCGCCTCACACATGCCGATGCCTCCGCCGGCCGGGTTCCTACACCGAGGGAACATCAGAGAGTCCTGACAGGCGCTCGAGGAGTCCGCCGCTGACTTGTGATGTTTGGGTGCGCACCGACTGCCCTGTTCTGCGCTGCTCTTTGCGCTGCGCCAGCCCACTTTTCTCTGCGTCACTCAGGGAGAAGAAGAGCGCCGATGGAGGTCAAGTGCCTCGTTAAAGCAGGATAGAGATCCTTCAGATAAGAGCGCAGAAACGCGCGCGCCCTCCGCGCTCCAGGACAGCTGCGCTCACTGCAGGACGCAGGACTCAAACTTTCTGCGTGGTTCAGGATGATCCGATCGGGGAGCGCAGACTGCTTCAAAAAGCAGAAATCAGGAAGGACTTCTATAAATTAAAAGCTTCAGGGGATTATTTATTTCTATAAATAAAAAAAGAAATGTTGCTGCTGATCAAGTAACATAAGCTCCAGCGATAAAAATTAAAAGATGGGTTTTTTTGTTTAAAGTTTGACGTTTTATTCAACAAGAAAACACATAAATTCGAAAACTAAATGCTTAAAAATGAGAGACATCTCAACACTGTTGCTCTGCATCCTTTACCTGCAATCTGACAGCCGCAACAAAAAGTCACACCACGTTTTATCACCCCAGATCAGTGAGGGAGGTGTCAGTAATTACGATGCAAACATTAAGTGCCCGCTAAAGCGCATCAGACTGGACCTCAGTGGTGACCGTTTTAATAATAAAGAAGTTTGTTCTGAAGTCAGTTGGTGTGTTTTGGGACAGACAGAAGGCAGACAGAAAAAAATGTAATCCAGAGTCATTAGAATTTATATTGGAGACCTGCTCAGTGAAACATCACCATAGTAACAAATGTAAACAACATTGAAAATATTTGCAGGTGAAGGAAACTGTAGAGTTTAGCCGATCTCCCTGCTATCTCCTTACAGTCCCAGAAGAGTCACGTAAAGAAGCCATATAGACATTTTCTGCAGGATTCTGAATTAAAATGTATGCGAAACATCATAAACATCTAAGATCTGTCATATTTCTCCTGATAGAGGCCATAAATAATAAGATTCATCTTAAAATTCCCAATGTAACAACTGCTTCAGCCTTCTCAGTTTAGTTCAAAAGGGGCCCAAGTCCAATTTTTTTTTTTTTCAAAATAGAGATATTAAATGTTCTACGGTCTTCAAGGGAAAAGCATCTGATTATGTGCAAAAACGTCCCAAGTCCATTGCAATGTATTGACTATGCTTGACATTTAAAATGTATTAATGCAAATTCCTGGACTTGGGCCTCTGTTGCATGGGTTCAGCTTTATCCCTTAGATGGCAGCACTAGTTATTAAATATGGCAGCACCCCTGTTTAATTCAAGAAGGGCCCAAGTCCAGAGACTTTGGTTTGCTTGTCCTCTGAAATTATAAAGGTGAGGTGCTTCATATTATAGCATTTGTGCTAAATCTGGGTAAAGTATTAATCATTCGGTGTAGCCTCCCTTTAAGCTATGCAATTAAAATCATTTCCTGGAAAAACAAACCTGTTTTACTTGGGCCTCCTTTGAACTAAGCAATTCAATTAAACTTCAAAACAATTTTTTTTTTTATCTTTTAGCCTTCCAGTGTGTAGCAAAAATACATTTTAAAATGTTTGTTCAGCACTTTTTAAGTTCAAGATGTTTCGTCTCTTCGGTAAAGCTTCAGTCCCAACTGCCCGGTGTTCGGATCGATATCGGCTGTCTGCAGGAGAAAAAATATCTGTGGAAGTTTTACGATAGTAAGAAACCAGGCCTTACGGGAGGTAGGTGCAGGTGACAGGTGAACACTTAAGCAACAGGTAAGGGTAAGTGAGGAGGAAGCAGCTGTGACGCAGGTGCGTCGTGTACATTTTTCCCCTATCTCAACTCCCCCCAAACTCTACACACTGCACAAGAAGCCCGTTAGTGCTGATCACGTGAAAGGTGCGTCCTCTTATGTGCAGCCTGACTGTTTGAAATGAGGATATTAGACCTATGAACATGTACCTATCACGTGCACACCTCGTGCGTGGAGCTTTCGTGCATGGTCAGTAAGAAAGCCAGTTCTCGCACCTTACTAATGACTAGAGTGTGGCATCAGGACGCTGTACGACACATCAGGCGTTCGTAATAAGTGCGTGCAGCCTACACAATCCTTAAAAATACTTTACACTATGTCGCGTGTGCGACATACCATTTTTGAAAACGCACAACAATGGTATGTTTCATTTTCATGACGACGATTTTCATCACGAGCCACAAGGGAACAGCGAGACACAGCTGCGCTCCATTTAAGATGCGGTCGCTCCTCTACAACCCCAAAGGGTCAACCCCTCATATGGCTGCATGTGACTGAGGCTTTAAGAGGTGGCTGGTGTTCTCCAGGATGTTCTTGGGCTTGGATTCCATTCCACCATTGCCTCCGCAGAGGCTTAGTCCCGCAACAGAACTGGCTCTTCTTTAGGCCATGTCACAAAGCCACTATGTACATTTCTGTTCATATTGCATGGAGGAAAATTGGTTATACGTGAATATATGTGGTAAGAGTGAGAAAAGTTCTGGTCTTTATGTAAAATTTTCACAGATGTACCAGGAATGAACCACGTTAAAACCACAGATGTACGAATAAACCAAGCAAAGAACACGTAGACCAACGTAGAACATGAACCATGTGTGATCATTGTTCTGTTTATATGCAATTCATTAGTAATTTGTACATCAATTACATAATTTTAAAGTGATATATGCGCCGCATTTGACATAGAAGTTATGCATCGTGGTGCATACATGCACATACATGGAACAGTCGTGTAAAGCAAAAAAACATCGTGTAAAAATCACACGCAATTGCGTAAGAACTGTAAATTACGTAATATCTGGAATTGACTAAGTAAACTGCCTAATTCTCAACCGACCAAACATTTGTATCCCTTGTTCTATCCTAGGCACTTTGACATTGGGAGTTGGGTCATCTGGACCCACTAGACAGAGTACTGAACCTTTTTTCTTCAGTGATTTGTGATCTTCACTGGTGTCCATGGATTACATGAAATCCTCTCCACCTTTATCCACCTTTGTCATGGTAGGAAGAACACGTCAATGGAAGGGTGGAGTCATAGGATAGCACAAGGGTTAACAGCTCAACACCGAATCTAAGTAAAGACTCGTCGGTCAAAACCCTCGACAAAAATCTGAGCACATTGACGAATGATGAACGCAAGAAACACGAATTATGTAATTCACACTTTTGTCACCACAGCACAACATTTCACACGTGAAGAAAAATGCGCAAAATGTAGGTAGTGGCTGTGTGACATGGCCTTTAGCGGATGGTTCAGTTCCTTTGCTTCCTTCTTGTTTTCCACCTCAGAAACAATTTAGAAAATTAAGAAACATATTTTTGGGCTGCTGGAAGCCGGAAAAACCCACATATGGACGGGGAGAACATGTAAACTTCACACTGAAAGGGCCCAGCTGGGATTTGAACCACCATGCACCCCAACCTCAAAGTTATATGTTTTTAAGCATCAACATTCATAAAAAAATGTGTTTTTTCTACTTCTAATTACATTTGTTCTTGATTGCCAAAAGTGTCAAACCAACTAGTTAAGTTAAAGCTTTGATTAGCTAAACCTGAAGTTAAAGAAAGCCTTTTGATGTCTGTGTGGAGGCTGAGCTCTTGGTTTCCATGGCTGTCTAAAATGGCCTCTGCGTCCCTGCATATTGGAAATTAAACAGTAAAATACTACCAAAAGCTCCCTTGTTGATGAAGACCACATGATATCATTCACTCATCCTGGGACTTTATGAGCAGCTCAGAATAAAGACTCCAAAACCTCAAATAAAAAAAGCTTCCACCAGATCTGGAAGCAGCGTGGAGTCACCAGAGTGGTAAAACACAACACGGCTTCAGCCTCCAGACATAATTAAGCTGCTGTGCACACATTTGGACGATCAGGGAAGCAAAGCCACATCAGATTTTCTCTCAGAGGGATTTATCGCTGCACCCTGACCTGTAAGCGGCGGCAAATTAAAGCTTGATTATTTCAAGACGCGTGTGCAAAGCGGGACGGAGGGCAGTTTAGAGGAGAAGCGGGAAGACTCACATGCTGTCATCCCTGGGCCATGCTGGTCACTGCCTGCGGTCCTGCAGAGCTCCATGAGTCAAAAGCTTTAATCGAACCACCGGACGAGGAAAGCAGCAAAGGCAAGTGACAGTGGGGCAGCTCAGGTAGAGACCCGGGGATCCGGAAACAGTCACAGCGGGGCTACTTTACTACTTTATTTGCACAGCAGGTTTTGAACGTCCCCTGCTTAGGAGTTTTAGGTAAAACTCATCAAGTCCCCAAGTCCAAGTCTAAAATAATGTCTTTTCTCTCCAAATCCCTTAATTCGGTTTTCGTTTTGACAGTTCATGACACGGGTTTCTTTCATTTTTGCAGTTATTGACTTTGTCTTATACCAGATTTCCCAGTATTTTTATCTCTTGAGCCTCAAGACAACCTCTGATGTGAATAGGCACCTTATAAATAAAAATAAATTGAAGAGAAGTAAGAGAATACAAATGGAAACACATCATGGTGAGCGAAAAACCTGTAACTTTAGAGACGCACTCCAATGAAAATGTTTTTTTCAACATATTTCTGTGGCTTTTTTTTTATATAATGGA
Source organism: Oryzias curvinotus (assembly GCA_023969325.1). Lineage (NCBI taxonomy): Eukaryota > Metazoa > Chordata > Actinopteri > Beloniformes > Adrianichthyidae > Oryzias > Oryzias curvinotus. The sequence continues at coordinate 30,936,820 of CM043726.1, forward strand.
GGACATAAAGAAAGTTAAGCTCACACTGGCATTTCTGAGCATTTCCTTGTTCAAATTGTGAATCAGGAGCAGAAGAAACAGATGCAGATTCAAAAAGATGGCATTTGTGACATAGAAAATACATCAAGGTCCCTGCTCTAGGCTCTTTGAAATTGGAAAGGAAAAGAAAGCGGGCTCCAGCCAACAGTCCCGCTCACAACTCAGAGGTGAATTTTTGTTCTTTAATTCTTACTGTTCTGCAGAAACTATGTCCTGGAAAACAGCTTTTTTTTTTCTTTTGGCCAACAACTGCATAATCATAATTGAATAATGAAATCTTCTCCACCTTTATCCACCTTTGTCATGGTAGGAGAACATGTCAATGGAAGGGTGGGGGTCACAGGATAGCACAAGGGTTAAGATCAAACAAACCGGAACCAAAAACTCACTTCTCGTAGAGAGGAGTGGCCACATCTTAACTCTAACCGCTCCCCCAGAGGATTGGTCAAATGAGAACAAATTGTGTTTATGTGTTTGTGTCAAAAAATTCTTTATGTGTGATAACAAAAAATATGAGGAGAAAAAACCCTGTTGGTCACATCACTAAATTATTAGATTGTTTTTACTATTGTCTCTAATTAAGCCATCGTTGTGCGTCAGAAAAGCTTTTAAGGCTTTTGTGTATTTGCTGCAGCACACATACAACAGATATTCACTATAAGGAGGACACCGAGTGAAGAAATTCATGCAGCAACACTTTCCACCCACCAAACACAAACCGCTCCTCTCCCAACGTCACGAATCTCTGAGCCCAACGGAAACACTAGTCTGAACCCCAAAGATGTGGGAATCATGCTAGAAGTCTTTAGGATAAACCCACACACACACACACCTGAGCACACCTCCACACACACACACAAACACACATGTCCCATAACAAACTCCACGGGATCCATAGATTTGTTCTCTCTGCACCAGCATCAATTCATTCTTCTCACTTCTTTACGACAGTTTTATTTGTTTTGTTATGAATTTTCTTTGAAATCTTTCCATCTTCCATTCCACTTCCTGCGCAGGGTCACGAGGTTGCTGGAGCCAATCCCAGCTACTTCAGGGCAAAGGCAGGGTACAACCCAGACAGTTCTTTTCTTTGAAATCCCTTTTTTATCCAGTTTATCTTTGAATGATCAAATGGATTGCCATGAAACGTAACACCGCTGAACATTTAATTTGATAAAGAACCATGGCAGCATATTTTCCCGGAGGTGTCTGCATGTTTTTCTGAAGCTGAAGTGTCTCCTTCAATTTTGTCTTGGTCTTTGTGCACGGAGAAACCCGACTGTTTTTTACAGTCTGCTGGAAGCAGATGTGTAAACACGTGAGGTCATGCACTGTTCGTGAACATAAAGTTTATGATTTTGACTCATGAAAAGTAGTGGAGAGAAGAAAAGAAACGATGTCCGAGCTAAGTCTGTAAAAATATCAACAGTTTTAGGCCCCTAGAGTTGCTTAAGCTTAGTTCAGACTGGAAATAAAACATTTTTTAAGAAGCTGTAAAAAACGCAAATTTGAGACAATCTGAAAAATACATTTAAAACTTTACATGTGATACTAAAATCATTATAACCTTCAGTTAAAAAAATGACTCTGGTAAATCAATAAGGAAAATACAATTTCTAAGGTTTACAGAGCAACCTGTGTCCCCCGTTTTTAAATCCTGAATGAACCCTGAACCACATGGGTTTGGTTGACCTCTGACCTGATGACTGTCAGATGTGTTTTATACAGAAATCGCTTCTGTGGAATCTGGAAATAAATCTCAGACAGAAACTCGTCCTGCTGCATCTGAAAAGAAACTTCAAGAGCTGGAGCGAAAGAAACATCACAGACGTGTTTTCTGAAGCTTTCAGACTCAAAGGAACCTCAGTGAGATCCACCGAGGCAACATGAAGGCAACCAAGTCTCTAGCCCACATCATCATACCTCCACCAACTCCATTTTTTTTACTAGAGAACTTGATCTGCAATGTGTAGGGATTATTTCTGGATTCACATGAAATTGTATTTTGATTATTATCAATGAACATGTCTAATACATGGTGTGTGAATGATTACTGTTTACTGAAATCATGAATTAATTTTTCTGGGAATAAATAATCAATAATCAATAAGCATTTGATTTTGTTACTTGAAAAAAATCTGCAATTCAATTCAATTCAATTCAATTTTATTTGTATAGCCCAAAATCACAACAACAGTCGTCTCGATGGGCTTTGAAGTAAAACATGACTCAAAAGGATCATGAATACAAGGAGTCAATAGGAAAATACTAAAATAAACTAACAAACTGACTAAGCTATACTGGCATCCCTGCCCTTAGACCCCCCTTCGCGGTAAGGAAAAACTCCTAAAAAACCGGATTCCGGAAAAAAATGAAGAAACCTCAGGGGTGCCCACATGAAGGAGGGATCCTCCCCCAGGACGGACAGGCGATTTACCAGAACTCTTAGAGAAGAATTAACTTATCTAACTCTACATCTATATATTTAAAGTCCAGCAGACGAGCTTCATCCAGCCGGGGTTGGGGACAGTCAGGGGCGCGAGTCAAGCTGGAGACAGGAACCACAGCCAGGTTTAGGAGCAGGAGCAGAGACGAGGTACACAGTCAGGAACAGGAGCACGGATGGGCCAACTGGAATCTGGAAGCACTCCCACTCCCCAGGAGGGGAGAGGGATAGAGGGACAATACATGAATCGTACTGCACCAAACAGAGGCATGGAGAACTAAATGATGAATGATGATCACAGATAGAGAAGAGAGGAAGGGTAGAGGTAGATGAGAAAAGAAAAGTATTGGAAAAGGACAGAAAAGAGGACAGAGCCCCAGTGCACCATAGTTACCCCAGCTTCAACTTCTAGCAGCCTTTTAAAATAATAGTTATTGTTATTTAGTTTAATTTAAACAATTAACATTAAGTTAAATAATCTCTGAATACTAACTAGTCTGACAATAAGCCTGTCCAAAGAGGAATGTTTTCAGTCTAACTTTGAATGTAGAAACTGAATCTGCCTCTCTTACATGAGCTGGGAGTTTATTCCATAAGACAGGGGCTTGGTGGCTAAACGCTCTACCTCCAACTGTACTTTTACTAATTCTAGGAATCACAAGCAGCCCTGCATTTTGCGAGCGAAGTGCTCTGATTGGATGGTAAGGGACTATGAGGTCATTAATATAGGACGGGGCCATTCCATGTAACGCCTTATAGGTTAACAGGAGGATCTTGAACTTAATTCTAGAATCAACTGGGAGCCAATGGAGGGAAACTAACACAGGAGTGATGTGATCTCTTCTGCTAGTTCCTGCTAACAATCTAGCTGCTGCGTTCTGAACAAGCTGGAGACTTCTTAAGGAACTCTTAGGACACGCTGCTAACAAGGAGTTACAGTAATCCAGCCTCGACGTAACAAATGCATGGATGAGTTTTTCAGCATCACTCTTAGAAAGTATATTTCTGATCTTAGCAATGTTCCGCAGGTGAAAAAATGCAGTTCTACACGCCTGAGATATGTGAGCCTTAAATGATAAATCCTGGTCAAATAAGACCCCAAGGTTTCTAACTGTGGAATTGGGGGCTATACTTACACCATCCAGGGAGACTATCTGAGCAGACAGAGCATCTCTCAGATTCTTAGGACCTAGTATAATAACCTCAGTTTTTTCTGGGTTCAGGAGGAGGTAATTAATTGTCATCCAGGTCTTGATGTCACTGATGCAGGCGTTCAGTTCCTCTATATTGTCATTCTGGTCAGGTTTCATGGATAAATACAACTGAGTATCGTCGGCATAACAATGAAAATTAATGCTGTGTTTCCTGATTATGTTTCCTAGGGGTAGCATATATAGCGTAAACAGGATGGGTCCTAAGACTGAGCCCTGTGGGACTCCGTAGTTAACTCGAGTGTACTGAGAGGAATGTCCATTTACATTAACAAACTGATACCTATCTGACAGATAGGATTTAAACCACTGGAGAGCAGATCCTCTGATCCCTATGTCATGCTCTAATCTATGGAGTAAAATACTGTGGTCGATAGTGTCAAAAGCTGCACTGAGGTCTAACAGGACAAGAATAGAAAGTAGTCCCTTTTCTGAAGCTAATAACAAGTCATTAGAGACTCTAACTAGTGCGGTTTCCGTACTGTGGTGGGGTCTAAACCCCGACTGAAAGTCTTCAAAGTGGCTGTTGTCCTGTAGGTGGCAGTAAAGCTGCTTAACTACAACTCTTTCTAGGATTTTAGAAATAAAGGGCAGGTTTGATATTGGTCTATAGTTGGCCAAGATGTTAGGATCCAACCTGGGCTTTTTCAAAAGAGGTTTAACAACTGCGTATTTAAAAGACTGTGGCACGTAACCCGTTTCCAGAGAGGTATTTATCATTGTTAATATGGAATCATTAATTAGGGGAAAAGTTTCTTTAAACAGTCTAGTGGGAATTGGGTCTAACAGACACGTTGAGGATTTGGAGGACGTAATAATTGATGCCAATTCTAATTGATCCACAATAGTGAAGCAGTCTAATGTTACCGAGGTTTCTATGGATGCCTCCACTTCTACAGCTTCAGCCTGCTCTGGGCTGATAGAAGGAATAACTTGATTTAACTTATGTCTAATATTTGAGATTTTACTATCAAAAAATGTAAGAAAATCATCAGAGCTGAGAGAAACAGGAACATGTGGTTCTACTGAGCTCTGACTGCGAGTTAATTTAGCAACAGTGCTAAAAAGAAATCTAGGATTGTTTCCGTTCTCTGATATTAAGGTTGAATAGTACTGGCTTCTAGCTCTACGCAGAGCTTTTTTATAATTTAATAGGCTATGTTTCCAGATGTTCAGAGACTGCTCTGAACCGGAGCGGCGCCATTCTCTTTCTAACTTACGGGTTTCTTGTTTAAGAGAACGTGTTTCAGCGTTAAACCACGGTGCTACTCGGTTTTGTCTAACGAACTTAGGTTTCAGGGGGGCAACAACATCAAGTGTACTCCTGAGGGCTTGTAAGGCATCATTAACAAAGTGGTCATTTATACTAGGACTGATGCTATGGGAGCTGGACTCAGAGTATTTGCTCAGAATGTCACTAAGTACTGGCTGAACTGTGAGTTTAAACTCAGACACAGAACAGTCAGTTAAGGTTCTTCTAAGTTGTTTCTTATTCACTGGGGCAGTAGCACGTTCTAAAGTAAGCTGGAAGGTAATCATAAAGTGATCAGAAATGATGGGGTTAAGAGGAAGGACACTCAGCTGGCTGATCTCTATCCCATGGGTTAAAACGAGGTCCAGGGTGTGCTTATGACAGTGAGTGGGTTCATTTACACTTTGGGTGAAACCAACATCATCTAATAAAGCTGCAAAAGCCTTTCCTAGACAGTCACTGGGGTCATCAACATGAATATTAAAATCCCCTATTATTATAGTTTGATCAGAATCTAAGACAATAGTCGATAGGAAGTCGGAAATCTCAGTTAAAAATTCTGAATATGGGCCGGGGGGGCGATAAATAATTATGAATAAAACAGGTTTTCGAGTCTTCCTGTTTGGGTGATTTATAGACAATATGATACTTTCAAATGAATTATAAGTATTTTTAACTTTAGGGCTGAGAAGTAAGCTGTGATATTACTGCCAAACCACCTCCTTTCCCTGAAATTCTGGATTTCTGATAGTTAGCATAAGTGGGGGGGGTTGCTTCATTCAGTCTAACATAGTCATCCTGTTGGAGCCAAGTTTCTGTTAAGGCTAGTAAACTAAGGTTGTTATCAGTATCAGTGATTAACTCATTGACTAAGAGGGACTTAGAGGAAATGGATCGAATGTTTAATAAACCGCATTTAATGACATCATAATTGTGCTTGTGGGAACTGCTGTCTGTCACTTTAAGGTTTCTATGACGCGCTTTCATTTGTCTTTCATCACATAAGCTAAAGCTAGGACCTGCTTGACTTTCCCTGCATGGGTTTTGCACCAGCACTAAGGGAGGCTCAGAGGAGCGTTTTACACTGCTGCTCTGCGCCCGGGTCTCGTCTCTGGATTGTCAGGTTAACAGACTAAGGCTAGCAGAAATGTTTCTAGAAAGAAGAGCGGCACCATCCCGAGTGGGATGGACACCATCTCTCCGCATGAGACCGGGCTTCCCCCAAAACGCGCTCCAATTATCCACAAAACCAACGCCGTTTTCTGGGCACCATCTAGAAAGCCAGCGGTTGAATGATGAAAAGCGGCTGTACATTTCATCACTGACTAAGTTCGGCAGGGTACCAGAGAAAATTACAGTGTCGGACATCGTCTTAGCCAGTTTACACACCGAAGCTACGTTTAACTTAGCCACCTCTGATTGTCTCCGTCGGGCATCATTACCGCCTGCGTGAATCACGACTCGACGGAACCTGGACTTACTCTGAGCTAACATCCTAAGGTTCCCCTCGATGTCACCAACTCTGGCCCCCGGATAACACCTGACTGTAGCCGCTGGGAGCTCCACGTTTCTAACTTCAGAAGAGCCTATAACCAGAGTTGAGGGTTCAGCGGGTGTTTCGCTGAGGGGGGAGAACCTATTACTAACGTGGAGTCTCGGGTGCTCTAAGTTTTTGCGTTTAGCACTATGTTTCCTCCCAACCGGTGCAAACCCCTGACTGTCTCCCGGCTGCTGGGAGAACGCTGGGGTGCTAGCTAAATTAGCCCTGGTAGCGCGGCCCGCGCTACGAGTAACGACCTGGCTAGCCGGTTTAGCTTCCACTGTGCGGAGCCGCGCTTCTAACTGCTCAAGCCTGGCCTCCAAGTCTAACACAAGACTACACTTAACACATCTACCGCTATCTTCACTAAAGGAGGCAGGATCATCACTAAACATATGGCACATGGAGCAGGAAAGAGAGCGGGGAAAGGTGGAAGGAGAGGTGGCCATGCTAGGTTCTAAGCTAAGGCTAGCGGTGTTTAAAGAGAAGTGGTTTATTTAGCAAAATGAGAAAGTGAACAGCAAGCGGTTTAACAGTAGTGTGTCGCTACTAAAATGAGCTAGATGTGAATATTAACCCAGATAACCCTTAGAGTAAGCAAAACAAGAGAACAGTAGTCAAACACGAACAGTACTGGGAAAGGCTCACCCGGAAATGACGTCACAAGAAACCAAAACTCCGCACTGATCTGACCAAAACACTATGCAAAACTATAAAATGAAATAACTCGATAAGGGTGGGATTATATTGATTCGCTCTATTTCAAGCAATAGTCAAAGTCAAGCTCTACTTGACTTTAGTTAATAATCACAATATTCAATGAATCAAATGTGACATAAGTCTGTCTTTGTTTTTGTTTGTTTGTTTGTCTTATCTATGCATTTCATTAATTCTGTAATGTGCTTAATAAATCTGGGGGAATATTAATTTCATTGTCTACAATTAATGCTTGAAATCAATCAATCAATAAAACAAACTACTCAGCCAGAGCTATAAACTCATCTGTACAAAGTATTATTTTCCAGAAATCAAAGAACCCATGTTATTCTGTTGGGTTCTTTGGAACTGAGTTTCCTTTTCCACAATCAGACCTACATGGTCAACCTGGATGAAGGTGCTGCGCAGAAAGAAAGACACATTTTATTAATCTCCTCTCCACAAGGTAAAAAATAAAACTTAAAATAAATCTTTTTATATATTTGCAGCTTGCAGGAGCTTTTGATCATCCAGATACTGCAATAAAGGACAATTAAACCTTTTCTCTGTGTGTTCAGTTGGTTTAACTTTTCAAATCAGGAAGAAATTCAAACACTTTTAACAAAAAATTTAACAAAAGTTATTTTTCTGTTTGTTTCAAAACCCACTATAATGAAATTTGTGTTTTTTTTTATTAGTGTTTTAAAATGTTCTTGTGGAATTTTGCTAATGATGGTTATTAAAATCGTTGTGAATCAAAAAATTGAATTGAAAAAGATTCTGTTTGCAACGTAGAGTATATGCTGGACGGGCCACAAGCTCCCTGCTCCGCTCCATTCTAGACTCATGCTTTCCTCGTCAAAGCTGCTATCTGGCTCAAAACGGTGCTTGCAGCCCGTCCCAACCCCAACCCAACACTATTGGTGCAACAAGAAAGGCGAGCCACAGTCCAGTGTGGACCGCGATGCCAGCTCGGATGAGGAAAGCCAAGACGGAAATGGATCTATTCATCTACAAGTGGATGCATCGGAATGGAGCGTGTGGCACGCCCGCCGTATTTTCTGCGTCACGCATAAGCTCTTTTTCAAACTGCCTTTTTTTAATCTGCTCATGATTCACAACAATTTGAAGAAAGAAATACTCAAGAATACAATTACAGGCTTAATTTTCCTCAGATAAATGTCCTCAATCATCAGAAAAATGCCACAAAGATGTGTTAAAAACACCATTTTGATCCGAGTGCATCTTTAGAGTTACAGGTCGGTGGATCGATGGCCTCACATTGCTTCTTTATTGCTCAGACTCACCCTGCTGTGTCCTGACCTTCTCTTGACAAAGCACAGTCTCATTTCCACTAGATTTCCTCTGCTCATCTTTGCAGGTTGGAGAATCGGTTTCCAGGTTACTGTCACCACTTAATATACATCCTAAATCCCGACCCAACCCGCACTTTAGTAGTTTACCATGATTGGATTTATGATAAGGTCAGGAGTAATTACAAAATGCTTGCGTCTAAAGATAGATGGCGGTTTCTCTGGAAAACCCCTCATTTTGGCCTCCGCCGTCACCTCAGCAGCAACACTAACGGAGCTGCAGCTGAACCTGTGTTTGTCGCACCCTCATGCTCGGTTTCTCTTTAGGGAGGGAGTTCAAGCTCAGGTCAGGGTTCTTTAAGAGTTTTGGACAGAACCAACAAAAATGAGCAAAGCAGAGGAGCGCGGCGGAGCAGAGGTTAGTCAATTACAAGCCTCCACTCTGGTAACAAACTTCTATCAAGCTGAGTCTTGGCTCTGACCCGCCGTGAGCGGGGAAGAGGAGGGTGTAGGAAGAAAAACACTGCGAGTGCGTGAGACTGCAGACTGTATGTTTTTGACAAATGATTTGTGAGTTTATGGGAAACGAGAGCAAACAGCTGTGCAGAGGGACGCTCTCCCACCAGGACCATTAAAAAAAAAAGGTCCTGATTTGAGAAGGTTTTCCCCACATACTTCACTCCCCATGGTTCATCTCTGCACTGAAGATGGATGGTTCTAAATCAGCAGGTGGATCAGAACCATTAAGCAGAGATGATTATCATCTCCTCTGCTCTGCGTCTGACTGCTGTGCTGCAGAGGGACGCCGCTTCTCTGCAGGACCAAACACACGCATTTCGTCAGAGAAAACAGACAAAGCGGTTTCTCACTGTTCTTCAGCATATTGGATCTGTTTTTGCATGCCAGCACTGCTGCGTGGTTCCAATCAATTAACATGGCTTTGCGGGGAAGGAACATATCCCCGGGTGTTGAGAACGGGCTTTGTTTGGATGATCCCAACATTTTAGATCACAGAGAACACAGACTGGAGAAGATGAAACATCAACCGGCTCCAAAGTGCAAAGCTGAACTTTTCTGATTTGTTTTCCCCTGGTGAAAGAAAGAGAAATGTTTTTGTAGACGGTTTGGGAAAGAAGAGTGGAAGGAGTTATGCGTTGGAGGAGAAGTTTTCCTTAAGACCAAAGCTTCTTCAGCTGACCTACCTTCGCTTTTAGTAGCTTTCTTTAGCAGCAAGTATTTACCCGTGTCTATATTATTTTCCAGATTTGTCTCACTTGAAACGATTTTTTTCTTTCAGCAAATGGGAAAAATGGTAACAAAACATTGAAATGTTGCTTCACTTTTCATTGCAGCATTATGACAGAGTATTCAGGCCACAGTGAGAATAAACAAATGAGAATAAAGTCATAAAGTTATGTGGAAAAAAAGTCAACGTTTTGCGAAAACAAAGTTATCATTTCACAAGTTACAAATAAAAAATGTAGAAATAAAATTCATAGATTTATGAGAAGTAAAGGAACCAATGTCGTGTTTCAGTATGAGAGACGTAGAGCGCGTTGTAAGCAGTCAGTTCAGAGTTGGTTTTACAAATAAGGAAGCACTAATGCCGAATCCGAATCCTTCTCCTACCCCACGGCTTCTCCCTGCCCCCACATTTAACGGGCAGTTATGGTAAAATAGTGTCTTCCAATTCGGACGTTACTCCCGCTTGATGACGTCATCAAAAGTCACCGGTCAGCTACGTTAGCGCAGAGCTAGCGTTCGGAAAATACATAACCACATCGGTTTTATAACTTTAAAAATGTTGAGCTAAAACAAAAATTTACATTTAAATGTCAACTTCTGTGCGTCAGAGCACCAGAAGCAAAATGCTTCTGCTCACGGACACGCTCGCTCTGTGATTTTGATTTCAGATGTGTCAGGCCGCAGACCTTCCAGAAAGTTCCTCTTTTGTTTCATCAGAACAATTGTCCATAGTTTTGGGGATGATCCGGATGTTTCTCCGTGTTCCCTTCGCTCCACAGTGTCTTTCTCCTTGAACTCTTTCATGGATCCATTTTTGTCCAGGAATCTCTTTCTGACGGTTGGATCATGAACTCCGCCCTGAACAGAGTCAAGTGAGGTCAGCCCTTCTTCTGCATCTCCTTTCAATGACCTCCTAGATGAGTTTCTGCAGTTGGATGCTCTCAGCTGAGAAGCAGGTTCTCCTATGTTCCACGTGTGGATGATGGTTGTTGAGGACCGACACACGTCAGTGACTTGGTTCTGAAGTTCTTCAGATGCATCCAAACAAGCTTCTTCTCACGATCTTTAGCTGCTTCACCACTTCTAGGTCTGAGTATAATCAGATATAGCTATAGCAATAAAAAACAACAACAAAACAACATATACCTAAATTTCTAAAACATAATGTACCAAAGCACAATTGAGTAAATGTTTAGTGAGATGACGATTTCTTCAACACTGAATGCCTTGTAGAAAAATTCTTCTTTATAACCTGCATTTTGTATGTTTTCTGTTGTCATTTGAGAAATATTTGTTTTATGGTTAGAACTTTAAAAGTGTAACACATTTGCTGTAAAAGGCACATCCACCTCCTGGATGAAAACAGCTGTAAAGCTCACTACATGGAATAATTGACAGATGATTCAGACGTTTCTTTTTTTGGATTCAGGATGTTTGATTTCATTATTATTTTTTATTAATTATTGATGGTATCAATTATAGTCATTGGGTGATTTGTTAAGTTTTTCTCACAACAATAAAAATGCAAAAATATTGACATGAGTGTTTAGGGGGAAAAAAAGCACCTTATTTACCTTCTGTCTCATTTTTAATCCAAACGTGGTGCAAATGTATTAAAAAGATTGACTTATCAACTAATTTAGAATTTTTTTCAATAGAGCATACAAGTTTTTTAAAAAGAGAATACCAATAGATGAGTTTTTGTCACCATAAAGTTAGAAAACAATTAGCAACCTTTCCCGCCAAAAAGTGTTTAATTCATGGAAGCAGCCATTTTGAAACGAGCCCTTCTACAGTCCCTAGTGGACGGACGTGGAACTACAGGACAGAAACCATGGACAAAGTTTTATATAAAGGGCTTTTAAGGAAGGTTTGGATCATGTGAATGAGATAGTCGTCTCCGACATGAGCTTAAAAAATATGACAGGAATTTTTTATAAGGACTTAACTAGATAACAACAATAAATAGTTTTGGCAAAACTGTGGTATGAATGTTGCTAGCCATGCTCCTAGTGATTACTGAACTGATTTTTAATGTCTCTAAGCTCTTCAAAGATAAGATTTAAAGTGGTCGCTCTTCAGTGAACCTCTGACGTATTTTCAGCAGAAGCTTTGTCCTCCTTATCTCCCTCATTCTCCAGAATCAACCGCCTACAAAGAGACGTTTTGTTGAGGTCAACTCAAGTCTTTCATGGGATGAAAATTGCTCTCAGCAGGTGTCTCGATATGGTCTTTAACGCTCCTCAAAACTATCTCAAAATCTGCAGAGATTTGTGCAAAAGCGTTTGTAGGAGCTGAAAAATAAATGTCTTTTCGAGCATCATTTAAACAGCAGCAGCCCACGCTGTCTCCACCCAGAGGTGCTTATTTTTTGGAGCTGCCTGACTTACTGCAGGGCATCCCTAATTAAGGAGGTTTGCAACATTTTTGCACGGCATTTGTTATCTGAAATGTTTGTGAGTCTCCGTTTGTGCGGCTCTGCAGGTATGCGAGGCAGAGGTTTCTGCAGATCCAAGAATGCGTTTAAAAGTCTTATCATAATTACGGTGGAGAGTCATTGGACGGGTCACTAACCTGCACATGTCAGACTGAAACACTCACTTTGGGGTTTTTTCCCCACTTTTCCACTGCTCCTTTGTCTTGGTTTCTGTTAATTATATTATATTTTTTTTTAACAAAGTTCAGAAGAAGTTCTGGGCTGGGGTTTTAATGTTAGTGATGTTAAAGCTTGCAGTTCTTCGTCTTTGTGCTCTAACGGCGCCATCTTGTGTTTCAGCACCAAAACTGTACATGAAGAATAGATGTTTGAACTTTAGAAGCTTTACTTTTAGCCAAAAATGCAGCTTTAGGTCAAAGCTGAAGTGAGTTTGCCCTGTAGCACATTCACATGCAGGTTTGGGGGGCGTATTTCTCTATTTTTGCCTGGTGGGGTGCTTAATAACCACAGTGGGTGTGCAGGCGGAGAGCGTGTGAATTTCAAACTGTTTGTTATCTCAGTGGAGGAGTCCTCTCCAACGCCTGGGCGGAAGCAGCAGACAGCGGTGGCTCTCATGCAGATCTCTGGCAGCCGAGTTTTCACCACCCAAGAGACACAGGTTTTAAAAAATAATTAAAAATAATAGGGAGGCTATGGAGATAACTAAACCTTCAATCATATTTAATCTACGGCATTACTGTTGTGTGACTTTTTACACTAAAAAATAGTATTATGAATGTAAAAAACAATCCTTTTTTGGAGCACAGCTGATCACATTATTGTTGTTCCGATCAGATTTAATTCTGCCTCTAATCTTACCGTTCCATTTTCCTTTGACATTCAGATGATCCCATTTGATTTTATCAAAACAATATTTGGGGAAAAAGAGCTCCTGCTGCTACCATAATTCTAAATCTGAATCAAATCTCAAACCGGAAGTTTTTTTCTTCAAGTTTTTGTCATTTTTACCGCAAACAATATCTCTAATAAAACCCAAATAAAAACACATGTACTTCTTCATTGAAATAAGAATCTTCAAACTTATAATAAACTGTACATTATGTTCATTTGTTAATGCAAACAGCAGTTTTACTGTCTCCTCTTTTACATTTTTTATGTTCTTCTAAATAAGCAGCCATATCTTAAATTAACAGCCTCACAATTAAGCTACCATTTTCAAATTATTTTTCTCTGCTTCTGTACTTGCATCTTCATAAAAATATCAAAAGTTGCATGTTTTGACAAGAAAAATGAAAAAACAAACAAACAATGATGTCTGTAGTTTACAGATTACAACCTAAAAGAATGGTACAGGAGAACTTACAGAAGAAAACGACAAACTATGAACCATCACAAAGAAGAACCTATTGCAGTAACACAACCCCCCCTGAAAAAAACAAACAAAAGACAAGCAGAATTCAAATTTTATTATATGCTCTTAAAATTCCGGAGCTAAACACCAAGTCATTTTTTGTTTTCTATATCTTCTGCATCCCATGGAAGTTTTTGTTAACAGTTTTTTTTGGCAACAAATGCCAGCAAATTAAAAGAAGAATGTAATATTATAGATTTTATCAATTCTACGTCAAAGTGAGTAACTTTAGGGAGATATTCTATAATTATTTTGTTTTCTATATTTAAGAGTTAATCATCCTGATGGGTCAGAGGGTTTCAGAAATCTCAGATGTTCAGCTAATCTAATTCACAGAAGCTGTGATGAGCTTCTGGGTTAGAGAATAAAGACTGCCTTTGTTTTATGTTCTCACTGCCTTCATGTAAAAAGAACTTATTTTTATTTTACAGCAAACATTTTCGTTTGTCGTCTTGTTTTTTATTCGGCTTCTTTGAGCCGAATAAAAAACTGTCATGAAATGAAGGTGGAGATGGATCCAAATACGGAAAAAAACTAAAACTGGTGGCTAAAAACTAAAAAGAAAAAAATGACAAAGCTAAAAATGAGGTAGACTTTTAAAATACTGACAGAAACTGGTACTTTGGAGACCTTCAAGGCTGAAAACATGGAGGATCTAACAATCTGACTGAATCACCAGTTGAAATTCACTGAGGGAACAAATGAACTAGGAAGAAGCTGCTCTGAATTCAGGAGATCTTGATCATGACGAGCCAAACTACCAAACAGAATAATTATTAATAGACAGTAATCAGTTTTAATCAATTAGTTAGATATCATTAAGTTACCTTCAGAGACATGTGTATTCCTGCGAGTAGTTACACTACCTTTTTTTAGTCATTTTTCAGAAAATTCTCACATTTTATACAATTATTTTTAGGGGGTGTAATGATTTGAATCATATCATAATTTGTGGTGGACGATCTAATTCACGGACCTAAAATGGATCCAGGAAATCTTTGGCCAAAACTTAAACCAATGTGACTCAGACAGAAATTCCTGCTACTGAACAGTGAAGTTTTCCGGATTCCTGTGTAAATTCAATATGTGTAAAAACAAACAAATAAACAAGAATTAATCACATTTTAGTTTCCTAAAGTTAGCGGCTGGGTAGCTCGGTTGGTAAGGTGAGCGGCTACCACGCAGGAATCCAGGAGGGGAATAAACAATGGTACTGAGTCAATTACCATATCAATGGCGAGCAATTAACACCACCCAGTGAGGGCCCTTAGTGCTACTGCCTCCCGAACGCAGTTAGGCTGCAGCTCACCGCTCCCCCAGGGGATGGGTCAAATGCGGAGACGAATTTCCCCATTGAGGGATCAATAAAGTACCAATTATTATTTATTGTTATTTCAGCCCACTGTTGTTTTTCCACATCCGAAGAATCCAAAAGGAACATTCTTAGAACATTCTAGCACACTTGATGGTCACATGACTTTATTCAAAGTCTTTCCACAAACTGGACAGGAATGATGGACTGATCCATTTTTGTTGACGTCACATGTTTTGTCCGCTGTGATGCACTTGGTCATTTTTTATGTTTTAGTAAAATAAACACTATGTCTCAATCCAGATTGTATTTTTCCAAGATCAATTCTAATCAATGCATTTTATTTGAAAACAATCTTAATTTCAAGCCAATAAATCTGAGGTCTTTTCTTATACATTTTTTAACTACTTACTGAATTACTTCATTTATTTCTCTCTCTTGATAATATGGAGACACAGATGTGTGCTTCCATCACCAATAGAATTGAGTTTTGTTCCGTCCTGCTGCCTGGTCTTCCAAAAAATAGGATCAAGAACCTTCAGCTTCCCTGGAATTCTGCTGCATGAGTTCTAACTAAGACCAGGAGGCAAACTCACATCCCCCCGGTTTTAAGATCACTGCATGGGCTCCCTATGTGCGTCAGTGTTGAATTGAATATACTTTTAATACTATTTAAACCTCTTAACCATCTCGCACCTTCTGAGCTGTCAGGTTTTTTTTTAAATAAAATGGGAACTCTTGTGGATCCTGAGATCTGCTGACCATTCAGACTGTAAAACCCAATACTTACAGAGCGGCATCTTTTTTTATAGAACAGGACCTGAGAGCCGCAGAGAGCATAGACATTTTTAAGAAAGGACTTAAGACCCACCTCTTTCTTTCTTCTTTTCTGACCGACTGACACTGGATTGTTACTAAGTCATTGTAATATTCCTTATCTTTAATGTTTTAGCGTTTAATTGTTTATTGTTTAACCCTCTATTTTTTAAATTGATTGACTTTTTTTCAAGTATTTATTCGGATCTACAGCCTTTTGCAATATCAGGTAAGAAAAGAGCCATTTCATTAGATGTTGATGTAATTTGATTAGCAAGTAGCACCGCTCCTACTTTAGTACCTTTTAGTATATTTTGCAAACTGCTCACTTCTGAAACTTTAACATCAAACCAACTAACCACAACTGAAAACATCTGAAATAACTAAATCAAAAGCCCAGATCCCAAAGCCAGCCTGAGGATGAATCTTTTTTAAGAAGCTAAACTTCTTCAAAACATACTTTTGGGGTCAAACAAAAGGTAGGCACCGTGGGATATCGCTGATTATATGATGGCGTTTGTCTATTATTTCAACCGAAAGTTATTTGGCATGAAATGATGCTTGATATGATCATAATACTTTTATTAGTATGCATTTAAAAAAAACATCCAATCCACCTTTTCTGAACTAACTATTTACCTAATTTGTGTTTTGATTTCTAAAGCATGAGAAGTTTTTTTTAAATTGTTTTTTCTTTTTAAATTGTTGTTGTGATCTTTAATATGTTTTTGCGTTGAGTGATTTGCACATCCGGGCTCCACAGCAAGAAAGGCTTTGCTTCCAGCATCCTGCAGTCATCGGCCTGGTGACTGCAGGAAGTAAAGCCATCCTCACTGAGGGGATCTCTTCAGGAGTGCAGCCACTGTGCTAAGGTACATGAAGACTGGAAGGGCTCGGGGCTTTATCTGCACACGTTTATCGGGATTAGCATGCCACTCAGCTCAGCTTCAGAAACTACTTTCTGCAAGATAGTTCAAGCCGCAGACGTGTTTTGTTGTACAGTAAATGTCACTTGCAGGGACCCGAGGCAAACTTTGCTTAAAAAAGGCAAAGACGTGATGTTGTGCTCAAAAATGGACTATTAAATCTCTTAGCACCAGCAGCCTTGTTGGGTGGGCTGTGCATCAGAGCCAGCACCTCCAGGGCAGGTATTAGAAGATTCCCGTCTCTTCCAAACATATAGCCCACATTCATGCAAATATGCACGTCTGCATTTTGAGAATGTGATCAATTATACTTTTAGTGCATATTTCCTCGGTAAAAGAAGCGAGATTGCTTCATTTTACAGTTTGCTCGGTGTGGCTTTCTCCCACTCCTTGTAATTACAGTCATCTGTGTCAGAAGAAGCTCCGCTCTCAGCTGATCTCTGCATGCTCCGCGTTTGCAACATGTCACTGCTGAGTTGGTGAAGGATTGCAGGAGAGTTCACTGCAGATTGAGGGGCTCGATGGTGTCGGGTTACCTGGAGGTTCCTTGCTTGTGTCTCCTTCTTGCTTTCACTATCTCCATCTCTGAGTCTTCATTAATCTTCCCTCCCGTGTTGCTGCTCTCCCCTCAGAGGCCCGTCCATTTTTCAGCAACTATCTCCTGCTTGTTCTTGCATTATTGCAAGTAAACACACACTTTTGCTCTTAAAACATTCGACCACCGGGACTCCTCTGCTGTACATGATGGGTAATGACAGGAAAGCATTTACTGTACACGCATTTACAGAGACAACCCTTCATTAAAGCTCTGTGTGAGGCTGTGTTCCGCATGAGAAGGCACACTTAAAGCAATCAACAAAGGTGGAGGCATGAACATCTTTTGCAGGTCGGATGCAGTTCACAGGCACCGGGGAATCATGGAAAAATAGAGCCAATAAATCCCGGCCACACACTCTGACCGACAAAGTCACACACAGCAAAAAAGACACACAGCCATCGCACTGCAAACTATATTTATACTCCAATAAATCTATCTGCTCCTCTGTCTATTTGTTCTGGCTTTGCCCGTAAGACAGCACACAGGTTAAAGTGAAGAGCAGAGGAGGTTCAGGGGGCAGGAGGAGTCAAGAGGCCTGTGGCGTTTTCCTCCAGTGGCCCACCTCCCCACACCAACGCGCACCAACAAATTCTTGGAAAATACGAACTTGTGTCAACTTGTGCGGCTCCAACTAATGCAACCCCGCCCACCGGGTCCCTTCATCTCTGCGGCATAAACATGAGAAAACGATAGACCCCCCCCCCTGAATTCCACAAAGACGCTGTTTGACATGTTAGTTCTGTACAATAATATTTTGTGGAGAAATTTTCCTCAAGTCCACGTTTAGTAAACACTTTAACCTCTACCCAGGCTGTACGGGAAATTGAGAAAACGTCAAGCCAGCGACGCATACAAAGCATGATGGAGTATGGATACGCAGAGCAGCAAACAAACAGGAAAAGCTCGGTTTTGTTTGCAAAGATTCTCATCCAAACAAAACACGGTCTGGAGGATACGTGATACGGATGCAGACGCCGCAGAAAGAAGCCGCAGTGTGCCACAAACGGACACATGAATCCACGTGTGAACGACCACTCTGTTAAAACATCTCTGAAGCTTGAAGTCTGCGGGTGAAAAATGGGCAAACCTGTACAGGCCACACAAGGTTGTAGGTCGCTCAGAGAGCCAGTAGAGAAAATTCCCATCTACATTCTTTCTACGGCCATGCTGTATACAAATGGCTGCAAACGAAGAGCCCGAAAACAGACTTAAAAACTTTTGTGGAACTTACATTAATCTCATGAATACTCTACGATACATTTACCACATGCAGGATAATGGTACGTTCTGTTTTCATGATGTCCCTTGAGTCGACTATAAGAGCATCAGGAGAACTTCAAGACACACCTGCGCTCATCTTAAGGTGCGTCCGCTCCTCTGTACCCCCCTCCGTGGGCCCAGACAGCACAAAAACCTGCAGCACAAGAACATGTGACTAAAGCTTAAGCTAGAACACAAATAGAGAAAATCAAAATAGCTTCATGTTTGACATGGGGGACAGCAGGCACCACCCACTTTTATCAAGGCATCTGATTGGCTAGTTTAGCTTCAATAACCATCCACCCATCTTCTTCTGCTAACTTGAATAACTTGCACTAATAATGAGGAAAAAAAAGTATTTGCAAGAACATGTAAAAAAAGAAAAAGGTATCAGAGCAAGAAAGGTTATTCTGACCAAAAGAATGACTGATTGTTGTGGTTTATGGAGGTTTATGGGATTTTGGCTCATTGGAAACAACGGGTACTTCCCGTTTGGACTGCCGGCGGGTGGAGGGGCCACTCAGTTCAGTTCTCATATACAGTCAATGGACTAAACCAAACTCACACCTCAGTTATTCAAATAATCTTGTAGTAGCCAAACCCGGCTCCTTATTTTCCAGCAGGAACCTCAAATATGGACTGAATTTCTCTTCGTTTTGTGGAGATTCGCACACGTGTCTTTTTTTTTTCAGATGCAACAAACCACCTCAGCCCAAAAGTGGGAAAACCCAAACCATAACACCAGCATTACCTTCTAACACAGATGGATGAAGTTTTATGTTGCAGTGTTTGCTTTTATCTAAACAATTCTTCTCCTTTACCCAGAACCAGTTCTATTTTTGTCAAATCTTTCCTCAAAACATTTTTCAAAGCGCCCTCTGTTTTGTCCAGACTGCTGTGGAGCAGCTGCCCCCCTTTAGAAAGCTCGGACCTCTGGGTAGTTAAGAGTCAACTCCTTAAAAAATCTACCAACACCCAAAAGAGTGATGGTTTTTCTCTCTTTACCTGCCTAAAAACCAACAACCGATAAATTCGGAACACTTACATTTTCCAGTAATCCCATTTTTTTGTATAATAAACATTTTAAAAACGTGTTTAAGAAACCTAAATCCCTGATTTTACAATTTTCTTCATTCAGATGACAGAAAAGTTGGCATACAGGGCTAAAAAATAAACAGTAAAGAAATGGAAAAATGCATTTGTTTTCCTTTTTTTGTGCTCTTTTTTCAATATTTATGTTTTTTATGTAGGCAAACTGTACAGTTTGTAAAGTAATATTTACATAAGAAGGAACCTATATAAAAACACATGGAGAAAAACAACATTTAAGAAGAAATATAGGCCTACTGTGACCCAGCAACATTTTTAAACAGCTTTTTCTAGTCACAAGTTACTTCCTCCAAGTTAGGGGTGGGGAAAAAAAGTGAAAAAAAAAAAAAAAAAAAGAAAAATTCCTTCCTGGTGTGTCCAGGTGTACTCCACCTCTGCCTTTTGCCCTCCCGTGACCCTGACTCAGGTGTAGATGGTAGAAAGTGGCTGAATGGATGGATGAACATGTCTAAACCAATACAGATAAAATAGCTGACTGAATTTTTCTCTAGGTAAGCTGCATGCCCTAACTGCAACAAATGAAACCTTCTTGCTGTACCATGATGGTTATGCTGCTTCCAGACAGACGTATTTTCATATTGGAGCGTTTAACCAATCACATTTCAGCTGTCCTTTGTTGTCAGGAAGGGTCAGAGCTAATTAGGCCTTCACTATCAGTTCTGAAGGCCTTCTAATGTGAAATCAATGTCGGTCATTCATTTCCTTCAACCAATCAGATTCTGAGTTGGCGTCAGCAGGGCCTTCTAGCAGGCTTAGGCACCGTCACAGTATTCAGACCTTCTGGTTGGACAGAAGCTTCAGGAAGTCACATGCAGCCTTGTCCAGTGTGACACAGAGCCACGGAGCACTTTTTGATCCGTCTCAGTTAAAAACAGGGCTGACTGTAATGTACGCCATGGAGGATTTAGCAGGAAAATCTCCCACTGATGTCCTCGACTTGAAGTTAAATAGATGAGTTAAATCATGAAGCAGCTTTGAAGGTTTGTGTGTTTGGTGCTGACCGTCCCCATCTGTGTCTGTCCAGCATTTTCAGCTCTAAAGTGAATTCAAACCTACACAGAAACACAACCGGACAGACTGGACTCTCAGCACTGGCCTTGATGGAATAGAAAAGGACTTCTTGACGGAACTGAAGAATGATGATCTACATGACAGGGGGATTCACTGATTTTGAGGAGAGAGAGGAGGAGGGATTTTGTCTTCAAAACACGATTTTTTTTGATGAGTGAAATGATAAATGTCATAATAAATAATATTCCAAATTGATGTAGTTATTTTCAATGTTTTTTGCTGGACGTAGTTGCGTAGTTTTTTACTGTTGTGTTTTTAGAGGCATTTATTGTGGCTACAAGAATTTCAATATACAATGCAAAGTTCGTTTTATGGTAATGGCATGGTAAAATTATTTAATGGGGGGTTGAGTGATTCAGACGTAGCACTGCTGAAGGCTCAGGTGTGTAATGCACAGACCGCCACTGGGTTCAAATCTTAATTTACAAGTCCCAACCTTGACTTACAAGTCCTAGTACAGCTTAGTCTCAATTTTTAAAGTCGTGGTTGTGCCAAAAGTTACTCTGGTCACAACAAAATGTTGGTACTCAAATGCATTTGGGTTTATTGGCAGCAACACATGTAGTTTGGCATCATAGCTTCTTAAGTCTGTACTGAATTCAGGGTTAGAGGAAAGTTTTTAATTCATCCAATGAATTCAATTGTCTAATATCACCCATCACCCAAGCTCGGTCACCCTGAGAGAGCTTGGAGTAGAGCCGCTTCTCCTCCACATCGAGAGGAGTTGGCTCTGCACGTGGTCCAGATGCTTCCCTTGGGAGGTGTTCCGGGCATGTCCCACTGTGCAGAGGCCCTGGGGAAGACACAGGACACTGGAGAGACTATGTCTCTCAGCTGGCTGGGAACGTCTCAGGAGCTGGAGGAAGGGGCTGGGGAGAAGGAAAGTCTGGGCATCTTTGCTTAGACTGCTGCCCCCTGTGACCCAGATGAGTGGAAGATGGTTGATCAATGATTGAAGGTACACACACATTTCCACATCCTGGAGTTGGAAAAAAAACACAGTAAACTTGTGCTTTGAATAATACACCAATCCAGGCTTATGGCGAAGCACTGATGCAGGTTTGACTGTCGGTTTGTTATCATGGTCCAGACATGACATCTTGCTCACCTGGACAACTCCATTTATATAAAGTCTTAGTTTGCACCTGTACAAGTTTAACAGGTTTTTGGGTTATCTGGGTCCATGGTGGATTGTAGAGATGAGCGTTGCTTAAGGACAAGTGTATCTTGCAGTTTCCTTGTGGCTCCTACATGAAGTATGCAAATGGAATTTGGACGCACTTACGGCGTAAAGGTGATTCTGTCGTACAGTGTCCGTTCTTCACACTCTAGTTGTTAAACATGAAATGTTCAGGAGGTGTTAGTACTGGCCCCTTACTGACCACCTGAATGGTGCACACAGTGGCTTGATACGTCAGTGCTCATAGGACGCCTGTTAAATGTCCACACAATCTATGCTCTGATTGGTTTATTTCCTGATTCCTAATGGTCAGGCTGCAGGGAAGGAGTGCACTAATGCAAAGCAGCGATGAGCCCTGGTTTGGGGGGGGTGTTGAAAAAAGGAAAGGTTTGCCCATTTTCCGCCCACAGACAGCCCGCATCCACCCGTATGGGATGGTTGGGACTAAGGCTTCAAAAAGGTAGACCTGGTTGTTCAAATCAAGTTGTACATAAAATGAAGGGGCTCTTGACACAAATCACACATTTCTATGAGTGTTTTACATAATGCTTTGAATATTACGCCCTTTTTTGGCATTAAAAAAAGCTTTCATTTAATTTCAAAGTATCTGCTGGTGAGGACGTCTACAGAAGCTGCCGTTATCCATCAGCTTCTGAGAGAAATAGCCAAGAGAAGTTTAGCAAAGAAACGCTTAATCAGCAACATTGAGTAGTTTTAGTGGAAAAAGCTAAATGTGAGCCAATAGAGACACAGGATTCATCTTAAAGATCTGTATTTCTGTAATTAAATGAAACCAGTTTCTGATTATTGGTGATCAAAAACAGGACTGTTGGTAACTGTGCAAACATACATGTCAGCCTATCAGGAAAGTATCCCTAACATCCAGTAGGTAGAAAACAACGTCCAGAAGGACTTTAAATAACAAACAGTACAAAAACAGAGTAACCGCTGGTGTTTCCATCTGTTCGTGAAATCCGGCAGAGCGGTTGGCGTTTAGATCCACACAAAGTCCTGCTGCTGAAGTGGAAGGAGACTTCGTGAAAATGGTCACTTTGGATCAAAAAGGAGCTTTTGTTGGGTCTTTGGTTTAAAAGTGAAAGAAAACAGAAAATGCATCTTTGGTTTTCTGTTAAAAAGCCATCAGCGAGTGAAAATGTTTCAAATCAAAGTCTTGGGGGTGACAAAACCTAAAGCAGTCAAGTCCCTTCTCTTATGCAAAAGGCTAAGAAGAAGCAGATGACCAAAGTCATGTGATCAGTTCCTCAGTGACACAGATTCAGCTCCTTCCGTACCAAACACTTCTTGCACTGGACGACGCAACACCAATGGAAACGGCATAAGCAGTTTTCCTCAGACACCACAGTCTCCTCCCAATAGCCCCGCTCGCAGCACAACAAGTCGCAGCCGCTGATGTCCATGGCCGTGCTGTTGCACGTGCGCCCCCGTGTCCCCAGCGACCCCGTTTTACGATTGGCCGAGCAGAAATCCGGAGACTCGTCCGAGTAGATGAGATCCTGCTTGTCCGGCGGTTTTATGTTGTGGCCGACTGGGATGAGGGTCTTCCCGTCGTTGCTGCCCATCACCTTTGCCGCGCCGTTGAAGCGCTCCAGCAGGCGGTCGCCCACCTCACGGAAATGAGGCATCTTCTTCCAGCACGTGCGTAACGTGCACGAGCCCGACAGGCCGTGGCACTTGCACTCAGTTCGCATGTAGAGCTTGACTGCCTAGAGGGGGAGGAGAGGTGAAGGAGGGCACGGCAGGATTGATGAAACAGAGACAAACAACAAGAGCGTTAAGTATGAAGCCTGAAGTGAGACTCTTTTCACAAGTTCACTTCAAGAAAAAATATTATTGTGTTCCCATAAAAATGTGCACACACACAACCACACACAGACACACAAACACACACACATAGATAGACAGGTAAGATAAAGGCAGACGCTATTCTGAAGGAATTTTACCCAGCCCCCTTTCCCCTCCATGTTGCCTCTGGCCTTCCTACATCTAACAAGCCTTGACAACAGATCATTCACTTATACTGCACATAATTAACCCATAACACACACACCTGTCTGAGCAGACACACAATTTCTGTTTGCAAGCCAAGTGTGAACGCATCACTGCACGCTCTTTTCTCAACCTTCTGGGAATTTGTGCGCCGCTTTTTTTTCCCTTCTTCTGAAGTTTAAATGGTTTGTCGCTAATGCTACAATTGGACAGCATCCCAAAAATCCTCCTTTTTCTGTCTCCTCCTCTACCTTCCTTTGACCCCGGCCAAAGCGAACGTAAAGACTGCATCGGGCTCTTGTGCAACATTAGAGCGAGCGGGCAGCAACACGCCGAGGCCGAACAGCCACCAAAAAAACAAAAAAAGCTGAAGGGGTTCCTCTCTCTTCCTCTCTCCATCTTCACGGCGTGTTTTTGTCGGGACCTTAATTCCTTCTGTGTTTGAGCAGGTTATGAAGATGAAGCTAAAGCTGCAGAAGTGTCAGAACTTAACTGCCTGCAGGGCTTAAAAACATATTACAAGGCACACTTTGGTTTTTTTTGTTTTAGAAACCTGATTCTTGTTAGAATATCAGTTTACGACAAAGCAGAAATATGGCTGCAGGCCACGACTTTGGAATATTTCAGGAATTTTCCAAAGATTCCAAAGTAACATCTGTGCTTTTTTCCCCGATAGTGAAAAAAGGTCATTTCTAAAAAACCTTTTTGGCAGATTATTTTTGTATAAATGACACCTACCAGCCTCCCCGCCTCATTGTTGTGCAGATCAATGAGTGTCCTGATATCGCTTTTTCCCCGCCGTCTTCTCGCGTCCATAAACTGTTTGGACTTTTCGTAACCAAACTCCACGTCGTCTCCACAGCCCCCCCACTCCCACTTAACCCCATCCCGAGGTGAGGAAGACGTGGGCGGCCTCGGAGGCGCTCTGTTCCTGGTTGCTTCACAGCCGCACTGCAGAAGCTCTCCCATGCTGCAGGCCTGGGTCACGGCATGCGTCACGCCGGCCGCCGTGATGGCGTAGACGAATGCAGTCTCTCGGATATCTGCAGGAGGATTTAGAAAGACTTAATCACCACTGTGCACAAGGACTACATTCAATGCTCTGTTATGTAGTGACAGAATACATTTAGATGAATTAATTAAACATTTCTATTATTTTTATTTTAGAAGACTCACTGTTAGGTTTTTACTTTTGTAAAAAAAATATAAAAATCAATGCATCTGTCTCACAAAGTGAAACCTCTGCTTAAAAAAATGCAAACAATCCAAACAAGTTCAAGAAAAGATGAGAAACAACAACTCTGAGTCAGAAACACCTTTTGGACTTCATGGAACACAAGAGTTGTTGTTTGCAGGAAACCTAGAACAGAGCAGAACCGTCCAAGGACGATTAACTGAAATAACATCCAGGACGCCATCATAGAAGCAGGCGATGGAAAGAAGAGCAGCCTAGATTGACTCAGTAAAGGTCAAAGTTGTTTGGCTGCATCTAAAAGCTGTGTCTGGAAGGATTCTGTGGTTTAGTTTGGTTCTGTTCTTCCCGGTCATGTTTCTGGTTTCCTTTTTGTCAGTAACACCAGTTTAAGGTTCGTGATCCACAGCTGTATTCAGTTCAGTTAATTGTCTATTTAAATGTCTGGTTTTCTGTTCATCCTTGTCAGGTCGTCTGCTCTGTTCTGCTTTCCCACCTTTTTGTTGCTCCCATGGTAAGGCTGCACGATTTGAGGAAAACTTGCGATATGCGATATTAGAGATTCATATTGCGATAACTATATAATTTGCGGTATATAAACAAAAAAGGAAAACAACCAAAAACATCATTCCCATTTCATTGGAACAGTTTAAAAATTATACTCCAAATGATCCTCGTCGACGTAGGAGGCTCCATCTGATTGGTCAATAAACGTGAAGGGGTCCATCCAATTGGTCAGATGCATAAATGGATTTATTTGATTTGTTAAATACTTCAAGTTGCCATAAGATTGTTTTAGCACACTTAAGGTATCCATTTATTGCAATTTTTAACATCTTTTGCGATATGGATATTGCACGGCTTGATATTGCGATAACGATAAATTTGCAGTATACTGTGCAGACCTATCCCACGGTTTGCATGCCTGGTCTCCTGAGTTTTGGATCCTTCACCACCAGTTCCTGACAGTGTCACACAGCCATTACGTACATTTTGCCAGTTTTCCACGTATAAAATACAGGTCCTTCATCATACATGTGTGATATACATAATTCATAATTTTTTTGGTTTGCTTTCATCATTCATCAATGTACGTCGAGGGTTTTGACTGACAGGTCTTTATGTGAATTTCGTTGTTCAAAGATTTTGGTCGGTTGAGAATTACGCAGTTTATGCTCATTTTACATAGTTTATACGCAATTATTCTGTAAATCTTATGCAATTGTGCTGCATTTTTGCGAGATGCATACGCAAAATTGTGGCTTTCCGCGACCGTTTCTCATATGACTTATGGACTAAAATTGGTTTGTGGGAGAGTTCAAAGAGAGACACTGCTGAGTGAAAGAGGGCAAAGAAACACTTGGATTTTATTCCCAACACGTCTGGAAAAATATTCTCAGAGAAATTTTTAGAAGGTTTGCCCCTTACATCAGGACACAGAGAACACTTCAGCAGCATGGTGGTGACAGTATGATGATTTGGAGCTGCTTTGCAGCCCCTGGACCTGTGGACATTTTGTTATAATCCATAAAACCATAAAATTCCATTTGATACTAGAAAATCAGCGGATGACTTGAAAAAGCTTTTGGGTTCCGATGAACCATCTTTCAAACGCAGCAGAATGATCATCTCAGAGTATACCAGAACCCTCGTTAGGTTGTTTTCATGATTATCAAAGACCTTCATGTGCCTTTTTGCAAGACAACCCATAAACATATCTACATATGAACAATTCTGAATAAAATGGACATATAAATTTATAACTTTGAGAAACACTCTTTGACAGAGCTAACAAATAATGCCATTGGAGTTCAAGAACTTTCCTCAAAGAGAGGCGGGCAATTTATTCTTAATTTTAACTGGACTACAAATGTACAAAACATGCATACATACAATTTTATTTTGGGTAGTCAGTCTGAAATGCCGCCTCTGGGACAGGCTGGGGCTACAAGGTTGGATTAAACAGAAACAGAGCAAAAGTAAAAACTTGTTTTCCTTTATTTAAATGACGATTTTCAATCGTGTTTCGGGCAGATACTCGTAGCAGTGTACAGCTAATACCCTAGGGCGGTTCAGTCAATTAACTCACCTGCTCAGCGTCCTATTTAAGTCAGGTGCGCAGGCGTTCATTCTCTTTCTTACCTTCAGCACTCATTCTTCGCCCCACCCTCCTCCCCGGCTTCCACCTGTGGGCTCCGTAAAGGGGGGGTTTTGTTACCCGAAAGTTTTATGGAAATCTCTCATGGAATTGAACGGAGCCTTATGCCAAACCAAAAGATGTGAATGCCAACTAAAGTATGTGGAAAATGTCAAATAAATATTTCTTACTGCAAGAGTTGTCTGACTGAAATACAGAGCAAAAAAGATCCGACGTAAAAGGACAAAGCTCCTGAGCAGTTCAGACGCATTTTTGAAGATGTTGGGGGTTTAGCTGCGTTCAATAATAGATCCCAGGATAACAGGAGAAAAAATTGTGTCAATCTGTCCATCCAGGCATCGCCTCCTTAATCCAGCCAGTCAACGAGTCAGCTGCACTGCAACAGATAAAAGGACTTTCCTCTCCGTCCCGCTGCAGATCTGGCGTCCCGCGTGCTTCGCTCATGGAGCCGGGATGTCGGCCGGTCCTCCCTGCAGCGCTCACACTCACACATGTGCACCGACGTACACAGCACAGCTGATGGTTTATTTCGGGTGCAGAACTTAACGCTCCTGCCTCCAGGAATGTCCAACCACAACCGCAAATTGATTGTATGTCCTCCCTGGTGACTTTGGTGTCACTGCACGTCATTATTTTCAATTCTTGCAGCTTTTGTCTTTTCTATGAGGCCAGAGAATCTGGATTCTGGTTTGGAAATTAAACCACCATGAGGTACTAATATTCTTAGTGTTTGAATGGGACAGCCTTAAGTACAATTTATGTAAGCAACAGCTTAGAGCTGCAACACAACAACACTGCTCTGTCTACCCCAGGAGTCCCCAAATCCAAGCCTCGGGTCCTACATGTTTTCCAACCAACCTGCCGTTTGTAGCTCCTTATTGGCTGAACACACCTGATCCAGGTAATCAGGAGCAAATAAGTCAAGGTCTCTGGAAAACCAGCACTTTGAATACCAACTTTGAATAATTAGAGGTCAAATTTGTAAGCTTCACTTGTTTTTAGATTTACCTCACTAAAACACCAAAGGTCTGATAGATCGCTCAGTAATAAAGACGAATAGCAATTTCTGCCCAGAAGTTGAAGTTTTTCTTTGTGAGGCTTCAGTGTAGCTAAAATCCAGATCTTAAGTCCAAGACTCCAACTCTGGACAGAGGTTATGCCTCATCACAACTGCCCCTACGGGTGGATACAGGGTGTCTGTGGGCGTGCAAGTGGCCCCCACAAAATATCAAGCTTGTAGACCACTCGGAGAAACCGTGGAAAGAAAATGTTCATGCTCATTGTTTCTACGGGCATGCTGTGAGCGACAGGTCGTAGTGAACATTTATGCTGTGCAATAATCAAAGGAACAGTGGAATACTCCATAGGAATCATAATTTATCGCATTGATACGTCTCTTTTCATATCGCACTGTAAACGGCTGGCCAGAGACACAAATTTTGTTTTATCCCAGTGGTGAAAGGACAAATACACCCTGAATCCAAAATCCTACACACGTAAGTGTGACATAGGTGAGACACAGGTGTGTCATACAGATTTTACTTTTTTTTCCACCCCCCCCAAATCCTGTGAACTAGACAAGATGCCTATTAGTGCTGTTCATGTCATAAGTGTGACCTCCTTGTATGCAGCCCGGTTGGAGAAATGAGAAAATTAGACAGAGGGTGGTTTATGTGGACATCCTACGGGCACTTACATATCACATACACAATGCTGGGCCAGTACTTGCACCTTATTAATGACTAGACTGCAGCATAAAGAATGTCAGAAGTGTGTGAAACTTACATTATCCTTACAAATACTTCACAATACAGTTACAACACACACAACAATGGTACGTTCCATTTCCTTAAGGTGAGCCTCAATGGAACTTCAAGACCTCCTGATCTCCTCTTAAGAGGCAGACGATCATCTCTATGACCCTCCACGGGCCCAGACAACCCAACAACTCCCAACATCTGTACAGGTGCGTGTGGCTAAGGCTTTAGGTCTTTCTGGAGGATCCATCAACCTAAAGCTTTGCAACGGTAAATTTGCTACAGTGTGGTCATGTTATGTTTTTAGATAAATTTATTGCCATTTATTCAGGTTTTAACAATCATCAAATGCATATTCTTGTTTTTAATGACTTATGCACTTTCAATTACTTGTTTTGGTTGTAAATTTGATCACAGTAAATTATTGTTTTAATGTATGAGTGATGCACTGCCAATGACCCCTCTGTGAATTTTCTCTCTATCTGTATCTCTATCTATATCTATCGTTTGTGTGTTCTGCCCGGTCTGCTTTAGCCCCAGCTGCCCCTTCCCTTTCGTCCGGCCAGCATGTTTTATTTCTCCGTGGTGGAATGCGGCGTGTATGCAGTCACCGCCGTCACCACTGCCAATTTCATATCGCATGATTCAGTGAATGGGATTCATTAGCAATGAGAACACACAAAGAATGGGTGGCGTGCGACGAAACCTGCACACCCCAGCCGTGCCTTGATATCAATCCCAGCTGCACACCCTGTCACCATGAGATGTTTCCAGTGCGGGCAAACTTGTATATGTGTCCCTGCTTATATGAGTGGAAAATATTGTTCTCATTCAACATTCCACCACAGTTCTGCATGCCTTTTGTTTATGTGGACTTCATATATTGTGGTCTCTGGATGAGCCAGTTTTTGTAAACTGTTGAGCTGCACTCAGACGTATGTAGGAACATGAAGAGTAAAGTGAGCTCCAAATGCCCCATAGCGCTGCTCAAATGTACCTCAGCCCTTTTTTTTAATCCTGCAGGGCAGACATTCAGGAGCTGCAGTCCACCAAATTCAAAAGGAGTCATTAGAAAATATCCATACTTCTGAGTGGAACAACAACAGGAGAAGCACCTTTCAGAATCAGTTGATACGAGGCTGGTTCCCATTTTCCTCGCAGACATGAATTCCAAACAAATTCTCTTCCATGGTGGGTGTCTGGGCCTGTTTATGTCTGCTTCTAATTCCTTCTGCAGCATTCGTGTTCTTCTACATTGCTCCTCAACTTTCAGGCAAACAATGGGAGCAGGTGGGTTAAATCTCAGACAATGACCTTCTAAAATAATCAGCAAAAGATCATTAGGAGACATATTTTGGTGACGCCTTCAAAAGATGATGAATGCTTTTCATAATTACACTGCGCAGTCTGCTGGATGTGAAGGACGGTTAAAGCAAATCAATATTGAAGCAATTCAGAGTAAATTTATTCTGGCTGAAGGAGCTTGTCGTCGGTGTATCATGTAACCAAAAAACCCAGTTGACGTCCATTTATGAGGTTTCATGAATTTCACCTTTCATTTAGAATTTTTTTAATAATTGCTCAAAGAGTTAGTCGCTCAATCCTGATGATTTTAGGATCCCTAAACAAAACTTCTGTGATCCATTTTTTACAGATCCTCGTAAGTATGTCAGACAGACCTTTTTTTTGCTCAAAATCCCGGTTACTTAAAGTTCTACTTTAAGTAACACCAGTATCAAAAGTTTAATTTTGGCAGCAGATAAGCGTCACATCATTTAATGACATACATTTTACAAGGACTCTAAAGAAGGAGAGGGCATGGAGCCTGATTGCTTAAGTTTTGGATAAGCAAAGATAAAAGGACAAACTACTAGACACGGGGGTGGCAGGACAAACCACTCTTCCGGGAGGCAGATAGAGGGATGGGGAAAGACTGGAGATGCAACGGAGACAATGGAAACTAACTGACGGACTCCCCATGCAATGCAACAGAGTTGCACCGCAGACGGACTGGTGTAAAGTCGGGGTCACACCCCCAACCTGACATTACTGCTGCAACTAAAAATGGCAAGCAATACTGGCACTATCCAGCCGTATAGTTCTGAGCCAGATTCCAGTTCAGACTAGGAAAACCAAGACTTACATGAACCTATTTGTCTGCCAGTGGAAGCATCAGACTGCAGCGGAGCCCAGCAAGTTTTATTTGTCACAAGTACGAGCTTTTGCTACTGTTCCACAACAATTTGAATAAAGAAACACTCAGACTTGCCATTTTGAGCAAGAAATGCACCAAGAACATGTTAAAAATACCAAAAACATTATTTCCATAGGAGTGGGTCTTCAAGCATATTGAAAACACCCGTGTTGTCTTCCGTTTTCTGGCGCTCATTTGTGGCTGATCCATCATCGGTTACTGTTCTCCAGCTAAGAGCTTTGTCCATCTATTTGTGTAAATGTGAGGATACCAGTTTGGCCCCCTTGGTTTTATTTTGGTCACAAGTTGTGCCCCGGACCTTTATTTATAACAAGCCTCTACACTCTAAATCAAAATTTAAACCGGATGAAATCTGCGTACGTAAACTGTTAAAACGTCTGCATTGATGAAGGAAACAAAGCTGGTGAAAAAGACTCCCTCATTTGGGTTCTACGTTAATAGTAGCCATTTCGTTGAATAGAAATGCCTAAAGATGGCAGATTATTCTGAATTCAAAGTAAATTTGACAAAAAATGAACAAATGCGGAAATGAAGGATCTTATTTTTATTCAGTCGTGTCTCTATGAAACTACAAATGTTTTATTTAAGAACAAACTTCCACTTCAAACTTCTTGCATTAGAAATATTTTAATCAGACATAATGTGGTCCCAAATAAAGGGGAACCACTGCACTAAATCACAGAGCCGGAGGTAAAGACAGAGGCCCCGTTATTGTGACATTTACTGGTCCATGACAAACAGCTATTCTGAGGCGATCCAGGTAATTAGAGACAAAACTGCAAACTTAGGAGCACTTTGGCCTCGACACGAGACAAAGAGGGAATTTATGAGAGATTGTCTTCAACTGCTTACTTCTTACCTTTATCTTCTGTCTATTTTTCTTTCTTTCACAGTCTTTTCATTTAATTGTTATTCTTGGGTTGAACTAGAATAACTGAAGCTCTAATGGGACTGAATTAAGTTCCATGTTTGAAAGACCAAGTGTGTCCCTTCTTTTCTACTCTTCTTTCTAAGTAAAAACATATACAACTGAAGGCCGTGTCACACAGCCACTATGTACATTTTACGCAGAATACACATTGATAAAAATGGGTCGTATGTGAATACACATGGAAAAAGTGAGAAAAAGCCTTTACGTGACATTTTCACGGATGTATCACAAATGAACCACGTTAAAACCTTGCATCAGATTGACGTTCTGCCCTAAAACCCTGCAGTCTATTGATACAGATATTATTATTTGATCATGGTAGTATTTTATTTCAGACAAATACTTTATGGGAGAAAAAAGAAAAAAGATATCTGAAAGCCAGTGCAAAGATGTTTTATATTGACCAGTTTTATCACTACACCCACCATCTGCTAAAGTCCTGTTTACTCTCTATGGAGCACACAATTTCAGATGCACATATCAACTAATAAATACACATAGAACCATACAGTCACATTCAACACACATTCTCATGTGTAAACGCCAATTTGGTTAAAGCCCCACAGAAATCATATGATTATAAATATATTTAAAGATATTTCACAGATTATTTATATTTTGTACATCTACTTATTAATCATATTTCTATATTTTTTTTCTTAACATTCTTATGATTAGACATTCATTTAATTAACTGTTTTTTTTTCCACAGCCTTACTCCACATATGGATAAACAAAAATGTGTGCATGCCTTGTGTATAATAAATGTTTTTTTTTTCTTTTCAAAAAATAAATAAATGTACTTTTTAAAAATTCTTATTAGGTCAAGCCTAAAGTTTTTAATGGGCAATTCAGATGTTTTGTCAGTTTTTATGATGGATATTGTGATAGGATTAATTTCTTTTTTATATGAGGTGCAGCTGCAAACTGCAGACAGGACCCACTTAAAGCATTCAGGTTTGGCGCATGGAAAGAACAATGCAGGAGAATGCAGCAAGTTTTTCTTCTTATTGAGAGATTGTTCTGTGCACATCGTTGCGACAGATTTTGCACATTAATTTTCGGGCCATTTTTCAATTTCACTGCTTCCAAGTAAAAAGAATATTTGAGGAGAGAAAACACTGTATTTTATAATGTCTCTGATTCAGTACAAATGGTTCAGGGGAGTTTCAGCGTTTCTGATCATGCCGACTCGTCTCCACCAATAGTACATAGACACATGTTAAAAATCTGCACGAAAACAGGACGGAACCTAAAACAACCTAACCTCCTAACCAGAAAACAGCAGAGGAGTGAGAAAGAAACCAAAGCAACAGAAACCAGGCACTCAAATAAACTGAGGGACTAATTAACTGACGGAGTGCAGCTGTTACAGGTAAATTAGACCAGGTGTGAACATTTAGACAGACGAGAACCCCAAACAAAGGCTAAAAGATAAGAACATCAGATTGGATAATGGACAAACCCCCTTAACTTCTAAGCGAATTCATAATTTTGATGAGTTGGAGTCCAAAAAAAAAGATTACCACCCTTAAGGAATATGAGAATATCACAGTGGTCTAACAATTTCCAAACTTTCTGGTAATTTGCTAAGACACACTGAGCTGTAAAACACTTGTTTTGTGTGTGTGGGTTTGACATTATTTATTTTCTAACCTCTTTCTTTATCACTAACATAAAATATGACAACGACTTGTGACCCTGACCTCTAGCCTGATTCCAAGTGCCTAAACTCACTTTTGTGCTTGAAAAGATAAATATTATGAAATGTAGATGAGGCCTAATGTTCTTCCAGAGTATCTGTCAATCATAAGTTGTGAATTAGGGCTATTTCAGCATCTGTATGTCCATTAACCACAGCTTGGAATTAACAAAATAGTTAACCAAAAAATAATACTAGTAAAAGAGACATTTGTGGGTTTGTGTTTCATTAAAAAATGTATTTTTTAATTCAGTCATGGACAATGATGTAATGATGTAACTTTTTAAGATCGTTGTGAAATGAGTGCAACTCCCTCATATGGAGGAAAACAATTCCCCACCATCAGTCTGTTTCCCTAAATGTCAGAAGCAGGAAAGTGAACCTTTGGAATACAGGAGCCTCTTCTTATCACATCGACCAAAATGAATGTGGAAATACCCAAATGTTGCACTGGTTACTGGTTCTGTTTAAGTCACCGGCAAAAAAAAGTCCTGTCACATGATGTTTAAACAGAGGAAACGTCCCAGTTATCTATTTAGATTTTAACTTAAACTTTTGCTTTCGGAAAATGCTACCACTAAATAAACAAAAACGAATTCTAATTGAAAAAAGACCATTGATGCGATTAAAATATTTAGAAATGTTGTTACAATGCTTTATATTTCCCTGCGGTGGACTGATTCCACCCTACCTTCGTCCAACAGTAGCTGATGTAGGCGCCAGTGATCCAGTGAGTCCCGGAGGGATTGTGCGGCTTTGGAATATAGATAAATGTTTTCATTTGGAGTTCACTGAGACAGAAACTAAAGTGCAAAAAGAGCAGATTTGTTTCATGTTTGTGTCATGCCATGGATGTTTTAACTGGCCAGGAGTCTGCTGAAAAAAGCTTTGTTTTGACACGGTTCTTCAAAGATAAACAACCTTGGAGTGAAATTTAACGGAATATGTTGTAAAATAGTTTCAGTTTTTGTCTGTGTACAACGCCCCCCCCCCCAATAGACACATGCACACACATTTGTTTAGCCCAAGTTGATTTTTGTTTGTTTTATTTTTCAAGTCAATCAAACACAGGAGGAAGCCCCCAGCAGCTCGTATTAGACAGAAGTGAAGGGAATTTAAACGACGATGAACTTCGTGATCAAACAGAGACATAAAGGCTGCTGTAAGGACATTTATGTCATGATCAGATGGTCTTGCAACATAAAATTGCTTCTTTAACTCTTGCTTTCCTGAGATGTCATCGGCGACACCTAAATAGCACATATCTTGGCTGTACTGTAACTCTTTGTCTACGTGACCGACGTGAATCCGCTAAAGAAAAGCAGCTTTTCATAACAGCTTTGCGAAGCAATACACAAAAACTGTGCAAAGCCACTTTTCCTTGAGACAGAATCAGGTCATTTATGCTGACACTACTGTAAAGTGTTGCACATCAGCGCAATTTGCTGTTATTACATTAATTGTATTAAAGACTGAAGAGTTACTGTATTTGAAAGAACATCAAAACTGGAGCTAAAGATCCGGTATTAAAGGCATAAAGAGGTACTATACCCTCCTTCCTTTCCATTTCAGAGCTCTAACTAACAAATTCAAATCAAATGACATTCCAATACTGCAATCAAAAGCACTGGAAGTTAATAAGAACCAGAAGTTATTTTGGGTGTGATCTAAATGAATGCTTTAATAAAATATCAGTCAGATTTATTGACGGAGAGAGTTGATATAATGTAACATGTTTCTACAATGAACTGGGATATCTGTAAGTTCAGCCCCAGAAGAGACAAGTGGCTCCATAAAAATCTAATCACACAAGAGAAAAACCAACACAGTAATTGAAGAAGACCCAACCTTGACCCAATATCAGTTTTATTAGAGACTTCAAAGAGCTGGAGCAAGATGCTCGGAGATCTTAAGGGAGAAGCTAAGAGAAAAGCAATTTTAGCTAATCTTTTCAAGCGAGCCCAATCTCCTGAAGGGGAGAGTCAGTCAAGTGTGAATACGTCTGCTTTGAAACACAACAGCTGCCCTTGTCTGTTGAAGAGCCATCAGACGGGATCTGACCTCGGGGTTGATGTAAGACCTGCTGCAGACAAAAGGTAGGAAGGTAGGAAAGTGTTCGGGATCATTTTGTAAGTAATTTTACACAAGCCCTAAACAAAAGGTTTAGCAAAGATTAATACATAAAGGTATAAGATATAGTCGTCGATATACTTTAATCTAATGAATTAAAATACCATCAGACTTTTACAATGGCAGATAGAGAGAATTGACTATTTTTATTTTGGAAGCTCCCAACATGCCAATACAAGACAATTGTGCTGAATGGAAAGATGTTATGTCTCAAAGAAAGAGAAAAATCCTCCATTGCTGCTACAAGAGCCATTTTTTGGAGAGCAGCAGGCCTAAAAGGTCATGAATGACAATTCATGTTTTCTGCATCAAAACAAACAAGGTGAAGAGAATGTGTGGAAAAATCTTTAACTGTGTTCACTGAAATAAAGAGCTTGCATCCAAGCTGACAAGATGATGAGAAGATGATGAGAATTATCAGTGTGTAAATACTTTCAAATTGAAGATGTTCTGGTGCCTTCAGGGCTGCATTTATTCAAAGAAGAGCAGAAAAAAGTGTCTTTTTGAAGCAAATCCTCCTGGAAACTTCAAATCTACAGACAAAAGGGATTGATGTGTTGACATTGAGACAGCCGATGGGCCATTATGGCATGGCCATCCCAGACTTCACAACTGAAATACCTTTTTATTTGCAGCCTTGAGACCTGGACAAGCGCATTGTGTCAAGATCTAACTGAGCTACAAGCAACAACTGCTAAAAATACATTGGAAACAGCGTTTGTGAGCGAGTTCTTAAAATATTTCTTAAGTACAGATTGGACATACATGGATATACATAATAAAAGTGAGAAAAGTTGTGGTGAATGTGAAAGTTTCACAAACGTATCATGAATGAAACACGTTAAAACCGAAAGAAGTAGGAAATACCATGCAAAGAACACGTGAATCAACATATAACATGAACCATGCGCGATTATTGTGCTGTTTAAATTTAATTCATTAGTGATTTGTGTGTTAACTACGTAAGTTTAATGTGATATGTGCTCGAGAGCGGTCCGCTGCAGAAGAATCAACATACACCCCCAACACACTTGTGTGCGCTCCTTCCTCCTAGTCCTAGACACGCAGCGCACTCACACATACACACAGTCATTCTACAACACCTACATAGTTAGTTCATTAGTTAGATAGGTAGTAGTTAGTTGTTACTTTTATTTGTTAATAAAGAATACTGTGTTGGGGGATTTTTTGTTTCTTTTTTGGGGGGAGTGGGGGCTGCGGTTAACCGCCACACCGCACCCCCTGCTGGTTCATCACTGCGGTGATGAAAAATCGCACCGTCACAGCTCTAGATATGTGTGCCATAGACACGATAATAAAAGTTATGCACTGGTGGGACATGCATGAAAAGTCTGTTAGACATACATGGAACGGTTATGAAAAGCCACAAATTTGCGTATGCATCTCGCAAAAATGTGTATAAAATACATCAAATAAAAGTCTCAACTGACCAAAAATTTTGAACGCCTCAAAACTGAATTGATGTAAAGACTCATCAGTCGAAACCTTTGAAGGACAACTGTGCAAACGACAAATGACAAACACAAGAAACACTTATGAACTACATATGTCCTCCATGTATTATGACAGATCAATATTTCATACAGTAAAACTACACAAAATGTCAGTAGTAACTGTGTGGCATGGACTTAACATCCAGTAAGACAAAAAAGTACTTGGTCCGTGACCAATTGTGCAAGTTCTCGCACTTAAAATGATGAAAGTGGCCTATAACACATACAGAAACTAACTATGAGATACACAATGGGGGGACAGAATCCAGCATATCACATTTTTCAGATATTTCAAATCTAAAAGGGATCGCAAAATGATCACAAGAAGGATCAGCAAATCCCAGAACCACCTGCAGAGAGCTGGGACCAAAGTAACAACGGCTACTATCAGTGTTGCCAGGGACTCAAACCCTGCAGTGCTGAACGTGTCCCCCTGCTTAAACCAGCACATGTGCAGGCTCCTTTGAAGTTAGCTGGAGACCAATGGGATGAGAAGAGTGTCACATGAAACCAAAACACACCTTCTTGGTAAAACCTCAACTTGTCCTTTTTGACTTCACACTAAACATAAAATCCTGATTCAATTCCCACTTCTCCAACTAAATGATGAAAAGACTGGATTTTTGTTCAACTGCACCAAAACTACAGTTTCCAAAACCAATAGATTTAACCCTAAATGTCAAAAGCTAATCAGCCCCCTCACCTTCCCCCACACACTCTTCTTCATCGTTTTTACATGTTTTTCTACAGACAGTGTCTTGGGAGGTTTAAAAGGTGGATTTAGATACAATTGTTTAACATAACTATTTAAAAGCCAAATAATTTCTTAAAAAAGAAGTCATTTCGGTTTGTGCCCAGCCAGTATTCTATGACACCAAATCTTTGGTGTGTCCAAACTTTTGGTCTGTACTGTAAATAGTATTGGGTCGCGACAGTCCAGTCTGAACACCATCCGCTAAACATGCATTCGCCTATTTAGCACATTCTTGAACACGCATCACGTGCCTGGTGTGTCTTTTTGCAGTTAAATTAATAAACAACGTGAAGCAAAGCTAACTAAGAATAATAATGACAGACACAGGTCTATAAACTCACCTTGCTGAAGTATTTTCCCAAAGTACTTGTTGTGACTCGTGCAGTTCCAGCGGCGGTATCTGAACTGATACTGGCACTCGCGGACCCCCAACCGGGCTCCTCTGGCCACCTCATTGACGATTTCCGGCTGAGTCTGGCACAGCTCGGCCTGCTTCCCCACCAGACGTTTGGCCTTCCTGCAGATGCTGTTGGGATCCATGACCAGAGGACTGCCCACCGCCCTGCAACCATGTCCAAAGATGAAAGTTTGAACTCGTGAGCTCTTCTAAACGAGCAGTAAGACACCACAAACCCCGTGCATATAGTTGGAAACAAACAATCCTCCAAATAAGTCAAGTGGAACGTACTCAGGAAGCAGCAGAGGCATCTGAAGTCAGATGAAGCAGAGTGGACGCTGTTGATAAGCCGCACTCAGAAGAATAGCGTGGCGCTCACAGAGTTCAAAGCCTCAAAGTTGGACGGCTCTCAACACAAAGGACGTTTATCGTCTATCTTAAAGCTGCTTAAGTTGATTACGGTTGACCAGCTCTTGTGTCTGTCATCATGCAGCTCGTCTGTGAATGTTCTGGCACTTTAAAGTTTCACTGCTCAGCCACACGTTTCCCTGTGCTCAAACCGAGCCAGACTGAAGTTCTCTAAATAAAAAACGCGTTTGTGTAACATTAGAAACGGGCAAAAGGTTTGCCATGTGGGGAAAAGTAAATCAGGCTTGCCTTGTGCAGTTTAAATATTTTTAACTTTTATATACATTTATCAGTTGATGAGCTGGGCTGTGGAGCTCATCCTATGACGGATGAGTGTATATAATAAAAATAAATAGTTTATTCAAACTCTTAATGGAAGAAAGAGAACTATCTCTACGACTTTACTAAGATACCTAATCACTTACTTTTATTTAAAAGCCTCCATGAATCTATTTCATGTCACACTTAAGGGTGAATGAGGACCTGCCTGGTAGTTTCTCTGTCAGCCTTGTCCTTGTTCATCACACCCCCTGACATCGCTCAGCTGCCTCCACAGTTTGTTTTAAGAAGCAGAGCAAATGCTCTCCACTGGCAGGGCGACTGAGTGCGACCTGCGTCTGTCAGCATGTGCACTAACGCGGGATTCAAACCTGTTTTAATGTCAGCAAAGACATTAATGAGCAGGACATGCAAAACTTGGAAGCTGTGTTTCCTCTCCAACAAGCCCGGCTTTTGGGTCAAACCCGTGTTTGGTTCTTGGAGCCGTGAATGTGGAACATTTGTCGGCTCTCAGGAAAGGCCACAAATGTCAGTAACACGACTTTGGGGGGTCAGGCCTCTCCGGCTTCAGTTTATGTGGCAGACTGGTCCAGCTGTGAAACATCTGGGTGATCAAAACAGAACCGGACCCAGTCGGAATCACTTTGACCTGACAGTTACAGTTGTAGTCTAAATTCAGAGCTGCCTCTTTCCAAGTCATATGGAAGAAGGAGCAGCACAGGAAAGCTTCAAACCCAAGGGGCGATGAAGGTGATTCAGAAAATAATTGGAAAAATTGAAAAATTCAGATCTTTTCCCAACTTTAAAAAGGCAAATATTGTTAATCCAAATAATAATTATGGGAGAACTTTCAAACCTGAAACTGCGGACCCTCGTTTATCCCAGGAGTTACATTCCAGAAATAACACTACACTGAAATCTGCATAGTAGTGAACTTTATATATTTTACAGGTATTCTTGATGTTTTAAGGCAGTAAAACTCCTCACTAGACATGTTACACACTTTATCGGGCATAACGGTGAACATTGTCACACTTTTATCTTTTGTTTAAACTCTGAAAGTTCAAACCTTCATAGAACAACAAAGATTTGAATGAGGAAAAACCTCAGAAATGCAACTATAAGCTTACTTTTCTTTATATATGTCCATCATCAGAAAAATGCTACAAGAACATGTTAAAAACACAATATTTATCGCAGTACTAAGCCTTTAGGCTAAATGTATTCTGTACAGAAGACACAACATGTAACGATAACAAACGTAAAATAATGCGGTGTAAAAAAGAAACAAATTAAAATCCTGTTTCATAGCATGGGATCACTGCAACCACATGGGAGAAGATTACTCTAGTTTATAGACTATGTCATGAGGGGATCCCCTGGAAACACAGCATCTTGGTCGAAGTCTTCTTGCACCTTTGGTGTAAAAAAAAAACAAAAAAAACAAAAGAAAAAAAGAAAAACAGCATCTAACCCTTTAACACCCGAGCTTCAGCTCCAGTGTTTTTTAATTATTTCGACTCCTGTAACTCTATAACCATTCCTCACCTAGATCCAGTGCATTTTCAGGTGGAGAAAAGTAGTCTTGTGCCGATATGCAACATTGCACAGCTGTGAAGCATTCATGCAATCAACCTAAATCAGCTGATTCTGTCGTGGAAAAGCAACTTTGCACCGTTAAGCAACATTCTAAGTTATATCAGTGCCAAGCCGTTGATTGCATAAACTTTCCCCATTATTAGAAGTCGCCGGCGACACCTCAGATGTTAAAGGATGAACCTCTAGCGCCTACAGAACAGTAGGAGCGTCTCATCCCACTTTGCCCGCCATCTTGGATGTTTTTTTGTTTCTCTGCTCAAACAAACCTGCCTCTAAAGGCCGTCATCATCCAACCTCCTGATGGTGCACTTAATCAGATGCATTTAAGCAGGATAACATGGAAAACATGAAGGTTTGTGGGCCCAGAGGACTGGAGTAAAAAAAAAAAAAACTCCAGAAAATCATCTGTTTTACTCCAACAAGTACT
This sequence comes from Oryzias curvinotus, assembly GCA_023969325.1. Lineage (NCBI taxonomy): Eukaryota > Metazoa > Chordata > Actinopteri > Beloniformes > Adrianichthyidae > Oryzias > Oryzias curvinotus. The sequence goes on from CM043726.1 coordinate 30,978,153, forward strand.
GCTAACTAAAAAGTAATTGATGTTATCAGACTCTGAATGCACCGACATTCCCACTACCCCTACCTGCATGGTGGAGGGAGGCCCCCTGTCACTTTTCCTCTATGCTTATTGCATGTATGGATTTCAATGCAAAAGAAACAATGCACTGCTTCCAACACAGGCGAATACTTGGAAGTACACTCTATGTGTTTGTGTTGTTGCACCTCAGTCTTATATTCTGGAGAAGATTAAAGTCAACAAAATGAAGAAAAGCAAGTCTCTCTAAAGGGTTCACTCAAGTTGCTAACAATGACCCTTAGGATTTACCCCTGTATGGATCAGTTTTGTGTGAACCCTGCTGCCAGTGTAGGGTCTGAACTGTTTTTTTTTTTTTTTTTAGATGTCCCATATGAGCTGCAGTGGTGTGTCTGCAGAAAAGCATAAGGGAGGGATCAAAAAGTCAGTCCTTGTTCACCTAAAGTTACAAAATTCAGATAAAAATACTTTCATGATGAATGAAATGAAAATGCATACTACAACAGTGCCTTGCAGAGAATGTGTGGCTGTTATGGAGCAGGTTCAGGTGGAGAACACACACACTCCCGTTCAAAAACCTCTGAAGACCTGTTTCCTCTGAGCGGTCCCCTCTGGTTTAGAACCGTCCCGGCAAATCAGACAAGCATTTCCAGTCAAAGTTGGACAGTCACAGCAAATGCGGTGTGTAGACCGATTGCGTAGCAGTGCGACTACAGCAAATGCCTCGTTTTTAAAACAAGGCATTTGATGTTGTTTGAGAGAAAATTGCGGTGAAGAGGAATACGCTGGCGCTGGTTTCTTTTGTCATAATGACCTTCCACCAATCAATGGGTTTCATCGACAGTAGCTCCACCCTAACCAATGTTGTAATGGACCAACAACCAATGAAGACCGGACTGGACCATTCCGTACCATACCGCCCAGTGGAAACTAGGCTTTACCATCAAACTGCAAGAAACAGAAAATCTGCAAGGGATTGATTTAGACAGCCAGCAATCATGTCCATCAACTGTATTTATAAAGAAATGAATCTTTTAATGTAAAAAAAAAAGAACTGATAAAGCAGCCAGCCTGGTTTTACAGCTGCAGAGATGTAGTGCAAACTCTGGAAGGAGCCTGGTGTGACAGAGGGAGAAGCTCTGACAGTTGGAGGGCTTCAACGAAGGGAGGAAACATTCTTTCTGATCTCCTTTAGCAAAGAAAACACTGCAAAGTGGACCGGTGAAAGAGATAAAGAAACATTTTGTCTGACAGATGATTCTGGCATTAGGCATTCAGTTTGACAAGTGAACCCGCTGTCTCTCCGTGTACTTCTCTTCATGAGTCATTTAAGCCTAGATGAACCATATCTTAAGAAAATCCTTAATCCTTAAAACGTGCCTTTAGAAAACAATCTGACACAAATCCTCACTGACAGCAGAAGAACTGCTTTGATTTCGTTACTTTATCCCCTCCAAAAACATTTTTTGAATGACCCTGTTAACAAAACTGAAACCCGCCTCCTCTCTGGTAAAACGCATTTTTTACCAAAATCGGTGACTCCATCTTTCCTGTAATGTGATGAGGAAATTCCTGAGAAAAGGAACATTTACTGTCATCTCAGTCAGATAATTCAACACTTGTCTTGAACTGAAGCAAGTCATGGCCACAGATGGTGACTTGTATTAAAGTTCTTTTCCCAGAGAGCTATAGAGTCCCACTCCGATCATCTTCTGATCTATTTTCAAGTGTTCCAAGTGCTCTTTTGACTTTGCCGTTTTTAGCTAAAATCAAAATACCTGCGTCATTTTCTAGGACATAGTTTCTGCAGAGCAGCTGATTCACCACGATTTGATAGACCACTCGGTGAACCTACAGAGTAAAATGTTTGTGCACTTTTCTCTACGGGCATTCTGTGGGAAACAGGTTGTAGGAAACACTTATACGACACACATGAAGTAGGTGAGATGCAGGTGAGTCATTAGTGTTCTAAATGGGATAAATGCACGATCATTGCATTCGGCCACAGTGTTAGAACTTAGACAATCGGAAGTAGTTTACGTGGGCGTTCTACGTGCACTTGCGTATCACGTGCACACACAATGCATGCACATTATTGTGCGTTTAGTAAGGAGCCAGTATGTGCACCTCATTGGAGTTGCAACGATTTACTTTCCCCATGATTCGGTTCAAACCTCGACTTTTGGGTAACGGTTTTGTTTCAGTACAATTTATGATTTGTGTATCACAAAAACAACACAAAGACATTTTAAAATTTGCTAATGAGCAATTAATGCTGAAAAACCCCTCAGTTCGCTGAAACTGAGCCTGGTTTAATGTAATAAAAACTACATACTAAATCTTTCTTAAGTGTAGCAAAAATTGTTTGACACTTTAAACCTAAAATCGCAGTAGAGATAAAATAATTCACTTTCCCCACAATTCAGTTTACTGGTTGAACAAACAGTTTGGTTTTCAATCCAGAATTGTGGCAACACACTAGTGAGTACAGTGGGGTGTAACGCCACCACGTCATTAGTTTTACAAATGTTGATAAGATAAGATACGATAAGATGACCACATCTAGAAAACCCAAAAACCTGCAGCACCCGTACAGGTCAACAGCCCCGTAGGTGCATGTGATTTGATACGGTGACATTGGACCTCCTTAAGTCTTACCTGAGCCGACTGAGAGTTTCTCTTTATGACTGTTTTCTTCTTTTACATATTCACAGAGTATCATACTCAGGATTGAAGTTCTTACTGCAGCTTCTTTCTTATATGTGAGAAAAGCATTGGTAATGAACCTCAGTCCTTCCTCATACTTCCCCTAACATCTGCATACGCACTACAGGTTTTTGTCTTCAATAGTCACACTCATTTTGGGAGGAGGCAGAAGAGTTCGACAGGCTACTAGGAAAAGTTCAAGACTTGTTTTTAATCGGATACCTTTAGTAGCAGTTTCAAAAGAATCCGAATCAAATCAGCCATCAAATGTATTTATCTCAGTAAACATCACCACCCCTAAATAAAGTTTACTGAATCTATTGCTTAACTGATATACAGGCGGATCAGCTGACTGCATAAACAAGTCATGGTTAGAAAGCAGGGATTGCTGGGAGGGTGGGGAACTCAGGTGGAAAAGTACATTGCAGAAGATAAAACCAAAAATGGGGGGAATTAATTGGATGATGGGATCAGCGTTGTGAAAGTGCCAAGCATTCTTGCCCTTGTTTGGAGAAAAAAATATGAAGCGTTCATCCCTATAAGGTGGATGAATTAAGACTCCACAGAGAACAAAGCTGTGGGAAAAAAAGCACAAACTGTGTCTCAGAAATCTACTTTTTTCCAATTAGAGTCACGCCGGCTAAAAGGTGCACTCCACAAAACATTTAGGATAAGAAACAAAATGTTTTGTTTTCTTGTGACATTTATTTTGTCCAAAGAGGCGTTTAAGTCACCAGCGAATGGCCGCATGTGGGTGTGAAGACAAAAAGAGCAGCTTAGTTTAAATGGCTGTGTGCTGTGATGAAACGGCGACTCCCCACAGGATTTGTGAGGGTTTTTTTTTTCTGTGTGCATACTGATGTAACCACAGCTAAACAATCCGTAAATTACATTTAATTCTGTGATTTATTGTTTTGTTCTGGCTGCAATCTGTTGTACAATCTGTCTGCAATATGAGTTTTAGTGTCCCACATTTTGTAGCAGAAAAGCTGCAGTTATGTCTGTTTACTGATCTGTAATATTCATCTATCTATTTGTTAGCAAGTGATGAAACTCTTGTAAAAATACAAATATTTTACTACTTACCGGTTTATACTACCACTACTATATACTGCTAAATAAAATATTGTTTGTTTTGTTGTCTTTTGAGGGCCCCCTTGAAAACGAGATGGCACACTGCCAGGGGCTTATCCTCCAAACAAATAAATGTGAAATGTGAAAAAACCTTTTTAAATCATTTGAATTTACATTTTCTAGTAAGCGAAGAACATTTTGGATCATTATTTACAAGGTACCGTAATCTATTACAATTTATAAATCAAGATAAATAATTCCTACTCTTTAATATATTATGTTCGAATGGGTGATTTATGTTTTTATAATTACTGTATGTATGAAACTGAAAGGAATTTATTCATCCTGAGAACTGTGATAGCAGAGATATTGGTCTGTAGTTGGTAAAAAATCGACTGAAAAAAGGCGTTTGACACCTTTGACCATAGAATTATTTTAAATAAACTTAGCTAGAATGGAATTAGAGGATTGGCACTTCAATGCTTTTTTACGGTAGTTACTTGAAAAAGAGGCAGCAGTATAAAAACATTGATAATAGGAAGTCTGGTTTATGCAACAGGACATGTGGGGTACCTCAAAGATCAGTCTTGTGTTCTAAACTATTTGTTCTTTACATAAATGATATTGCAGCACATCCAAATTATTAAAATGTATATTATTTGCAGATGATATAACCTTTTTTATTACAGAACAAATCTAGAACATGTAGTTAAAGTGATACAAACACAGTTAGCAAAGATAAAAGAAGGGTTTTGATGTGAAAAAAAATATCTTCAAACTGTGAAAATACATATGTTATGCTATTCAAAGATAGAAATAGACAATATAGACTAAATAGTCTAATATTCTATTAAAAAGGATAAATAAGGCTAAGTTTCTGGGTGTAAAATGTGATGAAAATTCTTCCTGAAAACCTCACATTAGTCGTATAAAAACAAGTTTATCCAAAGGAATTGCCGTTTTACACAAGCTGAAATGGTCCCAAAGCCATAATGCATTACTGTACAGTACAACTCTCCAATTGTTCCACACCATGAAGTAAATATAGAGACCCATCAAATCAAAAAATGTGAAAATACAAAAATTTTGTGACCTAGTTCATTTCAGCATTTGGCACACAAGATATGGTTACCCCTAACTTTACAGGTTAAAGTCAATAAAAGACAAAGTCATTTTAACTTAAAAGGACAGGAATTATAACAAAATAACAACATTTAGCTTTGTAGAACTTAAAATCCATGCGGGCAATGCAGCAATGTGCATCCTGGCAGCACATAAATATGTGGGAATAACATCAGCCTTTATTTTGTCGGGACACAACAGGAAACACAAATCCACATGATTGTTTACAGGGTTTCTCAGGACTGTGTACCGGCGTTTCTGCATTCAAAAGCCGTCTCTGCCAGATCACACACCGTCCCAAAGCCGCTCCTCTGCTCCGTTACATGGTTCTCCTGAGTTCTGCAGCTCGCTCATGCAGAGCAGCCGGACGGACTGCGGTCCGAAGCCTCCTCTGGAGCGGACACCGTGACAAAGCACCCTCTCCTGCTCGCAAACACTAAGCTACGAGTCCGGCTGCTCTGCTCAGAGACACGGTTCGCTCGTGCGGAACAGCCGGCCAGTCCTGTTTGTGGTCCAAAGCCTCCTCTGGAACGCCACATCAGCTACGCATGACATAAAGCCAGAGCCGTAGTGACCCACGATCAGAATAAATTGTTTACATGCACCACGATCTGATCAACAATCGGCATAACCCACCTATCTCCAGCAGAAGGAATTTTGAGTCTGATCAGGGCAGAGTATTACAAACGGCATGTTTACATGACGCATTTTTATTCTGATCAGACCCTCATTCCGATGACTTTAGTCCATGTAAACGCAGCTAACGACAGACTCACAGGAGAATGAAGGTAACGTGCTGCACTGCTGCTGATCAAAATGAAGAAAATAAAGTTTTTCTGCCTTCTTTTGTACTTTTTAAAATATCTCGTACACCAAACAACACTAAAAAACTGTCTGAAGTGAAAAAATTAAAACGAACAAATATCAATGAAGTGTAGGAAGTAAAGAAGAAAGACTCCTCCATAATCATGGAACAAGTCTCCTTTTGGATGATCCAGCAGTTTCTTACTGATGAGGGTACTTAGAATCACCCACATGCTTTCATTTTTGTTATATCAATAAAGGCTCGTAAGAAAAAACGTGCGTGTCTGAGACTGTTTTTATCTGAGGCTGAAATTCACAACAGTAAGATCATTAAAAATCAAACAATGACAGCTTGCATGTAATGGAAAGATTCAAATGCATTTGCTGCCCAACTTGGGTCCTCTCTGTCATGGCAGCAGCCTGCAGGACATCCCAGCAGCGCCCCCTCATTCTTGACTTCCTTCTGCAGTTATGATGTTTGCAAAAGACAAAGACAAAACTCCAGATTCACTTTCAAGCCTGAGTTTGAGGGTTGGACAGCGATCGCATCATCTCGTGCATAAACCCGCTCTGTCCTGATTCGGATCAGCTCGTGAAGGATGTTTTGGTCGCTGACAGTATCAGAGACTTTGAGATAAAAGCGCTTTGTTTGAGTGGTTGCCGGTGGCGATAAGGGACCGAACAATAGAGGAACACCATAAAAGATAAAACAAGACAAAGAGCCAAAAGCACTCAAAAGAGAAATGCTGATAGAGAGATTCTCTACAGCTGATAATAAACGTTATGCAATCACGATCAAAAGATTTGGTTGAGTTTAGAATTTTTAAAGACCCACACCGATTAAAATTGTGTTTTTGATTAGTTTAACATGTTTTTGTGGCATTTTGGAGTTCTTCTATATTCAAATCTTTGTGAATCAGGACCAGACAATAAATGTTGTATGAAAAAAAAAATCTTGTTTGTGATGTAGAAAATACAGTGGAGCCCCAGCGTCTTTGTTTTTCTCCTCTGAGCTGGTATCTGGCTCAGAGCGGTGCGGCTGGATAGCTCTAATATTGGTCGTCGCCTTTGTTGCATCGCTAATGTCTGGTTGGGGTTGTGAGAGGCTGTAAGCCAGCGAGAGATAGCACTCCTTAAAAATTAGAGAAATGTAGTAAACAGTTTATTAAACTGATAAAGTCTGGTTTTCTCGACATGAAATCTGAACAGAATTCTGAGAATGAAGGGCCCAGAAGGTCAGAAAGAGGCTCTGGGTTTTATTAAAGATCCCGTGGCTAAACTAGAGGACCCTTCTTTCTTCTTTTCGCTCCACCCATGAATGAATGAATTTTATCCCTCTTTAATCCCTGAAGTATTCTGGAGATGAAGAAAGTCACGACAAGCTCTCCTCTTAGACGCCAGAGTGCAAATTGCAAAGAGCGACTGGGAGAGTCTAAAAATGGAAAAGCCTGCTGGGGGTTCAGGATGAGACAAGCAAAGCATGAGAGCAGAACCAAAAAACAGAAATGTTGTGACAAAGAAATTATGGAGTTGTGCTGAAAAGGAAAATATTTGAAATCTTTAATCCTGGGGGACTATGAAAGACGAGGATAAATTCAGCGTTTGGCCAAAACCTGCTGGCTCTGACTGTGCCGTCTGGCTAACAGTCAGACATGTTTGATCATGCTGCTGACGCTGATGTGAGGCAGGTCTGCTAATTCTGGAAAAGAACAGAAAAAATTTTCACTGCTCATAATTTTCCAGTTGAGTCTGACTGACGGCGAGGCAGTGAGAGGAGAGCAGCTTCGCCCCAGAAGACATTTGTTCTGCTTTAACAACAGCGGCACATCCAGGAGGCCCAGACTCCAGAGGACACACATCAGAGTCACTCTGTAGATGCTTTCAGACTAAAATCCATGTTTGGGGACTGCACTGAGGTGAGGACGTCCCTTCTACGATCAGGAGGGTTCCTGTATGAGGTAGAAACTCAGTGCAGAGATATGAACAGAGGTGACAGTGACATCACAGTGATGCGCACAACAACAAAAGTGAAATATTAAAACTTTATCTGTAATTTAAGGTTTTAAGATTTTTTAGTAGCTAGATGGGATCATTGACTGAGTCTCCCCTGGTGTTCCAAACAGGACCTGCTGGTTCCAAAAAGACAAAATCCTCTAGACTTCTATAGAGAAATAAACAGTTTTTACTAGTCATTCTATTGGTCAGAATAACCATTCATGCTCTGATAACTTCTTTAAAATAACTTCTTGATAATCCTAAATTTTAAAATATATGTTTTCTGTAATCCAAGTTGTAAACTGACCAATCAGCTGTTGTCAATATTAGATCATCGACAATTATCAGAAGAGAAATCCAAATGCTGATGAGGACACATGAGTTCACTGAGTTTAAACTGCAGGGGGACACAGAGACGTCCTCCGGCTGATACTGTTTGTGCAGTTCAAGCTCAATGTTGGTAAAGACGCACTCCGATCATCTTTTAACCTTCTTTCAAAGAGTTCCAGTGGTCTTTTAATGGCGATAACGTCGTTTTTTTAGCCCATATAAAAACGTGTCATTTTCTAGGATATGGAACAGGTGTGTCTTGCAGTTCCCTTGAGACCTGTGCAGCCAACTTAAGGGATATCATGAAAATGGAACGTACCATGTCGTGCGTGCAGTAAGTGTATCCTTAAGTCTTTGTAAGGATAATGGAAGTTGCTCTCACTTTAGACGTACAAACGATGCTGTCTTGGTGTCCTTACACCACATTCTGGTCATTTGCCAGCACCCCAGTAAAGTTTGAGTACTGGCCCCTTACTGACTGCACATTGGTAAATGGTGCTTTACAGTCACAGACCCGTTCACACACTCCCTGCCGAACACTGGCGCCAACCTACCACCAGAGGCAAGGTGGGGTTCAGTGTCTTGCCCAAGGACGCTTCGACTCATGGACCTGCAAGGCGGAAATGGAACCTGCAATCTTACGATCATGGGTCGACCGCCCTACAGCTGCATCACGGCCGTCCCACATTAATGGAACATGCACAGGGTGGACGCATAAGTGCCCGCAGGACACCTGTAGGATGTTTACACAAACTTAGCTGTCTGTCCGTCCGTCTATCTATCCGTCTATCTACACACTACCGTCCTCATTTCAGTCAGGCCCAACTGTATGCCCCGTACAGGTTTGCCCCTATTTCTCCAGTAGAACCACCTGCAGGGGCAGTTGTGTAGGGACATTATTGCAATTATTGCAATTTTTTATGGTTCGCATATCAAACAGGCTAATTATTGCTATGACGATCAATTTTCAATGTATTGCGCAGGCCAAAGTACATCTGATGTTAACCAAGAAACAAAAACAAGATTCAATTAAACAAAAAACTGAACTGCCAGGATTTCCCAGAATGTTTGGAAAAATTTGAACCTTTCTCTGTGTCATATTGGAAGCCAAAAAAAAAACAAAAAACCCAAGTTTGTCCCTTTTCAAAAATAATAACATCTCGGCTGGTTTGTGTTCCATAGACGGACATTCCCTCCTTTCCAACCATGTTTGATTTCGTTTTACAAATTAAAAAAACAACAACTTTGTAGAACATTCATGTGAATGTGCATTCATTGTGCGGGAATAGCTAGCGCCTCTATCGCCCCCAAATGAGAGCTTCACTGTAACAGATCTTATCTTGTCAGAGCAGGACGAGAATGGACGACGAAAAATCTCATCAGGACCTGGGAGATGAGCAGAGATAAGATCGAAGAACAATACGGGCTCTGCAACATTAAAGCAGTGAAATATTATTTAGCTAAGCATGTGTGTTTGATCTGGGCAAGTGCCCACCTGCTCGCTAATGTCTATGGAAGAAGGTGCCAACATTACCCAGATATATTAGAGAAATTTGAGCCTGTTTCTATAAAACATGGAGGTGGTAGTTCGGCCTCCTCAGGTTCAAATGAAAATAGTAAGGTGGCCACAATTCTCAGTTTCAAGGGAATATACAATACAAAATCAACCTTTTTAAGCTGTTAAGTGTGTTATAATATTCACTCCTCACAAAAAAAAACTATCCCAAAGTGTTATTTTGATCCCTTCACGCATTTCTGAGTATTCCTCCAAAAACGCGTTTTCCGAGCATCAGCCCCTCCCAATCCACGAAAACGAGTGGGTTCTCACATTGTGACGTCACGACGTGAGGAACCGCCCCTTCCAGGAAGAGTCTGTGCTGCTAGCACCGCCCCCAGGCTAACACACACGCCCACTTTCTCCATGGAGCCAGGCACACCCCCGGCCACCCTCAAAAAAATGAATCAATTTATAGTCCCATGATCCAACCAGATTGATCTCTGACACAAGTTGTTAATATTATAATAATATTTCATCTTAATAAATTTAGCCAAGAAAATAATAACGTGTGTCGTTTTCTAGAACATAATTTCTGCAGAGCGGCAGGAGTTCATCAGAAATTCACCTCTGAGTTGTGGGCAGGATCATTGGCCCATGGCAGTTATGCCCCCCTTCCCCTCCTCACTGCTGAGAGCTCTTTGTTTACACTTTCTCCTGCTAGCTTCCAGCCCCTCACAACCCATCCTAACATTTCTGGTGCAACAAAAATGGCAAGCACTATTATAGCTATCCAGTCGTACAGTTCTGATCCAGACTCCAGCTCAGACAAAGGAAACAGAGACGTAAATGGATCTATTTGTCTGCAGGTGGAAGCATCAGAATGGAGCTAAGGAGGGAGCCTGTGGCCCGTCCAGCGCATTTTCAATGTCATAAATACGATCTTTTTTGAACTGCACTTTTTTGTCTGCTCCTGATTTATAATGATTTAAATAAAGAAACACTCAGAAAGGCCGTTTTAAGCTTAATTATCTTCCCAAATGTCTCCCATCATAACAAAAATGCTAGAAAAGCATGTTAAAAACAATAAAACCACTTTTTTTTATCAAAGTGGGTCCTTAAGGGTATCTGAGAAAAACTGGAGCTAAATTCCTCCACAGACAGGTAACAGACTCACTGACAGTTACTGTATGTGCAGAGGGAACAAACTTGCATTAAACTCAGAGCACTGTGCTGTGGGCCGAACAGGTGGGTAAACAATTGAGCGTTTAAATTAACAATATGAGCAGAGGTGTGTGTCCTTCAGTTGACACTCATATGCGCACATGCACCTGTGGTTGTGCAGCATTATCTGCACAGGCCGGCAGCCAAACCCAAGCTGCGACGCACAAATAACAACGCTAGCTCTGCAGATCGCTGCAGTCCAAAGCAGCACAGGAGACTAAAGACATTCCTCACTCGGAGCTGCGCTCTCTGCTCTCAGGCCAAATGATTAGAGCGCTTTAATCAGCAGAGGCTCTGAAAGGACGCCTATCTCCCGGCGTTTCATATCTCTCACTCTGCGTCTCTCGTTGCAGCCCTCTGTTTCCCCCACAGGGGCAGCCGTCCGTGTGATGGGCATTTTCCTTCAATAGACCCGCAGAGATAGAGACGTTCATGAGGAAGGAGCATGAGACGGAGAGCGATGTCTGATGGCACGTCCAGCGTCTGTCAGCACAGAGAGTCATGGAGCGGGGAGCGATCCGCAGGTGTGGCTTCAGCCCCGCCGCATCACAGCTGCTCACTGTGTGCGTCTGTCAGTGATGGAAAGAAGATGACAAATCATGTCAGTGCGGATGGAAGCAGATGATTCCTTAGTGTTGATTCCCTTAATCCACTCCAGATTTCTTTTTTAAATAAATGCCTCTCATCCTGCAGAATTCAGGCAAATCGAACTACAACTATTGGCTTTCTCTGTTTGACCAGGACTGAAATCCATCTCTGCATCTGCCCGATTTGAACTCATGTGGCCTTAAAAATTATAAATAAATGCCCTGATATTTGAGAATGATTTATTTTACAGTTAAAATATATAAATAAACACCAAGGAAATCAAATAAAACTGTGACTTGATTAGGGTACTTTAATGGTTTTTAGGAAAAATGGAAAAGACTCAAGTATTTTACCAACATTCTACTTCAACTCCTAAATAAAACATTGATCTGGCTGAAATTTTTACATAAAAAGGAAGATAATGTTGATGATAGCTATATGTTTAGGAGGTAGTCTGGGACAACATATGTAAAATAAAAATAAAATCTTTGGAAGAAACTTCAAGCAGTTTTTCAGACAAATCTGCAGCAATAGAAATAAAATTGCATTTAGATATTTTTTATACCTGACCTAACAGTTTATAATTGTACTGATCACTTAAATGTTGGTTTATTGTGTTAAAGACCCAATCAGATGTAAATTGTATTTTTTGTGTTTTTAGTTTGCCCTTTTTCTCATGATGGAGGACATACATGAAGAGAATTAAGCTTAGAATTGCATTTCTGAGTATTTCTCTTTTTCAAATGATTTAGGAGCAGGAGAAATAATGAAGTTTGAAAAGGTTGACATAAAAAAAGGGCGGGCCATAAGCTCTCTGCTCCGTTCTGTACTCCAGTTTGATAGTTGAAGTCTTCACTTGGACTGCTAAAAAAAAAAAAAGGAACTGGAAGCAAATCTGCACTGGAGATGTCATTGGCTCGGCACGGACTACAGCAGGGGTTCTCAAAGTTTTTGTAGCAGACGGCCAAATTAGGAACTCCACATTAGACTGGGGGCCAATTTTGGTGAAAAGAAATGGATAGAAAGAAAAAGTTGTTTTTAATAACTTTAATTACCGAGTGTCATTCGTACAATTAACCAGGCCCTCCAGATCTTCTATCGTCTAGTATTTGTATCATTTGACAGTCTTTTCTTTTCTTTCAGCTTATTGTTACGCTCCTCTACGGTAAATTTGTCATAGTTTATCCAGCTTTTATCCAGCCCATGAGGTACGACAAAGTAAGAATTTGTCCACTTAGCTTGAAAGCGCCCTTTCTCCTCGCCAACACGACATTTTTCCTCAAAGGAACCTGCTCTGGCTCTCTTTTATAGAGGGACACAAAAAATCTTCCCGTGGGCCGTTATTGGCCCCCGGGCCGCACTTTGAGAACCCCTGGACTACAGCACCTGTGAAGGGTCAGTTTGGTGGCTGTGCTGTTCAGTACTGTCTTGTTTTGTGTCCGTTAAACTGAATTTTCTCTTCTGATCTTCAGAGACTCTCCAGCTACCTTCAAGCCTGGTGTGTGCACCTCCTTCTTCTTCCAGACCTGTCAACTTCTCTCAATGATGGCGACCAGAATCACGCATCAAATGTAGCCCCATCATTTCCACCCTTAAGTCATTATTACTGCATTAAGATTTGGCTCAACCCTCCCAGAAGAACTCTCTGGGAGGGTTGAGCCAAGAAACAAGTGATATACGGTACAACTTTGCTTCATATTATAGTATTTCTGACTCCCTCAGACATTTGCAAAGAGCTATGGTGTCAACACGGTTTACATTTTTTCACACACAAAACCCTAAATTCTTCAATCATATACTATCATTTAGATGGAAGTCCATCCCAGCGACATCAGGATTAAGGCAAAGCCCACCCTGAATGGCCACACAAAGACAAACACACACTCACATTTACTCCTAGGAGAGCTACCAATCAACCTGCATCAAGAGTGCCCATGCAGAGACAATCATGCACAGGGACAACATCCGCCAGATCCTTCCTGCTGCATAGAAACACTGCTAACCATGCAGGCTCCTTCTGAATTCATGATCAATCTTAAAGATCTTTTAGTTCCACGCGCTTCCTTCAAAACTCTTTGCTGTCACAGCAGGAGTCCTGATCATTCCAAGAACTTCCAGAACCAGAGATAGAGTCTCCAGTCTCCAGAACTCCTTCCATGTTCAGCTCAGGAGGCAGATCTCTGATCCATCTTTCAGGCTGGACTTCAAACTTTCCTTGTCTAGGTGAGCCTGAGTTGTGCTTTCAGATGGGTCAGGTGAGCTGAAGGTCATTCTGTGACTGCACACTTCTTTTTTAGCTCTCCCTGTTTTTATTTTACCTTTTCTTTTGTCTCTTTTTTGCACTCACAGATGGTCGTCCTCAGTGAGTCTAGTTCAGCTAGATGTTTCTTTATACACAATTGTTCACAGGGTTTTTCTTTTGATTCAACTCCGATTATCTTTTGATATATTTTCAGTGTTCTCAGTGGTCTTTTAATTATGATTGTGCCTGTTTTTAACCAAAATCTAAAAAGCTGTGTTGTTTTCTGTGACATAGTTTCTGCAGAGCAGCAGGAGTTCATTAGAAATTCACTTCTGAGTTGTGGGACAGTTTTTACTTAGATTTTTAGCTTTTGCTTTTGTACCTGGAGAAGGAAGTGGATGTTAATTGATAGTCATCTTTACTTTCCTGCTGACCCACAATTAAAAGTTCTTTAACCCCCCCTCCCCCATGGAACCGTCCACCTTAATACAGTGACAGCAGAATGGCACAGTGAAGGATGGAGAAGTGCCAGTCACGCAGGAGTAAGAACTTCCAAGGCCTCGCTGACACTACATCCCACATTGACCTTGACTCCGCTGTGAATGAACAGTGGGAGGATTCAATACAACAAAACCACAAAGCTTCACTTCAAGCCCTGCAGATGTGTGTGTGTGTGTGTGTGTGTGTGTGTGTGTGTGTGAGAGAGAGAGAGAAACACTTCATGTTTCCAAGTGAGCGCAACACAGAAGCCAGAAACAGCAGACAGACCAAAAAAAAAAAAAAAAAAATCCATGAAAATAGAAAATATGTTATCAGCTCATCTGCTGGAGCTGTCTGTCTGTCAGACTGTCAGACACTCGCAGAGTTGAGCCTGAATGGATTGTTTTATGATGACAAATCCACTGCGCCTGAAGGGCCACCTGACATTCCTCACCCTGGACTCCCTCCACACACACACACACACACACACACACACACACACCCACACACACCACACACACACACACACCTACACACACCATCAGCACCTCCAGCTCAGTCTGCCTTCTTTGAACTTCTAACCAGCTTAGATTTTTTTTGGAAACCTCTTGTTTATTTTTCTCTTTGGTTCAGCAGCTTCTGTCCTTTCACTCAGAACTCTCTAGAACCGAGCTGCCTTCATTTACTTGGACTGCAGGATCCAGATGTTCTTGTCTTATTTGAAAATGACAAATCTGAAAACCTCCATTTATGAGTCTTTCTGAATTAGGAAAGATTTTTTCATGTTGTTTATTTGTTCACTTTTCTTCATTTTTAAGGAGTTTTTCCTTACCGCGAAGGGGGGTCTAAGGGCAGGGATGCCAGTGTAGCTTAGTCAGTTTGTTAGTTCATTTTAGTATTTTCCTATTGAACTCTTTGTATTCATGATCCTTTTGAGTTCATGTTTTACTTTTTCAATTACCGATACAAAGCCCATCGAGACGACTGTTGCTATGATTTTGGGCTATACAAATAAAATTGAATTAAATTAAAAGCAAGACATAAAAAGAATTCTATTGATAAAGGAAAGGGAATTTTTAAGTGAAAAAGCAATTTCAAAGTAATATAACTTCGAAAGTTCATAATATTTGGATTGTTAATTAGAAGTTTTGTTAAATTACCTAAACCAAAATATGTATCTCATCATTGCTGAGTACTTTTTCTGATACGTTCTGCTTGATGGACTCAGAAATGCTGAGTAATGTTTTTAAAAAAAAAATGCGCCTAAGTAACTGAATGCTCTGCGTCCTTGACGCAAAAACAAACTATGGCGCAAAAGCTGTCACGAAGAAGAGGCGCGCGACACACAACTTACCACCAGAGTCCGATTATGTTGAGCGGACAGAGCGACATGAAGAACAGGGCCAGCTGGATCCGCGACAGACGGACCGTCATGTTGGACGCGGCGGGTCCTCCGGGGGATTCCCCCGCGGTGTTCACTGGAACGCGCAGCAGCGAAAGGGGCGCTCTCGGATATGCATAGGAGGTCCTCGCCTTTAGGAAAAGTTCTCCGTCAGCGGCGGCGCACGGGTCCAGGTGCCCCCGTCGGGCGCATCTTGGCGCGCAGAATGCCGGTCAAGTGTCCGCCTCAGAAAGTGTGTCTGCCCTCCTCATTATCGCGGAGCTCGTTCCATGATCTGCCGTCGCGCATCACATGCTGATGCTCCCAGCCTGGAGAAGGAGGTCCGAGTCCCTGAGTCAGCTCACTTGCTCTACATTATGTAGAAAGAGAAAAGTCGGTCTTCACTTGGCATCAAGGTTCCTGAGGTTTCCCTCTCGCTCTGAGGTGTCCTGCCCTCCGTGCGCGCTCCGCTCTCTGCGCTTTGACGCACGGATGAAGCGAGTCCTCTGCTCTCCGGGTGATAAAGTCTGGAGCTGTCTTCTTCCACTTTACCGTGACGTCGCTCCGGGCGAGGCGAAATTCTGCTGTCATTCAGGGGGGGGGGGCAATTGGTTTCAGGAGCACACGCGGAGTAAACCCCCGCGCGCGCGCACAAACCTGCGGCCGAAGGTGAAACACCAAAGGAGGAAGAACTGCGCATTTCTTGGCAAACCGAATAATTTCCGTTTGCAGTTTCATTTTGATCTGAGTTGTTTAAACTTGCCTCGTGAGCGCAGAGGCTTCACTAAACAGACTAGCAGCAAACACCAGAACACAGCTTTACTTCAGCTGCACATCTTTCACGCAACTTTCCAACAAACTTTCTAAGACAGGAACTGAGATCCACGACCTGCTGAATTAGGAAAAAAACAACAAAGTTGAGACTTCAAAAAGGTTTTCCTGCACCAGAGGCACCTAAGGCTGAATGTACAAACACCAGATTCATAAAAATGTATGATTATAGATCATAAAAGATTTCATTTAATTAAAACTAAAGTATCTTGGAATTTATGGGGACATTTTTTAATCTAAAAACGCGGATTAAAACCAAATAAAATCCACAATATAATGGAAAACAAATACAAAAAGAAATAAAGGGCAAATGACATAATTAAAAAAAAAAACTATAGGATTTGATAAAATAAAAAGCTTGAGGGAATTCTATTTTATGAAGGGAATCCGCTGATCCTTCAAGTAGATGTGTACAAATGATGATGTCCAGCTTCTTATCTTGGCGGCTCAGATGGAAGCAAATAAGTTGTAATGAGCTTCTTGAATATCTAGTAAAAGCACATTACAGTTGTCAAAAATAATGTAAGAGTCTTAATTTAGAGTTTTGCAAACTCTGAATCTGTTGTCGCTCGGACGGTTCCAAAAGAGATTCGGCTAAAAGATGACTCTTAGGTTCCTCAGGTACCTGAGGTGACGGTAATCATCAAAAGTTAGTTAATTGTTTAAGATAGAAACAAATGACTTTGAAATTGGAAGATTGTTGGTGATTCGTGTCTTTAAGCAAGTTTCCACCTTAAAAGTCTACTAGTTTGACCCCTGGGCTGCACGCTGGCGCAGTGGTCAGTGCTCTTGCCTCACAGCAGGCCTGGCTGGGGGACCTGAACCAGAACATCAATGGGGGACATTTCTGTGTGAAGTTTGCATGTTCTCCCGTGCATGTGAGGGTTTTTTCCAAGGACTCTGGCTTCCTCCCACCATCCAAAAACACGCTTCATAGTTAGGTTAATTGGTTACTCTAAATTGTCCCTAGGTGTGAATGTGACACCTGTCCATGGTGCCCCCTGCCTTCGCCCACAGGTGGCCAGGATGGGCTCCGGCAGCCCCATGACCACAAATTGAACAAGCGGAAGGAGATGAATGAATAGTTTGACCCAAATGAATTGTTTAAAGATGCTGCTTGGATGTGATAAGGCTTTGACATGTGATTTGGAGATGACAGAAGTCAGAGGGTTGAGTGGCTGTTACACATGTGGAATCAGGGGAGTTCTCATGTAATTGGAGGGGGGAAAAACCACAAATGCTACATTCTATGTAGAGACTTAACCCCATTTGGAAAATCTGCCATGGTCCCAAATTTGAGCTTGAGACATTGAAATGTCAATTGTAACATTGCACTTTCAGGTCTTTTAGGTGCTGGAAAACACAACAGAATCGGCTCAAATTGTTTTTTACTTTTGAATTTTTTCCCCTACTAAAAGTTAGTGTCTGTTTAGCTTTTCAGTGAACTGAGTTCTTCTTATTTAATGTGTGCGTGATTCATTTAAGGTCAGAAATTAATCATCACATCGATGGCCAAGGACAGATCTGCCGAAACGCAAAACCCCTCATTTTGCTCTGATTGTTTGAACCCAACAAATACATGTTTATTCCCATGTAAATGGTCCCAACATTTGTAAAGTTAAAGCATGTTGCTCAAGCAGAGCATAGTAGGACTTGACTGAATTCAATTATTGGCTCCTGCTCTAAAACTAAATCAATAAAAGTGGGATTTTTGTTTCCAGCTTTTGTGTTCAATAAATGTTGGTTAACCATTTTTGGATCCAAACGTTTATCTTTGAAGTCTCTGTGAAGACCAGAATCCAAAAATATTTGTGTGCAGAAGCTGGTCTTTGCTATAGGAATTAGAATCAGAAACCTCTAGGTATCCCAGAAAAAAAAAGCACAACAGCTGATTGGGACCTATATTTGGTTGCTTCATTGGTGTTATTACGGGTATACTGTGATTACTCGGTGGTATGAAGGGAAGAGAATTCACCGGCTGAAGGAAATCTTTTTACATGATTACATTCTCAGAAGGATATTTTTCTTTCAGGTGCTTTAATTACGGCATGCTTAGTTTGATGCAACTTTTGCTCAATACTAATTCATGACGTACAGCATTCTTAGATTCATGCCTCCCCAGAGCAAAAAAATCAATCAAATATGAAGAGCCTTGGTGTTTCAAAGGTGATAGTGGATGAGTTTACTCACAGAGCTGGTTTGGAGCTTTTTCATGGAGAAAAGGACAGCAATCCAAATGTAAAGGTCGGTTTTAGGATAAGAATGTGCAATAAGTGAGTCTGACTGCAACTGTGGCTTTTACTTTAAAAGACAAGCTATTTGTGCAACGTAAACTAACGATGTAGGAAGGGTCTGGTCCTTTAGCATCAACAGATTCAGGGTTTGATTCTCCTAAAAGTACATTTGCTGCTGGGTTGGATCCCGGTTCTGCTGCAGACTCCATCTGGTATGGTCTGGTAGATCATCCTTTGGGATTTTCTCACGTCACATCTTCATGATACCAATCGTTGAATCTGTGGTTTAATAGTTCCTCCTGCTGTTTTATAACTGTTCTTTGTGTTTTGAGTGAACATAAACAGGGCTGCCACAGCTGCGTTTGCCAGGTGCCATCACAATGGCGCTTCTGGTCCTGGTTCTGTCTGGACTTCAGAAAGCCTGCTTCGTTCACCACATGTGACGTCTCTTGCACAGACCACAGTAAAAAAATTAAAAGAAATTTGGATCCAGCTGAGGACAGAAGTCACCGTTTGCAAGCAGGAAAAAAACATGCAAATGCATTGTGGGTAGACCTGGAGTGACGGCTAGGTGCAAGTACCTATTAATGACTGGTAGTCAGATGACAAGTGGAACTACCTGTAGACATACAGGACATGTACGGGACACTAAGCAGTGTTCATGCCTGCATGATAACGCATGTTTACACTGCAGAAAACATCTTCCTCACTGCAAAAAACATCTTCCTCCATTTTCGCCATGGAGGACAAAAGTTTAATTTTGAAAGTTCATAACCGTATAATCGTTTATGACACAAAAAATCCATTTTACAAGGAGGGTACGGGGCCTGATTGGTTATATTTTGGATGAGTGAAAAGAGCAGGACAAACCACTCCCCAGCGAGCCAGAGGGGAGCAGAAACGCAACGGGGACAATGTAAACTACCTGAGGCTTATGAGGCGCACCGCAGATGGACCAGTGTACATTTGGGGTACCTACTTGGGGCAACTAGTATTTACCTTTTATTGACTTTTATTGGTCCAACACTGGATCAGTTTAATTATTTGTACCAATGCCGCATTTAGAGTTTTTTTTTCTATCCTTAAAGTACTAACAAAGTGCTTTTGCAGGAATGTGTATGAAGAAAATTTTTTTTTTTACCCCTAAAAAAAAAACTAAGCAGTGAATAAATCAGTCTGGATATAAACTTCTGACTTTTTTCTGTAACGCCCCCCCCCCTCCCCCCTCCCAATCTTTTGTACCAAACTTGCATTGTTTTCTTTTGGCTTGTTCCCTCTTTTCAGCCTCACACATTGCTGGACGATGTGGTTGTTGTGTTGGGATGTTTTCAGGGCAAAAGCTTTAAACTGTGCAGAGCGAGGCGCTGATACCAGATCTGGCTGCAGGTGTGATCAATTCATAAAGTCCTGAAAATGGAGTTTTCTGTGGATGACACCTTTGCCACACTTTACCTTGCCCTCCTCCTCCTCTTCCTCTGGAGTTTCTCAGTCTTTCGGTCCTTCTCTTCTGGACGAGTGTGTTTTGTTAGGGAGGGTTGATTCCTCATACTTGGCTGAGGCTTTATGGACAATAAAGATCTGATTTCAAAGTCCGGCAGGGTGTTGGGCCTGGGGTCTTGGCTCAGCTTTAGCTGCCTGCTGGGAGGAGACGCTGCACAGCCTTTAACCAGATGGCCATCAGCGTACATACAGTAGATTTATATTGTATATGATGCTGGAAATCTTTCGCATGAGCGGTTCCATTCGCGGCCCCAGCAAAACCGAGCAGCTCTGGTGTTTCATCTGGGGAGTCCAATGCTGTGTTGCACCCAGCAGTCGTTGCAGTTATTCCCAAAACGACTTTTGGAGGCGCTCATGGTTAATGGGGACAACAGGACCCCAGCTGTTTAGATGCTGGCCAACACAGGAGCAGCCATGGCTCTCCCCAGCCAAAATCAGACGCTTTCTTTCAGCTTTTCCTCTTTCTCTGCGCTGGAGTCATCCGACTTGTTTACTCCCCCACTGTTTCATCTTAATCACATAGCTCAGGGTGGAGATATGTGACCTGTCCCTCCAGCGTTTATAATACATCTGTGGAGACTTAGGTCAGCGCTGCGAGGGAGAACGCCCTGATAGATATGGGAGCCTCACTGAGAGCTGCAAGCAGCGCATTTTTTAACATCAAACCTATAAACTGAGCTTCCCTCTGCAAAATATTTTTGTTTGTGGAGGAAAAAAATAACTTTGCAAAATTCTGTGGGGTAGATTGGTGAGTAGGTTTTACAAAAGTATGGTGTCATTTATTTAGAAATTTTGTTCATGAGGAGAATTCACCAGAACGTGATTTGATCTCCAATAAATGCATCAACAAAGACAAAACTCAGAATTTTGTCAAAATACTCAGTTCAGCCCAGAACGTAACCTACTTTTAGATCCACCTTTACCAGGAAAACTTGAAGCAGGGATTTTGTGCTTGATGTTATCGTCTCACATCATTCTTCTAGCACTGAAGCTTCATTTGTTTCTCTTAAGGTCCTGCTGCACACTTCACACCTGCTGGGACCATGATTAAAATGCTGCTTGGTTAAAAAACAGTTCTGGGGTTGGAAAACACTCAGGACTCGGTCTCACCTGCAGGAGCATGCATCATCTCTTTGGCTTTATTCTGTTTATTTTTCTGCTGAAGGTCATGCCTCATGCTCCACTTTCAACCAGGGTATATTTGCTGCTACCGCACTGCACGACTTAGGTTTATACCCTGCTGGGTAGCATACCACGTTTGACTCCACAGAACTCTGACGTACAGAAAAGTTTGGGATTTATTTAGGAATTATGAGGTTCTCTAGTCCGCTGAGTTCAAAACCAGCCCAAACCATCACCCCACCACCGCCATGCTTGACAATGGGTCTTGTGGTGTTGTGGTTTCTCAGATGTGACAGTGTGGTTTTAAACTGGCTCAGTGTTTCTCCGTGAACGGCATTCAATGTCTTGTAGTGATTTGGATTTTTTTTTGTTTTCAAATTCGGATCATTTTATTTTGTTTGTTTTGCCTCTTTATAACGTAATAAACCCCACAAATTCAAAAATCTCTTTCTCAAGTGTGCTGGCCAAGAAGCAGCATACAACTACGAGTGAGATGGGCAACAGGTATGTTATTTAAATAATAAAGGTAGGTATTAGAATAAAAATGGCAAAAAACAACTCAAATTGAAGACAAAATAGACTTTTATAGCCAGGAATAAAGTGAAGCTTTTCCCTCTCAAGGCTTTCTGGAGGTTGTTCCAAGAGTGGGGAGCAAAAATAATCAGACGTTGGAGCTGTTACATAAGTCTAAAATGTAAAATAAAGGATTAAAGTCTAAAAGCGTCATCATTTTTTAAGGTTAATGCAAGTTGATGCAAAAATTCCCAGCTGCAACACAAGTCTATATGAGAACAAAACTCATTAGGTCTGTCATCTTTTGACAAATTATAACAGATTGTACTTCTCCATTAATTAATGCAGAGTTAATTATAAAAAAAAATAGTTATACAGGATTTCAAATGTTTGCAGACTGTTTGTTGAAGAAGTGATACATAGACGGAAATGAGATGTTTCTGGTCAAAAGAAATAACATTATAGTCAACAATCCCAAGACCTTTGTAGAAAACGTGCATGTTCTGATACAATGTCTGCTGATTATCATAAAATAAACATAAAATAAAACCTAAAAATGAGGCAAAAGATCAAACCATCTGAGCAAAAACCTGAGCCACACACTTTTGGTCTTCTTTTTAGGAACATTTCTACCGGTATAGGTCCTTGGACATTTCAAATGACCCCTTAAATCAAACAAACCCCTTTTGATAACTTTGGTACATACGTACATTTCCTTTAGAAAAGTCAGGCAGCAAATCAACTGGGGTTGGATCAATTAAACAGACGTTTTGTTTTCTCTGGTTTTGTTTTCTACAGCAGAAAATCTATGTTGAACTTATGATGACACAAAAAGAAACCCAGGTTTGCAAGTTAGACTTGGAGTTTTATCAGCATCGATCCTTCATTGGGTAGGTGGTGAGATGCAAAAGATAACCTGAATACGTTATATAATAACATAAGACCTAAATGAAGAACCAGAGGGTCAAAGGGGAGACAGTTTACCAGAGACAAAACCCTCTAAAAGAGCTTCTTCTTCCTGAACGAGCAGCCTTTCCTTTCATTACTTGCTGTAACAGGATTATTTTGCATAACTGGGTTTCTTCACATCCAGACTTTCTCTTTCTGGACATGTAAAATCATGTGGTAGCCAGAAGTGTTAATATTTTATCCTACAACCTCTCTCACACCCTGTGTGTGTGTGTGTGTGTGTGTGTGTACCAGTTATGAAGGAATTTCATGAACATGCCTTTCTCCTGGGGATTCCAGCGATGACTGTGGTTTGTTTTAAAAAGGTTAGGGCCTTCATGTGTTTCTGATTTAGATCTAATTCAAGCTGTCAAATAAAATATTAGTCCCAATGGGATTTCTAATCATTTTTTATCTTAATCGCCGGGGAATGTGTTTGGTGGACTGTTCTGTGGAAACAAAAGGCCACATGTGTGGCACGGAATAAAAGAAATGTGAGGAAAAGGAGGGTGGAGGTAGGTGGTGCTTTCTGGCAGGCGGTAGGAATCTGTTTCACACCCAGATGAATCCAGTGTCAGAGAGGGAATATGTGTGTGCATGAGTGGGACAGGTGTGGTGGGACAGCGGCTACGCCTATTAGCTCTTGCTAGGTGGAGGATTGTGGGAGGAAGCCCTTCATAATCCAGACCCATGATTTTATGCTCAGCTAATGACAGACCAAAGGGAAAGCCACAAGTCCTTGCAAGTGGTGTTTGGTTTTTCTGCACAGATAAGCCCTAATAAGATTGAGCTTGTGCAATCTGATACAGACTGAAGTATAAATAACTATTAACTGGTAAAGAACACTGCTGTGAGTTTTAGGCTCACACAGGAACTGCTGACAGCCGAGACCAGATTGGACTTCTGCTTGGCTCAGTTATAAGACGTTGCTGCTGTGTTTACTTGGATTTTTGGAAACAATAACATGGATCACAACAGTCGCTGGTTTCCATTGACTAGAAAGTTGCGCAAATCGTATTTTAAAAATAAATTCACCTAATAAAAACGCAACAATTTCAAAAAAACTCATTATAGAAAAAAGAGTTTTTGCTTAGAGGCAGTGGTTTTTGAGGAATTGCCATATTTGGCTAAACTGCAATGGAAACGCATTTTTCGAATTATACGAGTCACCTGATCAACAACCGGATGGCGATGGGCTTCTTGGTAGGAACTGGCTGCCTTGGGCGCTGCACAGCGGGCGCCACAAGTCCTGCAGCGTCACACAGACCATCAAAAGTTGAGCGTGTCATGTGGAATTGTTGGAGCTCCTCTGGAAAATCACCAACCACCATTTCCCAAAACAGCTTCATCCGTAGCCCCTTAAGGGGCTCGCCGCTCGAGAAGAAGAAGACGCAGACGTCTCCTTGGTAGACAATGATGGGCACGAGTGCCGTGGAAGAAATGTGAATGTATCTGCTGTCAATCATAGTATCGTTCACATTTGTCACCGTGTTTTTGAAAGACTTAGGAGTTGGTTTGTGTTTATTTGCATCATTAGGTTTTAATGTAAACAGTGCATATGCCAAGTCGTTTTTTTTTTTTCGATAATGTTTTGTGCATATACTGTCATAGCCAAAAGTTTTCAGAATTACATAAACATTGGAAATTTAAAAAGTTGCTGCTGAAGTGTTTCTAATCACAATTTGCATATATTATCATTTGTGTCCTTCACAAAACTTTTGGCCATGTGTGACGGGGTCCCGCCGGGAAAGGATGCAGAGGAGCCAAGGTGAGGAGGTTCTTTCTTTATTCAGGACACGGAGCTCTCCAATAGCTCCACACAGGGCCACACAGGGCCACACAGGGCCACACAGGGCCACACAGGGCCACACAGGGCCACACAGGGCCACACAGGGCCACACAGGGCCACACAGGGCCACACAGGGCCACACAGGGCCACACAGGGCCACACAGGGCCACACAGGGCCACACAGGGCCACACAGGGCCACACAGGGCCACACAGGGCCACACAGGGCCACACAGGGCCACACAGGGCCACACAGCACATGACACCTCCATCTCACTCCTCATTCACTTCCTGTGACACTTCCTTATAACCCCTACGCCCCTCCCACGGGCGGTGCTCTCCATTAGGCCACAGGAGGGTCACAGGAAACCCATTTTCAACATAAAATAAATAGATACACAAAGAATAAAACACAGTGTGCCCCCCCCTCGTGATCTGACGGTGCCACACCGTCACACCATGATTGTGCATCATGGAAACACTTTGATTCAGGGCCAAAGACGATCCCTGCTGCACACTCGGATTTCACCGTAGTGTATCTGAATTTGATGGTTTTCATTGGTTTTGGTAAAAGTCACGGAAGTTCCAACTGTCTGAAAATTGATCATGGCCGAGAAATGACAGTTTGTGTCCCGCCTGAATTATACAACACAGAGTCTTTCATATATCGGGATAAAGCTGTGAAAGAAAAAGCCTGGCGCAAAATTCAAAAGATTTCGCACCAAGCCTCTTCCAACTGTTGTTGGTGGACATGCGCTAGCAAAAGGTAGAAAAAGAAGAAGAAGCCCCTCCCTGCTCATCATGTGTGAAAAACCATTTCTTTTTTAGTCTTTGATCATATGGCTGAGACTCAAATTATGAGCCTATCGCTGTGAGTTTACAAAGAAATTGTAAAATTCTACCTTTATTTAACCAGGATAAAAAAAAACTTATTGAGATTAAAAATCTCTTTTGCAAGAGTGTCCTGGCCAAGAGGCAGCAGCACAACAATAACACACAACTCTTATTTACACTCACACTTAATCATAAAAGACAGTCTTAAATAAAGCTTTGTCTCACGTTCATTTCAAAGTTTTTTAAAAGAGCCCAGGGAGATCAATTCTTTCAATTTAAACTGTGAGATGTCAGCACGAACCACAACCCCACTGGCTGTGTTGACCACACAAATGTATTGTGAAGCAATCCTAATGGAAGTAGAGCCTGAATGAGTTCAAATCCAAACACTTGGAAGCAGGAGTGTGTAAACAGGAGAGCGCAGTAACAGGTGAGAAGGTGGTAACCAGGGTGAAGAGGGAGAACTAATTCTGGTTCTGGTTCCATGGTTGTCAGAGTGCTCAGGGATGTCAGAGGTTTTACTGTTCTGCTGTAGACTAACAGCTGTAGTCCAAGGCGCAGCACAATGTCTGCTTACATGAGCTTGGAACCAAAAGGCTTGCTTGTTGCAGATACAACTCCATTCAGATAACACTCTCACACACACACACACACACACACACACATGGACTCACGCAAACACCAACACACCTCAAGCAGGAGTTTTGAGAATGACAACTAGGAATTTCCTCACAAACTGCAGACGCTGAACCGCTTTCACAGCCGCTTCTGTTTACATTGAAGTGAAGTCGAGCTCAACATTAAATGAAGCAGCTTTGATTTTAAAAGTTCATTTTATGTGGCTTTATTGCCATCTAGTGGATCCAACAAGAGAAAAAAAAAGTTGCTTTCACGGAAAAATCCAACCCTCAAAAAAACAAAAAAATAACAAACACAGGAAGTTGCAAACCATTTCCTAGTTCAATCAATAACTATTAAAAAGAAAATTCAAACTGCAAACATCTTAATTATGAAACATCTTCCTGTATTTGAATTGCTAAAAAATAAAAGGTACTTTAGATTCTAAAGCAATTTAACTTTGTAACAGCTGCAGTTTATACATCAAAAACTTATAAAGATTACAAATTATTACTATTGTTTTCTCTCCTTTGCTTAAATCCTATTTATTGTTCAACTAAATAAAAACGTTCATTTAATTCTAAATATTGATGTTGAACCTTAGGGCAAGAATTCTCTGAAATGAAAAGAAGTACAGCATTCAAACATCATCCAGTTTTAACGGAATAAAACAGGAAAATGTGACAAACAGCAGCCTCTGAAACCAGGAGCTGAAATAGACTGAAGGCGTCGTCAGAAACAAGACGCAGCTGATTATCACAGCTTAAAGCAGGTGTGGTCATGAATCCAGGTGAGGATCAGAAAATGAAACTAAAAACCAAACAAAAACTACATTAAATGTGTTTAACAAACTAAAGACAAACAGTTTGATCAAAAATGCATCCAGTGAGACAAATCACTGTCATTATACTAAAAACAACGTTTTCTTTGGTGTCAAAATAAAAAATTGACAGATATTCAAAAGGTCATCCTAAGTATACTTCCGTCTTTTAATCCTTTTAAGGCTTTTCTTTTTTGTTTTACGTTTCTTTTATTCAGTTAATTTGCCCAGAAGAATTAAGATCTTCACAAAGATCCAGACTGACACATTTAAAGACTCTCTGACGTTTTTTTCTTGCTTGTAATCTGATTCTAATCTAATCTAAGAATCTGAAGTGTGGATTTCAAACATAAATATGAAATCTTTTGTTGCAGGTGGCAGACTAGAAGGTTATGGAGCCGTCGACACAGATCCATCCCTCCACCTCTCTGGAATGACAACATGACTGGGAAAACTGGAAACAAATATTTTTTTGATTGGCTGGATTTAGACCTGGATATCACAAATTGAAAAACTATAAAATGTATAACTCAGTTGGGGTGGGATTATATAAGATCGCTTCTTCCCACATCAAGCTCTACTTGACTTTAGTTAATGATCACTGTATTTAATTAAGCAGATGGGATTTAATTGACTTTTTTGTTTTGTTTTATTTTCTGTCTTTTTAATCTATGCATTTCAACATTTCTGTAATGAGTTTAATAAATATGTGTAAAGTCTTTATTGCTTTGACAACGCTTGAAATCAATCAATCAAATCAAATCAAATCAAATCACTTTTGCACAACATGACAGCAGTGAAACATAAAAAAACATAAAAATTAGTCAACAACAACCAAAACAACGACAAAGTCAATGACAGTAAAATAACAACACAGCTAAAAGTTTAAGTAAGAACAAATAAAAATGGCTGTAAGGAGAAAAAGCTCAGAGAGGTGTGGCAATTTAAAACAGATAAAAGAATTCTCAAGTGAAGTCTAAAATCCACAGGCAGTCAGTACAGGAGAGCAAGGATTGGATGAAGTGTTCCCTCTGAAGTTCTCCGACCAGAACACCAGCAGCAGCGTTCTGGACCGGTTGGAGACAAGAGAGAGAGAGACGACTGACTAAATCTGAAAGATAAATCGGTAAACATTTCCTGCATTTGATCTGACAAACAGATTTTCCTCTTTTGGTTACGGATATTTTCTGTGGAAATGTAAAGTATTTTTAAGTATTTCCTTTGAAATAGAATTTTTATTGTCTGCTTTGCAGAAACCTTACTTTGAATTAAAAAAAAAATGTGAATGCATAAAAAATATCCAGATATAAGACTGTTCCCAACCTTATAAAGATAGGATTTCATCATTTAATTAGCAAGATCCTGCAATCTTAAATGCTATTTCTTAAACAAAACTACAGGAAATAAGGAGGAATCGCTGGAATATTACGTGTTCAGACTATGTTTCAGTTTAAACGTTAATGAGATTCAGATGAAGTTACACTTAAGATGCAAATGATATGAAATATGCTTTTATTGAACACACACAGATCGGTGAATCACTGGGAACTGCTGATGGAGAGACAGCAGAGGAAGGGGTGGAGGCAGACCTGCAGGATGAAGCTGGAGGGAGGAGTCTTCACTCATCCATCTGTCTGCTGTCTCTGGTCCTGAGTCTGTTTCTATGGGAGCAGAGCAGCTTCAGAGCTTCGGTATCGATTTCATTCGTTCAGGTTGAGCTCACATTTACCTTATGGAGGGGGGCGGCAGGAAAATGCCCCTGGGGGGCGCTGTGAGGACCAGCTCTCCTTTGACCGCGTCCATCATCAGGTTCTGGAGGGTGTTCCTTAATATGGCTTCAGCCAGGTGAGCCGGCATACGCTCGGAAGGGGAGGGGGAGGTCTGTGTCGGTCTTGCTGTTGCCCCCCCACATGCAGACGAAGGAAGAGAGGGGGTTGGTGTGGGGGAACAGGAGGACGTTTCTGCAGGGCGGTAAACCGGCGGCTTGGAGGCCAAAGTCCTTAAAGACTGAAGAAAGACGGAATCCTCAAGAATGTCCCTGAAAATGAAAAAGAAGCAGAAACTTTTATATTTGAAAAGGTTTTTTACAGAATTTTATAAACTATATTTTAATTATTCATTCATTCATTTTCTTGACCGTTTTTTCCCTTTCGGGGTCAAGGGGCTGCCGGAGCCTATCCCGGCCACTTGTGAGCGAAGGCAGGGGGACAACCCGGACAGGTCGCTAGTCTGTCGCAGTATTTATTTTATTTTATTAAAAAAAAAAAGAATGAAGGGCGACATTAAGACAATTCAAAAGGATATAAGGAGAAAAGCAGAAAAACATGATCAGTATTTATATTTTAATTATTTGTTGCTAAATGTAAAATGAATGTTCTTCTGAGCTGGTAAATCTGCAGGGTTTTATCACAAAAGCATCTTATGAAGATGGAACATAAACTAAGAACTGAAAGAACACTTGTTCCACACTCTGATGATGACTCACACAAACCTGCAGGGGAAGCAGGAATCTGAACGGATAAAAAAAGACCTTTTCTACAATTCTACAACCATAACTAACAAAACTAAAAGTGTTGATCCTCCCGGCATCGGTGATCTGACCTGAAATAAAATCCTTTTTTCCTGACCATCGGCTGATTTGCCTGCTTTAGTTTAGCTGCTGCCATTACCATTAATCATCTGTTGGAGGCTGGAATCATTTCTGAGAAGCTCCACTGGTTTTTACGGAGGCCTGGACATTCAAATGAAGAAAACTGTTCCCTCAAATTATTAAGTTGTGACCATGACTGAGTATCTTGTGCATAAAGATAGCATTTTTTGGACAAAGTACAAATTAGTATTAAATTCAATTCCTCCCGCTAATTTGTGTGAACAAAATGCTTTAATTTGTACGCAATAAACAAATTTGTGTGTACAAAATGCTAATTTGTAAGGATAAAATATAAATTACATGCTAAAAAACAAAATGGTAAATTATGCACACAATAAACTAATTTGCGTTTATAAAACCATGTATGGTTGTAAGACATTATCATTTGTAAGAATAAAATACAAATTATTGTAAACAAGATGCGAAATTATGCACACAATATAATTTGTGTTTACAAAATAATATTTTGTGTGAACAAAATACTCATCTATGCACACAAAATACTAATTAGTGCGCACAATAGTAACACATGGTCACAAATTATTGATTTAAGGGTTTATTTATTTCTAAATGTCATGGGCTCCGTAGGTTTTCTTTGGTGTTACAAATGGTAAACTGAGTAAAAATGTGTTTTTAAATGCCCACATAGAATGAAGCTCATAATTATTGACTTCTATAGTCCCCCTGCATTGAATATGAATGTTTCCAAAGTGGTTCCTCTGTTCCTTTTGGACAGTTACCTCAGCAGAGAGCTCAGGATGTCCATCATGACGTCTCTGCCAGGACCATGCAGTGATGCTGGCTGCCCAGCAGGGGGGGGTGTGCTGGCAGTGCACTCAGTGTCCATCATGTGAAGGTATCTGGAGAAAAGAGGACACATCTTTCCTCGGTTTGCTGGTCCCAGCAGACATGGCAGAACCTGGGACCTGTGGCTCACCTGCAGTGTTTCCTGAACTGCTCAGGAAGGTGTGTGCGGTACACCAGAGGGGCATGGGACTGCGCCGCTACGGTTAGGTGCAGCAGAGCAGGACGAGGGGGTTCGGGGCGCCTCCATATTCGAACTTTTTCTCTTCGCTCAGCTCTGCTTTGTTTGGTGCATAAAGAGTCGGCGGTCTTGCTGCTTTCAGTGGGACAAATAGGAGGAAGTGTCTGGGAGGGAGGGGTGTTAAAAAAGATTTTAGTTTTTCTATTGTAGACAAATTTTGATTTAGCTGTGATGCCTAAACTTACCTTGCCTTTTCTGGTCCCTCTTGGAAGTCTTCTAGGCTCCTGAATGGAAAAAAAAAAGTCATGAATGCAGAGACGGTGTTAGAACCTCGACTGTCTGTGGAGACGGACCTTTTCTATCAGGAGTATTAGCTTCTCAGAGACGTTTGGGTCTGTGATCATAAACTCTTCCAGCTGTCGTTGCTTCTCTTCCTCCCAGAGGTCCAAAGCTTTATGATATCGAGCGAGCGCGGCCTCTGGAGTGACCTGTGAACGACGCAGAGACCGACACGACTAACGAACAGGCTGCTGAGCCGCAGATGCACGCGACAGAATGCCGGTACCTGACAGACGAGGTCCAGCTGGTAAACGGTGGGGTAGTCGGAGGGAGTGAAGGTGAGGACGCACAGGTGGCATCCTCCAGGACGAACCCGGCCCCTTTCTGGACTGATCTGTCACAGCGCACGCAGAGCAGGTCTGCATGGGTTTACAGCCATTCTGAGCTTTAAATCTGAACCGAAGCACCGGACGTGACGAACCTGCAGGCTCTGCTGAGGAAACTGCCAGGTGTAGACGGCAGAGTCCGTGTGGGACATGTTAGTCAGGAAAAGGATTCTTGAAGACGAAGACAAGACAAGGATGTCACCCAGAGAGACACTGTCCTCTGACAGGAACAAAACCTGCAAACACAAACCAGAGAGAAGATCCTCTGATGAAGAGGATGTGCAATAAAAGTAGGACAAGCTAACCTTTCTGACATGTGTATTATAAATGCACTCACCTGTCCAGGAAATGGCCTCCTCCGGACAGAACGCACCGTCGCCTCACAGTCACATGAGTCAGAGGGGTTCAGCTTCAGAGCCTGAAGGCCTCGACCTTCAAACCTCAGCAGTGTGGAGCTGCTGTCCTGGATGTGGACGGCAACGTCCATCTGGTGATGCAGCAGAGGGAAGAGCAGGAGAAACACGTAGACTTGCAAAAGCTGCCAGCTGATTGCTAAGTTTAAACTGTTTTTTTTAATGGTATCGTATTTTAGAGAGCTAAAAAAACAAAAAAACCTGATAGAACAGGAGCACAAAGTCCATCGACCTTCTGTGATAGAGAACTTTCACCTTGAGGACTAAATGAAATGTGGGTTCTCTACAGCATCTGCATCATAGTTCTGCTGAACCAACATGTGAAAAACATTTAAATCCCACACCATCATAATACCACCACCATGTTTGACTGTTGCTCTGACATTCTTTTCTGGAAGTCTGTATTCCTTCGAGTCTTACTTTCCAGCTTCCGATGAAGTGATTTATTTACCAGCAGGTCTGACACTGACTCTGATGTAAACCATTTAGTAATAAATTCAATTCAAGCCGTGAGCGGCGTTGTAAAGCCCACATATCCACCGCCGCCCTCGCTAACCCCTTTGACCCGCCTCCACTGGCTGAGCGGCTACACCCTTTACTGTCCCACTCTGCCATCCTGGTCAGAGCAGCACGTGACAACAACACTTTTTTCTGATGTTTTTATCTAGCAACTATTTTATGTTTTGGTCGCCCGGGGATGCCGAACAGATCGATGTACGGTTTAGAAGAATTGGCAAAAATAAAGTTTTGGATTTCCTTGCCAGCAGATGTTTTTAGTTAACCACGCCTGCATTCCTAATATATTCATAGTGTATGTCATATTATTTCATTCAGCTTGAGCAAACAATTCATTTTCACATTCTTCTGGCAAATAACAAGGGAACGCCACTTTCGTGAGCTCGCCAAGAGAACGCTGTTCAAAATCCAGGCGGCGTTAGATTGAAATCCCTAGGAGGAATTTAAATTTGTAGAATGTACTAAAGGTGATTATTTTGGGGTAAAATTCAAGATCGCAGTCTCTTCCCAAGGTCAAAGGTCACCAAAAGTTTGGGTGTGCGTGTAGACTTAAACTAGTGGCGTGTGTGTGTGACATTTTCCCAAATTATTGGAAAAGTGAAAACTGCCAAAATCCACACTTTGCCACAAAACAAACCAAGCTGAATGTCCTGTGGCCATCCCATAATATGTTCAAAACTTCCTTTGGATTTCCTCAACACATTTGTTTTGGTGGATATTTTTTTATGGTTTCTCCCACTGTGATGTCTTCCTTTTTCAGAGGGGTGTCATTGTGTGCAAAATTTTTGCCCGGTACTAGGTGTGAGCACATTTTTGGTGAGTTTTTGAGTATGTGGCAGGGTGAAAATGTATCTGAAAGGTGCAGGAAGAAAGAAGAAATGAAAAACAAAACTTAGTCCTTGCAGTCCAAGACTGTGAAGAGACAGAACAATGCCGAAGCCAGAGAAAAAGACGTGAAATGCTGGATTTACGTGGTACACTTTAGCCTCCAGTGGACAGAAGATCCATTGGAGCACAGCCGACCCCCCAGGCCGAACTTCTCCACGGGGGTTGAGGCAGCGCAGCACGGCGTGGTTGAAGTTGGCCTCCTGAAGCTGCAGCAGCGCAGCTGAATCCACCTCATAACGGGCTCTCACCGCCCCACTGTTGTGTATTTCATACGTCTGCCCAGGAAAACAAAAGGAAAAACCAGGTTAGTCTTTAATGAGCTAGAACGAAAATTAAAATTCGACCGATAAAGAGAAAAACCTAACTTTTACATTAGAAGTTATATGAAAAGTATTGCATTTCAGTTTATTTTATTACTGATATGAGGTTGAAAATGTCAAAATTCCGACCACATTAGTAACTGGTAGATTTATTTCCCCCCCCACACACACACCTGTATTGGAGGACTGCAGTCTCCAATAGCCACTGAGGTGAAGAGATGATGACTAGATGCAAAGTGCAGACACGGTTGATCTAAATTTGCTGTCACCCCTCGAAAGTTTAGCTGAAAAACGTCAGAGATGTGGTTTAAGCACAGAAAGGACTGACAAAACCCTCTTCTGTTCACCGCTGCAGTCAGCTGAGCTGCTGTGTTCGCCTCACCCACATCTCTCTGCCATGGGAGAGTCTGAAGACGACGGGCAGCCAGTGTGATCCACTGAGGTCGTGTCTGTGGAGGAAACGTTTTCAGGGTTTCTTGTTCCCTTTACTATTCATTTGGGGATTTTTGCAAAGCTTGCTGACCTGTAGCTTAAGCATACTGCCCTCTGCTGGCCAGGGAGCAAAGTTCCAGAACACGGAGAAATGCTGAACGGGTTTTCCTCCGACTGTAAGATTTATATTTTATTAATGAAGTTCCTTGCATGCAGTGGCGGTTCTGGCACAAATGACGCCCTGGGCGAGCCACACCAGTAGCGTCCATTGGTACCCCCCAATTACGATCCAGAAATGTACAATTGCTTATTATGCCCTTACTTTATTGTTCAAATATACAACAATTGAAAAAAAGTACAACTGAGGCTTGTAAATTCTTACAGCTTATAGGACTGTCGTGCAGCAGAGGGCGCTGTTTAACGTTTGAAATGAAACCTTCACATAACGAGAATGGAGGTGCTCCGCTATTCATTTTACAGAAAGGAAATACTGAATGATTTTTTTTTCACTCAACCGTGCTGGCCCAATTAAAAAAGCTGCCCTGGGCAACCGCCCATGTCGCCCATATCAAAAACCGCCACAGCTTGCGTGACTCAAACTTGGGAAACTAGTATGTAAGGAAATCCACCTCTTCATGCAGCTCCGCGTTGCTGAATTCTGCTCCGTCTGTCCAGCAGTCCAGCTCAATCTGATGGTCCTCCGGAAACAAGAACGCCCTGATGATTTGGAGGCAAATTGAGCCCTGGATGAGAGCAAACTTGTTTGGTCCTACTGGTTCTGTTGTTTACATACCAGTCCACGGGCACAGAACCGGGGTTCTGAAACATCAACATAAAGTCCGAAGGGTCTGAGTTCAGAGGAGAAGAACTGAAGTTAAAATCCAGCAGGACTTTGGCGTGGAGGGAGCTGTTGAGACAATAAATAACTAAATATCTAAAAGACGATAGCTTATAAAGTCCAGAGTTTTATGTAATTCCTCAATTTTTTTACATTTAATTTGGAAAAACGAAGATGGCGAGGTGAGGCACAAAACAGGAAATCCATCATGTAGAGGTGAGCATTTCTAGAGATTCATCCTAAACTTACCTGTGACCAACAAGTTTAAAATGTTGTGTTGGATAAAAACTATAAATTACAAAACAACAGGCTTGTAGTAGAGAACTTTACAATTTCTATGGATTTGGAAGTTCAGACATTTACTTAAGTAAAGAAACTTTTGCACAACTTTTGTAAAAGATTCACTTCCAACTTGTGTCCAGAACTATTTAATGACAAATACTGTTAGTTATTTGTTAAAAGTAAAAAAGGCAATAAATAGAGACGTATTTTAGCTGCAGGAGTACTGTTGACTTTCATTT
This sequence comes from Oryzias curvinotus, assembly GCA_023969325.1. NCBI lineage: Eukaryota > Metazoa > Chordata > Actinopteri > Beloniformes > Adrianichthyidae > Oryzias > Oryzias curvinotus. The sequence goes on from CM043726.1 coordinate 31,013,044, forward strand.
AAAAAAAAGCCTTCTGTGTTTTTTATTTCTGTGACAAAGAGCTTCATATTATTTAGGTTTTTGACAGTTTACTGTAGATTAAAATGAAAAAATGTTGTCTGTTATTTATTTGTACATCTCATATGTAGCTAAGAAGTTGCCATTCCCTGAGGGAAATCAGTTGCAGTACCCACACAGACCACTAGAGGCAGGTTTAGATGAGTCTACATTTTCAAGAGTGATCCATGGCTGCAGACAGGAAGGCGCCCAGACATCATCATTATCCAGAAGTGAAAATCTTTCACAATAGTAGCACCTTTAGGTAAAATGTTTATGTGAATAAACAGTAACTGTTACAGTCTCCAGTAGATAATAACATTTTAGCGTCCAAGATGAGCTTAAAATGGGCCAAAAACGACAATCATTCCATTCCATCTGAAATTGATACTAACAAAAGTGTTAGGTTTCCTGATTGCATCAGGAGTTACGGTATGTCAAAGGGGTTTTGACAAAGACATCTCTGGTTAAAACAGGAAAAAAAACATGTTAGTGTCGCCAATTAAATTAATCTGGTTGTGTCCGAATTCCTTCACCACTCACTCTATAGTGCGTTTGCCATTTTGTAGTGCTGTCCACTTGCCCTAGAAATCACACAGACAAAAAAAAAATGTTACACTACTGGTTGTGTCCGAATTCCTTCACCACTCACTCTATAGCTTTTAAAATTCAGGACACTACTTAGTGCCACACTATATCGTTTTCTAGTAGTTGGGGTATAGGGCGGGAATTTGGACAGAGCCTTTATTTTTGACTGAAATTGGGGGCGGCGCTGTCAATTTACTGTTCCGGCTAATGATGGCTGGGAGCCATCTTGTTGTCTGCAGCTAGATTCTCTTGAAACTCTCACCAGAAACTATTCTTTGCTCATCCGGGTTTTTGAAGAATTTTAATTGCTTCAACTTAAATCAGAAACTTAGCTTCAAACTTGATTTTCTCCTGGTTCCTTTGCAGAGTTAACACGGTTAAGTCAGATCATCGATCATACGTTTACAGGCTTAGTAAAGTAAGAAAGCCTTAACGAGCCTTAAGAGCCTTTACAGCCATAGAAAAAATTTATATTTTCCTGTTTCTGTATTGTTTGTGACTAAATAAACTCAGCTGAAACTGTTTTCTGTCGTGAATCATGAAGGTGTAAGAGTGACACTGACCATTGTTTGGGAGCCATTTGAAAAGAAAGTCCTGCAGACCGCACATGCTCATTGAAGCGGTCCAGTGAGAAGAGTTTCCACATGTGCCGCTTGCTGATTGTGGCTGCAGCTCCAGAGCTGCACGCATCGACCACCTGTAACACGGGAATCACCCCCTCAGCTCGCAGCTCGCACAGCATCTGAGGGGGGTGTGGAGCAAACCCTGGAGAGACAGACAGCAGGAAAGTTCTGAACAGCAAAACCCAAACTACAGTTCAGGAGGTTGTGCATGAAAGCTGTCTGTCAAACTCTAAAGAAGTCCCTCGTGCTGATCTTTGATCAGAATTTATCCCTTTCGGTGTCCTTTTCCATAAGCTTATATCATGTCACAACACTTTTCTCATCCAGAAACGCAGTGGGTTGAGGATGGGAGGATTGGACCGCCTCATCAGATCCCCCAAAAGATTCTCAACAGGGTTGAGGTTTGGATTCTGTGCTGAAAATCCAGATGCGTCTCGCTCACTAAGCCACATTTACAGGTTCAGCTTGATGCGACCTGGTACTGTCTTCTGGAGCGTTGAGAAAGGATCCATTAAAAAGAGATCAAAGTGTTGCTGAACCTGAGAGACTCTACTGGCTTTTACTAGAGACACTAGGATGGGGGATGAAGAGCCTGGTGGACACGCCTTCTTCCCCTGACTGGTACCTCCTCTAGAGTTCTACTGCAGACTCCAATCATTTTAACTACCTACAAAACTGAAGCCTAATTACTGTGACTGACTGATGGTTCTCTTTAGGCTGCACGGCTGTTGGTTCCAATCCCTTCAGTTCTGCACACACTTTGCATGCAGAAATGCTTAAAATGTTTTTTACTAAAGACAGTAGTGAGTTGAACCTCTGTGATGAAAAACATGTGGATTGATGTGAAACAGTAAAGTGTTTTCTCACTTTTTAACCAAATTCCTTCCTATAAAAATGATGATTCCATGCCATCCATCCATCCATCCATCCATCCATCCATCCATCCATGCCATCCATCCATCCATCCATCCATCCATCCATCCATCCATCCATCCATCCATCCACCCATCCATCCATGCCATCCATCCATCCATCCATCCATCCATCCATCCATCCATCCATCCATCCATCCACCCACCCATCCATCCATCCATCCATGCCATCCATCCATCCATCCATCCATCCATCCATCTTCTAAACTCTCTTATTCCCTCTCAGGGTTGCTGGAGCCTATCGCAGCCACTGTTGGGCAAAGACACCCTGGACAGGCTGCCAGTCTGTCGCAGGGCACACACATACACACAGACACACACACACACACACCTAGGGACAATTTAGAATCACTAATTAACCCATGAAGCAATGATTTTGGACTATGGGAGGAAGCTGGAGAGCCTGGACGAAACTCATACATGCACAAGGAGAATTGAATTATGAGATTCTTACTGTGGGACGAGAGTGCTAACCACTACACCTCCAATTCAGCCCTGATTCCATAGCACAGTTTCAGTTTTTTGACATGTTTTTGTGTTTCGGTAATCTCCCAGCGGAAGCCTTAACTTGATTGTGTTAGGATGGGTATCTGAGGCTGACAAAGGGCACATGTTCTATTCACCTTTAGCATCTAGAACCTGGTAGCTGATGGTCCACAAGTACTGGGCTCTTCTGCCTGCTCTCAGAGTGGACCTGAGGGTTGTTTTGCAGCGTGAATGGATGGTTCCTCCATCACTGTGCAGGTGCAGAGCTGCGAGGAACAGAAAACACACGGTTGGTGGGCCAATGCAGAACTGACGGAGCCTTCTCTTGTTTGTGGAACAGCACCTCTCCTCTCGGGTTCAGAATCCGAGGCGGAGCAGTTTCCCGTCAGTTTCTGCTGCACAGTGAGGCGGAAGGAGACGGGACAGGGGCTGTCGTTCACAAGAGGAACCTCGATTAATCGACTGGTTCCAACAAGAACCTCCCCTACATCCAGAACGGGGTTCTCTGCCTACAGAAGAAACCACACAGATCACATAAACCCTCCCAAAGCTCGAAACATGTTAGGCCCCACAAAGACTGACCTTAATGGATCCATAGGACCCCATCCCAACCACCTCCAGGGTAAGCTGTGATGTTTCAGATCCATCACTCTGAACTGGCCAGAAGGTGAGAGTAGGTTTGACTTGCTGGGTTTTCTCTGAGACAGGATGGAAGGACCACACCTGCACCTGCACGTGGGGCAAAAAGAAACTCTATGTTAGATTTTTAATGTGAAAGTCATTCTGAACATAAAGCTTCATTTTGTGGGCGTGTCTCACTGAGCTCTCATTGGGATGCAGAACACCAGCGTCTGGTTTGACACAGAAAAGATTCAGGTGGGACTCTGGAACGTTCCACTGAAACCTGGCATGGAAGCAACAGAGAAAACCCCACATTACTGATGCTGAGATGCATGTCGACAGAAAACAAGAACAGACTCCGAAATGACTCAGCAAATCAGTCAATCTACCGTAAAGGGAGGCGGCTTAAGTTTCTGACGTGATGGCGGCGCTGCGTTTCCGAGCCCACGGCTGTGGGATGGAAATATAAAGTGCGGCCGCAGTCCAGAGACACACATGGCTTTTCCAGCACACTGAGCACTGGCAGTTCCTGCAGAGATGGAGGTTATGAGGAACTTCTAGCTCACATGAGAGTGCTTCATCACAGGAGTTTAAGGTAACCAGCTGATAAACCTCTGGTTCTGCGACATTTGTTGGTTTAAACACCCAAATCCATCCCCTTAGTGCTGAATGTCAGCCAGGGAGGTTTTATTTTAGATCCTTGACATGACCCAACCGTGGATTTGAACCTGCAAACTCCCAGTTTTTGAAAAATAATTTTTCTAAAACAACAAGCCCATGGCAGCCTGTTGGTACACTAAAGCCTTCATCGCAGGCTTCCTGGGTTGTTTGGGTCCGTGGAGGGTCGTGAAGAGGAGCGTCTGCATCTGGAGGTCGCGTGTCTTTCAGCTCTTTTGGGGATGGTACGACTACCTCAAGGGATGTCATGAAAATGCAACATACCACTGTTGTGCATGTGGTCATTGTATAAGTGAAGGTTTTTTTAATGATAATGGAAGTTACACACAATTATGATGTACAGGTGGTGGTGTCTCCTTAGTGACCTCGCGCAAATGCTGCATGCGCCGGCTGTGCAGATGATACGTGTCTGTAGGACGCACACACAAACTACACTGTGATTGTCTAATTTCCTCATTTCTAACAGTCGGCTGAAGCAAGGAGCGTGTATGTATCACGTGAACAGCACCAGCGGGCTCTCTGTTCAGTGCACAGGTTTTGGTGGGGGGTTGAAAAAATCAAAAATCTGTAGGACATGCCCTTACGTTTTGTTGCGTTCCCTATGACCAGATGCCCGTAGGAAAAATTACGCATGAATATCTTTGTTCTATGGATTCTATGAATATTTGTTGATGGCTACCTCTGTGCCCCGTACAGGTTTGACCATTTTTCGCACGTATCCACCCGTAAGGCCAGTTGAGACTAAGGCTTTACGTGAGTCTGATTCTGTAGCTTTGGGAAAACTCTGTAGCACATGTGTCAAACTCAAGGCCCAGGGGCCAAATGCGGCTCGCCATGTCTCTTTATGTGGCCCGCGAGAGCATAAAAGTTTTTAATTTCTTAAAATATACATATATTTCTTTTAGTTGATTACATATTATTTATGTGTAGCTGCAGTTGTGATTATTCAATGTTTGCAGGTCTTATGTGTGTATGCAGACAAATTGTTGTCATCAAACCATCAGTTGGATGCAAGGCTGTGTGCAGCCTTTTTTTGTAAAATGTTACACTATAATACATGTTCTTTGCAGCTCAGTTTTATGTAATTTCTCTTTATTCATTTGGACAGATTGATCCTTCATTAACGGGGTTATGTGGGTTTTAACAAGCGGAAAAAAATCAAAAGGATTTATGCTAGAGTAACAAGCAAACATATGTTTTCTATGCAACTGTAATTCCCACTTTAAAAAGTTATACTAAATAAATAATGAATCATTTAACATTAAGGAGTAGTTACATTTATTTACATGTTTAAGTTATATCTGGCCCTTTGAGGACAGCCACCATCCTGATGTGGCCCTTAGTGCAAATGAGTTTGACCCCCCTGTTCTATAGGAAGAGCAAAGGAAGCATTAACATGAATCAGACAAATTGAGAGTCTGATTTTCTGAATGTTCCTTCACTGACACATTTGTCAAATGTTTTTTCACCCTGTGAGCTTGAACTTCTTATGATTTCATTACCTTTTGTATTTCATAACTGTCTTATGTTCTTATACAATTACTGGTATGAAGCCCATTGAGACGACTATTGTTGGAACTTTGTGCAACATAAATAAAGCTGCATTGAATATTAAATGTTGTAAAAAATGTGGGATTTTTTTCATTAAAATGAGTCAGATTTGAGATCTTTTTTCAGACAACAATCACTGGTGTGTAATGTGTATCATGAATTTCATGAACATGTTTAAATTAAATGAGAGAAAAGCTCTGGAAGCCAAACGATGGATTTGAGAATCTTCTTGAAGCTTTTCAGAAACTTTCTCTAAAGGCCGTTCTCATTTGTGGTGTTTGGTCTGTGGCTGTTTAGAGCCTTGTGGCTTCTTCTTCTTGGTGACTTGTGTGCTCATGTTGTGTGTGTAGTACCTGTGTGAAGTCAGCTGCATTGAGTCGCAGTGACACGGTGAACCCCTGTTTGGGACTGTCCTCGGTGGGAACCGCTCGGAGGGTGAGGATCTGATGATGCCTCGGCTGGATCAGACCACAGCTCGGCAGAACGTGCACGGACTCCGCAAAGGGGGAGTCTGGTCTGCGGTCCAGGCAGAACGTGAGTGGCAGGCCTCCATTGTTCTGCAGCAGCACGGTTCGATAGGAAATGACAGCGAGTGCCGGAAACCTCTGATGGAAAGAAGGTGGAGGAGAGCAGAGAGCCTGAAGAACTGCAGACGTTCTTCCTGCCAGTGTTTGCAAAACCTCGTGTTTCCATTAAAAACAAAAGGAAAAACATCATAAATAACTATCTCACAGCTAGTCTTGGAATAAAAGAAACTTTGGTGATTGTAAAGATGTTCCTGATCTTCAACAGACTTTTATTCTGGAAAGTAGTTGAACTATATTTCTCCACAGACATGAGAACGCTGCCATTTTTTCACAGATTTTTTGTTTTTGTTTGGAAAAACACTCAACTACTGTTGTAGGAGAAATCTTTTCAAAATAAAAGACGTTTTAATACTAAAAAGTAGAAAATGATATTTTTCCAGGTATTTTTGATAAATATTTTTCAATTTGTGTATTTTTTATAGTTAAACGTTTACAAAACACTTTACAGATTAAAAACAGTACCAGATTAAGTAAAACGTAATGTTTCTAGTGCTGAAAAAGATCCTGTTAAATGTTTATAAAAAAGAAAACAAAACTGAATAGAGAACACATTTTTTGTATTTGTACTCTTTTCTTAGAATATATTTGAGGTTTTTACCAAACTCTAAAGGTTTTTGCTAAACCTGGGTTTGGAGTTTTCTTTGCATTTTTTTCTATAGTTTTTTTATAAACTGATTTCTGCTCAGTTTTTGGAGCAGAAATGTTTGAGTTCAGGGCTGCATGGTGGTGGAGTGGTAAGTGCTCTTGCCACACAGTGAGAAGGTTCAAATCCCAGCTTGGACCTTTCTGTCTGGAGTTTGCATGTTCTCCTCGTGCATGTGTAGATCTTCTCTGGAGACTCTGGTTTCTTCCCACAGTCATAAAAACATGCATCATAGTTTAATTGGCATCTCTAAAATTGTCCTAGGTGTGCGTATGTGGTCCTGCAACAGACTGGTGACCTGTTCAGGGCGTACATGACCTTCACCCATAGTTGGGATAGGCTCCAGCAACCCCATGACCCCTAAAATGATTCAGTGGCTTCTGAAGATGGGTGGATGTTTGAGCTCAGCATCTCTGAACCTTTTTATACCACAGTTAGGTATTGTAACTCACTTCCTGTGGTCAACATTTACGGACATGACACCGTTTTCCTGTATTTCTTTTTTGGAGAGTCAGATCAAATGACTGCAGGGAGAAGCTGTGCTCTTGCTGAACTTGTGTCTCACCACATGAGTGGGCATCAGAGAGCAGTTTGGTTGGAAGTGTTCTTTGCTCGGCTGGAAGGAGTGGCCGATGACCCGGACGGTCCCGCACCAGGGTGGTCCCGGCGGTACCACACCGGGACTGACCTGCAGCGTCCAGAGACACAAACCCTTCAAACTGCTCGGTTCTTAAAAGGATGAACCAAAACAAATAAAAAGCTTAAGCTTTGGAAAATCAGCACTATGTGCTTTTGGTTGGTGAGGTGACAACACCTTATGGAATGCAAAGCACTCAAGCTGCCCTCCATGCAGAGTGTTGAGCTGTTTGGGGGCGTACGTCACCAGGAACGAGGTGGACTTTAATGGAGCCAGGTCACATGATGAGGGTGAGAGCGTGAACGGAGAATCTTTGACGAGAGTCCAAACCAGGCTGGAACAAAAACCCCAGCATCACACAGACCGTCAGAGCAAATGATCACAGAAGGTTCACCATCACCGTGGAGAGCGCAGATCTTTTAGTGGAGATACCTGAGTTGGCAGCTGCTGTGGTTTTTGATGGAAACGTACTGAGAGGAGGAGTCATCAGTGGAAAAAGATGAGGCTAATCTGTGATGAAACAGGAGCTCGTGTGGCGTCACAGACACATGTGGAGGAGACGTTGCAGAGAAAAACTCAGTGCTTCCCATGCAAACTCGGAAAAGCTCCTCCATTGGTGTGGTTGATCTGACAACAGCAGCGTTTGTGGTTTTATTTGGCTCCTGGAAAATGGCAGAGAATCAGAAAAAAAGGTTAAGGCTAAAACTGTGATCCTGTTATAAAAACCAGTATTCATTTGGGTTAAAAAAAAGAAAGGAGCAAAAGAAAAAGGCAGAAAAAGTGAACAAAACCGAAAAGAAACATCTAGAATGACATCTTTGAACAAAAAAGATGAATATATAAGACGCTCGTGGCGTTTTATGGCTCGCTGGCGTTAGCCACTACATGTTTTCCTAAGTAGCTTCACGATGATGCTCGAGGAGTTAGGGGGGGGATAGATTGAAATCTTTAGAAGGAGTTGAAATTTACAGCTGGTACTGTCCATCCATCAATCCATCCATCTTCTTCCACTCATCCGGGATAGTCTCCAAGCGGTGGGTCCTGTGGTCGTCCCATCATAGTTTCTAAGCTTTTTTTGGATATCCTTGACATGTGCATTTTGACTTCTTTACTGGATTTAAAATCTTTTTGTTTATGGTCCCTGCAGGAGATTTTGGCCCCATTTTTGTCCTGCTGTGATGTTTTTTTTTTGTTTTTTAAGTTATTCTAAAAAATCAAAAGTGAAAGCTAATAAACTGTGTTAGAAGAAATGCACTATTTTGAATGCCTCATATGTATAAATAGAATATAAACTGGAGAAATCTGTGTGTGTTTGGGATAAAGCCCCTGAATTCTTCTGATTAGACAGGATACTATACCAGCCTCAAAAACAGCTCAGAGCTCTGTTAGTTGGAAAAAGTAACACAAAGTCATGAGTGGCGTCACCTTTCCAAGTCAAAGCTAATGTAAAATGAGTGTGGGCACGTGTGGGGCCATCACTTGCCTCCAACATGGGGGCGGGTCCCTCAAGCTGCTCCACCTGTGCGCTAGGATGATGCTGGGTGTCTCCTGGACGGCCTCTGTAGGGCAGCTTCAGATCTCCGGGTTCCAGTGTGGCAGCTTTCTGGAGCTCCGAGTGGCAGCTTCCAACCAAGTCCAGAAACAGGGGCTCCTGAAAGGACACTGAAGTAAGTGAGAGGAGTTCTGCTCAAGTGGATGTGTGTGGATCCTCTGAGACCCCCACCCTGTGCAGTATGAGGCACGCCACTCTCCTGCAGTGCGCCAAAACACTCCTGGGTCTATAAACTGCTGTGACTTTGATGCGGCTCTGAGGGGGAACAGTGCCCCCTGCTGGATGAATGCTGAACACACTGTTGGCATTGTTTATTTCCCATTGGTAGAAAGCCGCAACAGAGGAGGAGTTAAGCAGCTCCAGAGTCTGAGCTGCACTCTGCTGCTCCTCAACACTCCCGAAGTCCACCACAGAGGAGGACAGGGACACGTCAGGACCTAAAAGAGAGCATCCGTTTAAAAACACATGCAGTATAAATAAAAGCTTAACAGGTGGAGCAGCCCCCACCTGTGCACCTCCCAGTGAGTTTAATCTGAGCACTGCTGAGTGCTCCTCTGTACGTCAGAGACAGGTACTCCACAGAGACGGCGTCCACCTCTGCTGGAGAATATGTGACTAAAGCCTGCAGAGAGGCTCCGGGCGCCAGCACCCCTTCAGTGACATCACAGCTGAACTCTGACCCGAACACAGGCGCCACGCCGGGCAGTGGCGACAGAGAAAAGGACACCTTTACCTGAGAGGGCGGGGCCATCCAGTGATGTGAACTGTGTCATTAAAGAGATGTGTGTGTGTGTGTGTATACACTCACAACAGACGGGTTAAAGATCTCAAGAGGTTTACACAAAGTGTGACCAACCGCCACCGGCCCAAACTGCAGCACTGCATCTCCGTGGTCTGTTTCCTCTGTGCTTGTAGGATTTTTGAGCTGAAGATGTGGAAATTTAGCTGGAAAAGTCAGTGAAACAGAAAACGCATTTGCACACCTTTTTGGGATGAAATATACCCCTAAAAAATCTGCAAGGAAATTCAATGCTGTTTTATTCCTCAGAAGACAGCAAAATTCCAGGAAAACCTTCTAAAACGACGGCTTTAGAAGGATTTAAAGACTGCCAGCAGGCAAAGCTGGTTTGCCCCTACTCCGTCATACCTCCTCCTTGCAGAAGCACGGAGCAGCTGCCCGTCAAGGCCTCCTCTTCTCCAAACTTGCAGTGTGCCTGCTGCTGGAACACCAGCGCCTCCTGGGGCTCAAACACCACTGTGATGCTGCACGCCTGCTCCGGTTTCAGGAGGCCTCGCGCCGGACTGATGCGGAACGGTGCCGCACAATCCCACAGGAAGAACGTCTGCAGCTTACTGTGGTGGAAAACATAAAAAGCATATGTGGTGGTGGTGGGGGCTATCAGCTGAATTACAGCATTCTCCACATTCAAGATACCTGAGGTTTTTCAGGAGAAACTGAGCTTGTGACGAGTGCTGGACGCCACAGAGGGGCAGCAGCAGCGACTCAGGAGCCTTCAAGGAGTGAGAGGGGGTGATGGCCCGCAGGTTCACTGCAAATCTCCCCTCTGTGCTTTGAAACTCAATGCTGTCCTGGTACTCGCACTGCCACATCCAGTCAGACACCGCGGCATTAGATGGACAATTTCCTCTCCTAAAATCTGACTATTAGTCAGGAAGTTTGACCTCCTTACTTTCTGAAGAGGTCTAAAGGTGACTGGAATGGAGTAAGAAATCCCAGGACTTAGAAGAACCGTGTGAGGAACAAAGCTTTGGAAAACCCCGGTTTCTGGAGGTCTGTAAGGAAAACAGAGCGTTCACGTCAGGACATTTTTGTGGATCAGAGGGAAACTTTGAATGAGATAGTTTTTTTTATTTTTTTTATAAGACCTTATGTTTAGTTTGTGCAGCTTGTTGCAAACATTCCTCAACACCAGTGACTTTGTGAACTCTCCGCCTGGCTCCCAATCCTCCCACACCAACTCGGACCTAGTTTCCAAACCCAGGAACCACCTTCTTTGGCCAAACGCACGTCTGCGTTTCCGTACATCTTTTCGTCTGTGATGGAAGTCTGAATCCTGTGACATGAGGCACCGCAGAAGGTTTTTTCCATGATTACTCACAGACTTCCACAAATATGCAACATCAAACTGTCAGGTGCAAAAGCTGGTATTAGTATTTTTTGATTAAAAAAAAATCAACTGGTTTTATTAGATTAGTGAAGCTTTTCAGAAATAATTGTACAGCTTGTTACATTATTGTTTTATTAAAACAGTAGTTCCTTTTTGCTCAGAAATCATTGTCCTGTTGAGCGACTCATCTTCACCCAATAGCTGTTAGATGATCTCATCTTAAAATTTTGACAAGCGGAAGACTTAGGGGATGGCTGCAAAACAAACGCCTATCATGACACCCCCACCACTTTGTTTGGTATGGTCCATGATGTAAAATGTGGTTGATTTTTTTAGTTTGTCCTTTCAATAAGTAATTTTAAAAATTTTCTTTCAAATAGGTTTTTCCTCCCTTTGGGATTATTGTTATTCTCTTGTTGTTGTTTTTTTTCTTCAGTTTTTGCATAAAGGCTGAACTTTTTTGCCAAATAAAATGTCAACCATGTCTTAAATATGGTTTGCTCCCTTTGATTTATGTACAAACCCTGGAGAACCTAGTAACTATTTTCTTCTGGGCTTTAAACATGTTCAATAATGAAAAACAAACCAAAAAAAATATATTTGTTTTTTTAAAGCACCAAATTTGACCGCATGGGTTCTCCCGGGTTAGGCTTTTATTATTATTATTATTTTTTTTTTTATAAAATACTTTTAAAACCAGTTTCAGTGCGCTTTTTAGCCTTTAATCTCATCTTTACTCGGCTTTTACTTTGACATCTTTCCCAGCGCGGGGGGGCTTCGCCGGAAGAGCCTCGTGCGCTCGTGCTTCAGCAGACATCCCTGTGGAAACAAACCGAAACTGACATCGGAATGAAGGTTTTTGTCGTTAACAGGTTTTGCGTGATGGTCGTGAAATAAAAAAACCCGCAAAAAGTTAAGACCGCGTTTCCAAACTCACCTCTCTGTACGCTGGAATAAAGAAACTCCCCCTTCAGCCAGTAGAAGCCTTTTCGAGTTCCTACGTTGCTATGACAACAAATAAACGCAGTGGTCATCTGGGCAACTACGGAAGACGATGAAGGACCTTTCAAAACTGAAGCAGCGGAAGCATAAATACGCTTTAAAGTCACTTTAATCATTTTCTAACCATACATTTGAAATGCAAATTAATGCACTTTTAACTAATAAAAATACTTTTTACAAAACAATATATTTTGACAGTGGTGACAAAACATCACACTAACATTTCAACTCAAAACATTAAAAAAAGGTTTCACATTAAGAGAGATATAATACAAATTATTGTAGGAGTTTGTGTCTTTATTGCAACAAAACATTTCAGCAACGACAAATTAATGTTTAAAGCAAAAGATAACAAATAAATAATGAATAGATAATAGTAGTTTGTTTCCAGTTTAGAATACAATAGAAAAAACTTTATTGCTCCCTCAAAGGGGAACTTACCTGGTTTGTTACCATCTTTAAAACCTTTTGGTTTTTATATGGTTAGTTAAACAAATGTATTTTTATCCTGGCATATGTTGTTAACTGTTTCTGACCATTTTGTTATATTACCTGTAACATTTTATTAAAAAGTGCAATACGAAAAAATGATAGCAATTGTTTTTAAATATTAATTTTTTACTTTAGTAGTTTTAAATGAACCGGTACTCATTTATCATTTTATACATTTTGAAACATGCTTATAGAAGACTAGAAAACTTTTAAAATCCCTCTTCAGTTGACATCTTTGTGTCCATTTATGATTTTGCTTTGTGTGGTTGCTGATCAATCTGGAAGGTAACACCTGAGACAATTGCAGATCTAAATGTTTTTCTGCAGGTAAAACATATTAAATTAAAACATGACCAATCAGCATTTGCTTTTATACAAGGGAAACTTAAATCTAAACAATATATAAGATTGACACTTTTGCAATACCAATGCAACCTTTATAATTCAAAAATAAACCTAATATGATGTTTTATTATCCTAAAAAACTCCTGAACTGTGTTTTATTAGATTGTACAGCTGTGTCCACTAAAGTGGCTGAGTTTGATTTTCTAGTTATAAGGCCTGAATGGATTATTATAGAACCATTAAAAATGCAGGCAAACAGCACCATCACCCTGTCCAGATGTCAACACTTCCTGCTCTACCTGAAGATTAATTTCCTCTTCATGTCACCTCATGGAGCCTAATGACCCTTTGTGTTCTGCAAGCAGATGCTAACGGTTACAACTATACAAAGACTGGATTGGTTTTTCCCAGGTCTGCGTCCTTCAGGTGACAGTTAACATAGTCCTCCATTCCTCCTCTTGTGAAAGCTGTGACACTCAAAGAGTCTTTCCTCAGCAACTCTGTCTCCTCTGTGTAATCTTCATCGTCTGCTCCTATCTCCTCTTCATCCCCCGGGCTCGAGCAAAGAGAGTCGCGATCCGGTTTGAGCCTCTGGTTGTCGGCATTGGTTCTTCCTGTGTCAGGGTGGGTTGCAGCGAGGTGTTCCTTGGATTTACGGCTTCTTTTCCACTTCATGCGTCTGTTCTGGAACCAGATCTTAACCTAAAAATGGAAGAATTCAGAAAAAAAAAAAGGTAAAGATGGCCTCCCTTCCTGTCACAGACATTCTCGATCTCTCATAGAAATATCCAATTGCATCACCAGTTTTACTGTGACTCGTCCTTTTCATTTACAGCATCAGTCTCCTATGAAACTGTTTTTGAACTTGTTCTCCCACAGAGGAGGTCCTAGCTCTAACAATAGTTTAGATTAAGCATTCATGGGCATCTCAGCGCCTCTACTGCTTCTTCCTGACCTGCGTCTCTGTCAGCATGAGCGACGTGGCCACCTCGAAGCGTTTGGGTCTGGACAGGTACTTGTTGACCTTGAACTGGTTCTCCAGCTCCAGCAGCTGCTGACTGGTGAAAGCAGTCCTCGGCCTCCGACACTTCCCCAGGAGAGCTGCCTGACTGGGGGCTGAGGCGGGACAACATATTATTTAAAAAAACAAAAACAAAAAAAAAACATGAACTGAATGCACCAAAAAACAAAAAGAAAACATCCTGGTCATTGTCTGCAGATGAGAGTCTGAATGCAAAGAACCTTGTAGAGAGATTCTATTGTGTATTAACCTGAACATCTCTTACTTCCAGGTGTGATGCAATGCGTGTTTTCCACCACGTTGAGGCAGGTGTAAAGGGCGGGGCATAAACGGCGTCCTCACGTTAACATGTAGAACTGTTTGAAGTTGATTGATGTGAGCCTTTTGCTGAGAAAACCAGCAAATAAGCCAAGATGTTTGCCTCTGTTCTCTTTAGGTTCATCTACAAATAACTAAATGGTTCACTAATTATATGTTTTTATATAAAATTAATTGGTATTTTGATGAATGCAGCACACATTTTGTGATTAAGGACATACTTAGGCTACATTTTGACAGTTTAAGACCTTTTCAGACCTCATGAGTGCCTCTGTTGTTTTCATCTCACAAAAAAATGGTGTCATCCAACCGACACCTCTGCCTGATGGTTATATTTCGTCTCATTTTTAGGCAATTATTATTGTTGTTGTTTATGTTGTTGCTGCTTTAAAACGTTTAACTAATTCAAACAAAAAGCAAGATAAAACAGCGTAAATACCCCTTTTCTATTATGGGCAAAAATAATAACGAACGCAATCATTTGTATGGTTTCCAAGCTGATATACTCTAAAATATTAACAAATGTAATGACGTAACTTCTATTAGGCCATTGCAGCTTAACCCTTGTGCTATCTTGTGGGGTACAGATGACCCCACTCCCAACCTTAACGTGCCTCCTGTATTTTTTAAATGAATATAATAGTTTTATTGTAACACAAACACATTATACTAAAACATCAAATTGATGTGGTTTTAAAGGCCTTCATACCTCCGTACTCCCCGAGTCCGGTCGATCCGGTGCCCCCTCCGATCCACGGCTCCAGGTGGGACATCTTGGATGCGGGGATCCCCCTCATCTGGCCTGGATGCTGCTGGGCCAGCTGCGCCCATGCAGACGGCAGGAAGGCGGGGGGCCCCAGAGGATACAGCGCGTGGACTCCGATGAGACCCGCCTGCTGCAGCGCAGCGAAGCCCGACAGGCCGAGGAGGCTGGGTTTGGACAGGAGTCTGGGGGTGGCGGAAGAACTGCACGTAGAGTTCGGAGGAGGGGGAGATGGTTCTTTTCTGTGGCTTTGAACAGGAGCAGTCATGGGGCCCCCGTTGGGAAAGGGTCCCGGGAGCGCGCCGCCGCTCACTGTCCGGTGCCTGGAGTCGCGCGCCAGGAGCGCATCGATGCGGAAGTTTTTCGATTTCTCCATCTAAACCAAAACTTCACTTCATCAAAGTAAAAAAAAAAATAAAAAAGTTTCGTATTTTTGCAGATGTTGCTTTTGCAGGAGAATGAGATGCCCTCTGTCTGACCCACTCCACAGCAGTGAGACGATCACGGACACCCCACGGCGCAATAAAGCCGCTGCTCTGTGATTGGCCCTGCCGGACGGGGGCAGGATCCTCCAGCCTCCTCAAAAGCAGACTTTTAAGTTGAGTCACAAACTCTACCACTTCAAATGTAAGAGATTGTCTAAGCAGTGGTGGGTCAAAACAAACACATTTTTAAACATAAAAGATAATGAACTAAAAGCAGAAAATGGTTGATTGTAAATAAGAAAAACCTTTCAGCTCCAATAGATTAGAAATAATAACTAAGCAAATCTTCTCTCTATTTTTCCTCATATATGCATTAATCTACACACAAATCCTTATACATTTTTTAGCAACACATACTGATACTTTATTTTATTTTATTTTGGTTCTTTTTTTGTCATTACTATTATTATTACTTTTATTCCTGTCAATGCATAGAATTGTTCTGTAAGCAAAAGCTACACAATAAAAAAGTCAGGGCACTATTTGGGTTTGACATACATGTTACTATCTTACCTGAAAATGGCATCATGGTGACACTTAAAAAATAAGTTTCATCAAGCTAAAATATTAACTAAACATTGAAAAATAAAGGTAATGTTTTCTTTCAGGATGACTTTGAATCGATGGTCTTTTCAATTTCCTAAAGAACTGTTTGCATTTCCTTTCCTGCTGCTGTCGTCCCGTTTCTCTTCTTTTTTTAATTTGTGTGCCTGTCAATCAATCTGTCTGCTTTGATCTTTGCTACAGATGACAATAATGTGTGGTTTTCTCACACACGTTCGTTATATTGCAGTCCAGCTTGTGAGCCGCACAAACACTCTGGAGAACTATATAGCTCTAATTGCTGCGATCTGGATGACGGAATTAATCATTTTACAGCTAAATCTTCATTAAACTTTACTGCCAGCTTAACGCTGACAGTAACACAGGCGTCCTTATCAACCGTTGCTGGTGCGATTATCAGCCATCACCACACCACGGAACACATAAAGAGGCCGTAAAATCTGCAGAGAGCAAACTTATTTTCTCTCCTCGCAGACTGAAATTGCACACCAGGTATGGACAGGTGGCACAAAGCCTCTCTCTGACTGTCGGCTGTTTGCCCTCTCACTGTAAAGCAGCATAAATCTTAATCCTTCCATGCAGATTTTTTTTTTCGTTTTTCTTTTTTGTTGTTGAAGAAAACCACACCTTTCCTGGAAAACAGCTTGAAAGGTTGTAATTAACTTTCACTTAAAGGTGCAGAGAGTCAGAACAGACTTCACCTGGTGATTTCCTGCTGGATTATAGCAGACTGATAAGAGCCGGCCACATACCTGGGAAAACAAACCTCATGTCAAAGACAAACACACCAACACCTGCTGAACCGACGTGAAGGCCCTCTGCGGCACACAACCAGCGTGTTCGTCTGTGTGTGCCGGCATGCGAATGTGCTGGTTGAGAACATTTGTCTGTCGGGGTTGACCACCATTTAGTTCTAAAAAACATGAGAAAATCAAAAGGAGGTAAATACATTAACAAACTGACTGTTTTTGTATTATTGATGGGAACAGAGAGAATGAAAAGACAAAAAAAAAAAAAAACTCTGCTCTGCTTCACTTAAATGGTTGCAAAGGAGCAAATGAAAAAACACCAAAATGACAGAAGTGGACGTACAATAAAAATTCTTAACGTTGTAGTTTATCATTTCTAGCAAACCAACGATGTTGTTGTGTTCTCTGCAAAAGAACAGTCTCTTTTCAAACAATAAGTACAACCAATTCTTCACTTCTGGGTTGTGTTGCATTTGTTTTGTAACTTTAGTGCAAAGTTGTTGGACAACCTCCTCATTCATGCAGATTTTCAAAATAAAACCTATCTCAATGTTTTGGTTGTTTTTGCTCAGGCTGTCCTCTCACCCGGTTTTCTCTGCATCACCTATTCATCTCATGAAGGGAACAGATTTTACTGGTAAACTTATGCTGAGACACTGCAAGCAAATTACAATGGTGTTTATTTACAAATAGAATGGAAAAATGACATGAATCGCTGTCGTTGTTATTACCGAGTGCCATAATTCTGTACAGGCCCATACATCTGACTGAGGGGCTGAGTTTGATGCAAAAAACGGACCAATCAGAGGAGAGTGACGGTTGTTCAAGGGTCTCAGACCGTCAGAACTTCCTCACACTTCAGAAACTGCGTTACGTTCCAGTGCTCTGGATTTTAATGCAGTTTAGACACATGCTCACTATTTGTTATTTGTTTTTTTTTTTTGTTTTTAACAGCAAATATGACGTCACCCATGTGCCGAAGTAAAAACTCAATAAATACGAACATTTTACAAAGACTATGAACCCACCGTGTTCTGATGCTAAAAACCTTGATGATTTAAGGAGAATAAACGTGTTTTTAAATGCAATGCATTGTGGTCCATATTTTTCAATCTAGAGAGATTTCTGGTAAATTTCCAGGACACTGGTTTTTGGAATTGTAGATTTAGACAGCCCAACATAGTGTGCATACATGCAGTGAGATCAGTGAGTTACCGGCACACTTTTACTCCCAAACCTTGATTAGACATTTTCATAAAAGGTCATTTCTGCACTGAAAGGTCACATGTATCAAAGAGAAGGCTAGTTTGTTTAGTAGACGCCAAACAGTTTGGTGGTTTACTTTTATTTTAGTAAGTTCATTTTGGTTTTGCTGAAGTCTCAACTTTAAACGTTGATTGTACTTCGATATAGATGTTCACACAGAGTAGAGACAGTCAAGCATTTATTCATCAATATCAGATTGTAACTGTTAAAGGCACCCTCAAATGAAAATGATGTTTTTATCTTGTTCTTTTAGCATTTTTCTCATGATGGAGGAGACAGGAAATTAAGATCAACATTTCATTTCTGAGTATTTCTTTCTCCAAATCCTTGTGAATTCGGAGCAGACAAAAAAAGGCAGTTTGAAAAAGTTCTCATTTGTAGACGACTAGATCCATGAACGTCTGTGTTTTCCTCGCCTGAGCTGGTATGTGGATCTAAACTGTACGTCTGCATGGCTCTGATATTGGTCGCCAAATGTTGTTGTGCCAATAATGTTAGGTTGGAAGTGTGAGAGCTGGCAGCTAGCGGGAGAAAGTGTAACCAAACGTATGACGGGAAATGATCGCAGCCTTAGTCTGCGCCAACATCCCGCTCACAACTCAGAGGTGAATTTCTAATTCACCACTGCCGCTCTGCAGAAAAGATGTCCTAGAAAATGACAGTTTTTTTTTTTTTTGAATGATCATTTTGGCTAAAAACAGCATCATCCTAACTAAAAGGCCACTGGGAACGCTTGGAAAATAGATCAAAAGATGATCAAAGTGGGACTTTAAGAAAAGGGTAGTGAAAAATGTCTTCCCAAGAGCAGCTACTTAGCACCTGTTAACTCCATTTAAACTCAGATCAAAACATTGCTGATCCACATCACAACTCTAACAGAAAAACTAAAACCACTTTAGCAGTTAAAAAGAAAAGTGAACAAAAGAGTCAGAGATGAAGCCGTCTGATGAGCAGGGAAGTAAAATATGACGTATCCCAGGAGACATTGGGTCAAGGGGAAAATCTCCCGTCATATCCAGCCTGATAAAGCCCGTTGTTCTCCTTCTGTTCGTATCCCATTGTGGTGTCTTGTCTAATATCTGCTCCCAGTTCCTATTGTTTCCATTCTATTCACCCAGTTTTTCTCTGATTGGTCCAATGGGCTGCAGGGGAATAGAAAACTTCCTGGTCCATCCAGGGTGGCTGTTCCCAGTTTCAGGACTCAGTGTTGTTCCAAATGACTTGATTGATGACAGCCATCAAAACGGAGGCCGGAAGATAATGAAGAGGGAGGAGCGGAGGAGGAGGAAGGAGAGGGGGGGCTCGTATTGGATGCTTATTACTCAGCACAGTAAACTGTGCAGCAACATGAGGCCTCATGGGGGAAGAGGAGCACTAATTAGTCCTGAACAGGAGTTAGTGAATTAGAGGAGGAGACAGACACACGTAGAGCTGGTTAACACAAAGACGGACCGCTGACAGGCCAGCAAAGAAGCGGCTCAAGAGAGTAGTTAAGCATCTGTTCCTCGGTGGGATTCCCAGAGCGCTCTGCAGACCGCTGTTCCCTGAACACAACCCAATGCGAAGAGTTTCCTCACAAAAATGAACACCGGTTTTCATGTATCCATTTATTCCACCGGGAAAGCCCCACTGAGATCCACAGATTTCTTTTTCAAGTGAGTCCTGGCAAAGAGGCAAATTAGTACACAGCTCCAGACATGTTATCCAAAGAAAACATGTTAGTGATTTCATTTCCAGGTTCTTCAGAATAGCATCAAAGTGAGACAAAGTTGTGAGATGTTGTTGTCGATTGGTCTGTGGGAGAGAATTCCATCCTTCTCATCTCTGTTCTGACACTAGGGACAGACGGCAGGTCAACGTCCCTGGATTGGAAGCTGTAAGGTCCGTCAGGCCTCCGGTGAAGACTCACTCTTAAGTAGAAAGCAGACCAATGAGTCCCCTGCGTGTAACCCGAAGAGCCTCCGAAGCAGGCCGTCCAGTTTGAGAGAAGAGATCACTCTGATGAGTTTGTGGACCACAGTTTTGTTACAAAAAGAGGCATAAAAAACTCAAACAATCTACTTTCTATCACATTAAAAAACAAAAGTAAAAAGGAACCACAAACATCCATCGTGCTCTCAGGATGTCAATAGACTAAGATCAAATCATGTGTCAGTTTGAGCCCCCATCAAGCTCCGACTCTGCAGTCATGTAGGAAAAGATGCTGACATTAGACCAGAAAAACATCAGATTGAAAGACAGAAACCACCAGTCCACAATGAGAAGACCTGCTTTCTGACACCTCTAGTCTGACCTGAAGTGGAGATCCCAGAAAGTTCAGTCCAAAGTCAGAACATACCAGCCACAGAGGAGTTTCACCAAGAACCCTGACTTTAAAAGTTTGACTTTCTTTGGAAATTGACCAAATCAAACCAAGAAATCCAAACTGAAAGCAGATTCTTGCCCACATACATGATTTCCCCTGAAGCTACAGAGCTGCTAGCGTGCAGAAATACATAAGAAGGTCATGCTAAAACAAAACGTCAGTCATTACAATTAAATGTAAACTTCTGTGCATCAGAACACGTGAAGAAAAGAGATTCTGCTCTGCGACACTGAATGCCCTCAAAACGCCCTGAAGAAAACCATTTCAGACAAACCTACCCCTCCAAATGCCCCTACAATTGGAGAGATAGAGAGAAGGTGTCATAAAATACCAGCCGGGCACATCATTTCTCCTTCATGAAGCGTCAGTTCAAAACCTCTGACTGGTCAAAGTTTGACCTGGTTTAGCTTTTAACGTGCGTTTAACGGCCGCACGTTATGAACGTAGAGCTTGAAAACAGTCATAGAAACTTGTGTAGATACGTGTGAAGGCGAAACACGCGTTTATGCGTGTTCACATGGACACAAACATAGTTTACATAGACTTCTCTCTGGAAGTGGCCAGGGGCAGACTGAACGTAGCTTGACACAGACTGTTTGACTGCTTCTCTTGATGTGCATAAATCCTCCTGGTCCTCTTGAAACAGAAGCAGTTGTTAGAGAGACCGGTCAGGGGTTAACAGGAGAATTTGCCTCTGACAGGCAGGCTGGTTGGAAATGCTGCAAAGACCAAGTTTAATTCTCCCTTAATGCTGGAGCATCTTTCCTCCTCTTGTTATTGCTTCACCCAACGTCTGCTTCCTGGTTGTCTCTGCGGCCCCGCTGCAGATGTTGCTGTCTGAGCAAACTAATTAGTTAGAGTGCTAAGTGATGAAAACAGATGTTAAATTAGTTTGCATGATTAGACGCCGTTTGTGGAGCTGATGAAGCACTATAATCGCCATTGTTTTCACTGAAAAACTGGCTCTGGACCAGCCAGCAGGTTCACTTTCAGACTGATTGTTCGGACTCTCTTGACGCAGACAGAGAGGGGGTCCTTAACATCACAGGGAGGTGCACCACTGAGGGAAACAGGAACTTTGAAAATAAATGAGGGAGGTTTGTGTGTTTGCATTTGATCTACCTGCCCTCTTGCCTAATGTCTGTAAATGAGCACCTAATGATGTGTGTGCAGCTATTTGCTTATCAGTTTCAGTCCCACAGCTGCCTATGCTCACACCAATGTCCCACAAAAACCACTAACCCATGAGTTTGGTGGACTCAGTGAGCACACAATGATAATTTATTAGTTTACTATACCAGAGGTATTGGAACAGGACTTCTCATAGGCTCCTTCCAAATGTACAAACACGCTATGGTCATTTATACCATTTTAACAAGTATTTTAAGTAAATTTAGACTATAGAGGTTTTTACAGGAAGTTTTTAAGATGTATTACAAAATAAAACAATCTTAGATGTCTTATATCTTTATCTATTTAATTAAAAAAAAAAACTAAATAAATGCATGAGCAAAGGATGGGCAATTCTAAGCATTGTTTCCATAAAGTTTAAGTAGCTCACTTCTAATCTTCAGACCTTAAAGATTGAATGTTCAGCAGGTTTGGTTCAAAAGCTGCTTTTCAGATACATTTATTAAATTCATGAAGATCTAATTCTAAAGTTTCATTTCCCACCACATATAAGAAAAGAGTAGAGATGGTTTCTTTTTTTTTGTTGTTGGCATAAATGTTAAAAACATTCAGAAAACCCTGGTGGCCCTGATGTGCAAATCACATCAGCAAATAATTTGACGCACCAAAATGTTAAAGATCACAACGACAATTAAAAAAGGAAAACAAACATTCAAAAACAGCATTACGTTTAAGAAAAGAACATTTCTGAAACCAAAATGTAGAAAAACAAATTCAAAAATGAACATTTCAGAAGACAAAATGAAATGTAAAAAAAAAAAAAGAAACACCATGACTCTCAGTTCAATTAATGGACCAACGTCATCGTCCAATCAGAGACGTCCCATCGTTCCGGTTTTCTGTAGAGAGGAAGAAAACATTTTGGAAAGCAAAAGCAAAAGCAGTTTTCGTTTGTTTGTTTGTTAAGTTTTTGGTTTCTGGAAAATCTTTTTTTGTTTTTATAAACGTAATGCTGTTTTTTAAATATTTGTTTTGCTTTTTTAATTGTCATTGTGATCTTTTAAACGTTTTTAAGTCAAGTGCTTTGTTGATGTGATTTGCATTTCAGGGCCACAGTAGGTTTTATACCAGTTGAAAGGTTTGTGGTAAGATGAAACACACACGCACACACACACGCACGCACACACACATGCACACAGCACACACACACACGCACACACACTTTCCACAGATGGTGCGGCTAAAGCCATTTCTCCCACTCGATGCACGACTGTCCTCCTTCCTCCATTCTTGTCTATTGACGTGATAATGGCCGCAAATTGATGAAGCCATTGAGTGAGCTGCTGACAAAAGGCTGAACAAGAAGACAAACCCTCCACCATTAATCAGATCGCTCCTGCCCCTCCCTCCAGGTTCTTCATTAGACTGATGGAACCCAAAATGAGGAGCGCCTTCGTCCCACTCTTTTCTCCTTCTGTTCCCCATCAGCTGCTCTGAAACTGTGCACTCCAACACTGAGATCAGACGTGGGACAATTTCAAAACGAAAACCAACAACAACAAAGAACGGAACCGGAACCAGACAGATGGTCTCTGACTAACTAAACCCACATTTATGCTTACAGGGAGCAGATGAGCTGGAGCTCGTCCCACCCAGGTGGCTCCAACCCCGCAGGGCAGAAACTGGAAACAGAAAAACACGAATCAAAATCTCTAAAAAACCTGAAAAAACAGTTTCGTACAGTTTATTTCTGGTTAGACTTCAGATGAACTACAGGGTTCAAAAGTTTTGCGCAAGGGCACCTCAGCAGCATGACGGTAAAAGCAAACACTGATGGAACCAGCAGCCCTCCAGTCTGTCGCTAACAACAGCTAACCCGGTTGATCTCTGGAGCCGCTCTTTCTGCTCTTTATAATATTCGGTCATTAAGAAGATACTTTTTTTTTCCAACCCATTTGAGATCTTGGAAGGTTCAAAAACGTCCCTGACAGCAGATACGAGGAACCAATGGAGTCTGCTGGCCCCACTTCCAAAGATCCTTTGATTGACAGATTTAGGACCAATCACTGCTTACCAATGTTATCTGGCGCCAACATGGCGGCGTCCACCTAGCCAAAAAAACAGCGACCGAATCGACTTCCTTTGGTTGGAGGCGGAGTAAACCATTTTCTATGGTTGACGGCACACTCACTCAATCCAGTTTCAGATACAGTCAATAATGGAGACGACCATAAAGATGCAGAATTCTGAGGAGCAACTGGAAAACAAAGAATTCACGGCATGACAGCAGTTTGTTGAGGAATTTGAAACGGATTCTAGAAAGAAAATTAGAGTAGAAACATCAACTGGGATAAATAAACCGCTCTAACATGGTTTCTTCTTATCGGCTATCAATCAAAACTCTTTATGCTATGTACTCACCACAGAAGAACGTGGTGAACGCGAGTTCCTAACTGACTTTTAGCATACGGTCTTTACACTGGACCATCGCTACCCGATCCTACGCACTTACAATCGGAAAAGGTTTGGTTCGAAATGTCTGAAACCGTGTTAAATCTGGTGATGGCTCTATTCTGATTTATGAAAGACTTGATGTGAGAGAAGAACAGCTGGACACAAACCGCAATCATGAATTTACCCTCCATGATCAACGTTTAAACGGCTGGTACTTCCGGGAATGAAAGGGGACGGCATCCAGATGTCACTACCAGATCAGAGCCCCTGATTGGTCAACTGGTTTAACTTTCAGCGTGTGTTCAATGACGTTTTTCATGAAGAATCCCCCAAAAACAGACCTCAAAACTTAAGTGAATGCCAGAGTTTTGAACATGGCAGGACGAAACACGTGTTTACAAGTTTACACAGAGTTTTCATTGGAAGAGGTGGCTTGCCGGGTCCGTGTAAACGAACCATCCAGTCTGTTCAGGTCAAAGGTTTGGTTCAGTTCAAGGGTTTGCTCTTGGATGTCCAGAAACACCTTTGAAGCATGATTTCAAGATTAATTACTCGCTTATAGTGTCCTAAAAAGAGTTGTGCCTGCACGGTCTTCTCGTGTTCTTCCCTCATTCTCGCAGACATTTTGGTCTCCTAGAAAGCTTCTACACTTTTTCTAGTTTTCTGTGTGAATCTTTTTTTTTTCTCTCCTGGAGTCTTAAAGCTGCAGAAACACATTTTTAAGCCTTTCTCGCTAAAAACACACTAATTGGTTCTTGAAGTTCATGGTGGAACATTCCTGCTTGTGTTCCTCGAAAACCCCTCTGAGATGAGGTCACGCGACATAAATAAAGCATGAAAACGAGGAAGGAAAGATGTCAGATAAGACCTCCAACTGATAACGTGAGTTAGATTTGAGGCTTCAGAGTTCCTCTTTCAGGAGTTTATTTATTGGAGCTGTCACAGTTATCACTTATGTTTTGGTTTGGTATTCTGGGGGATTATTCGAGCATAACAGCAAATAAATAACGACAGGTTAAGTGTTCACATCTGGTTCTCTTTTTCTTTTACTTGGTTAGACGCAGTTTGCTGTTAAGAGTAAATCCATCTTTTAGCCTTTACAGAAAAAAAGTGAGAAAAAATGGTCTATTTTTCCATCTTTCATTCCTGACAATGTGTGTGGGAGTTACAAATGAACAAATTAGGAGCATTTATAAAATCACATTTTACAGCAAGGTTCACTTTCACAGTACTGTAAAAGTACTTTTACAGTAAAAGTACTTTTACAGTACTGTAAAAGTACTGTAAAAGTACTTTTACAGTACTTTTACATTTCAAGCTGCAGAGTTTAAAATCTTTAAAAAAGTTTAAATTTTGGGGAGTTTATCCAGATTCAGCATAAAAATGCTGGAATCCTCTATATTTGAAGATCAGGAGTTCTCAGTCATGGCAGGTGGAATCTGAAATCAGTTTTTTTTGTCAGGCCTTGATGGATGGCTGATTTTTGGGTCATAGTAGTTTCACTTTAAGCCAATTTTTTAAATTATTATTTTTTTTTTGTTAGACCCTTTTGATCTCACAGTTGGGTTAAAAACAACCAAACTTGGGTTATTTTCAACTAGAGAATTGTTTGTGTAACTAACCTGTAGGAGAAGGATTTGGTCTTAAAACCAAAAAAAAAAAAAAACCATTAAATAACAGCAAACTGCAGCCAATGTTGATGAAACACACTGTTGGGATCATCTGAAGTTTTGAGACTTCAGGAAAATCTTTTTTTATATGATTAGGTCGTAATTCAAAAGAAAATTACTGGACTTTTTAAAAAACAGACAAAAGCTTGTAATATTTTTTAAAAAGAAAGATTTTTATTTTTTTCAAATGCGATTATTGCAGTCATTCACTTTCTGTAAAGTACGTCTTTTAACAATCTGACTTTCTGAGTTTGGCTTCACAGATTAGACTCCACTGACCTCTAGTGTCTCTACGGCGTCGCTAAAAACCTACAGAGAGAAGAAACTTTCTGGAAAGTTCACACTGCTATAGGAAAAAAAAACTTCTAGAACAAACAGAAATGATGATCCCCAGATCTAAAGTCGTTCATCTGCCCTCTAGGTCACAATGAGGAAGGTTCACAAGACTGGAAAAGGCCAGGATGTCCTGAACTTAGAAAAATGTCCACAAGGCTTCAATGATATTTCTAACCCTTACTCTACCATTTTCTTTAGGTAGAGCAATAAAATGATGGGAAGAAAACTACGCAGCCCTTCAAAATAAGAGCGGTATGGAGAGTAATGTAAAGACACAACAGAAACATCTGGTTTCCTCATTAATAATGTTCTTAAAATAGTTTATTTTTCAAAGGAGAATCTATCAATGCACAATTTTATTAGGTAGAAATATATTTTTAAAAATGTTACTAATATTTTTAGCTGTGGTTTTAAAAATCAGGCTGGCACATTTACACATTCTAAGGAATTAGGAAGAAAAAAATAGAATTATAAGGAATTTCTGCTAACAAAACAGTTTTCAGCTGTTTTGGCACCAAAGTTTATATTAATTTATAAAACAAAAATTTATATAAACTGTCCAAATAAGAATACATAGACGTATTTGAATAAGAACCTTTTCTCAAAAAACTGAACTACTCAAAAGTAAAAGTTTGCTGCTATGAAGAAAAACACTCGTGGGTTTTTAGAAGTCTATTCAAAGGTCTTTTAATGTTTAGAAAGTCCACATACGTACCTGCTGAGGAGAGTCTCTCCATCAAAAACCAGAGCTTTTAGAGGTTTATGCAACAAAAGGTTTCATTAGTCCTTAAACCTTCCAAGAGTTTCAACCCCCACCTTTACAATGATGTCTAATGGAAATTTAGATGCAGACTGTGAGGTGATGCTTGATGAGGACTTTGAGGAGCACATCCATTCATTGCAAACCCTCTTAAGCTTTGCAAGCTGTTCAGGGCCCCAAGATGCTGGAGCCTATCCAGCCTATCCCAGCAAACACAAAGACAGGCCCCTCAAACCTAAGGGACAATTTACAATCACAATTTACTAATTAAATAGGTTTTTGGAAGGAAGCTTGAGCGTCTGGAGAAAATCCTAGCCTACGTGAGGAAAACATGGATCCTGCTGGGATTGGAGTTCTGAAACACCTGAACTTCAATCCTTTCAAGCAGCAGAAGCACTTTGAGCTTTGCTAAACATACATGAATCCATTTCAAGACTTTTGCACATCAATTCCCGTTTTCTTGGTTTAATGCTGCATGAGCACATGCAGAAAGCGTCTCATTCCAATGAATCCAGGCTGCTGCGCTGTAGTGTAACGTCATGAAGTGTCCACTAGAGGGCACCAGAGTCCAGTGAGGCGTCATCCCTACTGAACTCCACGTGGAGAGCAGAATTTCTTCAATGAGGCTGGTCTACATGTTTGATTCCTTCCACGACCCTCTTCCTTCCCTCCCAAGCAGCAGGCAGAAACTCCGCCTACTTTTCCCAGCCTGCATAGTGGTGGGAACCGGGTACTGGGCAGACCAAAAAAGGTCTATTTTTACCCCCGTTCCATCAGGGGGCTGCTCCCGGGAGACCCGCTGCCGGCAGCTCTCCCAAATCCACGGAATTTAACCCCTGGACAGCTGCCCCCCCCGACATGATGGAAAACATCTGGCCAGCTGCGTGACTTTCAGGCTCGGCCGTCCTGCCTCAAGGCGATTAGCCCCCCCCAAGGGAGTCCAAACAAAGCCCCACTGATGCTGACAAACAGCAATAATGGACAGTTGAAGGAATGTGAGGCCGAGCAGGACTGATGCTCGGTCCTGCAGCTTCCCGTTCCGCCACAAAAGAGCCCGACACCAACGTTTACATTATTTGTTTATTTATTTATTTCCATTTAATTTAAAAAAAAAAAAAAAAAGCAATACTAGCAAATGTTACACCGAGTTCCACTAAAACATTTCCATGTTCTGTCTAATAGCACAGGTTAGCATCAGGCACACGTCTGCAGATATGGGACAAAAGAAGAAGGGATGGGGAAGAAAGCAGAGCAACCCCCCCTCCCCTTTCCACCTCCCCATGGTCACGCATGACATTCAAAAGCACCCGATGATGTCACCAGGTCCAAGCACCAGAGGAAACGGCACAAGTCAGCCCTCCGACGCCTTTGATTCTTGTAGATTCGCTGCCTCTTTCTGAAGTACCTGCTTTTCTTTTCCAACTTTTCTCCGAATACATCAGGGATTTACTGCGTAGGTGTGCTTGGTTTACCCCCCCGGTCCAACTATGAATCAGGTCAGAGGTCACTACAAGAACCCAAAACTGTGGAAGCAAAAGGAGATTTAACAAACAGCGATTAAGGTTAGGGTACTGAACAGCCCTTTGTCCAGCTTATTTACACGGCTTCTGGCACGGGGACTCCTTTGGTTTCCTCGCCATCGTTCTCCAGAAAGAATCGCCAAAAATATATTGCACACAAAAATACGATTTGCTTTGTGGCACAGAGAGAGTTTTTGGGGTCTGAATCATCAGGAGCTTCCAACCCTTTTAGTGTTACGATGGCGTCGATCACAAATGCAATAAAAGCACAATCCAGGTTCTTTTGGCTGCGATGGAACCGACCGGATGCACAGACGCATTCAACGGCACATCATGGATGCAAACAGACGTTTCTCCCCAGAAAAAAAAAAAAAGAATTACTCAACCACCTCCTCTGCTTTCATTCAAGAGAAAACAAAATACAATCAAACTTTTTTCTGGTCATCCTCTCTGTCTTACAAATGTGAAACGGGTGCAGCGGCCCGACCGGCTGCGCCCAAACCCTGCCTGCAGTTCCTTCCTTTTACGCCGCGGTGCATGAGCAGCTTAAAAGCAGAAGAACGGCGAGCAGTTTGGGCTGCAGCTCGTACAGGCAGGACAATCAACGGAAACTAAAGCAAAATTCGGATTCAGCAGCTGCCGCTCTTGATTTCTGTGGCACGCAACCCGCACCGGGGCTTTCTTTGCCAAAAAAACCCCAAATCAATTCAGCTGTAGATAAAAAAATTAATCTGAAAACGGTAGGAGACCAGGACAGAAGTGCACGTTGAGCGCTCCGAGGTGATGTCTGAGGGTGGAGAGCTGGAGCTACGGCGTCGATGGCACGGACACCTCCAGCAGGCGGTTGTTTTTGCGCTTACAGGACGCGCTGCTGCCGTTCCTGGGGCTCCCCTGGATGAATTTCACGCACACTTTGTCATTTTTGAACTGGACCAGGAACCTGCCACGAACAAAGAACATCAGAATGAGAGAAAGAAGCGGCGCCAAGAGCAAAGATCCGGTTGTGAGGCCTCGTACTCGTCTGAGATGTCCACGCTCAACGGCACCCGCTCCGCGTTGGCGGCGCTGAGGCGGTAAAGTTTGGTGATGATTTCGATCAGGCGCTCGCTGCTCAGGAGGAAGTCGCCTTTTACAGCCGAGGCTGAGCCCTACAGAAAACCATCATAGATACATCGCATTTACTAAAGAATAGGATGCAAATTCTAAATTTCTACCGAATGAATTCAATTTGTAATGAAAAACAAAACATCTCATCTGCAAATCTCGTCACTTTCCCTCTAGTTTCAATGGTTAATTTGACAGATTTTCTTGTGAAATTGTTCAATCCTCAGTCCTTGTTTTGAATGAACGACCACAAAATAGAAGTAAATAAATAAAAAACTTCACCTCCTTGAGCTTGAGAGCAAAGAATCCGTCGCTCTGCTTGCTGACCGACACGCTGGCGAGGTCCAGCAGAGGGACGCTGGCCTTCACCTGACCCGTTTTCTGGTCAGCCAGGACGACGCTCTTCTTCGTCAGGAGGAAAATTCGAGGTGTACCCTGCAAATGTAAACCGATGCTTTTATAAGAATGTTTCCGTCGAGACTTAAAGATAAGATTCTGCTCAAGAACAAATGAAAAAGATGTAGACGTAGAAAGAAACGTTTTTTTTTTTTATCACTTTAGACTGAATTTTTATGTCAACTTCCTGGTTAACTTCAGCAGTAAAGAAAAACATCTCTGCTGTTTTTAATCTTTTCATAACAAACCCAGAGGTTCTCAACTGTTTTCCCATCTTCAAAGTTTAGCTGACTTAACTTCCAGAGGATTTGATGAACCCGTCACCACAAAAAAAAAAAAAAAAAAAAAAAAAAACACTCGAAAACTTTACTGTACGGTACTTTGAAATTTTACTTCAGCTGACCGTAGCACATTTGGTTTGGGTTTAAATACTTAACATCCTTCTGCAATTTAGAAGCATAAATACATTTCCTGAAGAGTATTTTTACTGTTTCCTCTTTTTTTTTATTTTTTGTTTAATTTTTTTAAGAGTTTCGTTCTAAAAATAACTGAAATCTGCAAAGTATGTTTATGGTTAAAAAAAATCCTAAATACTTTTTACACTTTTCTCAAACAGAAATGAACATTTTCGTACTTTTCTCTTTTGTACAAACTCACACAGTTCAAACCTTAATGGATAATTAAGTCCAGGATTATAGAATGAAAAAGATCTGATCACGATGGAAAACTGAGGTACATCGATGAGACATTAGATCATCAACCAATCAGGATGCAGAACACAGTGTGTTGTAAAATGAAAACGTAAACTAAAGCATGGAAAATTGCACAGGAAAAGAAAAAAAAGAAACAACAACAAAGACTACAAAACAATAAGAGTGCAACATGTGAACTGTGATATGGCAAAGGACCCCTGTACTCTACTATACTTATAAAAATCCCTTTTCAGTGATCTCAGACATCTGTACTCGACTTTTCTGGAACAGATCGCTAATATTTGAGTGTTTGGATACTCACTAGAACACTAATTACCAAAATCAAGACATCCTTCCCCCCCACAGACTCAAAACCAGTAGGTCGACCCCTCCCACCTTTCCGTTAGCCCTGTTGATCTTGCTGATGGTGTCGGCCAGCAGAACCTTCTCATCCACGGCGCTGTGCAGTTTCTGATACTTGGGGTTCTTGTTGATCTCCAGGTAATCTCCTTTGAACGATTGGCTCACGCTGACAAGAGAAGACCGTCAGACATTTGGAGGCACTCTTCTCTTTCCAGCATGTTGAAAAGCTTTGCATCTGCCCCCCCATTCGCTGGCTGCTCATCAAAGCAGTCATAGACGCCGCTCTCGTCCGTCAAACCCGAAGGCTTACATGGAGACGCATTTCTCATACCTGCTTGGATACAGAGCCTTCTTGTCTTTGAAGAGCTTGCTGGCCTCCAGCTTCTCTTCGTACACGGCCTTCTTCTCCTCTGTGAACTGGCTCCTGTATTTCTTACACTAAAACATCACAAAGACAAAAAAAAAAGTGAACAAACTTCACTGTTTTTGAGCAATTTCACAAACTAATTAAAAAAAAAAGGCAACTTTTTTTTTAAAAACTCTAATATAGATAGATTTTGCATTCCCATCCAACAGCGTAGCGGCGTATATTAAGGATAAATGACGCCTGAAGGACGAACCCTCCACAGGTGGAAGATCCTCCGGAGCTCTGTGTGGACTCCATCTAGGAAGGAGTAGGGTCTGGTTGGCCAGCTCTTATCAATGGGAGACATGGAGGGCAGGTTTTTCTTCAGGTTGAGGAAGTACTTCTGAATCTGGACACAAACACACACACATTTAGCTTGGTGTCTCTGCGGCGCCGTCCCCAGAACCCGCAAAAAACAAAAACAAAATCCTGCTTACTATTCTCTGGACTGTGAAGTTGTAGATCTTCTTGCCTGCGTTGGCCCTGAAGAACTTCCTGTACTCCCTGCGGACCTGATGGGAGCAAGGAAAGCCGTCAATCACCTCCTCACTCCAGCGGGATGTGGAGCGGAGAGCAAGGAGAACACTGAAGAGAACGGCTCAGACAGAACGGAGAACACGGGTCACAGAAGACCTGGTCAGGTTAGTCACAGTAAACTCCACTCACTGGGTTTAATCCCAACAACAGTTCTGATGGACCTCATCACTGAAAAAGGTGATAACCGTTAGGAGACCTCCATTAACGAGAATCCCAGTGTGCTCAAATACCATGATGAAGAGGATTAACAGTCAGTGAAGTGGAAGACCTGGACACACAGGTGATGGGGCGGAAAAAACAAATAAACCGAGACGAACCGTGGAGGTTAGTTGGAGAAAAGCAGACAAAAGAAATATTAGACAGACAAAGACCGTCTCTGCCACATCAGCCACTTAAAAATAAAAGCACATTATTGTAAAAACAAACAAATAAACACTCCTTTGGGTTTCTGGGAAGTTATGCTGCAATAAAACATGGGGTTAAAGAGGTTAAAGCTTCTCACAAACCTGCTAAAATGCCAAAACAACTTCCCTTGAAATTATCTTTATTTGCACAACTTCTAAGTATAACATGGCTTAATGATTTCCTTTGAATTGTTTGTAGCCTCTTTTGACCGAATGAAGGTCCTCCAAGACAACCGGCTCTCCAGCTCAGGTGTTTTTATTTTTATTTATTTTAAATTTTGCTGACACTTTTCCTTCAAAATTCATCCTCATAACCACTTCATTCATTCATTCATTCATTCATTCATGACCCTGCTAGGGCCTCTCAGAAAAGCTCAGCAGCAGTTCCTTTTGAGTTCCACTTTTATATTAAATCTGGTCTCTAGCTGCTCTGAGCTGCTTTTCTTGGGACGGTACTTGACATCTTTGCATTTAGGATGCTCTACAGGGCTCCTTCATTCCTGGTCCTCCAGATCCACCACCCCACCCGTTTTCCAGATCTCTAAGCTCTGCTAGCTGCTGATTAGCTCAATCAGATGTCTCCACATTCTGATTGAATGAACTCACCTAGTCCAGGTAATCAGCAACAAGCAGTGCAGGGAGAGCTGGAAAACAGGCAGGGTGGTGGATCTCCAGGACCAGGAATGAAGCAGCCCTACTCTAGAAGCCTCAGGGTCTGCAAACTTTAAGTTCATTCATTTTCAAGACTCGTCCAGTTTCGCTGTGACTCAACTGTGCATAAAACTATCGATAAAGATCAAGGACCTTTGAACTCTCTGACTTTGAAAGCACCAAATTGTTTTATTGAACTGGTCTTTTAAAGCTTTATTGCCCCGGGTCAGAAAACTCAAAAAAAGCTCTTCAAACTAGAAATAATCTGATTGTTCAACTGTTTTCTGGATCTCGACTCGGCTGCATCTGGTCAAAGCTGCACAGTGACGCTAGAAGGTGGGATGGAGTCTAGATGCAACAGTTGGCAGAGACGGGCTTCCTTAGACAAAAGCAAAAACAAGGACGTCAAGCGGGGTTAGTGGTGTGGAGGAGCGCTTGGTGACAATGGCTACACCCATGGGACTGCTCGGTACCTTCAGTCCCTGCCAGTAGGCCCAAATGACAGCAACCGCATGCTTACGCCTGGCCTCCTCCTTCAGTCTCCTGAGCTCCCTGCGAGCCTGTTCGGGGAGGGGGCGGAAAGAAAGAGCGGCAACATAATGAGGCGGTGGACGGAAAAGGGTCGGCGGTATGAGCACACGCTGCGCACAAGCCCCGGGTGTCCACTGGAACTTCTCCAGCCTCCAGGCATGAAAACAGGCGTGTGGGGTGACGACGCTGTCGGGGAGCATCGGTGGAGCGCGGCAAGCAGAAGTCGCAACCAGGCAGCAGAGGAACTCAAAAGCATCTCAGTTTCCTAGGAAGGACTAAGAACTAGGATGTGACATGCACCAGCTTCAGAGGAAGCCATGCAGGAGGAGCAGGCAGCATGCTGGAGGCCGAGCCGGCACGAGAAGCTGAAACCCTACAAGCTATGAGGGACAAGACTAAACCGAAAACTTGGAATGACTGGTCTGATGTATCAATGAACTTTTATGGAATGGGGGGTGGATGTCGAGGGAGGCGGCAAATCAGTGGAGGGTGGGGGTCACGTCAACAGGCTTCCCAAATACCTTGGTGCCCTGCCAGCCAGCCCAAATGACCGACACGGCATGTTTATTCCTCGCCTCCTCCTTCAGCTGACGCAGCTCTGTCCGGGCCTAATGACAAGCAGGGTCGTCAAGGGGGGGGGGTCATTTCAAAATTCATTTTGCAAAGATAAAAATAAAAACAGCAAGACAACAAGGTTCTGTAAAGTGCAGGATGGGCGGGCGGGTTTTTATGGTCACTCAGGTGGAAGAAGAAGGGAAAGCAAACCTTATCTGGATCTGAGTGAAACTGCAGCACAATAAAAGGCTGTCATGTTTGCTGAGAACAAAGTTCACACCAAGGAAAACATTTGTACACCATTCCCAATGCTTCACGTGGAAACTAATGATCAGTGTCAAGATCTATCATGAAGCCAAAGTGCAAAAGCAATCTGCAAAAAATAACAACTGTTCAACGTTGAGCTCATTGTGTCTCATTTTCTCTATTTAGGTTGGAAGTACCTCCTTAATGCTGAAGTCTTTTCAGTAAATTTAATACAGATTTTCTGTAGTAATGTATTCATATTTGCCTCTTGTTTTTTAGATTAAAGGGGAAGATAAAACAGGCCCATAGCAACACTCACCCCCTGCCATGCTTGACACCGTGGGATGTTTTAGCTTTCTCTAAACCAAAGCACCAAAGTGCCCCAAAGCAACATCTAATTCATTTATTGTTCTAAAAGTCTGAATCTTTAGTATTTTCTTTAGTCAAATTGTTGTGACCAGATGGAAAAAAGCCTGCAGCAGTGATTTGGAAGTTACTATGGCAACTCTTTAGCTCCCACCCCACTCTATTCTGATCCATCCACTTGTAGACAAACGTGTCCATGTTTGTCTTGGCTTTCCTCATCCGAGCTGGCATTGGGGGTGTGAAGGGCTGTAAGCTAGCATGGGAGCATGTAAACAGAGAGCTCTCACCTATGGGGTTTCTAATGAATTACTCCACACTTTTACATTCTCCTGCATCCGAATGGTAGGTGCTTCCAAGGTATTTGCAGATATTTTTTATCTTTTGTTGCCTCGTTTTGTAATGCTCCATCCACAATTGAAGTCAGGTTTTTAGCAAAAAAAAAAAAAAAAATCTTTGCACTTCACAGCTTCTGCACTTTGTTTTCATTTCTTCTATAATTGCGAGTTAAAGAGTCGTGTTTTAAACATTAAAGTCCGACATGAGTAACACCGACTTGATTAATGAGGCATGAAGGAGTTCGATGAGCAACAGAGTGTAATGGCGCCCGGATGGAAGGTGGTTTTGCATGGTAACGGAGGGAAACATGGTCAACAGTGACAACGCCGCTGGGACGGGACAGCAACACACTCCAGCTGGGTGGAAATACCTTGGTTCCCTGCCAGTACGCCCAAATTACTGTCACGGCGTGTTTATTCCGCACTTCTTCCTTTAGACGCCTCAGCTCCATCCGAGCCTGGTGGTGGTGGTGGTGGTGGTGGTGGGGGGGGGGGGTGTTTAGGTTGGTGGGTGTAGAAGGGAAAGTTAGGAAAAAAGTGAGGAGGAAACAGAAGTGGATGTTGTGCAAACTCCAGAAAAGGCAGCAGAGAAACGCCAGCATCCCGGTCACAGAAGGCTGAAAGCGCAGACTGTTTGCAGAGCGGGAGGCGCTGCGTACGGCCAGATTCTCACAGATTACTTTACCTGTGTGCCGTGCCAGTAAGCTGCGATGGTGGTTGCCGCCTCCTCACACCTCTTTTGGTGCTTCAGTTGTCTCAGGAGCTTGCGAGCCTGAAAGGAGGAAGCGTTCTCAGTGAGCCGGCGATGGTCTCCTGGTGTTCGTGTAGGAGGGAATTCTGCCCACCTGCCAGCCTCGAGCGTAGGACTGCATCACCGTGGTGGCGTGTTTGATCTTCTTGTACTTCTT
Organism: Oryzias curvinotus; assembly: GCA_023969325.1. Taxonomy (NCBI): domain Eukaryota; kingdom Metazoa; phylum Chordata; class Actinopteri; order Beloniformes; family Adrianichthyidae; genus Oryzias; species Oryzias curvinotus. The sequence goes on from CM043726.1 coordinate 31,048,842, forward strand.
TTCTTGCTGTCAAACAAATGTTCTTCCTTATTTAACCTTAGACAAGTGATATATTTCTGTGACATAAGGGGCTTCTCTTACCGCATAGCGACGGTACCACGCCGCCACCACAACCTGGCTCTTCTTCATCAGTAGGAACTGTCTGCGGCACTTCCAACCCCGGTAGATCTTCTGAATGAGGCTGGCTAGGTCCTGTAAACACTGCCTCCTTCTCTCCTCCAGTAAGAAAAGCTACAAGGGGGAAAAAAAAAAATTGAAGTAAAAAAAAAAAAGTAACCTGCTCCAGTTACCTGGAAATGGCATTATGTGAGCTAATTGAGTTTTATTTTGCTTTTTGATTTGTCTACAAAGAGATTGCAGCTTTGCTTGCTTACCGACACAGTTACATCATCTCTGAACGTCATCTTAAACGAGTTTTAAAGTCATGTGGTTTGTTTCAAATTATATTTGTCATTTGGATTCTTACAACAAACTAAAGCCATTTGTCATTTGCATTAATGGCTGTTAGTAACTGGTGATAAAAACAAACTGAAGTAAAAAAAAAAAAAAAAAAAAAAAAAAAAAAAAAAATACTAACTGGTGCGCACCCGTTAATTTTTTTTTTTTTTCCACATTTTTTTTTTTTCCAATGGCCCTTTAGGGGCTCCGTACAAGTCAATGCAAATTCCTTGGAAAAATAATTAAATAAATAAAATAAAATAAACAACAAAATCAACTTTGGGAAAAAAAGATAGAAGTCCTGTTTCTACAATATAGAATGTGTAGAAGACTGCAGAGAACAACTCATCTTTATCAGATCTGGAAAGTTTATGATTCAGCTGTAAACCTGTAGAATGTGTTCATCTTCACGTTAAATCTTCTGCAAATGTTAGTTTAAAGATCAGGTTCGGAGATAAGCGCGAGTGAAATGTTTAAAGAAACTTTAGGATTAGCTTAGATCTGATATAGATGATCACAGGAGATATCTGGACTAAAAATCTGGTTCATAAATTCGGCATACGGGACTCTGCAGCTGCAGATGTGAGAATGATAAGTTAATCAGATAAAGGCAGCAATTACAGAGGAAAAACAACAGAAAAATCCCAGCGTGAGATCATGTTATTCCAGCAGAACCCTCACTCCAACAGCAGAGGAGCCTCCGGAGGAACTCCTTTCCCATGTTACAGTGTTAAGTGGAACCATGTGTTTTTGGGGGGGGCTGGATGCTAATTGCTAAAACAGAAGGTTGCAAGTGCAGCCCGCCCTGCTTTACAAACATTATGATGTGAAAATATGGCCACAGATGCCCAAACTTGCAAGATCGCAGATCCCGCTCTGGTTTCATCCAAACAAATGCAGGAGCCGTACCGTTCTTGGGTTCCTGATGAAGATCTTGGAGCGGCCGTAGGAGTACTCCTCTGCAGGAACCTTCAGGTCGGCCATCAGCACCTCCACTCCTTGCCTGTGGGGGTTCAGGAGAATCCAAGATAGTCACCCAAAGTTCACGGGACACCAAAACAAAAAGAGGGAGCACCACAGCAGAGAGCTGCCGAGTGGATGAAGAGTTTGGAGAAAAAGCAAAAACACATGAAATGCTCTCAGAGATGGAAGATATGCGGCAGGGAAGATCGGAATCAGAGATCCAGGCGGTGCAGAGGGCGAAACCGGCAGTCTGGCTGATGCCGCATGGAGGCTACAGATAAGCCCAAAATGTCTCAACATGTCCTCTTCAGTGAGTTAATTTCTGTCAAACAGTGAAACAGGACCAGTTTTCCTGGGATATTCCCATCAAGCCCTTTTCCAACCCTACCTTCCTCCCCCCTCAGCCTCACCCGGGAACCGACTGCTGCACTTAACGGTCCATTTGGGGGCGGCCGTGGTGCAGCGGTAGGGCAGTCGACTCATGATCGTAAGATTGCAGGTTCGATTCCCGCCTTGCACGCCCATGTGTCTAAGTGTCCTTGGGCAAGACACTGAACCCCACCTTGCCTCTGGTGGGAGGTTGGCGCCAGTGTTCGGCAGCGGAGCCGCCGCCAGTGTGTGAATGTGTGTGTGCATGGGTGAATGGGACTGTCACTGTAAAGCGCTTTGGGCCTTCGTAAGAAGGTAGAAAGCGCTATATAAGTATACGCCATTTACCATTTTACCATTTGTTCAGGTCAGGCTCTCCCCGTGGAGAGCAGCCCCAGCGCCTTAGCTAAAGAGCATTTTTAAACACCCATGCATCACTTGCCTCCTCAGACTTAAGCCAAAGGTGTGCTTTGTAAACCCCACCCCCACCCCCTCATTGTCCCCATCAATCACCTGGCAGGTCCTTTCCAGTGCGGCCAGGTCTTCTTGCAAAGCATCTTGTAGCGCTCCAGGCAGGGTTCGTAGGCCTGACGGAAGGCGTAGCCCGCTCTCCGCACACGGACGTTCTCCATGAGGCCCAAGTAACGCACCTGATGGCACACCAGGGACTCCGTGAAGATGTGGGAGGCCTTCTTATCGTTGGGCTTGATACACCTGACAAGAAGAAAAGAATACACAGCGTTATCCAAAACACTTCTGGACTTCCAAACAGTGAAAGACAAAAGAGGAATGTCAAGTTTGGAAGTGGCTTTACAAGCTGCCTGCTACCAGCTCTCTGCAATGGGGAAGGGAAGGGGGGGCGGGGTTGCTCTGCATCAACTGCCTGCAACTCAGAGGCACATTTCTCACAGACTTCTGTCACTCTGCAAAAACTATGTCCTAGAAAATGACAGGTTTCTCCAATTTTGGCTAAAAACATAATCATAATGAGGAAATGCTTAGAAAACGGATCAAACGATGATGGGAGTGGGACTTAAAGTTTAGTCAACTGACACTTGCATTGTAACTGTTAAAGCATAGCCTTTGTAAGTTTATCTGGGTCTAGAGCATATTGGTATACTGTAGAGTCATCCTTTTATTCATTTCTTCGTCAGTTCTTTGAAACCAACCTAATTTTGTTGTTGCTTCTGATCTCAGTACTAAAGAATGCTGGGAAAATAAGAGGTGGAAGGAGGGAGAACAAAGAAAAAAGAAGAAAAAATGAGTAATAAACGAGTATGGCTCATCCGGGACCGGGTTGTGGGGGCAGCAGTCTAAGCAAAAATGCCCAGACTTCCCTCTACCCGGCCACCAGCTACTCTGGGGGGACCCCGAGGTGTTCCCAAGACAACCGAGACATATAGTCTTAAGAGTGTCCTCGGTCTTCCCCGGAGTCTCTGTCCAGTGAGACCTGCCCAGAACACCTCCCCAGGGAGGCAAACGAACCAGATGTCCAAGCCACCTCAACTGGCTCGAGAGGAACCATTTAAGGTTCCTCTCGAGCCAGTTGAGGCCACAATGGTCCTTTTTCAGTTGGATGCCACTGGATTCATCAGGGCCTTACCGGATGTAGTTTGGGTTCTTGGTCTGCAGGTTCCTCATCAGTGTGCCAACAGATGCTTTGAACTGAAATCCAGCAGTTGGGGGTCTCTTTAGGTTGATTTTGGCTGGACTACCTTCAGGGAACAGCTGTTTGATGAGGTTGTGGTTGGCCTTGTACATGGCCTGTGACAAGTCCCGGTACAGCAGGTCGTTGTTCTTGTCAACGAAGCCTTCAACCCGGTACAGCACCTTGGCACAAAGAGGGTCAAATACAAAAAGACTGGCCGTCACACAAACCATCACTTTTTCAGTTTGATCAGCTAAAGTTCTTCCAGTGGTGGGATTTCTGCACAGAGGTCCCTGCAGTACCTTGCCAGCGTAGTGCTGAATGCGGAAGCAGTTGTGTGGAAGGCTGTGGTCAGTCAGGAACTTGGAATTCTTGCTGAGGCGACTCTCAAAGTGCTGATGTTCTGCACAGATGGTGTTCAGTTTGTCCAAAAAGGTCTCATCGGTGACGGTCCCGGGTCGCAGGCACTCCTCATCCAACATGGCCAAGATGCCATTTTGGTTCTGGTGGCAACATCCAAAACAAATGACCATTAATTCAGCCATCGTCTTCTGAAGACTTGATATCAGGTCCACTCACGTTCTCTATGAGGTCACAGATGACAGCATTGTTGAAGTACTCGATGTTGGTCCACTCGATGCCCTGCAAGCACAGTTCACAAATGGAAAAAAGTGCAACAGCTTTGGTTAAAAGCAAATATTAAGGCAAATATGTGCATTTTAACACGCTGAAAGTATTTGGAAGTAAAATGTAGTGTGGTAACTACACTTTTGTGGTGTATTTATTTAAATAAATTGTGGAAACAAGAAAATGATTACGTTTTCTAATTGAAAACTTCCACACACAAACAATAAAATAAAATGAATGTTGACCTGTCAGATCCCACAATGTTTAAATGGACAACAAAGCCGAGGTTTCATTCCAGCAGCTTTTCAGTGACGTCTTTTCCACAGACGGAGTCTGAGAGCAGGAAGGGCTTCCTCCAACCCTAAAGATGCCATTTTCTACCAGTTCCTCAGCGACCAGCATGTTATGAAGGTGAAATGACGTCAGTCATGCAGTTGGACATTTTGGGAAGAGAAATGCAGAAGGGGTGTGGCCTAATCTGAAGGGCCAACAGGCCACGTTTCCGATTGGCCCTTCTCCTCCTCCTCCTCCTTTCTGCAGTGCTGTGGTATTTTCCCATGCAGGCGACTGGACTGAAGCGGGGGGGGTTATTGGTTGTGGCATCTGTAGGGAAGGGGGTGTGTGGGTCACCGCTGCTGAACTCGTACGGAGCTGTGACAACAAACAGAGCCTACAGAGGGAGGGGCTTACTCCTGACAGAGTGAGGGTCCCGCCCCTTCGCTCTGTTTCTTCATAGAAGGGAATGATGCGGGGGGGGGGGGGGGGGGTCAAAGAAGGTTTGGTTTAATAGAAATGATGAGATGAGAGACGTGACCCAGCTCAGACAACATTATGATGGATCAATCATACGTTGACAGAGATGAGCGACACCAAAGCTTCACGCTGGACTTTAAGGTAAGGCAGAAGAACTTCCCATTCTGGAGCAGAACAGTTCCTGAACCCACCTCTCGGATGTACTCCTCCTGCTCCTCCCGCAGGGTCAACTCGATGAAGATCTGCTGCAGCTTCTCGTTGCAGTAGTTGATGATGAACTGCTCAAAGCTGTTGTCCTGCAGGAGGAGAGAGGAAATGAACTTCAGAGGAGGATTTAAACGAGTTCGTAGCACTAAAAGTGTCAGAATACAACTTTTATGTTCGTTTGCTCTGCGGCTTCACAACCTTTACGGTCATAAAATACAAACTTATGAGACTCAACAGGATAACCGCAGAAATGTCTCAAGCAGTTGTGGAAAAAAGGATTTCTGACCTTTGTCTAATCTTCTAATCAGCTGCTTATTGTTTCTGAATATCTGAGCTTTTTATCTGTTAGGATGAATTCAAAACACTCATTCCTGAAGTTTGGAAACTTAAGGGAAGCTGAAATTAACTGCAAAAATCTGTTTTTCTTTCTCTTTTTGAAAATCTGTGGCATCAAAGAAATCCAATTCCTTCGTTTTCTTAGTTCCTTATCCAAAACAATCAAGATGGGTTGACTATTCATCAGCCTCATCTCCCCCTATCACCCAATCATCCCTGTGGTCGATCAGGACCAGCGAGCGGTTAGTTAGTCATGCCTGAGGACAAAAAAGCTCTACGTCGGGTTAGTTTAACACAAACGTGTGACATCGTTTAGGATATTAAAGCAGGTTTAGTGTGTAAAGTTCAGGGTGAAGGAGACCGCTCCTTAATGACCAGGAAGTGGGATATTTTTATTTTTTATATCAACTCCACTTCCTTTCATCAAGAAAACAACGGGTCATCTTCACTTCAAGACACACAGAAGCAAATCGGGTTTAATAGCTGCTCCTCAGTGGCAGCACTCGCCACAGCAACAACAAAAACAGATGCCCGTTTTACAAAAGCTAAAACCGTTAGGATAAAAGAGACTGGTTTCTTAAGTGGTTATACTTGGTTCCATTGGTTAAAGTTAAAGTTTCAAAAATTAAAAAGGCAAAGTCTACTAAAAGAGCGATTAATTAAGGAGGTAGGAAGTTCTGGAAAATTCCCACTCCGCTCATCTTGTGATCCATTTTCAAAGCGTTCCCAGTGCTTTTTAAATCATGATGACTGGCGGTTCTGAAGGAGTCAGAAACCAGATCTTTTGGCGAGCCTCCTGAAAAAACATGTCATGTTTTTAACCGGTTTGGACTGAAGTTTTCACCCCGGTGAATGAAAACTGCTGCTTTTGGGTCAAACCAAAAACTTTCCTAGCTTAGATCAGGAAGCTTCTTCCAGCTGTTGAAATATAATCTAAAACAGTCCAACACTCAACCTTCTCTTTGGAAGAATACATTTTCTCAAAGCCAGATTTACCGGTTAACCTTCCGTCTGTGCAGTTAATCAAGTGATGCAAACGTTTCTTTAGCATTCCTTCAGCTGAGCGGCTGCGCTGCACACCGGGAGCACGGAGCAGTGTTTAACGAGGAGCTGAATTAAGCCTGAAAGGATCACAGCATGCTTGTCGGCACAGCAAACAGAAGCAGGTGTTACTTACTCCTTCCTGGTGATCCAGACAACACAAGTGAGAGGAGAGGAAGGACTTGAGAGTGAGTGGAATGAAGACGCAGGGATGTGAAAGAGACATGAACATATGCAAACTGAGGGCATCAAGCAGCGAGGCTGGGAATGTGTTACACCAGCGCACTCCAGCCTCGACGGCAGCTTTGAAATAAAGAAAATGTTTAGAGCTTTCCATGCTCTGAGTGCCGCGTATCTGGGTTATTTTTCGGTGGTGAAATTCACCACAGACACCATGTCACGCTGGAAGCAAGCGAGCGGAACTAATCGGATCTCAGAGGTTTTATCAGCGCTGGTTTGAAGCTCTGCGCAGGTGCCAGAGCACACCAGCCAATCGCCCGAGGCCAAAATAGTGTTTCGGTGCTCCAATTCTGTCTCTGAGGCTCCGCAACCAAGGGGCCGGTTTGATCCGCCGTGTCGCCTACCTCAAATATCTCAAAGCCGTAGATGTCCAGAACCCCCATCACCTTGTGGCGAGTCTTCGCTTGTGCCTGCGAGGAAGAAGGCATTTTAAAAAGCACCATGATGTAGAATAAAGGAGAGAAATGGGAAAAGACTGAAGAAAAAGCTCCTACTTTTATGCTTTCATTGATCCTGGTGACCAGCCAGCTGAAAAGGCGGCTGTAGAGGTTTTTGGCGAGGGCGTCTCGGGCGTAGTAGGCCTGAAAAATATTTTCACCAGAAATTAGTTGAAATTTAGAAAGTAAATATGTTTATAGAAGTTATGATCTTTGCTTATGAGAGAAAACGCACCAAAAATAAGTTAAATCTGTTCAAGTCTATTTTCAGAGTTCCCAGTCGTCTTAATTCAAATCGCAGTTTTTTTTGGGCCAAAATCCAAAAACTTTCTCTAGGACATTTCTGCAGAGCGGCAGGAGTTTATCACAAAATCATCTCTGGATTGTGGGCGGGACTGTTGGGGGTGTAGCAATCCCACCCCCACTTCCTATCACCCATCCGTTTCCCCGCACCCCTAATAGCTTACAGCCCCTCACACCCCCAACCTAACATGACTGGTCATCTACAAGTGGATGCATCAGAATGGAGGGGGAAGCTTGTGCCCCCCCCCCCCAGCATATTTTCTATATCACAAATAATCTCTTTTTCAAACCCCCGTGTGATCCGGATTTATAGTGATTTGAATTTAAAAATGCACAGAAATGCAACTTTACTCTTAATTTTCCTCATATTTGTCCTTAATCAGGAGAAAAATGCCACAAGAACCTGCTGAGAGTCAGCTTTTCTGGATTTATTTGGGGGTCTTGAGTGTCTGGGTTTAAATCTAGCTCCAAACCTTAGTGAAGACATCAGAACCGATGTTAGTAATGGAGACGTTTCTATGTAGATCTGACCCGAACCACAGTCAGCAATCCAGATTTAAAGGTAGAGAAAAACTGCTGTGCGAGCAAACCCCTGACCTGGGCCACATTTAGGGTGGTGGACACCTTCTCTGACTTGGCCTCTACTGTACGGTAGCTGAAGGCTCTCTCCAGCACTGACTGTTCGATTCCCAGCAGCTCACACATCTCCTTCAAATCTGTGAAGACAATCAAAGTTAGAAAAAAAAATCTTGAAAGTGTGGGGAAAGATCCAGTTCTTCATCCTTTCTAGGTTACAGTGACAGAGGTCCAGTTCTATATCATGGTTTAAATTTTGCAGTCTCGCCGTTTTGAGGACTTGTTTTTCCTACAGAGGTTTGAACTGTACAGAAAAGTGTGAAAATGTTTGTTTCTGACATAAATGTAGAATGGGTGTAGTTTGGAGTTTTACATCTGTAATCTTATTTTGGGGATGTCCGCTATGGTGGGTTATTTTTAGAACGCAACCCCTGAAATAAACAAGGGAACGCTGCATCGGCACAGGTGTCAAGAGCCAACAGGTTTTCCAATCAACCTGCCGTTGAGGCTTCTCATTGGCTAAACTGATAAAAATATGGAAAGGCATTTGCCTAAAAGACAGATGACTTGATGCATCCTGTGCACGAAAACATTACCGGGATGCGCAGAACACAAATGAGCAGAGAGGCCTATGTGGTTCTAAAAAAACAGGAAACCTGAACCGTCAGATTATTTAAGGTGCAACACGTTATGTAATCCCAATCACATTATCAGCTTAGGTCATTCTTTAATCATTGCAGGACACGGGCGGGGCTCGGGTCACCAGATCTGCCTCCTATGGCAGAATCACTCACCGTTTTTGTCTTTGACGCGGCTCTCGTCCAGGCCGTTGGAGCGAGACTCCGGCTTGAACTCTATGTTGCCGAGCTTCAGCACGGCGGCCACCAGCTGCAGCACCGACTGCACCTCGTCCTCCATGAAGCCCACGATTTGCATGGCATTCTGCGTGAGAGGAGTAAACACAAACACAGAAATCATGAAATATGTAAATATTAACAACAGTCTGAGGAGGGAGAACGGCAATGCATGCAAGCACTGGGCCTTTGAAGTCAGCCAACTTTAGAAAGAACTCAAAAGAACCCTTTTTTTTTTTTTATTACCAATGAACTAAAACTGCACGTTTCTACTTCAAACCAAATGTTAAAAGAAGTCATTTAGATTTCCCTGTTCTCCTGCATTTCCCTTTAGGGACAAAGCTGCATGAGGAAGCTTTGACCAGAAGCAGGAAATGGAGTACAGAAGCCTTTGAGCCGAAACAAGCCGGGCTCACACAGCTGTATGAGAATATCTCAAGTGTCCCCATCTTACAGGACGCTGCACATTCGTACACAAACGTTTGAAAACAAGGAAGCAGCTGGCCTTTCCTCCACTGGATTTCCCCTCAGAACCTCTGCTAAACATTGTTAAGTGCTCATGTGTGAATATTTTCCCTGAGTTCACGCAAGCGTCCGCGCTCACATTCAAGAGGAGGTTGAGTTCAGAGTTCAGCCGCTTTCATAATAGATGGGAGGGAACCTCGTTGAAGGCTTTTTCCCCAAACAAGAAAAAAAAAAAAAAAGGAAACTGTAGATCGAACTTAATTCTGCTCTTTGTACACAAGTCATTAACACAGTGTGATGCAAGAGCAGGAGAAGCTCGGCTCAGAGGGTTTAAACTCCCTCTGTACTCACTCTGACGGTCCTGAAGTTGGCTGCGTCATCCACACCGCTGACGGAGGCGGAGTCCAAGCACAGGTAATTGTACTTGCTGACGTCCCGGTCCAGCTTCAGCTTCTCTGTGAGACACAAACCACGCGGTAACCAATTTAATTGGTTTGCTTAGCAAACGAGCTCCACTCCTGCCCTATTGAATTACCATTCATAAAAAAACACACATGCGCCCATCCTGCTTTAGAGACGTCGGAGCATGAAGACTGAACCCAACAAAGACCAGTCACCAAACCATCAGGAGCAAACAGGAACTTTTGTGGAAGCGCAAACTTCAAGCCACAAAGAAATCTGTTCCTCCAGTGGCTGCACGTGTCAGGTTTCATTAGAGGCTGCATTAAGTAAAGCTCAGCACAACACCTTTGATGTTCACCCCCCCATGAGGTCGATGACCATTTCATTGTCCGTCCGAGTTCAGGACATAAAACAATGCCTTCAGTCTGCAGAACAGGTTTTATTGCCAGTCTTTGTTCTCCGCCGTGTTTGCTGGGCAGGAAGGTTGAGTCATTAATGCTTCAGCCATGTGTTCCTGCAGCTGCAGAGGAGGACCACTTTACCCACAATTCTGTTGGACGACCACTCGCACAATGGTTCAACTCTTTCCCCACAGTTCAGGCGAAGCGGCGATCGCGAGTCCGGCTTCACCCAACAGCACTTTTAAATTTGATCCATTGTTGTAGCGATGACACAAACCTGATTCAACCAGGAAGTGCTAAACAAGACGAGCATGGGGCGGTTCGGGTAAATCGATTCAATGTGCCTCCTTCACTTAGATCCATAATCCCACATGGTTACATCATCCAATCAGGCGGCCTCTTTGATTTGTCTCTGCTACTTACTGAGTGTCTCGTCAGAAGCTCCAGACAAGAGCTGGTAAAAGACGTGGAAGTTCCTTTCTCCTCTGGGCTGTTTAACCACACGAGACTTCTCCAGCAGATCTGAAAAGGAGACACCACACTAAAGGCTCAACGGGAAGAGTTTCTGCAGCTTTGACCCAAAACATTTAAAAAGCGCATGGTGTGTGGGTATGTAGAGCTGAAAGGGTCGGGAAATTTCTGCATCACAACTACAAGTGTGGAGGAAAACCTCTCAGCCTTCAGCCCTGAATTTGATCCCTTTCCCATTTTCTTCTGACCTGAACCCATTAGCGTTCACCTTTAAAGCCCCACTCCAATCATTATTTTAAGTGTTCCCAGTGGTCTTTTAATTATAATTATAGCCTGAATCTAAAAAACTGTTTTCTAGGACATTAAAAATCTGCCTCCGCATTGTGTCCAGGACGGTTGGGGCGGAGTGATCCTTCCCGCACTATCCCTTTATTCCATCAGCCCCTCACACCCCAAACCTAATATCAGTGGTGCCACAAAAACGATGATCAATAGAGACATCCTGCTGTACAGTTTAGACGAAGAAAAAAACACAGACCTACAAGAATCCATTTGTCTGCATCGGAACGGAGGGGAGCTTGTGGCTCATCGTCGGATGTTCTACATCACATCTACAAGCTTCTTCAAATGGCATTTTTGCATCTGCTCCTGATTTAATTATTTCAATTAAGAAATACTCAAAAATGCAATTGTAATCTTAATTTTCTTCATACATTATCTATAAAATGATAAATAGTCCACGAGGAAATATTAAAAACAAAAGGATAAACAAGAAAAAGAAGGAAAAGAAAAAGCTTGAACTGTATCAGGTTAGGATAGTGAATCACAGGAGTTTCAGGGTTTGGTTTTATGAAAGAACCAGAGTCTGGATCCACTGATTAATAAAAACTATTGTGAGTCAAGATGTCTTCTGGACTATGATGTTCAAACAGTTTCCATCTTCATTGTACATTTGGAACACTGCAAGTTGTACTTTCAACATTTAACCCCCCCCCCCAATTCACTTAAGATGAACAGATGCAAAATGCATTTTTTCACTTTTCAGCCAACATTTATTCTATCGTTACTCACAGTTGCTGATGACTCCACCCAGTGGATCCCCCTTGAAATCAAACTCTATGTCCATGTACTTTCCCTGGAGAGTCAGAAATCATCATCAGTTAATGACATTTCTTTTCATCCATCCATCCATCCATCCGAATCCCTTTTGGGGTCACTGGGTTCTTGAAGCCAACTCTGTTGATTTTGGGTAAAAAGGGGCTCCTCCCTGAACAGCCTGAAGGTTTTCTTTCTTTTTTTTATTTTATTTTTTAAATCCCTAAAAACAGGCACGGATTGTGCATTTATAAATAAGTCTGGATTTCTGCACAAAGTTAAAATGGCGTATACTTATATAGCGCTTTCTACCTTCTTTCGAAGGCCCAAAGCCCAAAGCACTCTTTTTGCTAGAAAAATAAAAAAGTCCTGATCTTAAAAACGTCCTTGTGTCCAGCCGCAGCCGTTCTTAGAACCATGTTCAGGTTGAGCCCAGATAAACCGGGTTCTGGTGAGGAGGCTGGAGGGTTCTGCACAGAGGGTGATCCCACGGAATACTAAACTTGGGAAGGGAAATAAGCTATTAAAATACTTCCTATTGTAAATACATGCATGTGTTCGGGCTCCAGATCAGGTCTGGAACCATCGATGTCAGCAGATTAAAAAAAAAAAAGAAACGTTCAGAATCAAGTACTGGTAGAACTTGTAGGACAGAATGCTCATGTGCCCAAACGAAAGCAGACTTTCTGCTGAGTTAAGCGTTTTGTTTGCTGTAATTTGCTACTAAACAGCTCTTTGTACTGGAAAAGGCGGCTTCATTTCATGCCATCATATTGGGAGTAAACTACAACAGGCTGGGAGTGCGGTGAATCCCTCTGGGACAAACAAAAAGGCAGAAGCAACCCCCCCCCCTTCATAACACCCCCGCCTGCAAATAACTCGTCTGGTTTCCTGTTTATATATACGGAAGAGCCGCTGAATCATCTTAAAGATGCCATTTCTGTGGCAAATATGAGCAGTAGAGTCAATCCACTTCCTTTTTTTATTTATTTATTATCTTAACTTTGGACACCTATTACCAAAACAGATTTAATGCTTAAAAGAAAAGGTGCCAAATTTGACCAAAGACTATGTCGTTTATCAAGAGGCATTTATGCAGCAGAGGAGTTAATGAAGAGCTGCCAGTCTAGGAGAACAGCACATCAAAAAACAACAACAACCACATTTAATTACACAGAAGGTGGTGCAAGGTCGCACAACAAAAGGACGAATGCACAATAGAGAGCAGTTACCTGAAATACAGGTCTGTGCAAACGTCTACAAAGAAGCTCAAGAGGAGCCAAAGTCACTGTGACGGTCAAACGTGTTTACAGCTGAAGAGCTCTGCTCTGACCAGCAGCTGTCATTTCTGAGCACCACGCAAGGCTGCTGCCGAGCGCCGCCACATTACAGATCATTAAGAAAATAGCAGCACTCGTGATGCATAGGAAGGTCAAGAACATGACCAGAGCAGAATAAAAAGGATAAGATTATATTCAACAGAGTGGCTGAAAAGAAGAAGCAGCTTCAGATACTCACAAATCTGGAAGAGTTGTCGTTTCGTACAGTTTTGGCATTTCCGAAAGCTAGAAAGAAACAAAAACATGAAGAAAATTTGAAGGAAAATGCGGTTATGAATCACTGTTTGGAGGTCAAACAACTGATAGCTGTTCAAACTTAAGACCAAACGTGAATCAGAAGTAAGAAAAACTTCATTGAAGTTTGGCTGGGCGTGCTTCTGCGCTCATTTCCTGATGCAGGGAGGATTTTCTTCTGATAAACTGATGGAGAAAACATTTCCAAGGATAACCGGATTCATTCATGTGAAAAGTCCCACTCCAATCAACCTTTGATCTATTTTTTAAGAGCATTCCCAGTGGTCTTTTAAATATGATTCTCGTTATTTAGCCAAAATGAAATCACATTAAAAAAAATTTTTCTGAGTTGAGGACATAGTTTCTGCAGAGCGGCAGCCCCGCCCCCCTTTCCCTTCAGTTGTGTCCTTCCTTGAGTATGTTCTAAGTCACAAATACAATCTTTTTTAATATGCTTTTTTTTCGTCTGTTCCTACTTCACTATTTAAATAAAGAAATACCAGGAAACCCAATTTTGAGCTTAATTTTCCTTAATATCTGTCCATCATGAGAAAAATGCCACAAGAAGATGTAAAAAACAAAACAAAAAACAAAAACATTTTCATTGCAGCGGGTCTACATTCAAAATCATTTAAAATCCTTAGAAGGAAGGACTCCCTAGTTCAAGACTTTCCAAACATTTGTACGAAGCCTCTCCTCAAGAGTCCTGACCTGCAGAGTTATACAAGTCTTTTATTCTAAAACAGACTGATTCTTATCCGTTCCTCAGTTCCAGTTCTCCTCTGGCATCATCAAGCCGATTTACTTTGCCAGATTTCTGCAGTTTCAGGTCTAGCTAATGAAGTCTGGGTGTGGTTGGAGAACCTGAACTCTGCTTTGGAATCGATAAGAAAAGTCAATTATCTCCATTCCAACTTTAAGTGGCCAATCTGTTCTACAGTCTTTTTACCACAATCTTTTTTTTTTTTTTAAATTGGATTTTGCATCGGCCTATGTTCTCGTTATGTCATATTTTTGCTGATTTGGATCATTAACACTTATCAGATTAATGAAGAATGAATAAGATGGGAAAGCACAAGGAGTTTTCTGAACTTTTAACCGGTCTAATAACTCGTGACGTTGTGTTCCACCACAGCCGGCTGTCAAAGGCATTAGCTCTGATGAAGCCATATAATTGAGTGGATGAAAGCAAAAGGAAGAACTGAACCTCCATGTCATCAAAGTGCTTCAAGATGTGACCCATCTCCCAAACAAACAACTCAAAACAAGACTCTTCTGTAATCAGAACGTTCCAGTTATGGAACATGTGGAACCTTTTGTGACAATTTTACATTTAAGACATGACTAATGACAATCCTGCAGGTAAAGGAACTCGAGAACATCGAAATAAACCAAAAAGTGCTGCAGGTCGGCGGTGGGAACGGCTCCCCGTTTGCTGCTGGGGTAATTAGATGGGCAGGAGCTAAACTCTTGCAGATGTGCAGCTCAACCTTGGAGCTTCACCATGCGTGAGCAGTTCTTGTCCGCCGCCTGCAGTTAAAAAGGCAGCCAGGTCTGAATGTGCGTTGCACACATATGTACGGGCGTCCTGCAGAGCTAGTTTTCAGGGGGGGGGGGGGGGGGAAAACAAAAAAAACTTTACTGCAATAACGGCTAATCTTACCTGACACTATTTTTCCATCACTAACTATTTTTCTGCAGACCTGTAAGCCCACCAACTCCCAAGTGTGAACTCACCCTCCAGCACGGGGTTGGACTGCAGCAGCTGCTCCTTGACCTTGTTCACCTCCTGGCCCTTCCCACACACCGCCGCCACATATGACATCACCAGCTTGCTGGCCTCTGAAATGCAGACATGAAGTCAACGCCTTCACCAGCAGAGAGGAACAAATGCAAGACACCCACTCTGTGCAGCGGCAGTCCCCACAAATAAAAAAAAACCCCATTACATCAGCCTCCCCTGATACCCATCAGGGCAAGGGAGGAGGCTCCGTCTGAGGCCCGGTTCAGACGATGAGAATATGATGAAATGCTGGCCAACGTCTCATTTTAAACCAGAAGAAAGCAAAAGGTGGTTGAGCTGGAAGGCGCGCGCAAACTAAAAAAAAAAAAAAAAAAACGAAAGCTCACATCAGATCTGGCACCGCTGCAAAGTCAAAAATCAAAGTTGCCCAGTTTAGAAAATGGCATCCCTCAATGGACGACTGCTGGCATCAGAATCACCTCACTGACCCAGAAATGATTAGAGGCAATGGCTTATCTGGGGACCAGGAAGCTCAGTTTAACCCCAATTTCTTAATCTCTGAGAATTTAAAAAAAAAGCTCATCCCCGCAGACTATAAAAGGCATGTTTGTCTTCACAATAAGGCATCCAATTCACGTTGTTCCCCCTGATCCAGGATCGACTGCAGATGACCCACATCGATGCAGAACGTTTTAGTGACCTTATTCCACCAAAAATCTCCAGGGTGAATAACGATCTGAAAATCCAAATTTATCTCTCCAGCTTTAAACCAACAGCTGGAGTTTTGCTTTATGGACACATCAAACTGGATTCGGTCATCGTCGGCCAATAATGTCTTCTCTTTGAAGGAGTCAGATGATCTTCCCCTTTGTATGTTCATTAAAAGCTTATTTTTTAAACAGATGCCCAATTAGGGAATTGTTCCTGTTACAGAGTACAGTCTGAGCCAGAGTAAAGGAAATGAAGGTATAGGAGCAGGAACAAGTAGTCAAAGTATGAAAATATGTTTGCACAGTACAGGGAAATATGGCACGAGTCCGTTACAACCACATTCCTGTACGTCACACACTTCCAACTCAATATTACAATTTCTGGGGGGTAGCACTGCCCAAAGCAGGAAATGCCGTTTGAAGTTGAGATACGTGAAGGTGCTCTAATGCCAGGCCAATATTTATGCAATTTTTAAAGTGTTATCCACTGCTTTTTGGTGTTTAAAAAAAAAAAAAAAAACTAAAAAAAAAAAAGAGAGAGAAAATGTTTGGCGTGTTGTGATGAGTCTACCCCCATGTTTCGTGTGCAAACATGAGCTAAAAACTTCCCCCTCTGGGAGATGGAAATCAGCAGCGCTGCTTTATTCTGCCCCCAGCTCCGTCATCTTCAGGTTAGACTCGAAAGCAAAAAAGCTCATCATTCACACTGAAGACATTCTGCAAGACAATGAAAGACCGCCCCCCCTCCCCGTGGAAACGTTTCTGCTCAAATCTGATTAGTCTCACTTTAAAAACAGCACAGACGGTGGTTTTAGCCTCTATTCGCACTTCAGAGAGGAAAGAAAAAAGAAAAGGCTGATGACTAACGAGGGGCCTTGAGGCTGTCACTCGATCGGGTTTCAAGATAAACCCCCCCCCTCCCAACCTCACCCGTTTTCCCAGCTCCACTCTCCCCCGTGATGAGGATGCACTGGTCCTTGTCCTGGTCCCGAAGAGAGCGATAGGCCTCATCTGCCAAAGCATAGCTGGAAGACAAAAGAGAGTTTCCGTTTAAGTTTTTCGCCTCAATCGCGGGCCAGCAGGCCCGTTTAACTGGGGCTGGGTGGGGGGTGGGGGTGATAGGTAGCTCTCGACAGTAAGATCAGTCCACTTCTGCAGCTCTCTGCATGGCTCTCCCTAATCAAAAGCACGAGGAATCACTGGAAAGATCCCCAAAGTCTAAAACCGGCCGGGTAGCTCCACATCAAAAAAAAAAAAAAAAGCCCTCTTTGATCATTCTTTTTTTCATAAAAGCACATATTAGGGTTTACTGTTCTAATAAAGTCTAAATTGATTTTTTTTCTACATGATTTTCATTTGAAAAGTGCAAACATTTGTCCCTCCCCATCAGGTTTTAACAATAATTAAGCAGCAGTCTCCACAAAAGCTGCAGAGCATCAGACAAAAACCAAACAAAGCCCATTGTCAAAGCGCTCCAGTAAAGCACTGGAAAAGTGGGACTCATTACGGTCGATCCACTCCCACTGAATGGCAGAACAATATTCAGTTGTTCTTTGGGCAGACGATCCCTCTGAGGATCTGGAAGCAGGGTGTGGCGAGTGGGAGGGTCAAATCACAATGTCATGGTCTACAAACTTCCAGTGGCCCTGCAGGGATTTCAAGCACGAGCGACGATTCTCACAGCCTCCAGGCGTAAAGAAGCAACTGTCAAAAATCTGCATCTTACTGTATTATTTGGATTTTTTTGAGAACTGATCCTTCAAAATACAATTAAACTTTAGAAAAATATTAAAGTCTCACTCCGATCATCCTTTGATGAACTTTTTAATTACAACTCTGTAGTTTTTCACCAAAATAAAATAAAAAACTAGGAAAGTTTCTGCAGAGCGGCTAGAAATTCACCTCTTAAGTTGTGGGAGAGACTTGTGGGCACAGAGCAAGCCTGCCCCTCTTCCCATCACCCATCTGTTTAGGCGCTCTACAACTAGCTTACAGCCCCTCACAACCCCAACTCTAAATAAAACAGACGTAAATGGATCCTTTGGTCTACAAGTTGGTGCATCAGAATGGAGCAGACCACGGACCTTTCTTCATCTGTTCCTGATTCACAACCATTTAAATAAAGAAATACTCAAAAATAGAATTTAGATTGTAATTTTCTTTATCCATGTCTTCCATCATCAGAAAAATGCCACAACATGTTAACACAAAATAAAAAGTCTATTGGCTTGAGTCTACAAATGCTGTTTGTGTATAAAACACAGAACAAAAGCTTTTTTTTTTTTAATCCATGTTTGAGAAGAGTCAACTAAACAGTTTGTTATGGGCCAAAACCCCAGGAGGAAGAGATCCTGTGGTATCTGATGCACTCCCACAATACTGATAACATTTTCAAAAAACGATGTCAGCGAAGGTTCTCATTTATCTAGATGCTATCTTGAAGTAGAGTCATCTGGAGTCAGAATCTTCTAGTGAGAGCAGAGTTAACATTGTTGTTTAATGTTCAAATATCTAAACTGCAAAGAATAAATAAAGCACAAAAATGATAATGTCATTGTTTTCCTTATCCCTTTTTCAAGGAGCGTCAAACTGGAGCCTTGCAGATCGGTCTATGGGTAAAAGGTGAAAAGCCAAAGTTCTGTCGTTCTTTAGCTTTGGAATTGGAACTAATGCCAAAATTCTATCACAAACAGCAGTTGGATGCAGTAGGTGTTTTCATAAACGTGGTGACAGACGATGGCTGAGGAAAACTGGTTTCAGCCCAATTAGCTGCACATTTAGAAGGGGAAAAAAACCCTTTTGCTTACAGACTGATGGAGCCCATCACACCTGTGACTCACCATCAAGACAAATTTCAAAGCATCCGTCTGCGTCTTTTATCGTCAAGTCCAGACCAGTCTGCTACATTTCACATTGAGTGGAAGATAGCTTTAGGTAGTTTCAGAGGTATGCATCAAAACAGAGTGAATTAAGTCTTTCCTGCAGCTCTCAAAGCCCAAAGTTCTGCAATACCATCAAATAATGCTCAGAATGAGAGCTGGAAGAACTTTATTATTTTTTCTTCTCTTTAGTTCTGGTGGAGATTTGTCTCACCATTAGAATAGAGGGATTTGAAAGCTGATGCCAAGTTTAAGTGCACCATTGGCTCAGACCCACGGATCCAGTTTTAGTTCTGTTCTTCAAAATAAGTCTGAGAGGAGCTTGCTTTACAGTGAAGTCCATTGATGGAAATATATATATATATATATATATATATATATATATATATATATATATATATATATATATATATATATATATATATATATATATATATATATATATATATATATATATATATATATATATATATATATATTTTTTTTTTTTTTATATATATATATATCCCACAAAATATATTTTCTGTTGTGTTAAATGTGAAGAGTCCAATTTAAAGCACATACTCATCAATTGAAGCATTCCTCTGTTTTTTTAAAGTACCCATCTGTCCACTTCTGTCATGATTTCCTAGTAACGGAGTCAGAACATGGTGCAAAGAGCTCAGACGGGAAAACTGAACTTTGGGTTCTGCACCAGAGCCCATGCAGACGCCTTCAAAACTTTCCAATCTGAACTTTAGATAATCACCCAAATTCAAACATTTTATCTCAGACCAACTAAAAGAACCTCACGGTACTCATTTTCAATAGACAGATTTCCAGCTGTTCAGCTCAAAGAATACAGATGCTAATGTCCTAAAGATGTCCAAGTATCTTAGATCTAATATGACTGGCCTAACATAACGTCAATAGGTTCAATACATTATTGTACTTAAACCTCTGGAGTCATTAGTATTGGTAAACAAACATACTCAACTCCCCAGCCCCTCTGGTACAACAGGGTTTGAGGTCTGGACAGCAGAGCAGAGAAGCAGCAGGAGAACAGATGCTCCGTTTTCCCAACTCTTCCTGACAATGACCAAGCAATCATCCAATTATCTCATCTGCACAGCGGCTCAACAGCGGTTTGGAGGGTGGAGTCACATGTTGGTCAGAGTCGCGACATAAGAACAGGAAGTCCTCATACCAAGAAGAATTTATGAATCATAATAATAATAATATTACTTTTGACGATTTCAAGAGAAGGATGCTGAAAAATAGTTTTCGGTCTGCAACTGATTTTTTTTTTTTTTTTTTTTTTTTTACAAAAGCCAAACCTCTCCCTCTTAAAATATACAAGGTGATTTTGTCTCATTTTCTCATAAATAGTGACGGTAAGTGAATAGGAGCCCACAGGCCCCTCTGATGTGGCTGTCAGGGTGGGTGTGCGGGGGTTAGTCCGGGATAAGGCCATGGCCATAAGTACAACTTGGCCACCTGCCTTCACATCTGCCTGCTGGCTGTAATTTGGATGAGAGTGTGGCAGCAGAGCCACACTGGCATGAGGTACAGGAGTAGAAAATAGCACCGTCAGTTCTTCAACCTGCTGGGACACAGGACAGAAGGATTCAACCGCAGTTTGTGACCTAAAATCAGAAAAAGGGTGGGGTTGCTGAACAGGCTGAGTCAGCAGTCTCTAGGGCTTTACTAGAGTTTTAGTGCCCGGGATGGTTTCAGGGTTGGTAATGAAGAGTCGATTTATTTAACCTCTTCATAATTATGATAATCAGAATTTATGGAATGGCAATGAAAACCGAACATGTTCAATATGAACATTTGAGATTAGTCCTTAAATGAAAATGTGTGGAGCTTCAGCGCTTTTATCCTTTGATCTCAGCATGACCCGGTTCTCTCAGAACCCTCAGGAAGTCCGCCCGGCTTTGAAGCTGCCAGACAAGGAAGCCACTTTTCCCTGATGAGGTGGAAGGTGGGGTGACTGCGGCAAGACGGAGGGGCCACAACCTGTGCGTCTTTGCTACGAACCAAAAGAAACCTGCGGGACACAGGCCGAGGATGCAACAAATAAGGATAGAGAGCGTAATAACGGTTTACCCAAAGAGTCTCGTCAAAGTGCAGGTGACGCAAAGAGTATACCAACAACCGTTTAAATTCAAAGTTCAGAGCAGCCCTGCTTCCACATGTCTCTAATTAATTCAAAAACACCTCAGGCCGTCAGAGCCTTCGGCTAAAATCGCTCACTGATGCTCCTCTGTCTATACATCAAACTTCGAGGGGGTCCAGAGCTTTAATTCACTTTCCTACACAGCAATTTAGTGTTCCACAGCGGGGGAAACCACCGGCCTGAGCTGTTCGTATGATCCTTAGAAAAGCAGGAAATCAGCATGCTGAGTGAGGCACCAAAACATCCTCCGAGCACAACGACTGCATGGCCTCTTGAAGCATGGCCATCCTGCGTTTGTTGCATGATATGCAAGCAGAACAGGAATCTCAGCAACACGTTACAGGGAAAAGTACATCTGTTCCCAGTCTAGATTTTATAAAATAATTACAGAGGTGAACAGTGTTTGGCTGGAGGACATTCAGGAAGAAAAAAACCAACAATTTTGTCAAGGACAATTACTCAACCACAGACAGGATGAAGGAAAATGAAGAGCAAGACATCTTTTTATAGCTTAGAAGCCAAAAGAAAGTTTGGTTTAATTTTAGACTTCATGTTTTGTGATCATTTTTCTGCCTCTACTAGCTCTTTAAAGTGCAAATGCAGACATGGAACAGCAATGAAAAATAATATTTTGACTTTTTTCCCCCCACAAAAGACAAAAACTAAGCAGATCATCTAATCCAAGTAAGACAGACAACCGGAAGATTTCACGATTGCCCATTTTCGTAGAGTTATTTATTGATCAAAAAGACCCTATAACATTTCAGTAGTTTTAGCTAAAAATAACTGCCCTTTCTGCCCTTCACAGGAACACAAAGGCAGCACAGAAACCAGCCATCCCGCCCACTTTGAAACAAGATCAATTTGCTGGCCTTCAAAGTGGCCCAAGGGTGGCCATGTGAGCATCCAAGCCAACAGGCAGGGCGGGTGGGGGCAGGGGTGTCATTGGGTCCAGCCATGGTGGGCAACACCAAATACGTTCATCAAGTAAAGGGACGACTCAAATCCCCATCAGAACATTTTGGTAAATATATATCCCCCTTTAATGGACAAACGCTACAACCTATCCAGTTCTTTCACCAAGTTTTTTTTTTTAAATGTGAACAAATTATGATTAATAACTTTGCATGCAGCTCCCCAACTCCATGCAATAAAAAAGTTTTGCCAGTAAAATCGAGTCTTAACCCTCAAAAATCCATAAAATATTTTTATCCAAGAAAAAAAAAAAAACTATTTTAAAGATATTCACTGTACTTATTTTTAATAGAGCAGCAAATATGAAATTATCAGCTGATTGTTTTTAGTGTATTGACTCACAAATGGGAAGTGAAAGCAGTAAAGTAATAAGATTGGACAGCTGACGCACATGCAACCAAGAGGGAGAAAGTCAAAGTTTTCTGCAAAAAACTGACCAGGCAGCAGACAGTAATTCCATCAATTTGTGGTTGTTGGCAAAGACCACGCTACAGGGTTTATTGTGGAAACAAATCGGGATCCTATAGTTAATGCAGGGAACTAGACTCCCTCGCAGTCTGAATCAAAACTGACCTTTGATTTTTCTGATCATAAATGCTTCTTAAAAATTGATCAATTTGGATCTCTTTATTGGTTCCTGGTTGATTCATCTTCAAGGTAAAAATGTGCTTCTATTGGAAATCAGACACAAGTGCTGGTGATGCCTGAATTCTTAGTTCTTCCAACCTAAACATGTCTCCACCAAATAAAAACACTAAAAACAAGGAAAGAAAACGGCTATGCAGACGACACCCTGGTTAACCCAAACAGACTCAAACTGCTATCAGAGACTGAATTACATACCGACTGTGATTAAATGTCTTTTAACCGAGACAAATTATATAAAAAAAAAAGCCTGATCAATGCAAATTATTTTTATTTTTACATTTCTATTTTGAATAACTTCCTGTTTTATTTAAATTCATCTTTAGTGCGATGGGGTTTCCAGATCCTTTTTGCACAATTAAGTAAAACATTTTTGATCTCATTCAAAAAATAAAAAGGAAATTATTACAAATCAAAAGGCGGCGCAGGTGTCAGCTTTTCCAGTTCCTTCCACATTTTTGTTGGGTCCAACATGCAAGTTATGTAAACATATAAAACCTGTGTTTTTTTTAATTGCTCTGAGCAAACCGCCGCTTTACAACAGCGTTTTGACAGTAAAACAAACAAAAATCATAAACCTGTGCTTGCAGGAGTAATAAATGATAAGATGTATAATGTTTAATCAGTGTGGTATTGAAGCCGTTGGTAGGTACACCTTTTATCTAGGAATACATTTGTGGATTTCATAACTTCTGTTAAACATTTCCAGTTTCAGGCTCTAAAAGCCAACAGAGTTCAACGAGAAGGAAACTTTAAGAAATTATCTCACCAGTGAATAAATAGAGACCAGCAAGATTAAGAGCTGATGCTTTCCCTGTTTTATTTGTAGGAAGTGGTTCAAAATATTCCCCCTGTCGCAGACTGAAAAGTAGAATTATAATATGCAACTTTTAAGAAAAACATCTAATACATTGGACAGAGAGAAAAATAAATTCTAAAGCCATCTAAACTAGACTGGGTATGAATAATTATTTTTTTATTGTTAGAGTAATTAAAAACAAATAATTAAAAGTAACAAAGATTCTTCAGCCAAATAAAGTAAATACATGAGGCAAAAAAATTGGTCAAAATTAATTATAAATGTATACAAATGTTGCCAAACATGCATTAACTCCATATAATCATTTTCTAAAGCAGATAAGTGCGTTTCCGAGCAACCCTTACTGTTTCCAAGCAGGTATCACATGAACCCGGTGATATGCCTGTTCTTTTCCTTCTAAAAAGGAAAGCCTCGATGCACAAAATCATCTTTAAATGATGTCCAGCAGAATGCATTTGTATGTTATTGTTGGATTTGTCAGGTGACTCAAAGGAGAGCACAGTTCTCCAACTTTCAGCAAAGTAATCATTTCACCCACAGCACTGAATCAGCCCACCTGAGCCAAGAGGTCTTTATGACGAGGGCCCACTTCCATCTACCTACAGAGGTTCTGTGCAACACCCACACATGGTACACGTGGCGCCAGCTTGATACTAAACACTCCAAATCCACATGTTTATGCTGCAGGTAAAACCTGTCCTAAAGGAGCGCGTGCATTCTCTTATGGGTCGCTTTTAAAAAGCAACACTTTGGATTGACAGGAAAAAGAATCTGCTGTGTCACCAGCACAACAGTATTTATTCACCTCCTTTTTCACCCGGGAGTTATTCTTAAAAGTGCTGGAAAAGTAAACAGAGTTATGATGCACTGTTGCAATGAAAGACTCCAAAGTCCAGCTCTCCTGTAGATAAAACACCAAGATCACGGTCGATCTGTGATTAAAAAGCAGTCTAAAAACCAACTGGGGAAGGGTTTGTGCAGCCTCCGCTTTGGATAGTTTGTGTTTAACTGGACCATTTAATGCAAAAGGGACATTTAAAAAATTATTTTTTTTTCTTACCTTTACAGCAGGCCCAGAATAACAAAACAAAAAGTTTGTTTTGTCTGTGTAGGCAGGGAGTCAGCTCTTAGGACAATAAACTTCAACAGAGTTGATGTTGGTGATGAACATTAACTGTGATCATTGTAAACCGTTTGGAAACCAAAGTGAGAGATTTCTGTAGACCAGCTTTGGTGAAAACCTGGCAGCTTTCAGCAAACATGCCCCTAAAGATCCTATGAAGGCATGGTAGGGGACGCATCATGATTTGGGTTCATTTCTGCAGATACATGGCTTGACTATTTTGCAGAAGTTCAGTGATGCGTGACCCCCTTCTTCACCTACTCTGGGTTAAACTCTCTACACTCCAGTCAAATCCGGCACCAGTTGCAGGTCTAAAACTCCCAGCAGAGGAGCAGACTATTGACAGAGCGACCTAATGCTCGACTGGCGAGCGTCCAGAGCACTTCGTTTACCCTCAACATGCGACCTCTGACTGAGGCTGTAGATGAGGTCATGGGCTTCATCCTGTAAACTGCAGCAACAGCACCCATTGATTCCATTCAATCAGGGGGCCGCATTCCCTGATGCGCTGCCATCATGCTGCCTCAATTGTGACAGGGCAAAATAAACCCATAAATAAAGCACTTTAACTATGAAACAACAGGACAGTTAACAGCGTCTATCCACCGAGAGTGTGGAGGGTGAGGGGGATGTTCTCTAGAGGAAAATGATGTTGAGTTTTTTCCACCCACAGGCCATCTGTCCTAAGCATGTGGACAGCAGCTGGGGGCCTCCATATACATTTTGCACAGGGGCTCTGTGCTCCATTAGCCACCACTCTAACAGCACAGTATCGAGTGCCGAGAGCACCGGGGGTCTCAAAAGCTCATTAAATTCAGGGTAAACGCCTTCCAGCCCTACCCTGGAGACACCAGGTTAGTTGACTGTCCGCACACAGCTGTGGGTGGTGTGAAACGCACACAAAGAAAAAACGACTGCAAGCCATCTGCAGGACATGGAGCAAGGCCGCCGATCAGCTCGTGTCTTCTGTGATGGCGTGGTCAGAAAAGCGGAAGACGCATCCCAGTTCTGTCTAGAAAGGCTTCGTGAGCAGTTCCACAGACAGGCCGGGAGAGGGAATTTGTGGATTTCTCGAGATGGCCGAGAGGAGAAACTCTAATTTAACAAGTTTAACATTTCGGCAGGTCTATGGAGTTTTCGTATGCTGTACAACCTTCGTAGACATTTCTTTGTGTGGTTATGGTTAGGATCAAAAATGCTCAAAACAAAACCAACTTCCAAGCAACCTTTTAGTCATGTGGAATGATTTGTTTTAAGACTATAAACCCTTAAACTTTGAGCCTTTTGACCTTATAAACATTTGTGAAGTCGTCTTATTTTCAACAAAGACATTTCCGTCAAGAAAACAGGATTTTTTTTTATTCATAAAACAATCGGAATGATTTTACCAACAGTAGGACAAAAGTTTAACAGTAGGCATGCATTAACATGTAATTTTTAAAGACTGAAGAAAATGTTTTTTCTGAGGTTTTATGTGGTAATTTTCCTCATATAGGAGGACATGTATAAAGTAAATTTGGCTGAAATTTGAATTACTTTAAATTGTTGTGAATAAGGAGTAAATTAAAAAAAAATGGATCAAAAGATTAAAGACAAATTTCTTTCATCTCTCCGCTTTCCTAGTTTACTCTTGATGGTTGAAGAGAAAGCAGGATAAAGGCCCTTTAAGACAATATTTCCAATTACCAGAACAATATATCTACATTTAAATGTTTGTAGGAAATTCAAGATTTATTATGTCTTAAGAGTAGGAAATATCTTTAAAAAATTTAAATTTAATACATTTCATCTGTAGATTTTTTGTCCACTCATCAGGGAAAAAACCATCTATTCTCTAGTTTAACTTGTTTAGGGCAGGACATCTTTTCCAGTGAAACCAAGTTTTAGTAATCTTCTAAAGAAGCTCCTTTCTCTCTCTCAGGCTCATACCAATACCGCCAGCATCCATCTTTACAGGATTCCAAGTTGGCAGAGTTTCTTATACACCTAAGATTTCCATGTAAGGGGGGCGAACGAGCGGCAAAAGTTTTTATTAAAAGGCAAAGTAGAAATAAATAGAACTAAAAACAGGAAAATCTTGGTGTTTGAGTATAGGGGAGATCACAATATGTGCCAAATGAAGGCTGTAAGATTTTCAAAAGTACATTCAGCATTCAACTTAGGGTTCAAACTATGTATAAAAACTAAAATGAAATTGCCCGACACAGGCTTGGAACAATCTGCTGGTCAGCTCTTCTAACTGATCAATACTGTGTTCTACTTTGGCTGAGCTACAATTCAAGTTCAATAGCTCTAACTAGAATGCATCTTAACGGACGATTAGCCCACTAACCACTTCAAAGACCGGGGGGGGGGTTCCACTATTCCTATTTCTGTGCATGGAAGGATTTTAGTCTGGACACTGTGGAGAAAGAACAGCTGCAACGCGTGACGTCATTAAAGCATCCTCTGTCTTCTGCACCATCAGTCTGCAGGTGCAGAACTCCAGTTAGTCCAAAAAGTCCTGAACAAGATAAAAACACTAAAGTCCAAGGTATTATTTTCAAATGGCGTTTGGTTATGAACTAAGCGGCATTAGTCTGGTCTCCCTGTCCGACTTGGACCTGTTAGAACCTGTTAATGCCGTTTATCCATGTAGCTTCACTCACTTCGAACTGACGTGCATTTCTACAACAGTTCAGCTGTTTCCTAAAAGCTCAAAACTTTCAATATGAACCAGTCAGGTTAGCAGCTGAGTCTAGGATCCCCTTCTGTCAAGCTAGGAAAGTTGAGTGGATTAGTCACCCTCATCCAGGAACCTGGACAAACAGTTTAAAGCTGTCAGAGGATTTGAGTTTTATTGCCCAAGACCTCCGTTGGTGCTTAAAGAGCCATAATTCCAGAGAAACGCCTTACTGGTGACTCCTCGCCAAATGAGGCGCTCACTCACCTTCAGGCTGAGTCATCCGGCTGAACCCAGACTGGCCCAACGTGAAATTTCAACAACAGAAAGTGTGAATGCCTCCAGCAGGCTTTCACAAACATAACATCGGAGATTTACATGGCAGGAAGAGGAAAGAAGTGGACTGATCACACATTTGATCAAAACGGCAGCAGAAAACAGATCTGAATGAGGACATATTAGGGGAAAAAAAAAAAATACAGCATCTCCATTTTTTTTTTTTTAATCTCAGGCAGCATCTTAACATTCATGAGCCAACAGGTTTCTTAGAGATAACTGAAGGACAGTAACCAGACCTCCACTCAGGTAACCCATTGACACTTTTCCTGCTCCACAGCAGAATTCTGCTCAAAAGTGAGGCCAATTCTCAAAAGCCTCAAGTTTAAAACCAGCATCAATTTCTGAACTAATCTGAAGAGCCAACGTGTGATAAATGAGATATGTTTCAAGCTTTAAAAAAAACAAAAAAAAACAAACCTAAATGCTCCACTTTGAACAGAATCCAGTCAAATTCTACTGAAAAAATATCAATAGAATTTAAAAAAAAAAACCCAATTTGATTAAAAAAAAAAAAGTTTGGGATGTTTTCTATTTTGTTGGTGCTCTTGTACCATTTGTCTGATGAGGACATATAGAAATGGGAGAACATTAAGCTTTAATCAAAAGACCACTGGGAACATTTTTAAAACCGCTCATTAGATGATCAGAGTGGGACTTTAAATAACATTGAAAAAGCTGATCTAAACTAGTGCTACTCTAAAGATCATGTTTGCAGCAAACACTCCATTTCTCTGAATTCACCATTGACCTCATCTGAGAACTGGAGTGAGTGTGGCGTCACCCACAGAAAATAGCTCGCTTCTGGCTCCAATGAAATTAAGTCAATTCAGTTGCCTTTTTTTGTTTGTTTTTTTTAACAATACTGACACCGCCATGGCGGAACCAGAAATCGTTAGTACGCAGTGATTTGTCCAAGTTGGTCTGATTCAGCATTACTATGGCAACCACAACTACCAAACAGGAGTGAGCTTCTTGGAAGGCCACACCCCTATCTTGAAAGCGCTTTTGTCAACGGTTCATTCAATGTGGAGGCCAGATACTTTTGAAGCATCAGATTAGTCAGTTTGTAACTTTTATAATTTGCACTACAGAAAATTCATCATTCATTCATCTTCTAAACCAGTTTTTGACCCTTTCGGGGTCACAGGGCTGCTGGAGCCTATCCCGGCCACTCGTTAGCGAAGGTGGGGGGCACCCTGGACAGCACGCCTAAAAAGGAGTTCCAGTCACATAGCTTAGATGTTCTGTATCACTGCGCTGGCTTCTTTAAAACAAACTTCAGCTTCATCATCTGGACAAAAACAAGTGGCAAGAGGAGAACTTTCTCTTAACTGATGCTTTATTTAACCCATCATAATCATCAGCATAGCTATCGCTTTCCTTTGCCGCCGCAGTCGAGGTCAGCTCAGCCAGGTAGGTAAGCGGCACCACGTGACAAATAGTCAATTTTTTGTGAAAATCCAAAGCAATCCAAACCGAAAAACTAACAAGAATAAAGTACTACAAATTCTTTTTTTGTAAGTGACCATGGTATAAACGGGTTAATGGCCTTCGAAGTGCGCATCATCAGAATGAATAGCCTTCGTGGAAGCAAAAGTGCATTAATTTCTGATTATGCCCACTTCGGCCATTAACCCTTACGTAGAAGTCTGTGGGATTTTGATTTCTTGGTGCGGAACACAAGTCCTCAAACAGTCAACGGAATTTACTGGTCACCCCCCTCCAAGAATGAACCGACCTATACTGGACTCCAGCGGTTATGTTTACACACGTCTACGCTTGAACAATCTGAGGTCTCATCTAAAACACTCAACTACACTGAAATGCAAATCTGTTCTCTAAAAGCAGCACATAGCCGTCTCCCAGCAAGCAACTGCAAAAACCAAAAGTTATTCAACTCTGCACAGTCTTGCTTTTGATCGAAGGCTTTCATCAATTACAAGGCAAAACCACATTCAGGAAGTTTTCTGAACATCAAGCACCTGACCTGAGGCTAAAGTGGTGGGACATTCCCACCTGGGGGAGGCTGGCAACTGTCTGGAATGTCGTCCCTCTTTTGAAGGATTGACACTGCTGAGAGAGAAGCCACAAACTCCTCCCACATCAGGTTTGAAACAGTGCTTTCGTATTTCAGTTGAAGTTTTGTTCGGTGAAAATGCACTCTGAAAAGATTTATCCACTCTGAAGAGACAGACACAAAAATAAATAAATAAATAACTCAGACTGTGGCAGACTGTACCACAGAAAAGATTAAAATCAAGCAGCTTGGTTTTGTCTGCAGGGACAGGAATAATTCGCTCTTCCTGTGTGCGTCTCTGAGGGCTTTGCTGCAGCCCCCAGCCACAGCAGGCTAATTGATGAGTGCTGGTCTTTGTTTTGTCTTGGCAGGCTGAGCGGTGCACAGTTGGTGTTGGCAGTGGACAGATGGCCCCCCGCTGCACTGAGTGACCAGCAAACGCACCTCCGTCATTCTGGCACGAAGGCTTTAATCCTTTCAGGTTCAGTCACATTTCAAATGATGGAAAGACACTTTGTGGATCAAGGTTCATCCTAAAATTCACCTGAACCAACAGCAGAAAAAAAAATCGGGGGGCTGGACTCACATGTGGGGGCTGAGTTCGTAGAAGTTCCTGTTGCGATACTCCTCCACTTTTTCTGGCGTGTAGATGGGCAGGGACCTGTAGGGGTTCATGGAGATCACCACGCTGCCGATGTATGTCTGCAAAGAGGAACAAAGTTAGCAACAAAGCATTTACTCAGCTTTGCACCAATGACAGGAGCTCCTCAACACTTTTCAGTCTGTCCATCCAGACATTCACATGTACCGAGCCAGTTTTCTTTTAACCCCCTTGATGCCTATTGATGCTAATATACATCAAAGTACTTCAGATCCTGAATTTTCCTAATCCAAAAAACAATCTACAAGCAAAAGAAGAAAACTGAAGGCAACTTCCTCTTAAATTGATACACTAATAGAGTATTTTATTATTTGATCTTATCAATGTCCTGATTTTATTTTACTTTCACTGCAGAAGCTTATTCCTACAGAGTTTATGTTCATTTCGTATTGGAATATTTCATTAAAGAATGTATAGAAAATACACTCTTCACATTTTAGCACATCCCTTCAGGGGTCACCAGAGCTTTCAATAAATTTGCACATGCGGTTTGTCATTTTTTTTTTTATTTTTATTTTTTTCTCTTCACCAGATGCCCTTCCTGACACAACCCTGTATTTTATCCGGGCTGGGGACTGGCACAGGGAGACTTGGACTTGGGCCCCCTTGTGGCCACATAGTTAGGCAGCAGGTCTTGCCTAAGGACCCACAGTGAATGCAGCTCATCGCAGCCCCTGGGACTCTAACTCTGGTTTTCCATGGGCCAGTCGTGCACGCTGCCAACCGAGGTGTCCATCCACGTTTAGAAGAAGAAAAAAAAAAAAAAATCTTACATTTAGAAAACAATCTCAATGGACAGGTTTTTGGATGTTCTGTAAAAATTCACCGTAGTAATAACTTTTTTCCAGTTGCATGTTGTCCGTTTCAGTATCATGTCTCCATGTTATTTTGACTAGAAAAATTAGACAAATCAAAGATTTGACAGAATTTGGTGGTCGTGTTGCAGATCAGAAGCGAACAGGTTTCCTGGTCTGACAGTTCGAGCGCCTGGACTTTACTGCTGCTTCAGTCAAGCTCATCAAAGTTACTCAAAATGATAACAATGAAGATATAAGTCCCTAAAATACTTCAGAGAAAACCCAAAGTGCACAAAATGTTTTTTTTTTTTTTACATTTTTACATAACAGGCACATTTATGCAAGAAAGAAAAAAACTTGTTAGATTAACCTGAAGGTGTGAATCTAACCATCATCATCATCCTCCTCCTCCTCCTCCTCCACCACCACAGAAGCACTCAGACATCACCGTCAAGCATCAACCCCCCCCGCTCCCTATGGTAATGGCTGTTGCATAAGCTGCTCTCAAATGAGTGGAGCACGGCCTTCGCTATGACAACACCTCCACCTCCCACGCCACAGTGGGGGCACAGTAGAGCCTGGAGCGGGGAGGATGGGAGCGGAGCGCAAACACGACTGAGCCGAAAACGCTTCTGAAAACCCAGACACCGAATCGGATCGCACGATGCTCCGTCTGCTCAGACGGATCGTGAGCTGCTGTTTGGGTCGCTAAAACAAACAGATTTCAGCATTTCTGCTTAAGTTCAGAAGCAACTTCAAAACCTTCAGCGCTCTGAAGAGGGGGGAGTGTGCGAGTGTTTACATACTTGTGTTGAAGTTCATTCCTGCTGCCCACCTAATGTCAATGCTGTTGATGTTGGGTGGGCAGACACCTTCAGGACAAAAATGAATAACATCTGCAGTGACGCTGCAGCTGAGCTCAACAAAGAGAATTAAAGAAAGAATTAAAACAAAGAATTAAAACATCATGTCAGTGTTTTCTGTACATGTATGAATTTAGACCTGCTTTATGATGAAACCTTAAATACATGCACCCGAACAGATGCTGCGGGTTTTGGGAGGGTCATGGAGAGGAGCGGCTGCATCTTAAGCAGGGCTACAGGTGTGTTTTGCAGTTCCCTCGAAGGAAGGTCGTACGGTCACACCAAGGGAGGTCATGAAAATGGAATGTACCACTGTCATACGAGTAACAAGTGTTTCGTCAAGTACCTGAAAGGCTAGTGGAAGTGCACGGGTGAGGCCGTCGTATGGTGCCTTTAATGACTAGTCATTAGTAAGACACGAGAACTGGTCTCTTAGTGACAGAAGGCAAACGCGGCACAGGGCGGTCACGTTCCTGTATAGACACTGATAGGATGCCCACACAAACTACACTGTCCAATATCCTCATCTCTGACTGCAGTGACTTTAACTCTTAACCAGATGCCAGAGACGCTGAGGCAGGTCCTCTGTAACGGGCAAAAGTAAACAAAAAATACTGCTCGTGAATTTATCCTTAAACATGAAAAATATAACAACAAAAATCTTATTTTCAAGGCTTTTCAAAATCCTTAAATGGAATCTGTTGCATGACGCGGTCAACAAAAATACCAGCAGCTGCCCACCCTCATATACCAACAACCTAAAAAAGGACCAAGCAACAGGTGAACAGGGGTACTAAATCAAAATTACCTCCTGATCATGTGACAACAGGGGTGGATACACCAACAGTTGGGCTGCGTTGAAAAGGACAAATCTGTACGACACGCCTGCGTCTGACTTCCTTCACCTTTATGTTTTGTATAAATGTTCGTTACGACATGTCGCCCACAGCATGACCACAAAAAATAAATAAACACAAATCCAAGTGAACCTTTTCTTCTCTACGGGTTCACCGAGCGGTCTGCGACCTTGACATTTCCTGTGGGTCACCTCACCTGCGAGCCCCGTGCAGATTTAACGCCCACAGACAGTCTGTATCCACCTGCAAGTGTAACAGGATGTGATCTGTTCATTTTAATTACACAAAATATTGACTGTCCCTAAGTTTCTTTCCCCCCTTGTATTCTGTGTTGGGTTTTGTAGCCCCTCCTTAACGTGTTCTTCTTCGCTGGTTTTCTCTTTATAAGGTTGGCGCTTACTTTCCCTCTCACCTTTTTGTTTTACTGTCCAGCGGGAGAGGTGGGTGTTCTGTAATGTTAGCCATATGAATCCTCATTTCATGTTAGTTATGTTCCATATACTGTTATTATTTGGAATCTGTTATGAAAAGCACAAAAACCTTTGTAGATGTTAACTGTTAATTTCAGAATAAGAATCGTCTGTGCTCCCACTACCTCTCACCCTCATGTAGGAGCTAAGACGGGATGCCAACACCGTGATCTTTATTTTCTTTTTGGAAAATTGTCAGTTGTCAGATAAACAGAGGTGGTCTCCAAGGGTGCTGCTGTGTCCCGAGATCTTTTGACTTCCTAAACACAACGCAGAAGTGATCCGGTTACACAAGGACCAAAGCTTTAAAGGCAAACATCAGAACTATCCTACCCTGGTTCTCAAGACCGACCACTAGGTTTTGTTCCTTCGAACACATTGGATTCAGGTGATTAGAAGCAAGAAGGGAAGCAGGCAGGAAGCAGGATGGGCACGTATACACTCATCAGGCCCAGTGGATTGTCTAAAAAACATAAGTCGCTCTGCTTCAGGACAAGAATCCACCAAGAGGATCCATACTGAAAGCAGTTGTTCCTGGTATTTTCTGTTAAACATAACATTGCTGTCTTTTTTTTTTTTTTTCTTCAGTAAACAGAGTTCCATCCTCCATTTCATCCAAGACCCACACTTTGACAGCAGCTGTATCTTTTGCAAATACAGACACATCAGTGTTTGGATCAACTAGGGGCTCCCAAACGGCAGGCCGTCTGCTGATAACCTCAGAGAATTGCATGAATGCAAACACACACGCCGGGACTTGTTGAATGTTCAGAGTAACTGTAGTTGTTAGGGAGACGTTGCTCTGAACTGCCCCCATGCAGTGAAGGGGCAAGACGGAAACCAAACCTAAGGTTTCTTTCCAAAAACCTGATACAAGAGGCAGATCATCTTCTAACATCCTTGACCTCTTTGATTGGCCGTTATGAGGTTCATGATGTGTCGTCCTCCTGGAGGACAAAGCCATGTTTTCTTCTGCTCCAAGCCGTCATATGACAGCGCCGTGGTGTTGGTGGGGGCATTACTGCAGAATGACATCACCCAAAGGAAAACGCATCCACAGGCTAAAAGTCGTACACCACAGTGTTATTGGATAAACACAGGCTCCAGTACTTTTCCTGATCGTTCCTGCTGAAGAGCAGAGGGGTGCTGCCAAAAAGCCATGTGCCTCAACAGGAAGCACTCAACATTTCATCTTAATGCGCAGCAGGGCTGCCCTGAACTCCAGAAAAATAGAATTCTACATTTCGGGAGTTCAGTGTAGCTTAAAGAAATAAAAATAAAAAATAAAAAATCCTGAAGACATCAGCCAAGAGAGCTGTAATCATCTGGAGACACACCCACAGAACCTGCAGAAAACCAAGATGCAGAAGCTCCTTCCTTTAGATTCAAGCAGCTTCTGACGAAGGTCTCCTGTCCCAAGCGTTCAGCAGTTTGCAGCACAGCTCAGACCGAGAAACAAAACAAACTTACGTAGATTTCATTGTGGTCGAAGCGCTTCTTCAGGTTCTCCAGAAATGAGTCTTCAGACAAGGGTTCCAGGAGGACCATGTCCCCCACCCCAATCATGTTGTCAAGAAGTGACGTCTTCCCCTCCATGTTGGCTGTAGGCGACCCCCTCCTGCACAAAAAAAGTGACAGTTGGCTTTTAAAGACGTAGCAAAAGAACCAGAGGTCCAAAGGTTTAAAAGACAAAAACAGAACCAAACAAGCCATTTCTGTTTCCTTATTTCAATCATCCGACCCTTTGGACATTCCATTTCTTATTAAATATGACTGTTGGTCATCTTTGATTTGATAAAAACCGGAAAAATAGTTTCCCGTGTGAGAGAATGTCTCAGGAAATTACCCAACTAAAGAATTCTGCCCCCCAGGGTTCCCAATTGTGAACAAAAATGTCCTAAATAACAGAAACCGATCAGAGTCTCTTGCAGCCTCTGGCTGGGAGAAGCCACATGGGGGGTGGGGGGGGGGACATTGACAGTGCTGGAGTCGGCAGTTTTCAGAGTTGCCGTCTCCCCTCACGGCAGTAACCCCCCCCTTCAGCCACGGATTAAACAGGGGGCCGGGACATACCCCGAGCCTTTGCTGTGCTGTTGTGACAGACTCCACGTCGACGGACGGATGAGGGCTTGCAGTCCCCTCCTGCCCAACCACCGACCCACCCACCCACTCGCTCGCTCGCCACTCTAGTGGCGCCAGCGTCGCTTTCTGCACCGTCAGGAACAAATGAAACGTCCATCAGGCAAAAAGCGAAGAGCAGCAAGTGTGAATATTTTATCAACACTCGACGCACATCAAGCCTTAAAAGCAAAGCCAAAAATGATTCTGACACCAATAATTGATGGAGAAGATTTGAAGAGTTCATTAAAGGCTGGTTTGTCTCACTGTCAAATCTGTTGGTGCCTAAAGAGAAAATAAAAAACTTATATTAATCTATAAAAAAGCAAATATATGAAGTTCTCCAACATAAACCTTCAGTCTAATGGCATATTTAATGGGTTAGCTCTCATTTGAAGGCCATTTCTATCATTTAGAAAAAAAAAAAAAGACTACTCGAACCATTTCACAGTGAAGGCAGGTATTCACACCCATTTGAATAAGAAATGGCTTCACTGCATCACTTTTTAACGTGAGAATGATTATGTTAGGAATGTTGGGTTTTCCGTCGACTTACTTTACAAGCCTGAAAATGTTTCCACAGCTCAAAAGAATCTTTATGAAGTAGGAATTCACCGTTAGCTGCTACATGGGTCAATGCATGCTGGGTTCATTGATGTTACCAAATCCCGTCACAAAAATGTACAAATTCACATTTGTCCCATCAGCTTTACAATAAACCTGAACAATTATTTTGACCTTAAAGGGCCTAAATTGTGCAAAAATGAACTTTGGGCTTTTATAATGTCATTTCCTCACAAAAACAACCCCAAAGCCGTATTTTGATCCATTCCCAGAGCATTCTTTTAAAACCCTGCTCTCTGAGTGCCTGCCCCTCCCAACCCAATAACAACGAGCAGGCTCTCACATTGTGATGTCACAAAATGGTTTTGGCTGGATCCCTTTAGCGAGCCGCCAGTGTGACCAAAAAGGGGAAAGAAAAAGACTTTCTACAAGTCCACTTTCTGTGATATTTTACTTTTTTTAAAACCAAAATGGCAACAAGGTCAGTTTATAACGGAAACCACCAGATTTTCACAGAGAAATAACATCCAACTGACCCATTTAACAGCAGCTGAAAGACAGAAACCAGGCAGAGCAGTCGGCAGAAACGTTCAAACCTTTTAGAAGAAAACCATTCAACAAAAAGAGTCAAGTCATTTTAATGTTGAAAGTATTTTTATCTTAAAAACCAACTGCATTACTGAGCCACAAACTGAAGTTTCTTAGATTTGGACATTTTGGAAAAGAATCAGAGAAATTTGTATTCAGCGGGGGGGCTGCTGAGGTCAGGTGGAGTAAAGTCACTGCTGAGACGAAGCAACAGCTGAGTGATGGGATTTATTCTGAAAAAGTTGAGGAATGGCTCTGAATGAATGAATGAGTTTCAGCAATTAAACATCCAGTTCTGCTCGTTTTGAAGATGCAGCCGTGTCTGAATGTTTCAGCTCTAACTCTTTTCTAACAAGTTCTGGGCCAACAACACCCCCTCTGGGGAAAATTGCGTAAATGTCTTCACTGGGTCTCCCCCCCAGAT
Organism: Oryzias curvinotus; assembly: GCA_023969325.1. NCBI lineage: Eukaryota > Metazoa > Chordata > Actinopteri > Beloniformes > Adrianichthyidae > Oryzias > Oryzias curvinotus. The sequence continues at coordinate 31,085,459 of CM043726.1, forward strand.
AGATATAAAAAACAAAAATGCATGTGAAAAGTAGACCTTTGGTGTTCTGATGTTCTGCTAAATCAGAAACAGCTCAGCTGTCAAAGGCTTGATTAGCTAACATTTTAATGTGTGTTAAAATGTTTATATTGCAATACTTATACTGCTAAAATACATGTATTTACAAATACATTTGTAAAAATACAAATTATTAAATATAAGAATAAGATAATTAAAAAAATACACATTTTTTAAATTATTTTTAATTATCTTATTCTTATATTTAATCATTTTTTTTTTTTTTTAGGCAGTACTCCAGACTTGTTTTGTATTTTTTTTTTTTACCAATTTAAAGCATTTGTTTCCCTTAGCTTTTGTAGACTTGGTCTACAGGCAAGTACATTTAGTCAGAAAGTGCTTTTTTTTTCTTTTCTTTTCTTTTTTTTTCCCCAGGGGGATTATTTGAAATATGATGGTTTAAAAAGGAAAGTTTCCTCCAATTCTGGAATGACCCATCTAAGACTCTGCAGATGATAACCTACTACCCCAGATCGAAAGCTGTGGACACGGTCCAAGAACCAAAGTTCCTGCTCAACCGAATCCAGCCAGGAAGAATCCTGATCAAACTCAGCTGGAGATTTTAGAGTTCAAACATTTTAACAGCAATTTTTACGTTTTAGATAGACTTGTGCATAAATTCTTGGCAAATGTAATCAGACGGATATAATTTTGCATGTTTCCTATTACAACAAAAACTCTTTTTAATCGTTATTTGAGCCTGATGACGGCTGCAGCAGCTGGACCGCGGGTCAAACGGTCTTGGTGCGGATGCACCTTGTACTCAAGTGCCTCTAAAGCCCGGAACACGGCGCTGGCGTGCAGCAGATGGTCGTGATTTACACTTTAAAATCCGCCACATTCAATGCTGATCTCCATTAAGCGCCCATGCCAGAAATTATTTGCTGTTTGGAAACATCCTCATTTTAATAAGAGTGATGATTTTGCATAATAGAGAGAGGTCATTAGAACTGGATTCCCTGATAAAATCCTGCATCTTTCAGCCAAAGCCAGCTGGCGTGAAGTGTGAGCACAGTCCACACACTGATCCTACACGGGACAGCCACTGTGCACGTCACAGAAGTTATTTCACAAATCAGACTTCTGATCCATAATTCCCACAGATTGAAGTGCTGTATTTAGAGGAGCCAAGTTGCTCAGTAAATAAACCAAAATGGGCAGGAGTGAGATTTCATCATCTAGAGGATGATGGGACGGCTGACCGGTCCTGGGATTTCAGCGCACGTCACTGTAATATCAGGAGACATGCTTTGCTTCATGCCTCAGCTTCTGACCTAGATTTGCCAGGCAGATCAAGCTATGGGCAAACATTAATAAAAGCACCATTAAATGTGCATACATTATTAACAGGGCTCCGGAGGAGGGCTGAGGGCATTTGTTTTGCCCCGTTCGTCCTCTAGAAAAGGAGAAAAAAGGAGGTCAATGAACTCAGAACAGAAGCCAAAACACAAAAAGTAGATAACGAAGCAGCTGGATCTCATCGGGATGCTTTTATTTCATTAAATGCAGGAGAACAGAGTGATGCGCTCTTCTATGATTGGTCAATATTTTCATTGGGACCCGAGACAGACTCTTGATGACGCCGGCCGCCGTGCTGCCTTGGGAGGCAGTTGTTTGAAAAATACAGTGGTGGCGCCATGCAAACAAGCGATAATAAAATCCATTACACCGCCTAATACCCTGCACATTTTGCCACAGATCAGCGTGGCCTTGTCACGCGGGAGGAAGAGCCACAACATCAGAGCAGCTGCCAGAGATGGAGATTAAAGCCCAACAGAGCAGCAGCATGGGGTGGGGGGTTGAGAACAGAGAGGAGAAGGTGAAAAGCCTGCTGTCCTGCATGAAGCATCCCAGGAGAGTCCTGCAGGCGTTCGTGCACAGAGCGGCTTAAAGTTCAGAGGCGTGAGGGTCTGCAGAAACCCGACGAGCTGACATCCGGACCGGGCTGAGAATATGAGCCAGTAAAAGTCCAACTGAACGCAGAACTGAGCCTCCTCTGGCACTTTTTGATCCATTTTCAAAGCATCCCCACTGGTCTTTTAACTAGGATTTGACCGTTTTTAGCCAAAATCTCAAAACCTGAGTCAGCTTCTAGGACAGAGTTTCTGCAGAGAAGCGGGAATTCATCAGAAATCCACCTCCAAGTTGTAGACAGCAGGGTTGTGAGCCGTTAGCCTACAGCCCTCCACATTTCAACGTTGACTTGAACAGTTCTGAGCCAGCTGTCAGCCCAGACGAGGAAAGCAAGGACACACATGGATCCATTTGCAAGTGGCTGCATCAGAATGGAGCAGAGCAGAGCAGAGAGTTTGTGCTTTTCCAAACGGCATTTTCTCATCTGCTCCGGATTCACCAACATTTAAATGAAGAAATCCTCAGAAACGCAAGTTTAATCCTAAATTGTTTTAATTTACATCATGAGAAAAATGCTTCAACATGTTAAAATGTTTTAATCTTTCATAGTTTCTTGGTCCTCATGTCCTCAGAATTCAAGAGTAAGGAGAGTGATCACCTGCAGAGCTCAGTCATTTTCTCTCAGACAGAAAACAAGTGTCTGAACATTTAAATTGAAGGAGGAATGAGGATCCAGATCACATCCCATAAAACTAGAACTTCAGGAGTTGACAAACAGCTGGTTTCCAAGACAAAATGCACGCACACGTTGCTCTTACACGACCTCATTTCACTGAACTTCTGCCATGACTATGCAGTAACGGACAGTTTTGTCGTGTTAAACCCTGCTCCTCTGTAGCATGTTCTCCAGAGCCCAGTGGCGTCATGTGCTGCAGACCTGAAGAGGAGGCTCTCACACCGTTTGTCTGGATCAGTTCAGTTCAAAAAAGGGATCTGAAGAAGTGAATGCAGAAAACAGCTGGAGAGAGTCGAGAGAGAAGCCAAACGAGTACAGTATTATTACTGCAGGGAGGAAGTGAAGTTAAGGCGCCTAAATGAACGGATGGAAAATGGGGAAAAGAACAAAAAAAAAGCTGTTATAGCTGCTGTGGGATGACAGGGTGCATGCTGGGAGGGGGCACGTGCATCTCCCCACTCCACCTCTTACTGTTGACCCAGGCCCAACACTAGACACACGCCTCACTACACAGCAGACAAGTGCAAACCCCATTCATCACCATGGCACCGCACCAGACCGCCGCATGTCACCCCGCAGAAGAGCTCCTTGGAGAAGGAGGAGGAGGAAGGGGGGGGGTCTTCCCCATGCTCCCAAAGAGCTCCAAAGGTTAGCTCCTCTACAACTGGGGACTTGCGTCATTCATTGTTTGATCAGTGTGGGTAATAAAGTTCCCATCTGCCTCTCCAGCTGAGAAACTGGCCCTCAGAGGAGACGCATATTTGTGGAAAACCACAAACTTTGCTTTAAAAAAAAAAAAAAAAAAAAAGAAGAAAGTCTCCATGTGGGGGCTTCAAGCTCAGCCTGCAGGAGTCAGAGATTTCCCATGCGTGGATTCATGCTCTCCGAAAGTTTTTTTTTTAATTAAAACAATAAAAATCAACTCCATTTCTTCACATAGAGCAGCTTTTGTTCAGAGAATCCCTCATGAGACTTGAGCAGAAAGTGAGAAGAGAGGAGAGAATGGTGGCATTCATGAGGAGCTCTGATTTCTTCACTTCAGGAGCTCCAAAACCAGGAGGACTGGAGGTGAAGACACCTCAAGTCAGAAACGATGCAAAGAAGAAGAAAAATCTAAACTTTTTACATTTCTCATTGTGATTAAGCTTCTCTGTTACGCTTTAAAGGTTTCCTGACAGCAGGGCGCGTTCACAGACGCGCGCAGATGTTGGTAATTACGCGTGCCCGATGTCCAGGAGTTTGGAGAACCGTTCTCTTTTCCCTCACAAAGAACACGAGAGAACAGAGTTCCATCTGAGCTGCAGACAGAGTCGAGAACTGCAGACTTTGACACAAAGGAAAACTTCTGAGCGCGTGAAGAGCCGCGCGGAGCTCTTTAACTTACCTCTTTATCTCTGCTGAAGGTCCTCTGCTTCTAAATCCACTCTGCGCGCTGGAGGTTCGAGCCCCAGGTGGCTGTCCACTTCTGCAGGACCCTTCCCGGCTGCCTGGCGCTGGATGTGGCTCTGAATGGAGCTCCGGGTGGATCTGGGAGCTCGGGCTCTGCCGGGCGTAGGGAGTGGCTGGAGCGGCGTTTCTGGGCGAGTCTCGAGCCTCTTAATCACCTCCAGGGGCGAGGGGGCGGGGGGTGGTGCCTTCATGCACTGTTGGACAAGAAAAATGCAACTTTTAACGCACATTTTGCGTGAAACGTTAGTATCGTTTGCAATTATTCGTGTGATTGAGTGTAATTGGTAGCTCACCTAAAACTTGACTTTACTTTAAAAAAAAATGAAGATACAAATTTTTAATGTGATTTGAACTAAAATGACCTTAAAGTAGCAGTTTTGGCACCATTGCTATCATTTTCATCATTGTTGTTGATGTTTTTGTTCCTGTAATTGCATATCTGCTATTAAAGAAGGCTAGTAAATGTCAAGTTTAAGACTTTGCATTTAAGTTTTCCCAAAAACCAGTGATTAACTTTAAATCAATGATTAATTGACATCATTAAAATATTTATTTTTCTTTTTTAAATACAGATGTTTTAGGAATAAGTCAATAAATCTGAAATTGATATTCATACAGATTAAATCATGAAATAATTAAAAATGAGAATTTAATTTTACTATTTTCACAGGTTAGATTGCATGTATATTAACCTAAAACTTCTTTTAAATATTTTAAATAGATGTAATTTTTAAAAAAGAACATCATAGTTTTGTGTTTGCATTGTGAAAACCCTTAGCAACTCGTAGTCTTTTAAGTCTACTACAAGTATTTATCGTCTTACTTTTTATATGCTATCTAAATATTGTAACCTTAAAATGTTCCAGTTTAGTCTTAAAGGTATTCATTTTGTATATATCCTGCACTGCATGTACATGATCTAAAGTATAATTGCTACACTTATACTCAAGCGAACTTAATAAAATAAATTTCATTGTTGTATTTTTAGGAAGGACAGATGTTTTTCTAGTAAAAAGTCCAGTCTGGGAAGAAGCTGCAGACTGACATTTAGGGCAAAAAAAAAAAAAGCCCACGGCAAAGAAGTATAAGGGCTTCGTGTGTTTTTCCAGAGAAACCACTATCATGTGATGAGAGGACTCTATATGATCTCAGCATGTGCTCGGAAAAGTTTCCAGGTTGACAGTAGAATTTACGTGGCGCACTTTAACGCAGAATGAAAGTTTCGCTTTTGTCCTGACGAGCGTCCGCCTGCAGAACAACACCCCCCTCCTGTGTTTTAACTCCAGACAGCATCAAATTCTGACTGCCTTTTAATGGCACGCGCACTCACGCACGCGCACACACGTGTAGCAATAAAGTGACACATTTGACAAAAATCTATTTAAAAATATTTATATATATTGGTTTTTTTAAAAGAAAATATTTAGTTGTAATCAGACATAAACATATCCAAATATTCTGCAATTATCTTTTTTCCTTTCTTTTCTTTTTGCAATTTATTTAAACTATTATTGTGCGCATGCGTGTTGACGACTCTCCCCTAGCCTTTTCTGCCTGGCCGCAGACCCGCTGTACTTTTTTTCTCCGGCTGTTCTTGACCTACAAAGAGGATTTCTGTGAGTGTTGCTTTGTGTTTTGGGGGGTTTTGACATCGAACGTCGCCTACATGTTTGCGCGGATTGTCGTTTAGCTCCAGGAAAGGCGTCTGAAAAACGGGACGGGAGTTCCGCTTCGTGTTAGCTGCTAGCTTTAGCCGCTAGCTTTAGCCGCTAGCTTTAGCTGTGCTAGCTTTAGCCGTGTTCTTTTCTGAGGTCATTTTGATTCCTGCCGTTTTCACGATGCTGACCTTAATCTGGTTGATAAGTCGATCCTTTTTGGGTGGAATCTTTTGGGTGGAATGTTTTGTTGGTGTCGGTATCCTTCACTTTGTTACGTGTAACTAAATGGATTAAAAACGACTCTCACCAGCAAGTCAGGCTGAAGAACTGCCAGTTATGACAGGCCGAGGTTTCTTCAATAACTTCTGCCTGTTGCTACTGTTGAAAATAAAACAAAACTGACCACATGGCTTTTTAGTCATGTCTGCTGTTGACTTTATGTTGATAGAGATGCTAGATGTAGTTTTAGCCTCCATATTAATTCAGACTTAATAAATACTTGTCTTGTAGATTTCTGTCCGTTTCTGTAAATTATCTGCTTAATTTCCCTCATAACACAACAATCGCACACATCCTGTGATGCTGACACCATAAGTGACTTGCTGAGCAGCAGTCCAAGTGGTTCCTGGACTGGAAGAGGTTCTTAAACTAGAGCTTTTTCCAGCTATGACTTTTGGTCCTTCATATCCTTGAACTTTTCAAGCTATTTCAGAATTTTTGGTTCCATTGAATACATGGGAAATCCTTGGTGCAGACGCTCGCTGGTTCGATACCTGGCTCTGGCATTTTTCACAAAAGTATATTTGTTATTGTGCTTTTTTCACTTTATTTATCGTCAACTTTGATCATTTCTTTCTTTCTTTCTTTCTTTCTTTCTTTCTTTTTTTTTTGCCAGTTATTACCCTTTAAGTTTCATCTTCATTCAGCAATACAGCATTCAACAAACATCTGTACTTTTTGTGCAGCAGACAGGCCAAAAAGGAAGGTCCGTGTCAGAAACACGTTCTCCACTGTTGGGCAGTCGACACTCGGCTGATTTGGCCTTTGTCAAAGTAACAAGTGTGCGTCAAAAAAAAGAAAAGGATTTAGTTGCTGCTGCAGCCCTGTCTACATTGTGTCATTGGTTATCCACGACAGAATAACGATGAAGTGGTTGGAGACAGATGTGATGCTTCTTCTCATCCTGACTTGTTTCCGCTGTTGCAGAGTGTCTTTTATGAGTAATCAAAAGCAGCAGAAGCCTACGCTCACAGGCCAGCGCTTCAAAACTAGAAAAAGAGGTGAGGAACTTCAGAAGGCCTCCAAAGAACCACGTATGGAGTGACGGCCAGGCTCTCCTGGCTAGTTCTGTTAAAAGCACTTGAATTGAAAGGGAATTAGTTGGTTTATTCACCATCTAAATGTGTTTGAAAGATTGGTTTAGAAAGATGACAGATAATAGTCACAGGTAATGAAAGCACCTGCTATCTAGAAGATCATGGATCGCTTGGCAGAATTTGAGAAAATGTGTCTTCATTCCACAGATGAGAAGGAGAGATTTGACCCTTCCCAGTTTCAGGAAAGCATTGTACAAGGCTTAAACCAAAGTGGCACAGATTTGGAAGCCGTCGGAAAGTTCCTTGATGCCTCCGGTGCCAAGCTCGACTACCGGCGATATGCTGAGACGCTCTTTGACATCCTGGTGGCTGGAGGAATGCTGGGTGAGTGGCTTTACAGACAGAAAGTCATCCAAAACGCAGCGTCTTTCTCTGATGGGTGGGACGCCGGTACGTCCCATCAGGCCTGAACTGGTCTTGGAAACAATTTCAAATACACAAAAAATATTAGGAAATATGACAGAAAAGCTTCAAAACTGTACTTAGTTGATGTTTTAGGCAAAAAGTCTTCACTGAGAGCATCAAAGAGTGGATCTGCAATTTGCTGCATGTCTTCCCTTACTGCACATTTGTGCTGAAATGCAGACTGTCTTTTTAAAAACGTCCAGTGATCTTTGAGAACAGAACAAACGCATGACAGGAGCACCAAAACACTTCACTTTGCGCTCCAAACAGAGGTCAGTTTCCATATCTAACACTGATCAGGAGGATTTCAGTATGAAAAGGGAGGTCTGCCCACACCAACAAGGGAAGCTTTCTTACTTTTGGACACATCAATCAATTTCTTTTAACTAATTTCTATAAATAAACTCTTAATCTAATTTGTTTAGTTGCTTCTTAGTCCTTTAAATTCTACCTCAGCTTTTATATGTGTTGATATGGTTGCTATACATGTGTGTGTGCTGAGATTAAGCAAGCGTAGAATAGAATAAGAATAGAATAGACTTTATTGTCATCGTGACATGTTAGTAGCTCAACAAACTTCCAGAGAGTTTCTCATATTCATAGAAAAGTAAACATCACAACACAATATTGGTCAGTGTAACACAACACAATAGACTTCCCTCATGCTTGTCCACTTATTGCACATGTGCAGCGTCAGCAGCCTGTTTGGCTCAAATAAGCCTCTGTACTGGCAAAACTAAAAAAGAACAAGCTGTAAAACGCTACTTTACAGCAAAAACGAGTTCCATGGAAGAGACAGGGACTTTCCTGCACGCTGGTGCAGTGGTTAGCGCTCTCACAGCACAAGGCCCTCTGGTTCAAGTCCCGGCTGGGGGGACATGAAGCAGAACATCAACGGGGAACCTTTCTGTGTGGAGTTTGCATGTTCTCCCCAAGCACTCCAGCTTCCTCCCACAGACTGTCCAGGACGTCCCCTGCCTTCACCCACGATTGGCCGGGATAGACTCCGGCAGCCCCGTGACCCAGAAAGGGACAAAACGGGTGTAGAAGATGGATGAATAATAATAAAAAGAGACATTTGTTGGAAATATTGTTTTTTACAGTGTAACTAAATGATGCTCAGCCTCAGTGAAACATCCTGTGTATCCGCTTCATAGAATTCTCTTATTGACAAGTTGAGCAACATCATTTACTTTATTGGAAGAATAACTAAAAACATGTTTGTTTTTTAGCCCCGGGAGGAACTCTGGCAGAAGACATGACCCCCACCGAGTTCTGCCTCTTCAAAGCACAAGAGGACATCGAGACCATGCAGGCGTACGCACAGGTAGCTGCAGCTCTGCTCCCAATCCTTTCTGAGCGTTTAGGTCTCCGTCTAAATGCTCTGCTGTCACTCCTCATAAGCCCCCACGTATGTGTAGTTTAGACTTGCAGAAGCGTTATTTCTCACTCTCAAACAGAGTTTGTTAAACATTTGGTCGCATCAGGATTTTGTGCTTTTGCTCCACGCTTTGAGTGACACCTGAAGATCTACTCATTCTGTCAACTGAAAAGCTGCTCCTCCTCTCACCTGGCTCTGCTTCTGCAGAGTTTGATTCAAACATGAGTTGATGAGTCCAGGATGAACGTCTGCTCTGGAGTTTCATGCTGAGCTGCTCCTCTGTGCAGTGAGGGAGTTTTCTGTCTCAGAGTTTCTTCAGCATTCCTCCTCCATTCCCCAAACATGTGAAACGTTTGAGTTGAAACCAGTTGAACATCTTTTGCACCTTTTGGGAAAGAGCGTCCGAGTTACCCGACAGAACACAGTCTCACCTCACAAAAACCGTTTGTTCTTGTGAATTTCTTGGCTAAGCTTCAGTTTCTGAGTTGAAGGGAGAAAATAACGATGGGAGAGACGCTGCAGACGTTCTGAGAACAAGTTGAGCTGCAAAGAAAAGATTCAGCGATTTACCGAGAACACAAACGGTTCATGAAGGAGAGGATCTTATCTCCACCAAACAGGAGAGTGTGTCTCTCTAAAATCCTAACCAGAATGCTTTGCGTTTGTAGGTCTTTAACAAGCTCATCAGGCGTTACAAATACTTGGAGAAGGGATTCGAGGACGAGGTCAAAAAGGTGAGAATCATGCCGCCCGGGAGCAGGGAGGTGGGATGGAGTTGGAAGAGCTGAAGCTGTGTTGATGTGTTTGGCAGCTGCTGCTGTTTCTGAAGGGCTTCTCCGAGTCCGAATGTAACAAGCTGGCCATGCTGACGGGGATCCTGCTGGCCAACGGCACCATCTCTGCATCCATCCTCAGCAGCCTCTTCAACGAGAACCTGGTTAAAGAAGGTGGGCTGTTGGTGTGGGAATGCTGTGGATTTCAGCGTTAAAACACAAAAAAACTGACACAAACGATTTCCTCATCCATAGAGGTTTCACTAAGTAGAAATGAAGTGTTTCTGCCGGAACAGCATGTTGGCTCGATGATGTCATGACTGCAAAAGATGTATCGTCGGCGACAAAGAAAACTGAATTTGATATTTTCAAGTAAGAAAACAAATATTTGTTAAGAGTTTTAGCAAAAAAAGAAGCTAAGCTCAAAATAATAAGTCATCAAAAGAGAGCGTAGACGTCATTAAAGGCTGCTATTCACTGTCTGGATTCAAACACCAGCTCCCGGCTGTCTTAACCTCTCGGCCACCAGGGCTAGAGACTCGATTTTAAGCTGCTGTTTTAAATATATCGGCATTTTAGACGCGTTTTTGAACATTTTAGAATTCTGCTTTTTATACGCATTTTAGTAGAGAAATTGAGAATGCGTTTTTTCCATTTTTAGTTGCGTGCTGCTTTTAAAATGTGTGTGTTTGATTGCTACCACTGTGTATTTTTGCTTCTGTTGGAGCCAATGTGCAGGTTTGGCCTGTAGCGAAGCTGAAGGCGTCGTCATGAGCCCTAAAACGGTTGGCGTGCGTTTGATTCTTCCAGCTGATGGAACATAATTCTGTCCCCGATAACGGCGACGGCGCGACACGAGAGCATGAAGTAAAGTGACCAACACTGCCGTGAAAAGGTCACTCTGCTTTAAGACCAAGGAAATGAAATGAGTGGGAGGCAGTTTTTCAGTTGTTGCCGTAGCAACGGCTGAGAACGGCTGTTTCATGCTCAACCTCCTACTGAAGAGGCTCCTTTTAGCCAACTCGTGTGGCTTACAATCTTGTTTTGTTTTCATCAAAATCCATCTAATTTAGGACTAATTTCCCAAGATGATTCCTATTTCTACTGTTTGATTACCGGTACTTGAAATTAGCAAATAAATATTCTGCAGTAATGAAAATGATCCCCAAACGAAGATATTTGTGTTTATGACGAAGCTTAAGGCATCTGCAGCAACCGTCTCATTCCAGCTCAGCGAAATAATAGAAATGATGAAGTTGAGGTAAAGAAGTCGTCGTCCTCTCACCTGCGTGTGACTAAGCTGCTGTCATGCGGCGTCAGCCGTGATCTGAACGAAGGCTTCATTTGTGAGACTAATGCACGCTCCGATGATGAAAAGGTGGTAAACGGAGGATGTGAGTGCAGGTGCAGTGGAAAACGGTTGCCTGAAAGGCTGCTACTTATTAAAGTAATCCTAAATATTATTACCACATAGTTCTGTGTTTATCTAGTTAAGTTTGATGGCTCGGCTCATTGATAACGATTCCGCCTTAAAACACTGTGATACATTGCAGTGAGCTCCCATTTGCTTCACATTTTTCTGCGGTTATTGGAGGACGGTCCAGAGAAACTGGGCTTAGTTGTGTTTCCAGATGCAGCTCCTGTAAATCTCCCCGCTTCCAGCGAGACGTCGCTCTCTGGAGTTCACGGATGCTCTTTTCAGCAGCTCACTGCCGTTTCCCGCCTCTCCTCAGGTGTGTCGGCAAGCTTTGCCATAAAACTCTTCAAATCCTGGCTCTCTGAGAGGGACTTCAACTCCGTGGCTGCCAGTCTCCGAAAGGTCGGCATGGACAACAGGCTGATGGTGCGACCGTCATCTCCGTCACCAAATCCTTCTCTGCCGTTTCTAGCAGCAGCAGAGCTTCTCACCGAGGCTTGTCTCCACCTTTTTAGGAACTCTTTCCTGCCAACAAGCGCAGCTGCGAACACTTCTCCAAGTACTTTAATGACGCCGGGCTCCAGGAGCTGTCAGGCTTCGTCAAAAACCAGCAGTCCATAGGAACTCGCAAGGAGCTGCAGAAAGAGATCGAGGATCAGATGTCCCGCGGAGACCCGCTCAAGGACGTAAGTCTCATCAGCTTCATTTGAGCTGCAGCACTGCAGACCTCTCTCCTCTTGACCTTCACATGTTCCTCAGGTGGGGTTGAAGGATAGATGTAGTGAAAATCCTCCCATCTACAGTGAAAACTCTTCCCCTGATGGAGTTCTCTCTGTGGTCTGGAGAGACCTGATGGTTGTTTCATCACTAGGTTGGGTCATTATTTCTCCTTCAGTCAGCGTCTCCACCCCTCCTGCACAGATCCAGCTTCAGTGTGAACGAGTCAGCTGATCAGACCCTCCAGCACAGGTTCCATCAGGCTTTTATGGAAGAGCAGATGTTTGCTGATCTGTGTGGTTAAAACAGCTGAAGCAGGTCCTCATCAGCAGCAACCGGTCAGGCTCGTCTGCAGGAAGATCAGCTTCAGCGGAAACTGTTAATCAGTGACCTCAGACCAATACGCTGAACGTTAAAGTCCACGACAGACGCAAACCGAACGGCTGGAGAAGCTCTTTCTCATAGGTTGGTGTTTGTAAGTCGAAGTCTGAGGGAATTTCTCTGTTCTCCTTCTGGGTTAGTAACTAAGTACGTCTTCATAGTTGTGTTTTATGCATTGGAAGATGAACTAAAACCCTTAGGTCCTGTTAGGTTTCTTCAAATGGTTTTAAACTCAAATTGGTTCCAATTGTTCACAATAAAGTTCACCTTCTAACATGTTCATTTATCTATGATTCAATAACTAGTTCATTAACATCGTTAAAAGGGTTTTTGGCTCCAAAGTTCAACAAATTCTCAAAATGAAGCGTCAATGAGAGCAACGCAAGTCGGAGCGTGTACGCTGTCATGCAACTAAGAATAACAGAAACGGTCCAAAGCGGACAAACTACATAAACAGGTTCGAGGGAAATGAACACAGCTGGAAAGATAATCCACATATAGAAAAATGTCAAATGAATAAAGCTCTCCATGGATACGTTGGCTGCACTAGCGTAGGGTTCACTTCAATGAGCCGTCGATCCCCATGAATCCATACTCCGTCTCAAGACTGCAATCGAAAGGCTTTCTGAAACTCAGTCTGTTCTGGTTCTCCTGTAATCGGACTGCAGGGAAAAAACATGTTGGAGGCGGGGCCTCTTATGGACTACCCTCCTGTTGTCTGTCTGGATAATTGGTGATGCTCAGCAGGAGTCGGATGTGATTTGTCCGCATTCTCCAAACCGTCTTCCAGATCATCGCTTACACCCGGGAGGAGATCAAGAAGAACAACATCTCTGAGCAGACCATGATCGGCCTCATCTGGGCCAGCGTGATGAGCTCGGTGGAGTGGAACAAGAAGGAGGAGCTTGTCACGGAGCAAGCCATCAAACACTTGAAGGTGAAGTAACATGGCAGCTGTGTTCAGGTCAATTTACCTGCTGGAAGGTCAAAGTTCAAAGGGGTTGTGAGGCAGAAGTCTAAGCCACCAATGTGGCTTCCTGTGTTTTGACCCAGAACTGGACTTTTCTGGTTTCCTTTCTCAGCAATACAGCCCTCTTCTGAAGGCGTTTACATCCCAGGGCCTCTCTGAACTCACTCTCCTGCTGAAGATCCAAGAATACTGTTATGACAACATCCACTTCATGAAGGCCTTCCAGAAAATAGTTGTTCTGCTGTATAAAGGTCAGTTAATGTGCCCATAAGGCTCCGCTCTGCCCTCTGTACGGTTCTCTGGTGGTGAAGTGTTGGGAAGTGCCAGATGGCAGGAGATGATGGCCTGAAATTCTGTTCTGGACTGCCGCTGCAGAAGTTTGTTTTCCCGGCCTCCGTGAGGCATCTGCGCTCGGCTTTAAATAGATCTTCTTTCCTACGTTCTGTGCTTCTTTTATTAAGCGGATGTTTTGAGCGAGGAGCCGATTCTGAAGTGGTACAGCGAAGCCCATTTAGCCAAAGGAAAGAGCGTTTTCCTGGAACAGATGAAAACGTTTGTGGAGTGGCTGAAGAACGCAGAGGAAGGTGGGTGCTGCCTTCTTTCTTTAGGCTCCGCTATCCTCGCGTTTGAAAACGCCGCCGACTAATGTTTCCCTTCCAGAATCAGAGTCTGAGGAAGAGGAGGACGCAGACTGAGGCCTCGATGCATATCCTCACGTGAAGGAAACGGAGGAAGCCGTTTGTGTTTGAAGTTTATCCACTCCGTCTGTTCTCTACCTCTGCACATGTGTTCAGCCGTCACTGAACGGGGCTTTTGTACTCTTTGGACTGCTCTCTAATTGAATCGCCACTTTCGAGTCTCTTCCTCAAGCAGCCATGTCGATGCCACCGTTAGAGAAGTCGATTGAAACATCTGTACTGCTACAGAAGAGCTCTCTTTTCATGGTTTCTCTTTAAGAGATGCTGGTTTGACAGCAGATTTCGGTTCCTGCTTTTAGGCCTGGAGCTCCTTTTTTTTTGTTTTTTTTCTTGTGTGTGTGGCCATGAATTTACTGGTTTTCCAGTCCGATTACATCTCCACCGGTTCTGTGACAGAGTCGAGTTTCCTGCCAAGTCTGTCTGGGCCGTCATTGGTAGAGCTGTGCCATTTTAAGCAGCGATGCCGACGGTGGTCAACGTGGCCACAAAGAAACGTTTTTATCTCTCAATCATACTGGCTTTGTAAGGTTTTTCTCCTTCAGCACACATTTTGAAATAAACGACAGGTAAATACTTCTCGTAATCCTTTCTTTCATTTATCATAAAAAGACAAAATGTTATCGTTTTAAAATGTCACGATGAGCAACTTCGGTTTCAAAATCTGTTTTCTACTTTAAGATTCCAAAGTCTTCTGTCATTTCAACCACATTTAGGCGGGAACTTCTGGAATATCGTGAGAATCCGAGAGCAACGTGTTCTCAACACCTCCTTTCACAGCAAACATCAGCTTTGACCTGTACTATGATAAACGTCCTAAGAACGCATTTCAATCAGAAGAGTTATTATGATGACATCAAAGATTTTTCTATGTTACAGAAAAATGTGCACGTGTTAGGTCCATAAACGTCCGCAGTTAGGTTCTGGGTGGAGGACGTGCTGCTGGGAAGAACCTGGACCCGTAGAACCTACCTAGATGCTGATGGTTGTTAGAAACCAGACCGTGACAAAGCATCACTCCAGATGGAAAACGGGAACGTAGAGGGACAACAATCCAAGACTTTAAAGACAAAAGTGGGATTGTGATTGGCTGAAAAGGAAGGCGGGCCGTTTAGCTCATAGTTCAACGTGAAGGCGTGTAGAGATGCAACAACCAGCGTACCTGGAAAGGAGCTTGATCTTCCTCTTTAAAGCTTTAATTATTATGGATAAACTTTGAAATATTCGAAAAATATTCATCTGTTTCTCAAAAAGAAGTTGATGATTCAACTATCTGCGACTTTTTTGTCCCATTGAAATGGTAATCACAGACATAGAGCCTGGACGGCCATTCAGAATATTAACATATGATCTTAAAATATTGTTCTGTTATCCAAACCACCTTAAAATGATAAATGTTTAGTGGAGACTTGACTTGAATGTTATCCGGAGGGGAGCTGCTCTGTGATCATGCAGGTCAGAATCACAGATTTCTAAAGTTCCTGTAGGATTTCTCTGTCATGTCCAGTATTTGCAGCGTGACGATTAATCGATTCATGTTCTTACGATCCAACCAGGTTGATCTGTCTGAGACAAGTTCTTAGTCCAATCGATCTATTATGAAATGGCTTCAAAATAAAATCAATCAATCCTATTGATGTTGGAAAATCTTCACCTCACTGTTCAGTACCCAGGTCTGAGTCACACTGGTTGAATTTTTGGCCAAAGATGTCCTGGATCAATTGAATCGAATCGGGAACCACAAATTATGATGGAATCTTTAAAAACAGTCGACGCCTCATGCTGAGTGACGGACATGCCAAAGGCCCTCACTGCTGATGATCAGTACCAGCAGGAGCCAACAGATGGCAGTAAAGCCCCTAAAAACTCAACCGAGATCTCATATCCAAGCAGAGATCTTATCCTCCAGAAATCTGAGCAGAGAGAATTAGGAACAGGCAAAACTACAACGTATCAGAGAGGAGTTAATTCCTCAGGAGGATTTGCTCGCTGTTTAGTTTTATTTAGTCGCTCCGCAGAACCTGCAACAATGAAAGGGACAAGCTGGCAGGGAGAGAAACCAGACCTGCTTTGGAAGTTTTATTTAAGAGCATAATTGTGTGAATTCAGCAGTGAGCAGCAATAAACCCCCCCTCCAACTCCAGCCAGCACTGTGCTGAGTACAGGCAGTAGCATCTTGATGGGACCATTACAGCATGTTGAAGGTCTGCACGGCCCCCACTAGGAGGACTCCTCCCTGCTCAGATATAATGAGCTGTGCACACACAGCCCTGACACATCTGCCGCTTTGGCTTCTCAGCCACATTCTGCAGAACATGATCAGTATTTTATGAGGAACCTCCTTAAAGGACATCTTGACTCGGAAGCATAGAACCGATCTGTTATCAAAGGTTGTAAAAGTTCCCACAAATCTGTGAGGCTGAACGGTTGCAAGTTGGGAGGAACCGATGCTGCACAAAAGGACGAGGAAAGTCGAAACATGCAAGAAGTAAAGGAGACCGGCAACATTTCTGTCGCCGCTTCTTAATGAAATATTTGGCTGTAATGATATTTAGGTGTCTTGACCTTATTGGATTCATCACATTTCTGACAGACGACGTTCTGAAACCTGAATGTCCGAAGTGTAAAATGTTCAACAAGCCACAGGGGGGCAGTGTTTCCTGAACACATCAGAGTGAATGGGGTTTGTGTTTCTGACTAAACGATGAAAGTTGTTTGCCATTCCCCAATGATGCATCAGTCTGCAGTGGATGCAGTTTGTTTTTGTGAGGAGAAACAGCTGTTTGGTTTAGCAATAGTCGTCAACCAAGCAGACGAAAACTGACCCCAAAGGAGGCGGAGCAACACCTGAGAGACACCTTAAAAATGAACATGGTATCTACGATGTTGCTGCACACCTTCCAGCAGATCTCTTGAGGGGTCGAACGGGTGATTTGGCAAAGAGGTTTACGCTGGATGCCCCTCCTGACAACCCCGTTTAACACTCTCATGGACCGGCACAGGGGAGCTCAGGCTCGGGGCCCCCTCGTGGCTATATTGTTTGGCAGTAGCGTGAAGCGTCTGGCCCAAGGACCCACACTGGACGAAGCTCATCATGCCACATGGGAATCAAACCCTGGTTTCTCATGTGCCAGTCCAACCGCTCACAGTCTGTGTGATGAGTGACAGTAAATCTCTCTCGTGTTTGGAGGAATTTGTTCCACGTTTTTGCATAATTACTTTAATTTGGACATAATTTCCATATAAAGGAAAAAAAAAGTTTTAAATTGCCATATTTCCACACTATGGTGCACTTGATAAAGGGGGGGGGCAGCAATGAATAGTCTACTTCCAAACTTATGTCTTACTTGTAACACGTAAAAAAACACAGCTGACCTCTGCTAAACGTTAGCCTATTCACAATGACACCCAGCCTTGTTTGCAGCTCATATTTCGCACCTCAACTGGATTCTATTTTGGACTCTATTGTTCTGGAATCTCAGGTTGGGTGTGCAGGATTTTATTCCATAACACAAGTCAGTTTTTGCAATGAAAAAGCCATCCACGACCATCATACTGCCACCTGGATCATGTCTTGGAAGGAGGATGGCTTCGTTTGAACAATGCTGGAGTCCTTCTGCTCTTCATATATCAGGAAATAAAAACCCCAAAATGTTGAGATGAAAGTCAGTCAAGGAAAACCGGCAGAAGGGAGCTCAGACTTTGTGTAGATTTAGTTTCTTTGGCAGCACAATGCACCACAACACACGGGGGGGGGGGGTGGGGGGTGCAATTATTTAGGATTTCCCACTGCAGCTTTGGTCAGTAAACATGACTTTGACTGCAGTGGAAACATCATCTGAATGACGATGTCAGGAAAGAGGGACCAGCGCATCGTCTGAATTAGAAAAGTCTCAAACCCAGTGAAAGGTGTCACACGGCTTGTTTTCCTGTCATTTTCTTCTTTTATTTGTGAAAGTCTGCTCTGCTGCACAGAGTGAAACATGGAGATGACGCTCACCGTGTTGTTGACTTATTGAATACACCTAATTTGTCCTGAGAGCCAGCCTGTGCTGAACCTCCTTCAGCAGCGCAGCCTTCAGCACAGTTGTAGTCACGGCTGAATGAGCATTTCTGTGACAGCAAACAGCTGTTAAGCTCTGAAAACGTAGGGGGTTCGGGGTTTTTGGGGGGCTTTTCACTGCTGTTAGTCAGCCTTTGTTGACACTGCTGGTCTCTGTCTCTCGGGGGTGAAGTAACCATCAACTCCGGCTTCGTCTGCTGGAGGCAGACCACAGAAACCTGTCGGAAATGTGTCTCCAGGCTGTTCATCACACTTCTGCTTATGGAGGAAGATTAATTAATGATGACAAACTTTCAGGACATTTTCAGCTGCCTCACCACATCAAATTGCATGTACTTCTACTCAGATATTGGATAAAACATACCAATCAAAGTTGAATATTTAATTTGTGAGGAGCCTGTCAGATTACCTTTGGATTAAAAATCAGGTGCTGTCAGAACAACCATAGGATTTTGATTTTATGTCTGAGGCTGATGGACATGTCCTCTGACTTTTGACTCTCTACCGACGCTCCCATAATTAACACAATCCCATTTAATAATATATCACAGCCTTTAGATTATGGCGGGCTGCCACACTCTCAGGTTTTATGGCCGACACAGTAAATTTGCGACAACAGACCGGACGGTTAGGCATATGTCTTTGTGTTTCTGTTTCTAACCTGTCATCAGGTTGACCAAATGTGTAGTTAAAAAAAACCCACAAAAAATGTGGTGTTCATTTACATAAAAACTGATTTTATGGCCTCTGAACTTAAATATTCACCTAATTTAGTGATAGCCTATTGATATTTTTCAGCACAATCACTCACAAACTGAATCCTAAGAAAGTAAAAAGATCCTCGTTTCAAGAGATATTTCTTTATTTATGTTCGCCAACAGGCCAAAAGCCATTAATAGGTGAAATCTTAGACTTAAACCACTGAATTATCCTCTAAAATGTACAAGAAATATAATAACACAGTAAATGTAATAAAATAACATAAACAGAGACATTCATTTTTTCTAATTTTCACAAACCTTTGATAAATGATAAAAGACAATATTTAAAAAAAAAGCAGTAAAATCTAAAGGTGAGGACAGGAAGAGATAAAAGCGTTTGCCAGAGTACAAGTTCGACAAAATGGGCCAAATATAACTGTTAAAACACAAGCAAACATGAAATAAAAGAGCTTGAGATATTTTATTTTCTGTTTTGCAAGAAAAATAATCTTATCAAGGAAGTTTTTTTTAATAGAGAAATAGTCACGGTTTGAGAAAACATGTCTCTTAATTCATTCTAAAATGAATTCTTGGTAAGACCGTTTTTCTGACCCCATTGGCAAATTTTTTTGTTTTTTTTTTTTTTGTTATTTAAAGAAATTATTTCAAATTTTAAGAATTATTGATTCATTTCTAGGGGGATGTTTTTGCAGGGCAGGGTTGGATTTTTGGTTGTTTATTAGAGAAAATGCTTTGCTGCTGCCATTTTAAAAAAGATTTGTGCAAATTTTCGAAAACAATCAGGAAAAGTTTATCTTTTGGTTTTTTCTTTTGTTCTTTTTGTCAATAGAAGACGATATTCTACATTACGGTTGTTAACTTGCAATACCACTGGATTAACTCATAAAGTGGCTCAACTGCAAATTTAGTAGACACTGATCCAAACTTAATGTAGTTTCCCACATCAGCGCCAAAGTCAATCTGTGTTTATTTGAACACGTTTGCTCAGCTGTGTGTTCACTTTGGAGACCAAAAATGGGTGCTGCTGCATCATTTCCAGCACGACACGGAGGCTGAACTAATCCCTTCCAACACGTCAGCGTTTACGCTTTCCTTTCCTTTCCTTTCCTTTCCTTCAACAAGCCAACACTTGTACACTCTGCATTCCAGCCAAAACACAAACTCCAGTGCTTTCTTCCTTTCCCCCCCAATTTTTTGGGTAATCTTTTCAAAGATTCGCCAAATCCTTCCAGCTTCCAAAGAAGCATTAACGTGCCTTACCAGCGAGATATTGTGGGGATCGAAGTCTCAGCGATGAAAGCTGTGCTCACAAAAAAGATGTTTTATCATTTGTGTTTTCAAACACGGTAATCATGAGCATTAGAGGAGAGAAGCTGTAATTGAGAGGCTGCGTGTGCGTGCTGTGTACACAGCAGCGGGTGGCGTGATGGTCACCTCCTTCTGAAATGAGAGCATCTTCATTCCCTGCAAGCCCCTGTGTGAGCTCCCGGGAAAGCACAGAGAGCGTAATGGCCTGACTGTGAGAGTCCAGGGATCCAGCAGCTAAACTTAAGTCAACACTGAGGCTCATCACAAACATCATTACTTTCTCCCGGCCTGTCCTTTTCCCTCCTCACAGGCCCAGGTCTGATGGTTGTGTACAGAGGACCGGAGGAGAGATGGATGGCCTAGTTTGATAAATAATAATCGACTTGAGGGTTGCTATTTTGGGTGTAAGTGCTGCTCCAGCAGCTCCACATACAGAGAATTAGGCTTTTAAAGCATCTCGCAGAACAAAGTTTATTAGCAAAGCAGCTTTTGAGTCTCACATTTCACATCGGAGAGCTGTAAGTTGATCCCCCATAAACAGAATCATTGTCATCAGGCTCTATCGGGCCACTGCAGGGGGTACAGTAATTGCAATCAGTTTGAGCAGACTGAAGAATTAAAGAGAAGGGGAGAGCGTTTTGACAGAGGCCTCATGGGAGTTTTCCACCACAACACAGGCTGAGACAGACATGCACTGAGATAGACGGAGGGAAAGCTTTCTTCTGCAAAATGTTTTTAACCAGTCTCCTTCGGGTGCAGCCTAATGACTGAAGAGCACAGAGAGTGCATGCACTCACCCCGGTTAGTCAGGAGATGCTCTCTGCAACGACGGAGAAATCCCAGAAAAAAACGTTCACTCGTAGAGGAATGAGCTGATTGGGAAGGAAGAACCCACTTAGTGGGAATGAACATATTTCTATGTTTGAAAATTATCAAATGAGGCAGACAAGATTCTCATGACAAGTTTCATTTTTTTCCCTTCTTCTTTTAAATTTTATTTAACCAGAAAAAAAAAAAATCCATCAGGGTTAATTTTAGTGGCAGCCTGGTCAAAAGGTTTGTTGTCATTCCCACAACATCTCTTTCTTCAAAGTTAGAGGCACCTGTGGGAAAAGCTGCAGTATCCAAAAGAATAAAAAGGAAAAAACTATTTTATTTAAAAGTAATGTTTTCACTAAAAGGGACGTAAAAATAGGGTTTTAAAAAGGGTTTTTTGTAGGCACAAGAAAATAACAGGTTTGCACGAGAAACCATCTGACCCGCACGAAAAAACTACCTGGTGTGCACGTGAGAAACTAACTGGTGCACACAAAAAGTATCTGACGCGCACGAGAAACAAACTGGTGTGCACGGGAAAGTATCTGGTGTACACAAAAACTGATCTGCATTAGAAGAAAATTGTTTCTGTTTAAAAGACTCCATTAAAGGACTTTGATTTAGAAATTAGATTAAATAAAAATCACACACGTTTTTTTATAAAATCACATTTAATTTAATTATTCATGTCATTTTTGCTGCCTTTCTATTTACTGATTATAAAAAGATGGCAGAGGAGTTGAATTTTGCGTTTGAAGTTTCTTTCAAATATTGTGATGAAATGAACTTGTCTAAACAAGGTCAATACCTGTGTAGATGAGCTGTTACATTTGATCCACCATTCCTTTGGAGAAATAGTTCCAGCAAAAACACAGTTTTTGGCTAAACGCATAACTCCCATCCTTTTCTACATTATGTCTGTTAGGAGAAAAATTCAGGTAAATAAACCACATTTTAATGCTGATTGACAGAAAGTTCAAACTAATATGACCTTATTACTTATAAAGTTTTATTAAATGAAGATGTCACTTATTTTCATGAGAGCTGAGGGAAAGAATCTCATCCCTGACCCAATAGCTGTTTCAATGCCTGTAATGGCTTCAAAAGAGTAGAATCCTGCAGCCGAAGGTTTTGTTTAAGCTCATCAAACCTGATCTGAAACGGACTTCCTGTTTCTCTTTGCTTTGAACCAATGGAACTGATTCTCCTTCAGGGTCCCATCAGTGCTGACAAGTTGTCCAAGTTCTGGACCCTCAAACCACCACACCAATATCATAAAAAGAAGTGTGTTTCTGATCTTTTCCGTTCTTTTAAAGCCATTTTGAATTTCAGAATTACAACCTGAGAGAACTGATATACTCTTTTAGCCTTTTTTTTTCTTTTGCAAAGTGGGACTTCAAGAGCTAATTCTAGTTCATGAAGCCGGTCAATAGCAGGGATTTAAGGACAGGGCAGTCTTTTCTTGGTTTCCACTTAAATCTTATCTGCTGCTTTATGAAGCTTCCATGCAGCAGAGAGGAAGACCATGGTGAGAGCTTTTACGGCCTTCAACCTTTTCAAGATTTAAAGGATGAAATTGCAGATGGATGATTATTTCACACATTTTTCAGGGGGCAGAAGAAGCAGAGGTACTACTTTACGTTGACACAAGTAGCGGCCTTTTCAGTAATATGTATTCCTTCTGATTACTTTCTAAAATAGTGATGCATTTTCTGTTTCTAACAATAAAAGATCATATTTTTTACATTTTTACCAGATCAGAGTCATCCATCACTGCTGCAGTTTGCCCATTTTCATTGAGGACATTAGGGACAGAGGGGGAACATGGACATGCAACAGGGGACCTGAAAAACCGGAAATTTGGATCAAAGTATTAAAGTGAAATTAAGTGAAATGGGCAGTTTGGCCATGAGTAAAATCTGATCAGCAAAATATGACTATTAAAAAAAAGCTAATGAATGTCTTGAAATGTTCCTGTCAAACCCACTGATAACATCCAAGAGACCATCTGCAAAAGTGTTTAAAAATAAATCGTGATATCGACAGAATCCAGGTTGGTATGATTCAACCATGAAAGTCTGTTGCCGCCTTGAAGATGCTCACGAGTGAGAGAGCTGATAACAGCAGCTACATGGTGACTGGTCAGAGGATTCTGCTGGAGACATGTCCCTGAAGTTCTGTGTAGGCTGAAGAAAAACCCATAAACGAAGGCCTCTGTCACATGCAACCAACTGTATGGGGGGTTGACCCGAACAGGTGCTATGGGCTTTTGGGTCATCTGGGTCCATGGAGGGTCATACAGAGGAGTGGCTGCATCGTAACCCTTGTGCTATCCAAGACACATTAAGTTGGGAGTGGGGTCATCTGGATCCCACTAGACAGTGCCCTGAACCGTATTTTTTCAAAGATTCTTGATCTTCACTGGTATCCATGGATTACATGAACTCCTCTTCACCTTTATCCACCTTTGTCATGGTAGGGATAACGCGTCAATGTAAGGGTGGGGTCATAAGACAGCACAAGGGTTAAGGGGAGAACAGGTGTGTCTTGCAGTGTCCTTGAGGCTCGTATAGCCATTTCAAGGGGGAAATGACAATAGGATGTATCATTGTGGTGTGTGAGGTAAACGTCTTGTGGAGTATTTGTAACTTATGTAAGTTATGACATGGTGATGCTGTCACACGGTGTCCTTACGCCGCACAAGCCATAAGTAAGGGGACCAGCCCTTTACTGACCCCGAGCAAATGTTGCACTCATTGAAGTGCAGGACATAAAAGTGCCCATACTCTTACTGCACTCTTATCACATGAAAGGAACTAACGGGATCCTTGCATAATCTGCAGGATTTGGAGAAGGTTAAAAACAGAAAAAAATCAATCTTGCCCAAATCCTGCGTCTCACCTACTTCACCCTTACTTACCCCAATGTGTTGCATACGTTTTCACTGGGATGTGTCATCCGCATCATGCTCATAGACAATAATGTGCATGAACATTTTTGTTTTATGGGTTCATTGAGCAGTCTACGATCTTACAATTTTGTGTACACCCCCCTGGGTGCCTCGAGCAGGTTTGCCCATTTTTCACCCACAGACAGCCTGTATCCACCCACAAGGGCAGTTATGACTAAAGCACAATGGATCCTTAGAGACCCACTTTAATAAAAAATTGGGTTTTGTTTTTTTCTAGCATGTTTTGTAGTATTTATATGATCATGGAGGACACACATATACATAAATATAGATATATAAATAAATAAAAGGAGGCCTGGGAGCTTGAGGGTCCTGCAGTATCTTAGCTGTTCCTAGCACTGCGCTTTTCTGGACTGAGAGGTCTGAGGTCTTTCTAGGTATCTGTTGTAGCCACTCCTCCAGCTTGGGGGTTACTGCCCCGAGTGATCCAATTACCACAGGCACCACTGTCACCTTCACTTTCCAGGCTTTTTCCAGTTCTTCTCTGAGTCCCTGGTATTTCTCCAGTTTCTCATGTTCCTTCTTCCTGATGTTCCCAAAGCTTGACACTGCCACATCCACCACAACGGCTTTCCTCTGTTCTTTATCCACCACTACAATGTCTGGTTGGTTCTCCATTACCATCCTATCAGTCTGGATCTGGAAGTCCCACAGGATCTTTGCCCTCTCATTCTCTAACACCTTCTGAGGTGTTTCCCATTTTTACCTTGGGGTTTCCAGTCCATATTCTGCACACATGTTCCTGTATATTATTGCAGCCACTTGATTGTGGCTCCATGTATGCTGTACCTGCCAGCATCTTACACCCTGCAGTTATTTGCTGGATTGTTTCAGGCGCCTCTTTGCACAGCCTACACCTTGGGTCTTGTCTGGTGTGGTAGATCTGAGCCTCTATCGCTCTGGTGCTCAGGGCTTGTTCCTGAGCTGCCAGGATGAGTGTTTCAGTGCTGTCCTGTAGGCCAGCCCTTTCTAGCCATTGGTAGAACTTCTTGATATCAGCCACTTCAGTTATGGTCCGGTGGTTCATCCATGCAGGGGTTTGTCCTCCCATGAGGATCTGTCCTCCAGCACTGCATCCTCTGCTCTCCATTGCCTGAGACATACATTGAGCTTGGGGTCTTGAGCTTGATGTACTCATGTATCTTGGATGTTTCATCTTGGATAGTGGCTTCTACCCTCACTAGTCCTCGGCCTCCTTCCTTGCGGCTAGCATACAGTCTCAGAGTGCTGGATTTGGGATGGAACCCTCCATGCATGGTGAGGAGCTTTCATGTCTTAACATCCATGGTCTGTATCTCTTCCTTTGGCCATCTTATTATTCCTGCAGGGTATCTGATAACTGGCAGTGCGTAGCTGTTTATTGCCTGGGTCTTATTTTTGCCATTGAGCTGGCTTCTGAGGACTTGCCTTACCCGTTGGAGGTATTTAGCTGTTGCAGCTTTCCTTGTTGCCTGCTCCAGGTTGCCATTTGCCTGTGGAATTCCAAGGTCCTTGTAACTGTCTTCAATGTCTGCTATTGTTCCTTCTGGGAGTGAGACGCATCCGGCTGCATTTCTCGAGCCCGAATGACATCCCAATGTCATTACTGTAGATCCTGGTGGTGTGGATCAGGGAGTCAATATCACGTTCGCTCTTAGCATATAGCTTGATGTCATCCATGTAGAGGAGGTGACTGATGGTGGCCCCATTTCTGAGTCGGTATCCATAGCCAGTCTTGTTGATTATTTGGCTGAGGGGGTTCAGGCCTATGCAGAACAGCAGTGGGGACAGAGCATCACCTTGCTATATCCCACATTTGATGGACACTTGTGCAAGTGCCTTCCCATTGGCTTCAAGGGTGGTTTTCCACAGTTTCATTGAATTTCCTATGAAGGCTCTTAGAGTCCTGTTGATGTTGTACAGCTCCAAACATTCAGTGATCCACCTTTGTGGCATTGAGTCATGGGCTTTCTTGTAATCAATCCAGGCTGGTGTGTCGTGACTTGTAGTCTTGAGCGACTGTTCTGTCCACCAGGAGTTGGTGTTTGGCTCCTCTGGAGTCTCTACCAATGCCCTTCTGTGTGTTACTCTTGTATTGATCCATGTGCCCGTTTTATCTTGGTTGCAATGATGCCTGACATGAGCTTCCATGTTGTGGACAGACAGGTTATTGGCCGGTAGTTGGATGGGACTGCACCCTTTGAGGGATCCTTCTGGATCAGGATCGTTCGCCCTTCTGTTAGCCATTCAGGGTGTGTGTGTGTGTGTGTGTGTATATATATATATATATATATATATATATATATATATATATATATGTATATATATATATATATATATATATATATATATATAAATAGATTTTGGACCCAAGTTAGTGTTACTACTTTAAATGAAAACGTTTACGTGCACATTTTTTATTGTTTTTTTTCTTTAAAAACATTTAGGGAACTTCTTGAAAAACTAACTCCACTGCAGTTGTGGTCGCATATATTCTTCTTTCACTTTTGGCTTTTCCCATCAGGGGTCGCCACAGCAAACGATTCGCATGGTAAGCTTGGCAATGTTTTTTGCTGGATGCCCTTCCTGACGCAACCCTCTCAAAGCAACCGGGCTTGGGACCGGCACCTAGGTGGAGAAGGGAACAGGGAGCAGCCCGGATTTGAACCCTGGTTTCAGAAAGGCGCCACAAACCAGCACGAGCTAAACCGGCTTCCCTTGTGGTCGCATTCATTAGTCTTCATTTTTTGTGGGAAACACTTTGTGGCCCAAATTAATGTCAAGTTAGGTACCAGAACTCTTTACAAGGCATCTAAACTTCCATGAACTTATCTGGTGAGGCAGACTTCTGTTCCTGCTTCTTCACGTACTTATGTATTGCTTGCCTTCTTGCTGCTGGTTTTCCTAGAGCTGTTTGACCTTAAACTTGTGCTCTGGTCTGTGTGATGGACTGCAGAGGCCACTCCATGCCTGAAGGACAACATGCAGCCCAGACTGACAAACTGACTAATCACTGAGGAGTGATGTGTTTGTTTTTGCTTTGTTTTCATCTTGCTGGCCAAATATTGCAGATGGAATTGCCCTTTAGGGACAACGTTTTCAGAAAATAAATCTGAACTGCAGCTCAGGCCGATATTACTTTAACCGGTTCCTGTAGTAGCAGGAGGGAGTTTTTCTACTTAAAAACAACTATATGGCAATCAATTACAAAGTTTTTTTAAACATTAAATCAATAAATACAAATAATTTACTGCTTAAAGCAAAATTAAGAATCGGAGTGCAGTGTTCCCTTACTATCGTGGTTCAACATTTGCGGTCTCGCAGCTTAACTGAAATTTTCAGTGCAATTTTGCATGCTTTATTTTTTACAGCTCTGAGTCTTGGTTAGCCTTTGACCTTGTAAGTCTTGATCTCTTTGTGCCATGTCTCTTGTACAGAATGTGTTCAGTTTGCCAAATTTACATCAATCTTTCATTCGTAGCAGATTTAGTTTGTTTCAATACTGGACTTACAGTATTTTATGAAGGTTTGAAGTTTGAGGGTTTAAAAATATTGGGTACATCTTGCTAGTACAGGGTTGGATCCCCTTTTGCCTTCAGAACCACCTTAATCCTTGGTGGCATAGGTTCAACAAGGTACTGGAAACATTCCTTAGAGAGTTTGGTCCTTGTTGTCATGAGCATCACACAGTTGCTGTAGATTTGTTGGCTGCACATCCATGATCCCAATCTCCTGTTCCACTACATCCCAAAGGTTCTCTTTTGGGTAGAGACCTGGTGACTGTGGAGGCCGTTTGAGTCCAGTGAACTTACAGTCATGTTCAAGGCATCAGTTACGACATGGTACCTACCCTGCTGGAAGTAGCCATCAGAAGATGGGTGTAAAGGGGGTCAAAGTGGGTCAAGAAAATATCCCCCACACCATGACATCACACCACCATCTTAAACTGTTGATTCAAGACAGGATGGATCCATGCTTTCATGTTGTTGACACCAGATTCTGACCCTACCATCCAAATGTGGCAGCAGAAGTGGAGACTCATCAGACCAGTTTTTCCATCTTCTATTATCTAGTTTTGGTGAGTCTGTGTGAGTTGTAGCATGTTTACTGTTCTTAGCCGACAGGAGTGGCACCCGGTTCTTTGAGTTCCTGTTGTCTTTCTATCAGCTGGAACCAGTCTGGCCATTCTCCTCTGACCTCTGGTATCAACAAGGCATTTCCGCCCACAGAACTGCAGCTCACTTGATATTTTCTCTTTTTCAGACCATTCACTGCAAACCCTAGATGGCTGTGGGTGAAAATCCCAGTAGAGCCGCAGTTTTTGAGATACTGAGACCAGCCTGTCTGGTACTAACAACCATGCCACGTTCAAAGTCACTTTTATCACCTTTTTTCTCTGTTCTGATGCTCGATTTGAACTGCAGCAGATCGTCTGGACCATGTCTACAAGCCTAAATGGACTGAGTTGCTGCCATGTGATTACATGATTTTAAATTTCCGTTAACAAGCAGTTGGTCAGGTGTGCCTAGAGTGTCCTTCGCGGATAGGAGCAGTGATGAATGTTTTATTAAAATGAATTTTTTAAATCTTCACATTATGCCCTAGGATTCAACTAACTTTTTTCCAGGGGATTTATTAGCAAATTCACTGTTATTCAGCACACAGACAGAGGCCATACCCACAAACAGAGCTCAGTGACACTTTATGCTTCATTTGGCTGTGTTTTAGGACAGATTTCTGAGTTTTTCTTCATAATAGGAGTTAAAC
This sequence comes from Oryzias curvinotus, assembly GCA_023969325.1. NCBI lineage: Eukaryota > Metazoa > Chordata > Actinopteri > Beloniformes > Adrianichthyidae > Oryzias > Oryzias curvinotus. The sequence continues at coordinate 31,113,954 of CM043726.1, forward strand.
TTGCTTCTCTTTATTGCTGACAATCAAAAACAACAGGGGGCTGAGAAAGATTGGGAGATGTTTTTCGTTTTTTTTGCAGAAACGTCTTTTGCGGTTCTGAAGTTTACAGAATTCTGAACACAAAAATGGGCAGAGGTCAAATTGGCTTTTGTAGGTTTAATATTAATACCAGGCTTTCCTGTGGAGATTTCTGGTTTTCTTGTATAGATTTACAGAAAGCCAGAATCCACTCACTCTGAATATAGAAACAACCCTACCCTGCATAAGAAAAGACAGAGTGGAGAAAACAAAAGTCCAAAAGGGACAGAAAAGCAGTTTGTTAAGAGATGGAGCATTAAGGGAAATAAATTGACGATAAATCTTAGAAGCAGCTGCTTTCATTCGATGGCTTCTTTTCACTCACGCTGTGTTAAGTTGCAGGTTTTTGATGTTTCTATGCTTTAAAAGCTTTAAAAGATAAAGAAGTAGAAGGAGGACAGGTTAAAAATGGTTGCTCTCCTCGGCTTGTATTCACGCGAGTAAAAAAGGTCAGAAAACAAGCAGCGTCAGGTTTACATTTATGAATCTAGATTTTTTTTTTTTACTAAAGATGGAGGACGCAGCAGTCAAACTGCTTTTCCTTTCATTTTTCTCCAGGCTTTACAGAGAAATAAACAGCTTTTACAAAGTGCTTTGATGGTTTCTTATTCGTGGATCCTCGGACTCGGGTTCATTTGCAAAAAATCTGGGAGCTGAGTGTTTTGGGTCACCGCTTTCTTCAACCATGTTTGCAGTTTTCCACACGCTTCAGCTCAGGTCAAAGGGGGTTGACTTTTAAAAAAGATTGTCCTGCGTTTCTGCTGTCATGTATTTAATCTATCAGTTCATTTTTCAGTTATATTTATCATTAAAATAATAATGCATTAAGAATCTAATCTGATGGAAATTTTGTTTTTGTAGTTTTTAACATGTTCTTGTAGCATTTTTCTGATGATAGAGGAAATGCATATAGAAAATTAAGATTAAAATATCATTTCTGAATATTTCTTTATTCACATCCTTGTGAATCAGGAGCAGATGAAAAATTGACGTAAAAAAAAAAAACTAGAAGTGATATAGAACCTAAAACACAAGCTCCCTGCTCCGCTCCATTCCAACACATTACCGGTAATTCTAGACGACTAGACATCTTTGTTTGCCTTGTCTGAGCTGGAATCTGGATCAGAACTGCACAGCTGGATTGTTCCAGTATTGTTCGCCATTTATTGTTGCACCAGTAATGTTAGATTAAGGGTGCAAGGGAACACAATGTAGCGAGAGATAGTGTAAACATATGGATTAATGTGAAATGGGGGCAGGCTTACTCCTCGTCTACAGTTCCACCTACAAGTTAGAGGCTAATACTAATAAACTCCTGCTGCTCTGCAGAAACTATGTCTTAGAAAGGGTTACAAGGTTTTCGATTTTGGCTAAAAACATCCTCATCCTAATTTAAAGACTGCACTTGTAGATAAAAAAGATGATCTGAGTGGGACTTTTAGGGAGATGAAACTAGAGAGAAAGCATTCTCTACTCTCTCCTTGATGGCCTTTGCGTTTTCTTTTAAAGATTAACGATCTGTTCCCTGGACCTGGCATTCATCAGGTGTTGCTGCTCCTGAAGTAAACAACTGCATCATCTTCTGTCGGCCATTTCAGATTAAAGCATCAAAACAAACGAGCAGCTCTTCAGCTTCCAACACGATTCACCACAATTTTCTAAACCTTCTTAATACATTTTGAAGTTTTACAAAACAACCTATTCAGGCAGCCTGGCTACTCTGTGGAACAAAAACTCTTTTCAGCTGAGAATCTGAACAAGCACTGTTGGGGTTGAGTGTGAGTGTGTTTGTGTGTTTGTGTGTGTGTGTTGGAGGGCGATAAAGTTTGGAAAAACCAAACACGATTTCAGCAGAAATACTAAACACCTACCAGTACAGTTGTCATTGAGACACCCCACTAATACCAGTGGTATTTTATGACATGTAGGGTATTTTCTGCCACATCCACAAAAGCTTGACCCCAAAGTACAATAGCCACCTACAGTCAGCACACAGTCGTGCTCAAGCAGGGTTTGATATCGGACAGTTAAAGGTTTAGTCCTATGGACCGTACAGAGGTTGGTGCGTACAGGAGCCGTGGGTTTTCGGTTGTCTGGGCCTGTCGAGGGTCATACAGAGGAGCGGACAACACGCAGTTTACAAGCAGCATCCGCTTTAACTTTAAGTAGGAACACGTTTTCAGGGTTGATTTTCATCTAAATCTGGCTGTGTGTGACTTGTTGGAGGCAGAAGATTGAGAGAAAGAAGCAAACAGGAAATCAATTTCCCGTGCATAGTCATGGGGAAAACAATTCACCGGAAACGACACAAGTTCCATTTTTATCTAACTTATGTTGACACTGGACTACCAGATTCCCAATGCTAAGTCATAGGCTACTTTCACACTGCAGGCTGAAACGACCCAATTCCGTTTTTTTTGCCCCTATACGACCTGTATCTGATCTTTTCATTACAGTCTGAATGACACAGATCCGATCTTTTCAAATGTGACCCAGGCCACTTGGGTATGTGGTCCTGAATCCGATACGTGTCCGATCTTTTGAAATGCGACCTCCATCTAAATGGCCAGGCCACATGTATCTGACCTGTACGTCATTGATACGCAAGAAAATGTCATAATTCTGCGTTGAATTAGGCGGGACGAGAACATGAACATTAACCATGGCGGACGATGTTGCTGAGATCAGTCAGTGGAATGGAAGCGAGGTCACCAATTTGATTCATATTTGGGGTGATCGCTCTATTCAGGCCAAACTCCAGGGCTCTCATCGCAACCGGGCAGTCTTTGAAAAAATTTCCAGCGAGATGGCCGAGCGTGGGTATTGACGATACTGGCTGCAATGCCAGCGAAGAATAAAAAGCCTCAGAGCCAAATACAAGGGGGTTAAAGACTGGAACAAACGAAGTGGCCGTCAACGTATTTTACACATTTTACGATGAGCTGGACCGCATTTTGGGGGATAAGGCCAGCATTGTTGAGATCCATTGTTAACGTTAGCTACTTCCACAAACGAGTGACGTCGGTCACCGTTGAGTACTCTTCTGCGCATGCGGGTCACTTCTGGGTAATTTTACGGTCACATAGGAGATCACAAAAGGTCGCATTTAATTGGAAATGTGAATGGCCTTGCAAAAAAATCGAATCTTTTCCAAAAATAGATTTGAGCATTAAGCCCTGCAGTGTGAACGTAGCGTTAGTCACATGCATCCATTTGCTGCATCTTAAGGGGATCACAGGTGTGTCTCGCAGTTCGCTTGAGGCTCGTGTGGCCACCTTAAGGGACGTCATGAAAATGGAATGTACCATTGTTGCACTTCTGGTAAGTGTATCCTAAAGTATTTATGAGGCTAAATACTGTAAGTTGGACTTACTGCGTACAGGTGATGCTGTTGAATGGTGTCCTGTGTCAACATTCTAGTTGCTAGTATGGTGTGAGTAGTCGCCCCTTACTGACCGCATGCATATACTGCATGTACACGTGTGCACGCAATACATAAGTGACCCTAGGACTCCTGTAGGATGTCCTCACAAATTACACTCTGATTGTATCATTTCTGCATTTCTGACAGTCAAGCATGGAGTGTGCTTGTATCACATTTGGGGGTTTAAAAAAATATCTAAAACCACACCTGCCTCATAACCTACCTCCTCCTTACTTCCTCATACGAGTGGTATGGATTGTCACTACGACCTGTTGCCCACAGATGCCAGTAGAAAAAACTGGCCATGAATTTTTTCTATGGGTTTTTTTAGGCGTTCTATGGTCTCAGAATTTTACACATTTGCCCATTTTGGCGGTGGGCTTTGGTATTGAAAATTCTTTGTGAAAGTTAATTTTTCTACTCATCTGATTTGTCCCTTTTCGTTCCACACAGAACAACTCAGGCCAGAGTCCAGATGCCCCCGCGCACCAACAGGTCCCACCTCCATGCCAGAGTGAAAAACTGGGCCGTGACTTATGGAGAGCTGGGCATAAACAGTACTCTGAAACGAACAAAAATAATGAAGAAGTGCTGCGGACACGAGGAGACTGCAGACTCTGCTGCTGAAACTGCAAGAATGCAGTATTCTCTTTTTTACACCATCATTTCCAGAGGTTCGGGGGCTCTTCTCAGCAGACAGCCTTTCTTTTTGTCAACGTATTGAGTTTTGTGAGTCTCTGATGCTGCTGCCTAAACTGATACCTGCACATAACACTGCACTGTGCTGCATTTTCTGATCATAATACTAAGATTCATTTCAGTCTTGATGGCTTCAGATGAAGACAAATGTTCACCCTATTAAAGTTGAATATTAGTTCTTGGAAATTGTATTTCAGTTTCTGTTTATTTCATTTTTTAAATAAAGAGCATATTAAGGGCTGCTGGCCTCACAGGGAGTTTTAGAGATTGATTTATTAGGCTCACACCCTTCAGGGTAACTTTTGCTTTCAAGGGAAATGTTTTATTGATACACAATGGTTTCCCTTTTTAAATTCAGAACATGTGACGTATCCGATGAAGAAAGCAAAATCCACATTTTTCAACTGGACTGCATGAGCTCTTCCTGTCGTGGCTTCTTACTCACACAAAAAGACTTGAGTCATTAAACTGTAAAGCCCACCAAAAAAAAAAAACTGTAAAAAACATTTAACACGTCACTCAATTTTCTTGAAAAAGCTCACAAGTCTTTGGAATTAAAAAATAAAAAAAACTCCAAAGGGGGGTACAAATCTCATTATTTTCTTTAAAAACGGTCACAACAAGGTTTTAATTGTTTTCAAACCACTGAGCTGCTCAGTTTGGTTGAGTAAGAATGTAGTAGAAATGTGGGAGAAATCATGAAATGTAACTGCAGCTGTTTGGGAGGAAAAGCCGTCGTCACAACTGTCCTGACGGCTGGAAAATGGTCAAAGCTGTGAGGGACACGCGGCTGGCCGCACGAAGAACCACGGTCGCTGGCCGCTCAGTGAGCTCAGGACGGGCGGGAACGTTGCGGGTGACGTCACCAGCGGTTGTCACATTCTGCAGCGACTGGGGCGATGATGATGAGCGCTAGTGCCGAAGCAGAAGTTTGAATGTATCTGCTGTAAATCAAAGTATTGTTCACATTGGTCGCCATGTTTTTGAATGATTTACTGTGTGCATTAATATGATTTAATGGAAACAATGTAATTGCAAAATTGTTTTTTTTTTTTACATTTGGAGAATTTTGACCATATGTGTATTGGAAACGCAGCTATTGTTTTATATAGAAGTCATTGTTTTATGCTCTAAACCAGGGGTGTCCAATTCCAGGCATCAAGGGCTGCTGTTCTCTATGTTTTCCAATCAACCTGCCGTTGAAGCTCTTTATTGGCTAAACACACCTGATCCAGGTAATCAACAGCAGATGAGGCAGGGTTTCTGGAAACCAGCAGACCGGCTCTCGAGGCCTGGATTTGGACACCCCTGCTCTAAACAGTCCCTCGAGCTGCATAAGGGACCATTCAAGATGTATGGTGTCAAATTCATGCCTAAACTATTTGGCATCAAAACTGTAAAACCAGGAATCAAAACTCGAATTCTGCAAACCAAAACCCAAAATCTTCGAACCAAAACCCATAATTTGCAACCAAAACTCAAATCTGCAAATCAAAATTCATCTTGAGAACCAAAGCCCATATTTGGCACCAAAGCTATAACCTAAAGTCACAATCATATTTCCAGGTTCTGATTTTGTTTTTCGCTGTTCTGAAATCGCTTTGAGTATGCTCTTTTTATTTTGAAATCGTCTTTTTGAGTGCGCTTTTATTTTTTGAGTTCGCTTTTTTTTCTTGAGTTGAGCTTTTTTTTTGCGGTTGCGATCAAACCTGTCCACACCGTAAAAATCGCCACGTCATCAACGGTAGGGAGCGGGACATCCCACATCCAGAAGCTCATTGGCTGCCGAATAACACCGAGTCTTACGTCAACAGACCAGTTTAGAATGTGCTGGTAAGTTTTTCATGTTTTTCAAACCTTTTACTATATTAAACGATCAAACTTGTACTTTATTTAACCAGAGGACGCCAGCACAGTCAGATGAGGAGCTCCACCAGTAGCTGCTAGTGAAAAAAGATGTTAGAAAGTTAGACGTTGCATGACAAACTATCACCATTGTTCTCCCGTGTTAGCATGCTAGCTAGCTCAATGCTAGCGGGGTTTACAGCTCTGTCCATGACTTTTATGGATTAAACAAAGTCGATTTTTTTTTTTTACCACAGTGTCAATATCAGTCATGTAAACCTGGGAATAATTGCCCGTGAATTGTCACTAGGATTAATCAAAGATTTTTTTCAAGAAGTACATTCATGGATAATTTAAAAGGTTTCTCAATATATCTTTAGGGATTACAGATTGATTGAACAAAGCAACATATTGCTGTAAGAAAGTGACACCTTTCCTAGTTTGGGATCAAGTTCATCCCTATTTAAAATAATAAAAGTAAAATTATGATTCAGAAACACATTATTTATATGAGGTACCAGAACAAATTTCCCAGGTGTGGGATCAATAAAGTTTTTCTGATTTTTGAAACTGTATTCCAAAACCATTTTATTCTCAACCTTAAAGATTGCAGGTTCACACGGGAAGTTAACTCTCACAATATGCAGCTGTGTGTGTGTGTGTATATCTATCTATCTATCTATCTATCTATATATTTTTTTTTTTTTCTCATTTTAACTTTCTTAAATACTTTTTTCTTTGTGTGCAGGATGCTGTGGAATTGGACGACATCTCTAAAAACCAGGCAGAGCAGGAAACTGTTGGAGTTGTTGTTCCCTCTGTGGCGTGTCCTCTCTCCTCTCAGACCTGTTCAACCCTTGTGGGACATCGGAAAACCACGGCCAAGACATTAACATTTATGTACTGATCTATGCATGTCATCTCAGCAGGATGTATCAGAAACCAACAATGTGAACAGATCTCATCTGCGTTACAAAATACTGCCCCCCTTAAGAAAATAAATGGCTAATAATCACCACTGGTATTTTGTAATGCTTCACTTTTTAATGTTTGACCATTATATGTGTTTTGTACAAAAGACTGATTGATGGTTTTGCAAATATCTTTAAAACACAGAGTCAAGTGTATTAGATTCTGTGAAATTCTGAACCACAATTCAGATAAATTAAAATAACTGTTTTTAAAACTCCTCAAAAGACTTGAGGTGGAAAAGTCACTGTTTTTGTGCAGGCACTGAGAAATGGGAAGCAGACGGTGCGCCTGGGCATGTTGTCAATGCAATCATGGTCTAAATGGACAACTATTTTAAATGCTTCTCTTTCAGTTAACAGGAGATGTCTGTGAGCCTGCCGGACAGCCTTTGCATCACACCGGGACGTCTTTGGGGCCTGCATCTGGAAAGAAACAAAAACAGCAAAGTTAATTAACCCAAAAAAGAAGAGAAAAATTAAGATTAAAATTGTTTTCTGTACCTTCAAGAAGTTGTAGACATCCACGTCGCAGCTGCCTCAGAATTCCTGCCTTTTTTGTTATGGCATGCATAACAACGGTCCTTATAGAAAACAACAGACATACAGGAATAGTCCATGATTTTAAAATCACCACCTAATTAAAAAGAAACTAATAATTCTATTGATGTCTAATACTGGAATAATTTTAAGGGGAATAAAGTACGTTTTTGCTGGTCTGCTACAATTTTCTCTGCTCTGATTCACTCATACCAGAATTCTGCCAGTCTGCATGGTGCAGACGCATACATTTTGTAAATATGGCACAGCAATATTGTTGCTCTGTTAATTCCCTCTGTCTGTAAACCCTGAAAAATATTGAGAAACCTTATAGGTTATAATATATTTAATTAATCCTAGTGACAATTCATGGGCAATTATTCCCAGGTTTACATGACTGATACTGACACTGTGGTAAAAAAAAAATCGACTTTGTTTAATCCATAAAGTCATGGACAGAGCTGTAAACCCCGCTAGCATTGAGCTAGCTAGCATGCTAACACGGGAGAACAATGGTGATAGTTTGTCATGCAACGTCTAACTTTCTAACATCTTTTTTCACTAGCAGCTACTGGTGGAGCTCCTCATCTGACTGTGCTTGCGTCCTCTGGTTAAATAAAGTACAAGTTTGATCGTTTAATATAGTAAAAGGTTTGAAAAACATGAAAAACTTACCAGCACATTCTAAACTGGTCTGTTGACGTAAGACTCGGTGTTATTCGGCAGCCAATGAGCTTCTGGATGTGGGGATGTCCCACCTCCCCTCCCGTTGACTGACGTGGCGCTGTTTTTACGTGTGTGACAGGTTTTAGAATCGCAACCGCAAAAAAAAGCTCAACTCAAAAAATAAAAGCGCAACTCAAAAAGACGATTTCAAAATAAAAGCGCAACTCAAAAAGACGATTTCAGAACAGCGAGAAAACAAATCAGCACCTGAGAAATATGATTGTGCTTTAGGTTATAGCTTTTGGTTGCAAATTATGGGTTTTGGTTCTCAATTTATGAATTTTGATTTGCAGATTTGAGTTTTGGTTGCAAATTATGGGTTTTGGTTCGCAGATTTTGGGTTTTGGTTTGCAGAATTCGAGTTTTGATTCCTGGTTTTACAGTTTTGATGCCAAATAGTTTAGGCATGAATTTGACACCATAAAGATGTTTCTGAAAACTGAAATTCTGCACGTTGTTGACTGATCCACTGAGATTTTCTGCTTTACTTCACTAGATGTATAAAAGCTATAAAGTGACTCATCAAACTATGGACACAAATGGGTAAAAACTATTATCAAATGGCTGATAATGTAGCAAAGTGTTTGCATTTAACGTCAAAAAACATTTACAATTTACAAGTGAAGCGTTGCATCACTGTACAAGGATCATCTAATGTAAACTGACTCACATTAAAATAATATTCCTTCTGTCAAGTTTTTTTACTTAGTCCTACCAAGTTTTGTGAATTTCGAGGCTTTTTTCAATTTCCAAAAGTAGGTGAAGCTGTGTTAAAAGGGGCTGAACTTCATCTCTGTTCTCTCATGTTAAACTCAGTCTTGTTTTTAGCAAGTTTCCAAACACTCACCCTCAGAAATCACATTTGTGGTGACTCCTCGTCCTCTCTGCTACCTTCAGTATGAGTGGATTTTGTGGGTAAATAGATTTCTTTTGTGTTTTCCTAGTTTGAAAACATACGACACCTTCAAACTGTCAAACATCCCAGTATTTAGCAGCTGAGCTGGAATCTGCTGCTAAAATCTTGAGCAGATAAATCCCCTGTGCAGCAGTGCATGCTGGCAGACTGACTGACAAAAAGGAACAACCACGTTTTATTTTAGAGTGATCTTTTCTATTGTTCACCTTGCTATTAGTTTTGCTCAGGTTTATTATTGTGTCCACAGCAATGATCACACCTGGTGAACCCTAACTTAGCTGGTTTCATGGTGATATATAATAATTGCCTTTTGCCAGATTTTCTACGTGTTTTCTTTTTGTGTTCTGAGATTGTTGAGTTCTTCAGTTGTGTTTGGATATTGTCACGTTGAGTTTTTCATGTCATAAAAAAGATTATTATTTTTATTTTAAAGGTTTCTGTTTAGAAAATTGAGATTTCAGATTAGATCAGAAATTCTTAAAAGCAAATGTTTAATGGTACAAAATCATGTTTTAACAGAAAATGCATTTTAGTTACTTATTATTCTGCTGTCTTTTTTGTACCCTATTTTGTTTGACATTTATTTTTTACTTACATTTATAAATTATTTGTTTCCAGTAAAAAAAAGGCAAGAATTTCATTGCACTGAGAATGTGGCTTCCCTGTTGTGTTATAACAAACGCTTAAACCTGGAAAATTCAAGCAAATTTTAAAGTTCTGAGTCATACATTTCTTAGAAAATGCTTTTCGTTGCTCTCAGCCAGAATCTGGATCTCTCACATTTTTATTTTATTTTTTGGTTAAATAAAGCTCCTGTGCTGGCAGACATTTGGTTGGGGAAGCTCCAAGTTCAGACTGAAATACAGATGCTCATGCAGTCAGACTGAGGAATACCAGCAACATTAGAAAGATGAGAATATTAAAGTTGATTTGGGAAGATGTTCACATGGTTTTAGGAAGAAACGGCTGCATCTCTGGTGGGAACGTTCGTCTTTGGTATCCTAGTTCTGGCTGCTGAGCGGATGCAGCCGTATATGCAAACATGAATGAAACGGCTCCTGTAAATATCGTGACCCCTTGGTGGGATTGGCTCATCTGCCTCCTGTGCTGAAGGTGACAAAAGGGGCATTACGCCTCCTTTAAAAAAAGCTCCCTCATTACTGCTCTCATTCTGCTGATATTTTCTTTATCACTGAAAAGAAAAAAAAAAGCTAATTTGGATTTGATGGCTTCCATTTTTTTGTCTGTTTCAGTTTACTTTATGAAGACCACAGTGCTGAAAAGGTTATAGAGTGTGCAATCTTTTCTTCCCGTCAGGAAGCAAAACAAAAATACCTGGAAGTCTTTGAAGCCCGCTCATCCATCAGGGGAGGGATTTGAATTAGAATAATTGTTGCACATCGTGAGCTGGGCGAGTGTGTCGAGAATCTGAATGAGCTGCACAGTTGGAGCTCGCAAGTTCAGCTTGATCTCTTCAGAGACGCCCATCCAAGTCATGCCGACGGCATTAAAGCAAGGACAAAAATAATCAAAAAAAACCCCGGGTGTATCTAATAAGCACACATGCACAGACGTGCACAGCCCTTCAAAGAGGCAGTCCTTCATTTAAAGCTGCCACAACAATAGACTGATCATTATGACACGTCAGAGCCGGAATTTACCAGGTTTATGCCTTCATACCTGAAACGCACTGATCTACAAAGAGCATTCGGCTCAATAAAAAGAAACCTGAAGCAAAAAACTTCCCATTTAGATTCATGCGGAAACAGAAAGTTTGTCTTTGCTCTGATGTTCAGATAATAAATCCAAAACTGTCTTTGAAATGCTTTAAAAAATGTATACGCTTGTGAAGCTTCTCATAATGAAACCATCAGCTTCTCCTTGATGCACTGAGGTCTGATGCTACGTTCATGGTGGTGGAAACCTGCGTAGCTACGCACAAATGCAAGAGTTTTGAACTTGGAAGCCTGAAATGCGCGTTTACATGGAGTTTGCTCTGGAAGTGGCCGCTAAAACGTGCGTTTCCGCGGCCGATGTGCACTTTTCTGTACTCCAAGGCTTTGGAATGCTTTTAAACATTAGACAAGCCTTCACTAAATATCATTTATTTTATTTAAACCTTTTGTCAAACATGAGATTTTACTCTGCTGTGTTTTACTTTATTTTATTATTTCTTTATTGTATTTGACAGTTTGTATGATCATGTATTATACAGCATGGTTTTAACTTTTATTTTGTTTTTTTTTAAGAGCTTTACATACAAATGTATAATTATTACAAAAATGATTATCATTATTATGCTTTCAATGTTTCCCTGGACTTGACTTGTGTCCGGGGGAGACAGAGCCTTTTCAGTTACAGCCCCCAAACTCTGGAATAATAACTCTGGAAATAACAAAAGTGATTGATTGATTGTTGCTGTTATTATTGTGCTTCTCCGTGTTGATGACGGGTTTCTGTTGGCAGTAAATCGTAGGAAGAAGTCTGTGACGTTTAGTTAGTCGACCTGCAGCTTCTGAACTAACTTCTGTTCTTAAAGACACACCCCATTAAAAATTGTGTTTTTGGTGTTTTTAACATGTTCTTGTAGCATTTCTCTCATAATGTAGGACATGTATAAAATAATTTAAGATTAAAACTGCAGTTCTGAGTATTTCTTTATTCGACCCGCTTTGGATCAGGAGCAGATGGAAACTGTATGTTTGCAAACATTCAGACTGATGCAGCCACTGCCATGGGGGGGCCAAAGTCTTGCATAAAAAAAGATCCATGTACCTTTTTTATTTTTCTCCTCTGAGCTGCCATCAGGCTCAAAACTGTGTGGCTGGATATGTCTAATATTGCTCGCCGTTTTTTTTTTTTGCTACATTAACGTTTGCCTGGCCTTGTGAGGCGCTTGGCGCTAACTTCTGCGCCAGCAGTCCCGCCCACAACCCAAAAACGAATTTCTAATAAGCTACTGCAGCTCTGCAGAAAATACGTCTTAAAGAATGACACAAGCTTTTTGATTTTTACAGAAAACCTTTAAGATCACAATTGAAAGACCACTGGGAACGATTTTACCATGGAAACGTATCAGGATGGAGTGGGTTACAAATGTGACGTATAAAGTCCAGAAACAACAAGATGAACCTCCCAACGGCTCTAAAATGATTTTAAAACCTTTCTGGCCAAAGGTCTATCTGACACAAATCGAAACATCACTGCAGTCAACTTTGATTCTATAGATGAAAAGCTCAAATATCAAAATAATGAGTAAAAGAATAAATGGATCCAAAAAAGTATAGACACTAAGGGAAACGCCTGTAGCTGAGTTTCACGTAGAGTCAAATGCCCTGTAAATATTTGAAATATGATGTTTGAGGAGAACGGAGGATCGGTGGATGATTGTTGGAGACTGAGTTTCCTCTGAGACCTCAGTACCTTCAGGAGCCGATCCGATGACCTGAGAAACCGAGCCGAACTGCAGGCAGGAAGACGGTCAGAGAGGGACGGCTAAACAAGATTATTTAAAGATTTGTGAACAAATAAAAGGATTTTATGCTGGAAACTCGGTAAAGAGAAGCACGGATTGAGCAGAAACGGTCTGGACCAGCTGGATCGCACTGACTTCCCCCTCATCATTGAGTTTTTGTAATTTATTAAGAGGTGGTCAGGATTAAATGCTTCCCTGGATCTGTGCTTGGTAATCAGAGTTTAGACAACAACGTGGGATTTGAGGATCACAGCTTTGTTTTGATTTCTCCCGTTGAATAATAATCCTTTAACGAGCGGCTCTGCCCTCCTCGGTAAAGCGTGTCCACTGCAGGCCTGAAGCTGCGGCTTCGCCTGCATCGTTATGCCCATTAGGAGGGCCTCTCCTGGTAAACAAGTGGAGAATCATAAAGAGAGGGACTGCATTCAAGTCCCGTGTATGGAAATCAGAGCTTAACTGAAATCCATTGTAATCCCTCTGCTTTGATTGATAACAGGTTTGGGAGACTTATTATGCTCCAGCTCCCTCTTTAAACAACAAGAGGTGTGTAAATGTGTGTGTGCGTGTTTATGCACACGTGCTTGTGGAAACACGTGCTGATTGCCTCTCTGTATCTCCTAAAGAAAAGCATCTGTTCTTTAAGCCTTTATCCCAACTGTCCTTACAGGTGGATTCGATCTGTCTGCAGGCGACTGATGGGCAAACCTGCACGGGGCACGCAGGTGACCCGCAGGGAATTTCAAGATTGTAGGCCGCTTAGTGACCCTCCAGAGAGAAAATATCTATGCACTTTTTTTATGGGCATGCTGCGGGCGACAGGCCGTACTGAAAACCTATACAACAGGTAAGGGGGACGTAGGTGACACGAAGGCGTGTCGTATGAAGCTAAATACTGCATGTTAGTGCCGTTCATGTGATAACGGTTTCATGTTTGCTGCCTGACTATCAAGCTGCTTTCACAGATTAATCACAGATTCACATTTTGGGTGGTTTTCCGGTGATCTTTAGACGACTTTTAGGCTGGAAAACCATGACTATCTGGCAACCATGGCAGAGATGAAATGAAGATTCAAATCAAATTTTAAAAAGGGTTAAATGAAGCAGAGAGATCTAAGGGACTATGAAAAGAAAGAAAAGCAAAGAGAAGAGACATTTATTGCCAAACTTCTAAAAGTACTGGAAGACATGATAAAATAGGAAAAACAAGAACAGAATAGAAAAAAACAGTGTATTTTGTCTTCTTTAGTAAAGTAAAAAATGGAAGAAAACCATCATTAGTTTCTTCAAGGAAGTGAGGGCTCAACAAATTAGTGAACTTAACAAAAGTCATGTTTTTCCAAGTAAAACTAACGTATATCATATAAATTACACGTCTTTAACATTTAAATGGGATTTCAGTTTTTAAAGTCTTATAAAAACCTGTGAATTCCTGACACTGATGTTGTCTAAAAGTGGACCAGTAAGGAAGTTATTAGACATTTTTCCCTATAGGTAAAGATTAAAAAAAACCTAATTATTACAACCGCTGCAGAGGACCCCAAACTGCTAAGTTCGCCGCTGCCAAAATTTGAGTAAAAGAGCCCAAAACACAAGTAAGAAAGTCAGGAAAAGTGAACCGCAAACAACCAGAAACTAAAAATATTACAGAGAAAAAGTCAATGTGTTTTGACAGGCTGATTAGGAATTGTCTCTTCTTTTGACAAAACAAAATATGACCCCCCCCCCCCCTTATTTTGATGAAAAGTGCTGCAAGGTTAAATGCATCGTACATCAAACCATCAGACTCAAAAAGAAATATCAGCTCAAAACAGCTCAACAGATTCTCATTCCCAGTTCCTCTCTCATTGATACTCCGTGTTACACAAATAAAGCAGCACCTGAAAAAAAATCTGTCTAGTGTCTAATTTTTAGAAAGCAGCAGAAAAATTTTGGTTCAGAGCAACTGGACTGGATTCTACAAGGCGGGGACACTTTCGCAGAACATTTGAAATGTTCAATGGATCCAAATCTATGTTTGTCTGCATCTTACAACACATTTGTTTTTACATTTTATCTATCCTTTGCTCCTAAAAAACTCTCTAGATTTTCATTCACGTATGAAAAAACCGGACTTGCTGGACAAACTAAAATCAGAATTTCTAGTTTGAATTGGAGCTGCCCTGATGGTACGCTTAGAACCGCCACAGGCTCAGCTTCCTCTGGACTCGCAGGTTGTTTATTACAATTTGTGTGTTTTTTTTCATTGACTGTAAGGCAGCATTATTGCCCCATTCTGATCATTTTTTTTTATTTTAAAAGCATTCTTTTGTGGTCTTTTAATTATGATTTTGTCACTTTTAGTCAGAATCAAAGACCTGTGTTGTTTTCTCAGACATAGTTTCTGCAGAGCAGCCGGAGTTCATTAGAAATTCACCTCTGAGTTTTATTCACAATAAAAAAGTTTTATTAAAAGAACTTCAATCGTGAAAACTATTTGTCTACAAGTGGATGCATCAGAATGGAGCGCAGCAGGGAGCTTGTTGTCTGCCGACTTTAGTTTGTCAAGCCGAGTTTTTCCTTCTGCTCCTGATTCACAACAATTTGAATAAAGACATACTCAGAAATGCAATTCTAAACGTAATTTATCCTCCCTCATCAGAGCAAGGCCACAAGAACATGTTAAAAACTCAATTTTTCTCAGACTTGGTCTGACATACTGTAAGTATTTTCAAAGTGTCATTTCTCTAATCTAAACCAATCAATGATATTTTACATTTTCAGAATCCGTTTTAAATCTGTGTCTGGGATTTTGGAGACAGATTCTAAAGCAGGAAAAGGCTCTCTGAGTGCAGAAGCTCGACACGCAGGATCCCATCCGTTTCTGACATGTGAGCTGATCTGAACCCTCTCGTTAATATCAGTTTTGATCCTCCAAGCTGAAGTTGGCTGAATTATTTAAAGAGAGGGTACACTTTGCAGCGCGAATGTAAAACATTATTAAATGTGGATGATTTAAAGACGCAGGCAGTTTAAGGACAAGCTGATAGTGTCCAGCGCGCACACACACACACACACACACACACACACCCTAAAGGCCTTCTGGAATGAGGTTCTCACCTATGCATTCCCCCCTGAATATGATGGGAAAATAGATCACACATCAACCTTATGGAGCATGACAGCGGAGTCATGATCCTTCACTTATTTATAGTCTTGATTTAAATTGGCTGAAGCACCCTGAAGTAAAAATTCCCCCGAGGTGAACCCAACAGAAAAAAAAGTGTATATACTGTATATGTTGTAGTAAAGGTTTTGGAAATATTTGTCAGCTGTTTTTTCTTAAATGTTAGAGGAATAAATCCTTTCAGCCTCTATGATGAGCATGTGTTATCTCAGCTCATTACTTGGAATAATTTTGCTTAATTCCCATAAATGTCTGCCTCAGCAGGGAACGGAAAAGATTCTTTGGAAAGAAAAACCCAACAATAGTTAAAGATCATTCTTGAGCAAACATATAAAAGTTTCCATCAACGTCTTTGTTGATTTTCAAGCTAATATGTTGAAGAAAATGATTCCATTTAGAGATTGAGGTTTTTCTTTTTAATCTAATTTGAGATGATTTTATTGGGACCCAACATTTTTAACCACACTCGGTTGAACGTGACGGATGGATTTACATTCTGATCGTACGCCCCGGGCTCACCGTGGGTGATGTTTTCTGCGTGGAAGACGTCACTCTGAGATGTTTAGAGGCTCTGATAATAAACACTCTGCAGGAGTTATTAAAACCAGCCAACAGGGAGAGCTCTGAAGCTTTAGACAGTAGATTTTATGATAGGTTTTTTTTACGCAATTCTATTCTCAAAGCTCAAAGTCTGAGTCTTTTTTTTTTCTTTTTCCCTGTATTTCAGCTGCTCACTTTAGGGAGTGCCATACTGAATCCTACGCCTCTCTCCCCCTCTCTCACACCATCCAACCTCATGTCCTCCTCTTCTGCCTCTTCTTTGGTCTACCTCTAGGCCTCTTTCCTGGTATCTCCAACCTCAGCATCCTTTCACTGTTGCTCCTCTCAACGTGCCCAAACCATCTCCATCAGCTTTCCTGCATTTATCTCTAAAACATCTAACATGTGCTGTCCCTCTCATGTACTCGTTCCTCATCCTATCCATCCTGTTCACTCCCAAAGAGATCCCACCACCTTCATCTCAGCTACCTCCTGCTCTGCCTTCTGTCTCTCAGAGTCTGAAACAAACATGGCTGCTCTTGCCACAGTCCTCTGCATCCTTCCTTTCACTCTTGCTCTGGTTGTGACACGCGTCATTGTGTGCAATTCGTTTGTTTCACTTGAGGAAGAGGTGAACTGCAGTCTCAGATGCGTTCCGATTGTTTAAAGATCCCATCCGATAAAATGTGTTTATTACCATGTTCTTATGGTTTCTTATTATTATCTTGGAGGATGAATATAAAGAAAAAAATTAAGAACAAAATCAGCATTTCAGAGTTTTTCTTTATTGAAATCATTGTGAATGAGGAGCAGGTTTGTTTAAAATGTTGGCTAAAACTCCATGATCATGATGAAAAGGCCACCGGGAACACTTTGGAAATAGATGAAAAGATGATCGGAGTGGGACTTTCAGCCTCCAATCCCCGCCTGGATGCTAAGTGTTAAGCAGGGAGGCTTTGGCCCGACTAACCTCCCATTTCAAGGTGGACACTCCAGAGTTGGTCACACTAATCAAACTAGATTGAATCGAATCATAATCCTGTGGAAAAAAAAAATAAAAAAAACAGTCTGCAGAGTGTATTCTAAATTCAGTCGAGACGTTTTTATTGTCTTTCTGTGACCACCTCCTGTAAAGGTGAACTTCAGGGTGGAGAACACGCCTTTACTAAATAAAATTCTGCCATAACAAATCCTACTAAAATCAACAGGAATTTCTGAAATGTCTCCACTGTTAAGAGTGTCGGCTCACATGATAAAAGTGAGATTGGGTTTATTTGCGTCTTCTACTTTTCACTGAAACAGTTTAGATGAACTGCTTTGTTTTTGTGCATTTTTATGAAGGACACCAATTCAAAAAAGAAACAACTTCTGACTAAACAAAGATGAAAAGGAAAAACAAAAAAGCTTGAAGGAGCTTTGGGAAGCAAAAAGATTAGAAGGAACAAAGACAAACTAGCGCTAATGAAAAAAAACCAAAAGTCTTCTAAATAGAGTTTTGAACATCTAACTTTGAAAACAATACGGGCATTTAAAAATGACTCAACGTTGTCTTGTTTTTACCAATAAATAATTGACGACATGGTGCAACATTTTGTTGTTGCAGTTTATCTGGAGTTGGGTTTATATCATTTTAATGTGCTTATCCATGGGAGGTTTTTACAAAAACAAAAACATGGACTCACATTTGTCTGAATCAGGCTTCTGGAGCATCTGTGACGAATGCAGTGAAAGTCAGAAACCTTCAACAGCTTCTGCCCGAGGCGCTCAGAGCTGTCGCCTGTAAACCTGCCGCAGAAACAAAGCGGCTTTTCTCACATTCAAGCAAAGCTTTACAGAGTCCAAGTGCAGAGATAAAGACCATGTCACACGACCACTTCCTACATTTCTGCGCATATTGGACGGATAAAAATGTCATATGTACAAGGAAAAATAGAGTAAAGTTGTAGTCTTAACCTAAAAAATTCACAGATGAACCACTTTAAAGCCACGCAATAAGAGCGAATTTGAACCGTGCGTGATTATTGCGCTGTTACATCAGTTACGTAATCTGAAGGTGAAATGAGCGACATATACGCAATTTAAAAGATATACATCTGTGGTACACGCGTGGAAAGTTCCAACGGTCGTGGCAAGCCACAAATTTGTGTATGCGTCTCACAGAAATCAAGCACATTTGTGTTAGATTACGTAAAAACTACATAAATAACAACCGGCCAAATAATATGAACAACTCAAAAATGAATTTCCGTCGGCCCAAACCCTCGACGGACATCTGCGCACATCCACGAACGCAAGAAACATGTAAATTACGTATATGACGCATGTATCACGAAAATGTAATCAGTGGAAAATGTGCAAAATGCAAGTGGTGGCTGTCCATCACTCACACACGGAGACTCCTGCATCATTTAAAGCTGTTTTCTTTGGAAATCTTAACCTGTTGGATGGAAAAAATGGAAAGAAAGATAAAAAAGAAGATCAAAAGTGATTATAATTGATCTGTTCTTTGAGCCTTTAATGCTCTGCTGCCCGTCCTGCCGCTGCTTCTGGCCTCTGACATTTGTGCTGTCCCACACTGTCAGACATCCAGTCTCCTGCGTTTAATAAACCAATCAATTGGTGGATATTGGTGTTCAAATGTCATGGCTGAATATATAATCAGGAATTAGCATTAGAAAAATCACCACGTCTCCAAAACCCACAGCGAACCTTGAAGGCTGAATAGTATTTGCAGAAATCTTGAGGGTCCAAGAAATGCATGCTGGGACTTTTTAAAAGCTGGGTTGTTTAGATGTGTAATAACTGAATCCATAAAAAAGAAATGTTTACTGGCCTTGAAACATCCTGTTTTCCTCTTTTAAACCAAAGAACCAAATAAAAGTGAGAGTTTTTTTTATAAGGCTTTTGGTTTAATTGCTTAATTTGTGTAATGGAAATGAGCTGTAATCTGTGACTGTGATAAAATGAATTTTATCAGATTTCAGCGCGAAGCTCTTCTCTAGTTTCAAAGCCTTAGCCTGACTGTGTCTACTTCTGATTTATTAAACCCCACTGTCACTTAATGAATAGATTATCTGTGAAATATTTATAGTAATGCCCCAGGAGGACTTTTATGATGGACAGGTTCTGATTCATCACGAAATCTTCTTGTAAAACACCAAAGAAAAGCTAATGAATGTCCTGAAACACGACATTTTTCCAAACACCTCCATAATTTGGTCCAGCACTTATTATAACATACACACTGTTTTCATGAGTAATTTCTATTATTTCAGCCCATACTCTGCAATTTTCTAAAGGTTACGGGCAGAGCAAATGCATTTGTGTGCAAAGCTGGCATCATCTTAAAGGTTAGAAAATATACAAGGACAGCATTAACTTCTGGACCCCTTAAAATAAAAGCTTCTCCTCCGAGTGTCTTCTCCGCAGCTGCGAGGAGTAATATTTATCTGAATCATTAAAGTGAAATATTGAGCATGCATATCCACTCTCATTAGCGTCTGTGGCGTAACACACCAAATGAAAACCTTTTTTATGGCTTCTCGCACACTTGTCTCCAAATGTAACGGTGCAAAACAAAGTGTTATTAATTTATGAATGATAGAGGAGCAGAAATTCGATTCATAAGAGTTTAGGATGATATTGATCTGTACTTTAATGCATCATCTCACCTGAAAACGGGTTTATTTCAGAGGAAATCTGAGCAAAGTGTCAACATGGCTGCTGCGCTGAGGCGGCGCCATCAGTCAGGAATGAAAGGTTGAAGTTTAATTAAAGTCATCAGGCAATTAGAAGGCGGCATGATAGTGCTTTACAGCGCTTTTTTTCATGCCCCGTCCATTAAAGTGCCTTTAGGAAGTCCCTGCCCTGCAGTCAGGAGCAGCAGGACAGAATGTGGGTCAGCAGCATGGAGTCATGACTCACAGACACACCCTTTAAAATGCAGAGTACTCCAACTCGTGTTTTACAGTACATTTAATTAAAACAGACGTGTCTGAAAGCATCAAAGATGAATTTACACATCACCTGATTAGCTGAAGCGAGCAGCTTTGAGTACCTTTCACTTGAGATGTCTATAAAGGATGACGACAACGTTGTAAACATGGTTCCCGGCCGTCTTCAGGCTGGTGGTGTCATGTCATTTTCACAGACAGACTAAGGTGGTTTATTTTTTTTAAAGCTGAGTTTCTTTTGACTTTTGAGTGTAAAGTTTATCTTCATCCTCTGTAAAATATCCGCAGCTGCTTTAAACTTTATCTGTTCCCCAGACTTAGAGTAGTAACCATTCAAATGTGACCTAGATTTCCATTAATGAAAAACTGTCAAAGTGGAAACTAAAAAGTCAGACATCAACTTCAGCCTCGTCATGTTTATACAAAACAACCAAAAAGTCACTAATACTAGTGTTTTCTTAATATAATCATAAACATGAATCCACCACTTTATTAGCAGCATCCTTGCAACATTATGCTGAATATTATGCATTATTGATTCAAAGAGGTTCATTGAGTCTATAAAATTAAAAATTTAAAAATGTAAATACGCATTATTATTATGGTCTGTAGGAAAAACTGTAGCAATAAATCCATACTTTGAGTAAAGACTCCTGGTTTTTGTCTGTGAAATGCAGCTTTCTTTTATTTTGAAATCGGACGCTCTTGTCCTTTTTTTTTTTTCTTTTCTGTGAAAAGGAACTTTCCAAAAATGTTTTTTTTTCACCTTTTCCAGCTTGGGGGTTTCGATTTGGCAAATGTATTTTTAACATGTGACTGAGTGTCTTGAAGTGTGTCAAGCGTGAGTCGGACACGGTGGGGAGAGTTTTCCAAAATAAAACTTCCTTCAGAGTCAGATTATTAATAAAACAGAAAAAAGTAGGTCCTTTTGTCAGGTTCTTGTTGGGGACAGCCAAAAGAAACAAACTCGAGAGTGAAAGACAATTAGTCAGATTTATTATCCTGGGTAGCAGTCTGTAGACCTGAAGGAGCTTTGGCAACCTCCCGCCACCAGGGGGAGCAGGACTTCTAGTCTCGCAGCCGTGAGGGGAAATGAGCAGACAGAGCTGGGAGGGGGGAGAGAGTCTGGATGCCGATGATGAGTGGAAAACACTCTGAGGCCTCAGCAGAGGAATCCCCCCTTGTAAAGTCAATAGAATGTCCTGGGCTTACATGAGAAATCCGTGTGGACTTAGCAATGAAGGCGAGGCGAGGCGAGGCGAGGCGAGGCGAGGCGAGGCAGGGCAAGGCGAGGCGAGGCGAGGCGAGGCAGGGCAAGGCGAGGCAATGACGTGACAGGCTTAACGATCCGTGGAAAGTTTAGCAGGAAGGCTGGAAGAAGGTACTAGTGAAACTACGTTCCGGCAATGGATGAATCGCAGAAGCGACCTTATGAAGGCGCCTGACCAGGTGTCGGACATAGAGCGTGATTGCTCCCACCGGAAACCAGACCAAACAAGGTAAGTGCTGCCGCAGTCATGACACCTTTTTTAAAAAATGTTTCTCTGCAACCCAGTACCAACTGTCCCACAAATCGGTACCTGTCACAAAGACATATTTTCCTAAACGATCTCAATTATTTTGATTGAAACAAAGGTCTTCCCCTTTCTCAAGATTCAGTCTTTGCAGTATGGACATTTTCCCCACTGTCCCAGGTTTTCTCAAAGTGTGGATCATGGCCCTCAGTTTGGTTTTCGAAGCTACAAAAATGTCGTTGTTGCTGTTTTAGACTAAAACAGGCTCATGACTTTGTTTCTCTTCTGTTTTTCAGGATGAAAAAGGAAGAGATTGGAGATTGAAGAAACCAGAAGATAAAGTGGTAGAACCATTTTGATCTCTGAACTTTTTCAAGTCTAAAACTCTGTTAACAAACATGAGGATCTGGATGGACATTGTGCAGAGTAAGGATGGTTGGGGAAGGAGCCCCAGACAGGGCTGTAATAAGTCGGCGAAATGTGGACAAACGAGTGGAAATAGATGAGGAAAATGAACTTGACCAAGTGCAAAGCTGGCGCGAGTCATTTTGGTACAGTCAATATTTATTACTGTAGTTCAATTAGCAATGACTCTGACTCATTAAAATGCACACAGTGGCTCTTGGCGACCTTCACAAACCCAACAGTTCTGTTGCAGTTTTATCTGATTGGAGGTGGTGAAAACAAGGAGAGAACGTTTCCTCTGTGTTTGCAGCCCCACAGCCTCTGCAGCTGATGTGGTCTGAACACGCACGGCAGAGCGAGATTGGAGGAAAAGATTAATACGAGAGAAAAAAAATACTTCAGGTCATGTTGTAAAATTCTAGTTTCTGAGAGAAATTAATGAAATTCTTCATCAACAACCTTCAAGAAGTTATTTTTTTTTTACTGAGTTCTCGTCTTTAAAGCCATTCCTGTGTTTGTATGTAGAGAAACAGCGGCCATGTGTCTAAATGAAGCAGCTGGACAATGTAAATGACCTTCCAGTAAGTGACATTGAGTCATATTAATAGTAAGTCCCATTAATGGCAAAACCATTTGCTATTAATATTCATTACATACGTTTCAGGTGTAAATTGCTGGACCCACACCTGTAAGCGTGAGCTTTTCTGCAAACCAAAGAGTTTTGACAAATATCTTTATTTTTGCTGCACAAATGGCTAAACACATTTTTGTTTAGAGCGGCAATAACAAGGGTCCTGCAACAGACTGGCGACCTGTTCAGGGTGTTGCCCAACAGTAGCCTCTACTGGGTTGCCTCCTAGTAGGGATGCGTCCCGAAACTTTGGGTAAAAGCACTGGTACTGATGTATATAGTACTACCGGTACCGTGTAAAAGCATTGATGTCGGTGCTTCATTTCAGACATGTCAATCACTTCTTTTCCATTCAGTTTTGCTGTTAAAATCTAACCAATCATTTTGAACTTCCAAAATGTCTGGGCGGGCTACTGTAAGAATGGGTTACGCAAGGGTGGGTGGAGCTTCAGTCAAAATGGCAAAGGGGCAGTAAATGAAAGCTTGTTTGCATTCTACAGTAAAAGATTTGAATTCAGCGACTTGATGGATCACATAGTGCTCAGAAAAAAGGCCGTTGTCGTGGTGATGAGCGGTGAAATCAGTGTGTGAAAACAGAGATGCAGACTGTCAGGATGTAGGAAATGAAGCATCATTGGAACATTCATCCTTCACCCTGTCACGCTGCTTTGTAACATTTAAATGTTTTTGGGGAAAAAAGGCAGGTTTTTACATTTCTGAAGTACTGGTTTGAGCTCAGTTAAGACACTGGAACCATTTTAAGCATCGGTTCGTCATCAGTATAGGCTAGAATCCAAACATACCCAAACCTAATCAATTGGTAAAAACTGTTCTAGAGCACAATTGATCACCGAGTCTGACATTTCCTGGTCTGCTCTGATGAGGCCCAAAATCATTCATGCCTAATCTCAGAAGCCACTTCTGTCAACATCTGGCTGCAGGTCGGGGGCACTTTTCATAGTGTTTTCTATTCACCAACAAATGTAAAGATAAAACAATAGGAGGTGTGTTGAAAAAATTCTTTAAGACCAAAATAAAGTTTCATTACAGCAGGAGGATACCCCCCTCCACATTTCACAAACAGGATGAGGATCGGAGGTTGTGCTTTTTTTTCCACCAAACACGATCAAAATCATGAACAAAAAACATTTTTCTCAGAAAACTGGACTAACAAATACATAGATGTGTTGATTTTATTATTATTATTATTTTTTTCAATTTGAATAATGAGAAAAAAGAGCAGTTACAGTCAGTCAGGGACATTCTTAGTGTGACAATGATGTGCGATTAACTTTGACTCGGAACAAATCTCATCAATATTGTTCTTCTTGTTGCATTAAATAAGAAATCCTAATGTTAAGCTAATCTGTCATGTGCCTCCATAAAGTTAGCACTAAAATTTCTGGTCATTAAAATGGAAATGATGTGGAGCGTATGGGCAGATTTGTTAGTGAGTAATGGGATGCACATAAATCAGAGTTCCTGTGGCACCGTCTGACTCATGTACTGCTTTTCTGTCTAATCCCTGTTTAACTATGGGGGCCAGTCAAACCTAGAGATTGCTTAAGAAGCATAATTAGCATAGAAGCTTTTGTGGCATCGTGGTCGCTGCCTGAAGACACACTGCAGCTCACTTTGAAAAGTTCCTGCCTGCAGCCTAAAGCCACGAGTCAATCAGTGTCTTCTGGCAGCATCCAGCTCTCACGTGTTAATTAGAGATGTCTTTTTCCCTTCTGGCAGCAGAATGAGACAGCTACAGCAAAGGTGTTACACTTCGGGGAATGTGCAAGAAACTTCCAAGAGCTTGGTGCACCTTTTGATCTGCCGGGATCACTGATAACTATTGTTCTATTTCAATTGTGGCAATAAATGGAGATAAAAGTGGAGCCGCTCTGACGTCTGCACCGCTGACGGATCTCCAGAAGACAGTTTTACTGAAGCGGAATCTCTTCACGCTCACATTCCCATTTGGGTTCAGTCTTCAGTTCATATTCAGGTTGTGTTTGTCAGTTTGTAGTATCCTGAACTATTGTCATGGTGGGATACAAACATATACAATTGCCGTTAAGTTATTCAAACTCCAGCAAATTTTGGTTAAAAAGGGTTTTCTTAATTTGAAAAGACACAAAAGGTAATAAGATGATGTACAAGAAGAGTCATTGAAAGAAAAGTAAATTTAAAATCGACCAAAAGTGTGATAACGTTTCAGGCTTGACTCATTAAAGCCTCAGCCCATATCCATCTGTAAGGTGGCTGCAGGTTAAACATGGTCAAACCTGTATGGGGTCGCAGGTGAACTGCATACCAATACAGTTCCCCTGTATGACCGCTCAGTGAGTGATGAGCCTGGGTGAAAATGTTCACACACATTTCTCTATGGGCATTCTGCGGCTGACAGGTCGTAGTGAACACCTATACAACATGTGAGGGTGTGATGCAAGCATGTTGTACAGATACTTCCTTTTTTTTCAACCCCGCAAATCCTGTGCTTTGCACATCAGCGCGTTAGTGCCGTTTATGTGATAATTGAGTTCTCCTTGCAGACTGACTGTTAGAAATGAGACAACCAGAGCGTAGTTTGTGTGAACATCCTGTGGTTGCCCTATGGGCACTTAATTATCCCCTAGATACCCCACGGGTGAAGCATTCGATTGCTGTCGGCAAGGGGCCAGTACTCGCACACTGCTAATGACTAGAGTGTGGCAACGTAAGGGCAATGTACGACAGCATCACCTATATATCATAAGGGTATGTAACTTACATGATCATGCTGGGTTCACGCGTGTTCAAGCGATCACTCCTAAAAAAAAGTCTATGTAAACGCCCAAATGTGCGCGTTTCAGGCTTCAGCATTCAAAATTCACAAGTTGCTACACAAGTTCTTAAATCCATTTTTTGGGCTCTACATCCACTGCTGGCCAGCCATTCACTGCTGTAAAAGAAAAAGCCTGGAGCAAGATTCACCAGATTTACACCACTTTGGCATTTCACACCAAGCTTCTTCCAACGGTCTGTACATGTGCTGGTATCAGGTAGCGACAGTCTGAACACTGTACGCTAAAGCAGTGTTTTTCAACCAGTGTGCCGTGGGAAATGCCCTCATTCACTGATGTAACACATTTCCCATCTCCGAGAAATCAGCTCTGTGTTTATCCAAACAAGCCCTGATAAAACACTGAGTAGTTAAGAATATAAAAGATCATAAAATTATTTTTTCTTTGTGTTTATTTGATTCTATTAAAGACATTTTGATAAGAATGAAGAAAAACCTAGAACAGTCATAGAAATAATTTGAAACTGGCAAAAGTAATATTAAAGTAAAATGTATTAAATTAACCCATATGATAATTGGACATTTCCTTTTTGAATGTTGCTCAACAGAACAATTGGGTAAAACATCTCTTTTGTGGATGTGTTTTCTATATATTCTATTCTATTCTGTTCTATTTTTAATTATTATCACAGATTTCTGCAGAGCTGTAATCCGTCAGCCTGACTTTTAGTCTTTGTGGTGTTTGGTGACTTGTTCCACACTGAACAAGGACCTTAGAAAGAGAGGGAAAGTTTCTCTGGAAATGTGAAAGACAATCCCTGACAAGGATGTTCAAGACAAAAACGTGAGCGTCTGTAAGCAGACTCCTGTGACTGCAGCTGCGCAGGCTGTTCAGAAGATCAAGGTCCACAGGACTGTCGCCCACCGCCATGGACGTGTCTGCAAAAGGAGAACTGATGACAAACCGAGGAAACGGAGCATGCAACAGTTCGGGCCACCAAAACAACCTCCAGTGTCTGAATGTTCAATCTCTGAAAGTTCATGGCACCAACAGTCCTTGTTTTCTCTTAGTCTTGTTCTGAATACCATTTAGTCTTTTTTGTAAACACCTTTTATTTCAGCTTGAAATCAATCTTTTTGTCCAGTTTCATTAAACGTGGTGCAGACGGGAATGTGAGGCGGCATTCTTTCATATAATTGAGAATGTGTCACAAAAACTCCAGAAATTTCCAGCCATAGCCGCGCTCCACAGAAAGCTGCATTCTGCTCCTTTAACAAAGGCTCAAAGCTTTTCACAGACAAAATTCAGACGTCCCAGACAGGCTGACCTTTCACTGTACAGTCATTCTTCCCCTCAGCTCCTACAGGGAAGAATGTAAAAAGCCCTTGAGACCAACAGGAATGAGCTTTTAATTAAAGCCAGATGCCCATTACGTCCTTCAGGCCTCATGGCAGTAAATTTTGTTAGTGGTAGGTAGCAGAGCTGCAACCTTAGCTCAGAATTTCTTGTTGATTCAATCTAGTGGATGCTAAATGAATGTTAGCCAAGCAATGATGCTGATGCGGAACTGTACTAAGTAATACTTTTTGACCAAGTAGTCTGATTAGCCCTGCGAGCTGTGTCCACAACCAGTTCACTATTATCCAGTAAGCTTTAGAGCTTCAAAAACAATCTTGGGAGGAAAAAGGCACCTTCTGAGGCATCTGCTGTGGCTTAAATCTGTTCATTCTCACACATTTCTACAACTTTTATAAAAATCCCTTTTCAGGAAGGAACTTTTCTCCGAGATCAAGTCAAAACCGAGACACAGTCCAGTCACTAAGAGCCTTTGGTAGCCATTTATTACTGAAAATATCAAGACTAGTAAATAAAGACCATTAGTGCAGCACGACTGCCAGCGGTGACAAATCCTTCTGCTCTCTTCATCAATAATGCAGAAAATTTCCTAAATGTGAATTACAGTGCTAAAATGGAGTAAAAGCAACTTGCTCTCAGCTTCAGCAGCAACCAGCATCTTTTTTTTTTTATTTATTTATTTTTTTTTTAACTTGTCCTGTCCAACAGCTGGGCAAACAGATGAGAGCTGAAGGCCTCTTGTGTTGGACATATTTTGCTTTAACAACAGGGGTTATGAATCTATGACAAACCAGAGGAATGTCTGAATAAACCCCTTTTATAGTTGAGGCCAAACTTTATTAAATTCCATCATGTTTGAAAATCTTTGGTGCTGGACCGGACGGAAAAGGAAAGGAGGGAAGAAGAGAGAGGGATGTTAGAGAGGAGGGGGGAGAGGAGGGTAATAATAGGAGGGGGGGGGGGGTAGAACCATGAAGCAGCCTAAAGCAACAACTTTACTGGATGTTTATCATTACGGTAAGGTTCAAGTGTAATACACATCTCAAAGGGCGGGGCCTGTCCACACACACACTCAGATGTTATAAACACACCTGTTAACTGCAAAGATGTCCACATGTCAACATGAACACAAAACATGCACAAAATACAGATATTGTTCACACACGCATACTTATGCCTTTAAACCAACTAGTGTGAAATATTTCATTCATTCAATCATGCAAATTATTAGTACAAAGGTGAGCTAACACCTGTGCTCAGGTGAGTGTTTATGTTCTTCTAAATGAATGGTGGAATGTGAAAAGAAGGAGGGAGAGTGACCAGCCATCCCCACACCAAGACCCCCGCCGCAGCAGCAGCGGCAGCCAGAACCCCCAACGCCACCCGGCAGCAGGCAGAGAAGAACCACCCCCCGGGCGATCACATCCGCCACCCAGGCCAGGGCCAGCAGGACCACCACGAGGCCCCCAGAGCCAGAGAGCAGGGAGGCACGGGGGGAAGAGAGCGCCGCCCCAGCCCAACCAGGGGAGCAGCCCCCCCGCCGCGCCGGGAGGGCCCAACGCAGGACCCCACCCGAGAGGAGCGCCCACAGCCCCAGACGAGCACCCCGCCACCACCCAGGAGTTCTGGGTATCCCCCCGCCCCAACCCCAGGTACGAGCCAGGACCCCCCAAGGGAGACCCGCTCTGCGCTCCAGGCAGCCACCCACCCGGCCTACGGTTGGTCCAGGAAGGAGCAAGGCAGGGGACAGCCGGCCCCGCCCAGGAGGGGGGCACCCCGGAGAAAAGAGGGGCCCACAAGGGGTGTTGTTAACATGGCCCGACCAGGCTCGGCCACAGTTGGAATGTGGGCAGGGGCCCAGCGCCCAGGGGCAAAAACCCGAACCCACCCCACAGGGAAACGGACACCCCCGGCTCAGGTGTAATGTGAACCCCCTCCCTGCGCGGAGAGAGCCCCACCGGGCCCAGGAAACCGGCACCCAGGGGACACGGCCGCCGCTGCCAAGGGCCCAGTACCCCCCACCGGGGATGGGGTAGGGGACAGATGGACCTTGGACCCACCTTCCTTGTATAATGTGTGTGCGTGTGTTCGTAAGGGTGTATGTGTGCATGTGTGTGTGTTTGTGTTTGAATGTATATTATGAGAAGTAAAAGGTGTGTGTACTAGGGGGGTGCAGTTAAAATTGGTGGGTAGGGCACAGAGAGGACATTCCCTGATTACTCACAGTAATGTCCCCTCACCCTCCCCACCAAGGGTCCCTAAATGTCTAAGGTGCGGTTAAAATTGGCGGGTAGGGTGCTAGGAGGACATCTGCTGCTTGCTGGCAGTGATGTCCAAGCACCCCCCCTACCAAGGGCCCTACATGTCTAAGGTGCAAATAAAACCGAGAGAGGGGGGGCCCATTCCATACGGCAACCATGGGAGGGAGACCACTGACAAGTAGCCCCCCCCCAAAGCGCATCGCAGGCTAAACCCCCCACCCCCTCACCCAAATATGAGATTATATGAGGAAGGGGGTGAGTTGGGGACAGCTGGCAGACTGTCTCCCGGTGGTCAAACATCCGTCCCCCAGCCCCCCCCAGCATAGGGCCCAGGTCCCCCAGCCTCGGGGCCCCATCCCCCGAGGCACCGACGCCCCAGGCCCAGCACGACCCACCCCACACAGAGAGAGAGGAGCCAGAAAGCGCCGCCCCGCCCCGGAGCAAGCCCAGGCCCCCGCCCCCAGGCGCCGGCCCCGAGGGAGCTCTGGTCAGGCCCTGACGGGACCAAGGCAGCCAACCGGCCGGGGCAACTGCCGATTGCCACCAGCGGAGACCCCGACCCATCAAACCCCCAAGGTCCCGTACCCACAGCCCCCCCCCCCCCCCCCCCCGGGAAAGCCCCCCCACAAGGCAGGGCCGACAGACCCCCCCCCCCACACCCCCCAAGACCCCGCAGCCGCAGCGGGTGACGCCCAGAGCGACCGGGGGCCCCAAGAGGGTTGCCCTGCCCCGCCCCAGAGCCAGGAAAGGGTCGATCCCAGCCCCAGGTGCAGACGGGCAGCCCATCCAGCGCCGCTGGACCCACCCCCCCGAGCAGGACCCCCCGCCGACCCCCCCTAGCATGGACAAAGAGACCACCCCCCCAAGCAAGCCGGACCACCACCCAACCCCCCCACCATGCACCCCCCACCGCCAAGCCCAGAAGGCCACGCAGCGCCCCAGCCCGCCCCGCCCAGGCACCGGAACCGACCCCCCAACGAATGGGATCCCCACCAGCCCCCACCAGAGGCCCCGACCCCCACCCCGCACCACGGCAGAAAGGCAGGGAGCAGCGACGACCAGACCCCCCCCCCCTAAGTCATGGAGTTAACTATGGGAGACCAGAGAGACTGAATTCTTTCCAACTTACTTGAACTTTGGGATGACATTTTTTCCAAGCTGATATGATCAAAAAGCAGATTTCTGTATTGACTTATATTTATATTTTTCTTGTTTTTCCAATTTATTAAGATGGTTTTTTTTAGCAATACAAAGAGTTATGAAAATGATATTTAATAATTCTCCTTCTACCTCGATGGCACTCATGTCACCAAGCACGCAAAGTGATGGTGAAGCCGTGATTGAAACAACCAGCATCTTTGAAACATGTGATGAGAAGCCAAACATCTGACAACTGGAGGCTGAACATTTCTGCCTAAATACTTACAGACTGAACTTCACTGCATATTCTAGAAGCTTCAAGGAGAACTACACATAATATCTTTTTCGCAAGCAACAAAATAGTGTCTATCCTTCTTAGATATCAGCATTTCGAGGACTAGGGGCGGGCGATACTGGGAATTTTGGTATCGATTTAATACCAAATAATCGCTGATATCGATACCGATACTTATGTCTTAGTCCAGGGGTGTCCAAATCCAGGCCTCGAGGGCCGGCCTCCTGCTGGTTTTTCAGAAATCCTGCCTCATCTGCTGTTGATTACCTGGATCAGGTGTGCTTAGCCAATAAGGAGCTTCAACGGCAGGTTGATTGGGAAACATAAAGGACACCTGCTGTTGAGGCCTGGAATTGGACACCCCTGTCTTAGAATGTTGAATGCAGACAACATCCTGGTTCAGACACAAGGGGAGCTTATTTCCCCAGTTTGCTTCCACACAGAGAGGTGATTGAAGTGGAATTTTTTTTGCACAAATGGCAGAAAGTTTGTGCTTTTTAATCACTTTTTAAAATTAACTTTCAGTCTGGGAGTTAAAAGTGAAAGAACGCCATGGAAATATGAGCATCTGATGCTTTTGTGTGTCTCATTTCCATCAGCGCTTGCCTGAAGGTTTAGCAATACAAAGCCGCTTTCCCGCTTTCACTCACTGCTTGGAAACGGTGAGACTCACAGCGCTGTTCCAAACAATTCCAGATGGCAAAACATATTGCATCACAACTCCATGCATCCCAGCCTTCCATAGTGCTTGTGTTGCTGTTTTACTTTGGATCACCATCTCATTTACTTTGAAGTAGGTGGCATATGTGAGCAGTGAAGCTGTGATGAAAAATGCTAAATACCACTTTGAGACATTCAGCTGCATTCATGAACCCAAACATGTTCAAACAGTCTGAGGTCCAGGATACAGAAACGGTTCTGGTTAGGTAGGAAGGGAATAGGTGGCGTTCAGCTCTTACTGGAAGCAGTATTGATTCAAACAGAAAAAAAAAAAAGGGAGGGATAAAAACATTGAGTTGTCACATCGCTACCATGGCATGACATATGAGGGGAGGAGATGGGCTTGAAATCCTCATAAAACAAAATGCTGCAGTCTATCATCAAAGAGGGATGAGAAAGAAATGTTTCACGCAAGGTCACAGCGAAGCAAATGTGACATTAAAAACAGCTCAAGACGTTAATTCACTCTAAATGTGCCATTTATATGCCACAGAAAGCTTACCTGACAATCCTTGCCTTGTAAAGCTTTGTGCAAAGGTCAAATGGAAGTTTCTTTGACACTTAGAAACTTTTAGAAGTATCGCTGTGTTTGGCCGTGCAGTCCTTGTCAGGTGCGCGGCATACACTGACGATCAGAAAGAAACAGAAAACAGAACAATAAAGCATCTGGATGTGTATTTATATGAGCTTTGCAGTCATCCACAACTGTAATTTAATGGTGTAAATGGGCTGCTCCCAAACAGAATCTGTATTTCTCCTCAGACGCCGGTTCCAGGTTCATCACCGGGGAACCAGATGTGTTTACCAGACTTGGATCTGGTAGATGAGCGAGACAATCCTTGACCTTGGTCTTAGTAAAATGCAAATGAAGAAGATGAGCGCAGAATGCCCCCTGGAGCAGTGAGCACATTCGCTCCATCTTCCCTGTGGTGGCATGCAGGTCACTGCGGCGCTCCGCTTGTTTTATCAGCGGTGTTTTCTGATCGAAGGATTTAAATTTGTCGCTCATCTGAACGGGTACATCGTTAACTCGGAGGGAAGCAGCAGGGAGATGGCTTCAGTGATGCGCTGCAGGTATTTCAGGTTTGCTCTTAAGATCAATGCGCTCTCTCTGGGGTCTTCTGTGATTTTTCACCAGAGGTGACCCACTGCTGAGTTCACATAAACCATTTGTCAACTGCTGCTGTGCCCCAGTGCTCAGGTGAGCTCTATAGCCCTCAATGGGCGATGGCTCTTCATCTGTAGGTGAAATCCTCCATAGATGATGACTTGGTTTTCGCTGGATGATTCATTTTATTCTCTGTGCTGATCATACCCCCAAGCTGCAGTTTTTCAACTAACAGGAACCAATCTCTTTTGGCTGAAGTAGGCACAAAGCAAACTGACAAATGTCACCGTCTACCTGGAAGAAATGTTTTTTGTCTAAATTTTAAGACCTCCAGTTGTCACACTGGACGAAATTTGTTTGCTGGATTGGATTAGTCTCCTGGGGGGTATGGTGAGTTTCAGTCAGAGGTGCTTCAGAGCTATTTAGAGGGGGATTTTACTAGGGATGTCCCGATCTGATCACATGATGAAAAATCAGGACCCATCATGTATTCACAGTCTTTACCCAAATCCAACACTGCATCCCGATAAGGGATTGGATAAATATTTTAAACTGTTTGATCAGCGCTATATAGGCCTATTTTAATTTCCTTACTACATAACATACCCTGGTAGAAGACTCTCATATCATGAATGGATCACAGCATTGTTTTACTGTGTAATGCAACAGAGGTCGGCATATGGTTTGAGCAGGAGGTGCACAAAAACATGTCAGCTGTGTCTAAAGACATTAAAGTTTGCAATAACCAACTGCAAGAGGGTGTGTTCAGACTGGACACATTTGGTTTGCTCAAAGTAAACCAGAGTTTGTTTCCCCTGACTCACCGTCCCACTCATTCGCCCACAGCATGCCTGGGCTGACAAAACAGTCTACGACCTTGCTATTTCGTGCCGACCACCTGCGTCCCCCGTACAGATTTGACAGATTTTCGCCCATAGACAGACAGTCCATATCCACCTAAAAGGGCAGTTGTGACGTAGGCTTGGGGGCAAGACAAAAGCAGAGAGCATTTGGGGGAAAACTTCTACAATGAAGCAACAAGGAAGAGGAAGAATATCAGGTAAGAGAAAATATAAAGGAAACTAACAATAGATAAAGGAAAACAGAGTAATAAAAGAAATAAGCCAAACCTAAAATAGTGTGAGATAGTCATTGTCCAAATATGTTTTAGATAATAAACAGATATTATCATTTAATTTTCTACTTTAGTTGCGTGTTAGCATTGAAAATTAGACTATAGACATAGACTGATTTGTCAAATAAGGGAACATTAAAGCAGTAATAATCTAGGCAGATTATACAATTGTTGTTTACCTATTTATTCAATATTTTCTTACCAAATTTTAAAACTGAAAATAAAAAACATGCACTGGTGGCTATATAAACAAACAACCATTAACTTTCTTTCTTAAAGAAAAGATTGAAAGACTGAGCAGCTTTATATAAAAAACATACAAATAATATCAGTAACACCCAATTTCTTTTATCTCCATCAGCTAATGTTGAGGAGACACCATTTTTCAGATGAAACAAGTTCTTTTGAACCAAGCATGAATCCTAAAGTGTTTTATGACCCTAAAATTACATTGTGCAGGAAAAATAAAAGGCTCTCTACAAGCACCTATTTTCCAAAGGCTGCATTAGTATAACAGCATTAGAGGGATCATTACAAACAACACTTGTGCTCAGCTGCAGTTATCTCTATTCAGCACAATAGCTAAAGAAAGACGTAAAAGCTAACAAAGTGCAAAACTGACAAATAAAAGCTTTGCTACACAAAGACTCAGGTGCTGTCGCCTCACCTACATTGATACATTTCTCAGTACACTTTGCTTTTAATTCTACTTTCTACTTTCTCCTTTCAGGCTTGACGTGGCGGAAAAAGCTGGATAAACATGTTCTGAGGAAGGTGTGAATTTTATGAGCAGGAAATGTGGCATCATCAGAGGACATCCTGGCTTTTGTGAGGTTTGGAAGTCTGCTCTTAGCAAAGATGAATCAAGCTCCTGCGATTGGCCATCAGGTGAGGGTGTTGGGTTTGGAAAGTGCTGGGGGAATGGAACTTCTTTTCATTGTGTGGGCCACTAGAATTTCTGCTTTCCTCATGTTACAGTTTGCCAAGACAATTCTGAGGTGGGTGGAAAGAGTTTTCGAAAGGCCTCCTTTCTGTCCTGCAGAGAAGTGTTATGATGAGCGTGGCTGGACCCAGAAGCAGGAGAGAAACAGCAGGGGGCTGAACAAGTCATATTTATTGAGTCCCAGTGGTGGTGGAGGCGTCAGGCTTGGATGTTTTGTGGCTTTGACAGGATGTCAGAATTGAACCTTGCTTGGAGTCCAGAAGAGTGACAAACGGAGATCAAAACTGAAGGCGTAGCTGGTGGTGATTCCTGGAGAGGCAGACATAGAGAGGATGAGCTTGCAGCATGAGGCACTTGGCATTGTAGACGTAGACATAGAGCGTAACATGGGTCTGAACTCTACCGCATGAAGCAGACGGACTGACGTCGGTTGATGGGTGAGAGGGCTGCATGCTGATGAGGATTCCCTGGTAGGTGTGAGGGAAGACCAGGATCCTAACAAGAAAACTTAAGGAGTTTAGGGAGAAAAACCCTTAACAGACCCGCTCAGAGTCCTGACCTCAGCTCCTCACGTTTGGCCAAAAGGTCAAGTAATTATTAGGCTTCATAAACACTTTGAAGGATAAATGTTTAAAAAATCCAAAAGCCCAAAATCTCAATAAAAAAAAAGTCTTCCAAGAAGGATTTAGTGATCATATTTGAAAGCTTCAGTCCAAACTCCTCTGCAGGTGAAAAATGGTCAAACCTGTATGGGGCATGCAGGTTGTAGGTCGTTCAGTGAACACATAGAGTGCAAATGTTGTGCATTTTTTTCTACAAGCATACAGCTGGCAACAGGTCGGAGTGAACACTGAGACCAAATACAAATTCATTCCCTCTGGCTCCTCCCTTTTGTTCCAATTGTAGGGGCATTTGAAGCTCTAGTAATGTCCAAACTTGTTTTTTTATGGGGGTGTCAAAGTGACTTAGAGCTGGATATCCCTCCGCCGGTAGGGTGATCCGCGTCCCGCTGAGAAGAAAAACATTTCTTCATGTTGGTGTGCCCTGAAGCACAAAAGTTTACATTTAAATGGAAGAACCGTCTTTTCTAGAGTATACAGTACACACCAAAAGTTTGGACACACCTTCTCATTCAAATGAATGGGAAGGTGTGTCCAAACTTTTGATTTGTACTTACTGTAAGTCGCGTTTTTTTGATAGATTGGCAAGGGGTGCGAGTTATACTAAGGAGCAGCTTATTTGACTCACTGTTAAAACATAAAATGGCTCGTATATTTGTTATTTTCCCACAACTAACCAGTTGCCCTTCAGCTGTCTTTTCTCTCTAAAAACCGCTAGAGGGTATTGTAGGTGCACGTATCAGCATTTGCTCTATGCGATGAGTCTAAAAACTTCAGACAGTAGCTTCTCCACACATAGTTTATCAACACATTTTTGGACAAGCATTAGGCGTTAAATTTGATGCGCGTCAAAAGAGGCAGCAGACGCAAATTCGATGCATTAATCACGATTGGCGTGGACACAGCATTACGCCAGGCATGGCCATTTGGTTCAAGATGTAGGAATTTTCTCTTAAAAGACTTATACTCCAGAAAATACGGTAATGACCTTTTGTTTTTGCAAAACTTTTTAAGGTTATAAAACCGATGTTAAGTATTTTCTGAGTTTTTCTGGCAGCTGAATGCTAACATAAATGACCGTCGAATTTTAATGACATCCTCAGGTTGTAGTGGCGTCCGAATTCCTTCCTTACTCACTATATAGTTTTTAGTAGTTAGGGTGGGAATTCTAGACTTTGCTTCCAGATTCCAGTTGGCCCCTCCCTGCTCCTGTACCTGACCGTGTACCTCGTCTCTTGCCTGCCTCTACTACTGCTCACACCTGGCTGTGGATCCTGTCTCTGGCTCGTCTCGCGCCCCCAGCCGTCCCCCAACTTCATCTGGATGAAGATCATCTGCTGGACTTTAAATATGTAGTTGTAGAGTTAGATAAGTTAATTCTTCTCAATGAGTTCTGGCATTGCCTGTCCGTCCTGGGGGAGGATCCCTCCTTCCTGTGGACACCCCTGAGGTTTCTTCGAGGAATCCGTTTTTTTAAGGGGTTTTCATACCGCGAAGGAGGGTCTAAGGGCAGGGATGCCAGTTTAGTTAAAGTTTAGTACTATCTTATTGAATTCTATGCATTTATGATCCTTTTTGATTATAAATGTACCTTACAATTACAGATACGAGGCCCATTGAGACGACTGTTGTTGTGAATTTGGGCTATAAAAATAAAACTGAATTGACTTTTTTCATAACTCTCTGCTTGGGGGGGTAGGGAGAAGCCGTAGGGGTAGGGATTGAATTTGGATGTGGCCATAAATACAAGAAGTATGTCAATGCGGGTCATGTGATAACTGATAACATAAAACTTATAAGACGTATGGAACAGATCAAAGGAGAAGATGGACTTGTGGATGGATGATTTGATGATGACGATGGTTTTCTAAACATTTTAGCGGCTCGGAGGAGCACCCCAAACTCTCAGCACATCCAGACTTGCCCCCCTGATATTCTATCTACACTCAAAGAAATGAAAAAGTGCTGTAGTATTATTTATGTAAAGTATTTATGTTGAAAATATTAAATCAGTTCACTTTCAGTGATATAAACAAGGGTGTTACATTGCATTTAAATAACAATAGCAATTTGGGTAATATTTAAAAATGTTTAATAAAATTTATTTAACACAATCAATTTTTAGAAGGACAGTTGTCCCAACAAGCTTTCCGTTCATCTGACGCATGCGCATTACGCAATGAATTTCAGCAAGAAGACAGCGGCCGCCATTTCTCGACGACTCCTCATCTAGTAGTTTGCTCAAGAATTTTCATCGAGTTTCTGGTAAGTACTTTAAGTGTAACAAACATACAAATGAAAACGATGTATAAATTTTTTACATTGGGGATTAATAATCAAGATAGTGACAAGCACTGTTGATTTCTGAAAAAAAAAAAGAGGGCGGGAACATTTTGAAACGTTAGCTAAATACTAACGGTACACGTAGTTGATCGAACCGTTTCGGTAGGGCAAATTCTGTTTGGATCACTTTTGTACCGCTTCGTTTTGGAGGTTATTTTGTTTATCCCCTCGTCCCCCAATGCATAAACTTTGTGCCGAGGCGGAACTAATGTTAAGTCCGAGTTCCCGCCGAGACGCTCATGTCTGCGCTCGCGCCAGTTTAGGAAGGGGAGGAGACCAGAGCGTAGCAGTGCAAGTGAGTGTAGCTCTTTCAGCGTGTGCTGCTGAGTTCACCGTAAGTTTTAAGAGTTTTGCCTTTTACGCGTCATTACCGCGTTAACGCAAATGTTTTGTGTCTCCCCTTCCTATCTTCTCCGACACCCCTTGCCAGGGCGGCACCAAGGAGGAGCGCTTCGTCCCCATTGCGCCGGTGGACCGCGCGAATCGTGTCTGTGCAGAGCAATCGGACTTAATACTGAACGTTTTGTGACTGCGGTCAAGCCAGCCGTCACTCGGAACTGCGGTGTCAAATGAGCCGCTCCTGAATTTTCACTGCTCTCGCATTCTCAGCTTTACGGTAGCAGAGCGAACACGGCTGAAGTCCGGTTTTCAAAGGAATTTTAGAGCAGTGAAAAGTCAAATGAATGTTTAGAGAAAAATTACACTAGCTACTCTTATCAAATAATAAAATAATTTTTTTAAATAAAAAGGCTAAGATAAAATTGGGTGTTAATAAGCATACTCCCAACCATATAGCCCATTCATTTATGTTAATAGTATATATAATTTAAGTTTTCACATATGGACATGTTACGATGTAAAATATTTGTCAGAATCAGTACAGACACTTTTTAATAGAAAAAAGGAGACTTGATCTAAATGTCAATACTGTTTGAGATTTGTCACAACATAGCATCTTATGAGAGAGATGCAATGTTTGAGACACTGTAGTTTAATATTTCGCCATAATCCAGGCCATTAGCTCCTTTTATTCTCTTCAGGACTATGTTGACTACACATACTGATATTTGCAGACACTTTTACTGTAGAATTTTGAGTTATCCGTGTTTGAAATCCAAATATTTTACATTTTGACAAAGTCCAAGCGTCTTTTTGTGACAAAGATGCAATGTTTGAGACACTGTAGTTTAATATTTCGCCATAATCCAGGCCATCAGCTCCTCTCATTCTCTTCAGGACTATGTTGACTACACATACTGATATTTGCAGACACTTTTACTGTAGAAATTTTGAGTTATCCATGTTTGAAATCCAGAATATTTTACATTTTGACAAAGTCCAATCGTCTTTTTGTGACAAAGATGCAATGTTTGAGACACTGTAGTTTAATATTTCGCCATAATCCAGGCCATCAGCTCCTCTCATTCTCTTCAGGACTATGTTGACTACACATACTAATACTTTCAGACACTTTTACTGTAGAAATTTTGAGTTATCCATGTTTGAAATCCAGAATATTTTACATTTTGACAAAGTCCAATCGTCTTTTTGTGACAAAGATGCAATGTTTGAGACACTGTAGTTTAATATTTCGCCATAATCCAGGCCATCAGCTCCTCTCGTTCTCTTCAGGACTATGTTGACTACACATACTGATATTTGCAGACACTTTTACTGTAGAAATTTTGAGTTATCCATGTTTGAAATCCAGAATATTTTACATTTTGACAAAGTCCAATCGTCTTTTTGTGACAAAGATGCAATGTTTGAGACACTGTAGTTTAATATTTCGCCATAATCCAGGCCATCAGCTCCTCTCATTCTCTTCAGGACTATGTTGACTACACATACTGATATTTCCAGACACTTTTACTGTAGAAATTTTGAGTTATCCATGTTTGAAATCCAAATATTTTACATTTTCACAAGTGCTGAGCGCCTTTTTGTGACAAAGATGCAATGTTTGAGACACTGTAGTTTAATATTTCGCCATAATCCAGGCCATCAGCTCCTCTCATTCTCTTCAGGACTATGTTGACTACACATACTGATATTTGCAGACACTTTTACTGTAGAAATTTTGAGTTATCCGTGTTTGAAATCCAAAATATTTTACATTTTGACAAAGTCCAAGCGTCTTTTTGTGACAAAGATGCAATGTTTGAGACACTGTAGTTTAATATTTCGCCATAATCCAGGCCATCAGCTCCTCTCATTCTCTTCAGGACTATGTAGACTACACATACTGATATTTGCAGACACTTTTACTGTAGAAATTTTGAGTTATCCATGTTTGAAATCCAGAATATTTTACATTTTGACAAAGTCCAATCGTCTTTTTGTGACAAAGATGCAATGTTTGAGACACTGTAGTTTAATATTTCGCCATAATCCAGGCCATCAGCTCCTCTCATTCTCTTCAGGACTATGTTGACTACACATACTAATACTTTCAGACACTTTTACTGTAGAAATTTTGAGTTATCCATGTTTGAAATCCAGAATATTTTACATTTTGACAAGTCCAATCGTCTTTTTGTGACAAAGATGCAATGTTTGAGACACTGTAGTTTAATATTTCGCCATAATCCAGGCCATCAGCTCCTCTCATTCTCTTCAGGACTATGTTGACTACACATACTGATATTTGCAGACACTTTTACTGTAGAAATTTTGAGTTATCCATGTTTGAAATCCAGAATATTTTACATTTTGACAAAGTCCAATCGTCTTTTTGTGACAAAGATGCAATGTTTGAGACACTGTAGTTTAATATTTCGCCATAATCCAGGCCATCAGCTCCTCTCATTCTCTTCAGGACTATGTTGACTACACATACTGATATTTCCAGACACTTTTACTGTAGAAATTTTGAGTTATCCATGTTTGAAATTCAAAATATTTTACATTTTCACAAGTGCTGAGCGCCTTTTTGTGACAAAGATGCAATGTTTGAGACACTGTAGTTTAATATTTCGCCATAATCCAGGCCATCAGCTCCTTTTATTCTCTTCAGGACTATGTTGACTACACATACTGATATTTGCAGACACTTTTACTGTAGAAATTTTGAGTTATCCATGTTTGAAATCCAAATATTTTACATTTTGACAAAGTCCAAGCGTCTTTTTGTGACAAAGATGCAATGTTTGAGACACTGTAGTTTAATATTTCGCCATAATCCAGGCCATCAGCTCCTCTCATTCTCTTCAGGACTATGTTGACTACACATACTGATATTTGCAGACACTTTTACTGTAGAAATTTTGAGTTATTCATGTTTGAAATCCAAATATTTTACATTTTGCACAAGTGCCGAGCGTCTTTTTGTGACAAAGATGCAATGTTTGAGACACTGTAGTTTAATATTTCGCCATAATCCAGGCCATCAGCTCCTCTCATTCTCTTCAGGACTATGTTGACTACACATACTGATATTTGCAGACACTTTTACTGTAGAAATTTTGAGTTATTCATGTTTGAAATCCCAAATATTTTACATTTTGACAAGTCCAATCGTCTTTTTCTGACAAAGATGCAATGTTTGAGACACTGTAGTTTAATATTTCGCCATAATCCAGGCCATCAGCTCCTCTCATTCTCTTCAGGACTATGTTGACTACACATACTAATATTTCAGACACTTTTACTGTAGAAATTTTGAGTTATCCATGTTTGAAATCCAGAATATTTTACATTTTGACAAAGTCCAATCGTCTTTTTGTGACAAAGATGCAATGTTTGAGACACTGTAGTTTAATATTTCGCCATAATCCAGGCCATCAGCTCCTCTCATTCTCTTCAGGACTATGTTGACTACACATACTGATATTTCCAGACACTTTTACTGTAGAAATTTTGAGTTATTCATGTTTGAAATCCAGAATATTTTACATTTTCACAAGTGCTGAGCGTCTTTTTGTGACAAAGATGCAATGTTTGAGACACTGTAGTTTAATATTTCGCCATAATCCAGGCCATCAGCTCCTCTCATTCTCTTCAGGACTATGTTGACTACACATACTGATATTTTCAGACACTTTTACTGTAGAAATTTTGAGTTATTCATGTTTGAAATCCCAAATATTTTACATTTTGACAAAGTCCAATCGTCTTTTTGTGACAAAGATGCAATGTTTGAGACACTGTAGTTTAATATTTCGCCATAATCCAGGCCATCAGCTCCTCTCATTCTCTTCAGGACTATGTTGACTACACATACTAATACTTTCAGACACTTTTACTGTAGAAATTTTGAGTTATCCATGTTTGAAATCCAGAATATTTTACATTTTGACAAAGTCCAATCGTCTTTTTGTGACAAAGATGCAATGTTTGAGACACTGTAGTTTAATATTTCGCCATAATCCAGGCCATCAGCTCCTCTCATTCTCTTCAGGACTATGTTGACTACACATACTGATATTTGCAGACACTTTTACTGTAGAAATTTTGAGTTATTCATGTTTGAAATCCAGAATATTTTACATTTTGACAAAGTCCAATCGTCTTTTTCTGACAAAGATGCAATGTTTGAGACACTGTAGTTTAATATTTCGCCATAATCCAGGCCATCAGCTCCTCTCATTCTCTTCAGGACTATGTTGACTACACATACTAATACTTTCAGACACTTTTACTGTAGAAATTTTGAGTTATTCATGTTTGAAATCCAAAATATTTTACATTTTCACAAGTGCTGAGCGTCCTTTTTGTGACAAAGATGCAATGTTTGAGACACTGTAGTTTAATATTTCGCCATAATCCAGGCCATCAGCTCCTCTCATTCTCTTCAGGACTATGTTGACTACACATACTGATATTTGCAGACACTTTTACTGTAGAAATTTTGAGTTATTCATGTTTGAAATCCCAAATATTTACATTTGACAAAGTCCAATCGTCTTTTTGTGACAAAGATGCAATGTTTGAGACACTGTAGTTTAATATTTCGCCATAATCCAGGCCATCAGCTCCTCTTATTCTCTTCAGGACTATGTTGACTACACATACTGAATATTTCAGACACTTTTACTGTAGAAATTTTGAGTTATTCATGTTTGAAATCCAAATATTTTACATTTTGACAAAGTCCAAGCGTCTTTTTGTGACAAAGATGCAATGTTTGAGACACTGTAGTTTAATATTTCGCCATAATCCAGGCCATCAGCTCCTCTCATTCTCTTCAGGACTATGTTGACTACACATACTAATATTTCAGACACTTTTACTGTAGAAATTTTGAGTTATCCATGTTTGAAATCCCAAATATTTTACATTTTGACAAA
Source organism: Oryzias curvinotus (assembly GCA_023969325.1). Classification (NCBI taxonomy): domain Eukaryota; kingdom Metazoa; phylum Chordata; class Actinopteri; order Beloniformes; family Adrianichthyidae; genus Oryzias; species Oryzias curvinotus. Next base: position 31,156,814 of record CM043726.1, read on the forward strand.
GTCCAATCGTCTTTTTCTGACAAAGATGCAATGTTTGAGACACTGTAGTTTAATATTTCGCCATAATCCAGGCCATCAGCTCCTCTCATTCTCTTCAGGACTATGTTGACTACACATACTAATATTTGCAGACACTTTTACTGTAGAAATTTTGAGTTATTCATGTTTGAAATCCCAAATATTTTACATTTTGACAAAGTCCAATCGTCTTTTTGTGACAAAGATGCAATGTTTGAGACACTGTAGTTTAATATTTCGCCATAATCCAGGCCATCAGCTCCTCTCATTCTCTTCAGGACTATGTTGACTACACATACTGATATTTCCAGACACTTTTACTGTAGAAATTTTGAGTTATTCATGTTTGAAATCCATAATATTTTACATTTTGACAAAGTCCAATCGTCTTTTTGTGACAAAGATGCAATGTTTGAGACACTGTAGTTTAATATTTCACCATAATCCAGGCCATCAGCTCCCTTTATTCTCTTCAAGACTATGTTGACTACACATACTGATATGTGCAGACACTTTTACTGTAGAAATTCTGAGTTATTCATGTTTGAAATCCAACATATTTTACATTTTGACAAGTGCTGAGCATCTTTTTCTGACAGAGATGCCATTTTTGACACACTGTAGTTCAGGATTTACCCATAATCCAGGACATCTACTACTTGAGTTCCCTTTAGGAACATTTCTACTACCTAATCTGTCATTTTCAGACACTTTTACTGTGGAAAATTGGAATTATTCATGTTTGAAAACACTAATATTTTATGTTATCAAAAGTGTAAATCGTCTTTTTCTGACAGAGATGCCATTTTTGACACACTGTAGTTAAAGATCTACCCATAATCCAGGACAACTACTACTTTAGTTCCCTTCAGGAACATGTCTACTACCTAATCTGTCATTTTCAGACACTTTTACTGTAGAAAATTGGACTTATTCATGTTTGAAAACACTAATATTTTATGTTATCAAAAGTGTAAATCGTCTTTTTCTGACAGAGATGCCATGTTTGCCACACTGTAGTTCAGGATTTACCCATAATCCAGGACATCTACTACTTGAGTTCCCTTTAGGAACATTTCTACTATCTAATCTGTCATTTTCAGACACTTTTACTGTGGAAAATTGGAATTATTCATGTTTGAAAACACAAATATTGTATGGTATCAAAAGTATAAATTGTCTTTTATTGAGAGATCCCATGTTTGAGACACTGTATTTCATAATTTACCCATATTCCATGACAACAACTACTTAAGTTCCCTTTTAGGAACATGTCTACTAATTAATCTGTCATTTTCAGACACTTTTACTGTAGAAAATTGGAATTATTCATGTTTGAAAACACAAATATTGTATGGTATCAAAAGTATAAATTGTCTTTTATTGAGAGATGCCATGTTTGACTCACTGTAGCTAACACCTGTGCTCAAATGAGTATTTATTTTCTGCTGAAGTGGATGGTGGAATGTGTTAAGAGGGAGAGAACCCAGCCGCCCCCCCACCAAGACACCCACCGCAGCAGCAGCCGGGGCCGAGACCCCCCCAGCACCCACTCAGCGCAGCAGATAGAGACGGACCGCCCGCCGGGCAGCCACATCCGAGACTCAGGCAGGGCCAGCGGGCCCGCCACGGCGCCCCCACGCCAGAGGGCAGGAGGGCGCAGAGGGCGAGAGAGTGCAAGCCCCAGCCTGACCAGCAGAGCTGCCCCTCCACCCCGCCCAGAGGGCCCAACGAGGGGCCCCGCCCCAGGGGAGCAGCCCAAGCCCCAGACAGGTGCCCCACCACCACCCAGGAGTCCTGAGCATCCCCCCGCCCCGGCCCCAGGCATGAGTCAGGGCCCTCCCAGGAAGACCCGCCCCCACGCTCCAGGTGATCTCTGTCAGAAAAAGACGATTTACACTTTTGATAACATAAAATATTTGTGTTTTCAAACATGAATAATTCCAATTTTCCACAGTAAAAGTGTCTGAAAATGACAGATTAGGTAGTAGAAATGTTCCTAAAGGGAACTCAAGTAGTAGATGTCCTGGATTATGGGTAAATCCTGAACTACAGTGTGTCAAAAATGGCATCTCTGTCAGAAAAAGATGCTCAGCACTTGTCAAAATGTAAAATATGTTGGATTTCAAACATGAATAAATCAGAATTTCTACAGTAAAAGTGTCTGCACATATCAGTATGTGTAGTCAACATAGTCTTGAAGAGAATAAAGGGAGCTGATGGCCTGGATTATGGCGAAATATTAAACTACAGTGTCTCAAACATTGCATCTTTGTCACAAAAAGACGATTGGACTTTGTCAAAATGTAAAATATTCTGGATTTCAAACATGGATAACTCAAAATTTCTACAGTAAAAGTGTCTGCAAATATCAGTATGTGTAGTCTACATAATCCTGAAGAGAATGAGAGGAGCTGATGGCCTGGATTATGGCGAAATATTAAACTACAGTGTCTCAAACATTGCATCTTTGTCACAAAAAGACGCTTGGACTTTGTCAAAATGTAAAATATTTTGGATTTCAAACATGAATAACTCAAAAATTCTACAGTAAAAGTGTCTGCAAATATCAGTATGTGTAGTCAACATAGTCCTGAAGAGAATAAAAGGAGCTAATGGCCTGGATTATGGCGAAATATTAAACTACAGTGTCTCAAACATTGCATCTCTCTCATAAGATGCTATGTTGTGACAAATCTCAAACAGTATTGACATTTAGATCAAGTCTCCTTTTTTCTATTAAAAAGTGTCTGTACTGATTCTGACAAATATTTTACATCGTAACATGTCCATATGTGAAAACTTAAATTATATATACTATTAACATAAATGAATGGGCTATATGGTTGGGAGTATGCTTATTAACACCCAATTTTATCTTAGCCTTTTAATTAAAAAAAAATATTTTATTATTTGATAAGAGTAGCTACACTGAAAAAAATGATTTTTTGGCTCTGTAAATATTATTTCAATTATCTATGTAAATCCTACAAAATAATACCAATTCTGCGCTTTTACTTAAAATAGCTGGTTTTCATGCAGTGCATTACTTGGTGATTTTTTGTAATTATAAATCCTCAGTTTTGTATGTAAATGTAATCCTTCAATCCAAGTAATATTTACTTAACCCGTTTGCTGGCTTGATCATGTGAAATTTCCAAGTAAATGTTACTGAGTGACATCAGTGATTCTGACAATTTCCCTGTACGTCAAAGCCCCGCCCCTCATTTGAGCGGTTTGATCGGCGCGCACACTCCAAATTTAAAATATTGGCGGACTTCGTTGACTGCGGCGTGGATTACAAAGGTAAGTTCGAAGTGAAACAATCTTTGTACGTTCCTGTTGGCTCATCAAATAAGTAAAACCTCACTTAAAGCAGTATCTCCTGCGCTAACTAATTGTGCGTTTTACTTCTAGCTAGCTAGCTAAGTTGACAAGCTAACTAACTTTGCTATCACTTTGTATGTCATTTTTACGTGAAAATGCCATTTCATGTCGTGTTTATATCCAAATTGGCTGTGTTTAAGGTTATGCTGGCTGGAGCGAGTGAATCTTCATTCTTTTATCATACGCGTTTTATGATAACCCCTCCCCCCAACACACACACACACCGTTCCAGCCGTGCATTGTTGAATCATGCTGATCCAATAGACCTGAGCTAGACATAATAAAACGTCAAAGCTCGTGTTTGAAATAATTGCTTCAGTTTTTGCTCCACTGCCATGAAATGTATTTGTGTATGTATATGTATATATATTAAAAATGTGGCGGTCTATGCCTACGGTAAGTCTCTACATCAGTGCTTCTCAAATAGTTGGGCGCGCCCCCCCTGGGGGGTGCGGAGCGATGCCAGGGGGGGCGCGCGGTAGTGGCGGTTTTAGGCACAGGCAATACGGGCGATTGTCCGGTGCGCACATTTAACGTGGTGACAGCGGCTCAGTGCTTGGAAAAAAAACCTGCGCCTTTGTTCGGTTCCTATTGTCTGTTCAGTCACAGAGTTTACAGCCTGAAACAGTGAATCTTCGTTCCTGCAGCCGCGCGTTCCCGTCTACTGTCACACGCGGCTGCGTGAGTGAGAGGGAAAGGGGAGGGGTGGTGTGGGCTCTGGTTGCTAGGTGACACGGGCACGCGGAGGAGCTGCAAGCGCTGCCTGTTCCCCAACACCTGGATCATCGCTACCTATAGACTCCTCAGCTAATGCTAATAATGTCATTCTTTATGAACTATTCTAGACATTTTGATGACATGTCTTTATTTTCCATATAACTTGAATTTTTACGTCTGCCTGTTGTTTAGTTGGTGTTTAGTATTTGACATAAAGACAGCAGGTAATGCAGGAAAACAGCTGCACTTTATGACATCATAAATAAACTATAGATCATTTAGAAAAATAAAAATCAGCACAATGTTTTTATCTATTTCTTCTGACTAAAAACATTAAATATATTGGTGCTGCTGTGTTCATGTTTCAGATCAATTTACATTTAATATTATTTATTGCTTGAATTATTTTTCTCAGCATCAAATGGTTCAGTTGGTCAAAATGTTTCTAGTTCGAATAAGGACATTATTTCAGGCCCTTTAAGCTTCTTTTCTGTTTTAGACTAGAACAGGGTTTCTGTGTGGCAAAATAAAGTTAATATTTGTTGAAATTTGAAGTGGAATCATTTAGCTTTTTTCTTTTGTTAATGTTAAAAGATACAATTGTAGGTATACTTACGCAATGTTCTTAGATACTAACCTATATACAGTGTGTGGGTGGGGTGGGGGTATGGGGGGGCGCGAAACATTTTCTTTTTCCTAGGGGGGGGCCTGGCAAAAAATAATTGAGAAGCACTGCTCTACATCAACCTGTTTGAAATGCAAAACCGATCAGTGTTGCCAGATCTGGCGGTTTTGGCTCTAAATTTGCGCGTAAATGGCTGGTGGGCATAATTTGGGTGGTTCTGGGGTCGGTTAGTTGGTTTTTATTTTCTCCTGAAAACATAGTAGCAGACTAAATTAGTCTGAGTGGCCGTTGGAGTCCGTGACGCTTAATGGTCAAACCAAGTGATCTGATTTATAATTATTGTCTCGATATATATATATATGTATATTGTAATGGCCTCAAGGAAGCACTGAGTCGGCGGTGGTCCAAGAACAGTTCTTTATTTCACTTTGTGATCAGAAAGAACGGACTGAACTTCTCAAACCGGAGCGGACCGAATGAATGAAAAAGTTCCCTCACACACACACCCACAGGGCAACTCCGCCCCCTCCATCCCCCCAGTCACCAGCCCACCGCTGATTGACATACGCTGTGGTCCAGCAACTGGGGGAAAAGAGGGGGGCGCAGGGCGCCTGCAGTCCTGCCTCAACCTACAGTCATTACACTATATTATATATATATATATATATATATATATATATATATATATATATATATATATATATATATATATATACATATATATATAAAAGAAGTTCAAGAGGCCCGAGCAGGCCGTCTCCCCATGCCGCAGCGGGGTTCTGTCATGCCGTCAGCAGGCGTATTGGTCGAAATTGCTCCCGCTCTATGAGCTCTGCGACAGACCGCCCAGAGTGTACACGTCACAACTTTGCGCAACAGTTGTGGGGACGGGGCACAGGTCCCTTTCAGGATATGGGTTAAGAAAATGAATGTAAGTTCTTGTACTGGAGCACGAGCAACCAGGCGCAGCCAGCATTTCAGAACAGATCCCCTCACTCACACACCCACACAGGCCGACCCCGCCCCCTCCATCCCACCAGACATACACTGTGGTCCAGCAACGGCAGAAAAAGGGGGAGCGCAGGGGACCTGCAGTTCTGCCTTAACCCAGGGTGGTTGCATTGTCTTTTATTTTGAAATCCAATCCAATGCAAAATCTAAATGTGTGCATGCTATGGTCAGAAATATAATATATGTCAGAATATAATATATATATATATGTATTGATTTATCCTGTCTATACCATTAATTTTGAACTATTATCTATTATCTATTACTATTATCTAGACTGAAGAAACCTTAGAAAAGGAGAGACTAGATTTACTGAAGGAAATGAAGAAGAAGAACAACGAGAGGGCAATAAATGAGAAAATGGAGAAGTCCTTTGCTATAAGACGAACAGAGGTCGTCAAAGACTGCCCCACAATACAAGACCTCTTGGAGAGATGGCCTTCTCTGTTCTGTGAAATCCAGGTAAATCCAGTTTTTGTTCATGCAGCAGTTAAGTGTATGTGAGCTCTCACAAGTCATTGTTAACATGATTTTGTGTTTTTATGTTTTATTTCAGATCAAAGAGGAGTTTAGACGAATAACTACAGTGCATCTTGAGCGAACCTTTTTGTCAAGACTGGACAGGTACACCACCAAATTCCTGGAGATATTTCGGAAGAAGGGCGGGACTGCAGGGACCAAAATAAAACCAATGTTGGACTTACTGGATGAGGTGAGATTTCAAATAATGACAATTACTTAATGTAATGATGAGGATACACACACTGAGAATGTATCACCTTTTATTTAATTTCATCAGTGTCAGTCTCCTTTTCCTGATACTTATATGTTTATGATGTGAAAGTTAATACTGTTAGTTAAAAAAAAATTTACAGGTCAAGTCTTGAGGCTGAAAATTTCTCTCACTGAGCAGAGAGTTTGTGGACCCACTGAGTAATACATACACTATGAATGCACTCTCTTTTCAACACATAAAATTCATGTTAAGTTGCACACACCACAATGTTAAAAAATGCAGTTGGAGTCTTACATTCCCTATGGGTATTTTTCTGTATACATCCATATTTGCTGTTACTTATGTATGTATTTATGTTAAATAAGTTACTCTTTGTTATTTCTACAATAAAATGTCTTTTTGTTTTCAATAGCATCATGTCTATGGCAGAAGGGACATCATCATCCGTTGCTTAGTTGAGTACCTTGGAGAGAGTGGAGATGAGCTGATTAAAGACTATCAGGTATCTTATGATCATTGTGACCATATTTTAATGATTATCTAGCCTTATGATATAATTTTAGGATGAGATACATTTAAGGTCAAAGATTCTCTACACTTGTGATTTTTTTTTTTAAAAGAGACTCAAGATGCATATTTTTCAAATCTCGCTTTAAAATGATTTATTAAATGTATTTTATGCTCTCTCCCTTTTTTCCATTGAGCTTTTCCCTTAAGATTTCGCCACAGTGAATCAGCTTCCTCTGTCTAACCCTATCTTCTGCATCCTCTAATAACAGCTACCTTCATGTCTTTGTTCACTGCACCCAGAAAACCTCCTCTTTCTCTAGACCTCTGACTCTGGCTCTAGACTCAGCATCCTTGTACCATTAGATTCACTGTTTCTCCTCTGGACGTGTCTGAACCATCTCACTCTGACCTCTCGGAATTTATCTCCAAAACCTTTAGCATGAGCTGTTCCTCTGATGTCCTCATTCCTGATCCATCCTGGTTACTCCTAAAGAGAACCTCAGCATCTTCATCTATGCCTTCCTCAGTGTCTTTGGGTCCAACAACATGGCTGCTTTCTCCACACTTTTCTCCACCTTTCCTTTCATTTCACCTGAAACTCTTCTATTACACAAACCTCATACCTAACATCTCAAACCTACATAAACCTCCACCTCTCTACCTTTTCCTTCACCTGTTCCCTGCTCTCAATACAGATCATAATGTTGTCTGCAAACATCATAGTCCATGGGGATTACTGTTTAACCTCATCTGTCAGTCTGTATACTACAATTGCAAACAGGAAGGGGCTCAGAGCTGATCTTTGATGTAATCCCACTTCCACCATGACCACCTCTGTCACCCCTACTGGACATCTCCCTTATTTTAAAAATGGGCCCCATCACACTTGCCCATTCCTCAGTCATCTTCTAACTGCCAAAGATTCTGTTGAACAACCCAGTGAAAAACGTCTCTCCCATCTCTCCTACACACTTCCATACCTTCACAGGTATATCATCAGGACCAAGTGCCTTTCCACTCTACATCATCTTCAATGCCCCCCCCACACACACACACACACCCACGCACGCACACACTCTTCACCCTTACTATACTTTAACTTTTGCTCAACAACAGTCTCATCTATTCTTTGGTCTCTCATTCTTTTTATTCATCTGCTCTTCAAAATATTCTTTCCATTACATTACTGACACCTGTTAATACATTTCCATCCCATCCTTAATCACCCTAACCTGCTGCATGTCTTTCTCATTCTGCCTTGCTAATCTGTAAAGGTCAGTCTCTCTTTTAGTTTTCAGCTTCAGTGGTTTCCCCCATTGGAACCTTCCACACTGGAACTAGTTCTTTTCAGCACGGTTGCTGTTGCATTGACTGCCACAGCCTGGGTGACTGTTGGGCTCTGCACCTCTGTGTGCCCAGGCCAGGGTGGTCTCTGGCGGCATTCGCTGTGGTTGTTGGTATTGACAACTCTTGGTCTGGATGGCCCCTAAAAGTGTCTCTTTCTCAGGGTCAGCCTCTGTGAGCTATGCTGTTTAAACATAAAGTGTCATATGAATATTGTTTGATTTGATTACACTAAATTAAGTATACCTCTTTCTTTTGTTTTAACATTTTTTCTATAAGTTTATTTTAATTGGAATCTATTCTTGCCTTATGTCTCTTTTTTATTCAGGATGTCAGCCAAGAAGAGGTAAAACAGGACTGCAACAACCACTCGATGAAGATCGCTGTAGTTCATCCCACAGTGACACAGGATGACCAAGGTCCTGTGTCTGTGTCACTAATCATTGAGGGAAAGGAAGTTCTGGAGGACTGCAGAGGTTTGACAAATGCCTGCATCCTACTCATGGGTGTCATCTATGCTGTCAATTTGAGTTATCCAGTAAAACTGAAATATACATTTGAAGTATTTCAGAAACTGTTTCTTGAGCTGGACAATCTTAAGATGTCAGCAAAGGTCCAGTCTCTCCACAAAAAACTTTTACAGTAAGCGTTGTAGTGTTATGTGTGTTTTTTGTCTAGCACAGTTTGGTTACATATTTTCGATCATTTCAAGTGATTTGAGTTTTAAATAAGCTCTTGTTCTGATCATTTTGAGAATGCTAGCAAATGTCAGGTTGGTAGTTAGTGCTTTATTCCATATTTGTTTTTAAAAATTATAAACTGCTTTACCTTTGAGTCTTTTATCAATATCTGTACTGTATTCATGCATGCACTTGTGTAAATGCACTTTTTAATTTGCTAAGATGTTCTATTTATATATATACATACACAGGTATAAATGTAAGCAATACATATGTTCAAAATGTTGAATAAAAATGTCTAAAACATTCTTTTGTGCTGCAAGTATTTCACTGGGGAAAATAAAAAAATAAAAATTAAAATAGAATATGAAAATAATTCCTTAATTCAATTAATGGTAACTAATATATCATTTATAAATTTTACTTATTAATTATATAGATTATAACAAAATAATTTGAGTAAAATACACAAAGAAACATCAGCAACATTTACTTATGTATTTTTCATGAACAATAAGTAGTTCAATTAAGTAAACATTACTTAATAATTACATAGATTTTGACCAAAAAAAATGAGTAAGATACTATAAGAAACGTAAGCAATATTTACTTAAGTTTTGTAATTAAATGTAATGGTAATAATGTGAGTGAAATTCACAATCTATAAGTAAATATTGCCAGTAAAATCTACTTACGTTTTTTACATGAATAATAAGTGGTTAGAGTAAGTAAATATTACTTAAAAACAACCTGATTAAAATTTACAAGCACTTTCTGTGTGGAAAAACTTTCCTAACTTTTTTTAAGTAAATATCACTCCACATTTTTTTCAGTGTAGTGTAATTTTTCTCTAAACATTCATTTGACTTTTCACTGTTCTAAAATTCCTTTGAAAACCGGACTTTAGCCGTGTTCGCTCTGCTACCGTAAAGCTGAGAATGCGAGAGCAGTGAAAATTCAGGAGCGGCTCATTTGACACCGCAGTTCCGAGTGACGGCTGGCTTGACGGCAGTGTTTTGTGGATGAGGGGCGGATGCGTTGTTACGTGTGGGAGCCTACAGACTGTCATCGGCCCCGCAGCTCTATGTAAACGAGCAGCAGGAGAACATGTCTCCAGCTCACACGGAGGCTGTGAGCTTTCCAATGCAAAATTCCGCTCAGTCCAAACGATCACGTCAATTTGTTTTTCCAGTCGTGTCCCGACTAAATAAAGGCTGATGTTATTCCCCCATATTCACGTTCAGCCAAGCTGCAGATTGCAGCTTTTCCCGCATCGATTCATGTTCATCCAGGCTAAATGTTGTTAGTGCATGTTAGCCTTCACCTAACCATACTTTCGGCTTCGTTCTGGCAGAAAAAAGCACTGACCACACAGATTAAAAATAAAATGAGCGAACAGGAGCTTCATAATAACCATAACATAGCAATAATAAACGTACGTTTAAAAGATCATCTCGTATATTACGGAGCTGCTAATAGATGGACTATTGTCACTATGACTGATGTAAATTCACTCCTGAGCATGCGCTGTTCTCTCCGTTGCGCAGCAGAGCGGCTTTTCCAAACCCGTTGGTGATGGCGGATTTTTTCACGCTGCTTTTAACGATTGCTTTGAACTTGAAAGCTGCATCATATTGTAGTGGCGATCACGTGCACGTTGGGTCTAATGGCACCAAAGGACTCTGGGATGCGGCCGGGCATGCGTGTTTTGTTGAACCATGACTGAAGTGTCTAAGACACTTCACTCTAAGGTGTGTTGAAAAATAAATGACTCATTGCTTGGAGTTGGATAGAATATTCAACCCATGCTCCGAGTTCGCAAGTATGTTCATGGCGGCCGTCAATTAAATCCATAAATTAGCCGCGTCACTGAATAAGCCGCAGGGCTGCAAGCGCAGGAAAAAAGTAGCAGCTTATAGTCCGGAAATTACGGTAGTTTGTGAAAGTTTCTTTTTTTGTGTGTGTTTTCACAGACCACATCTGTTGAAAAACGAAGAGAATGCATCCTGAAAGCGGTTTGTCTTTACCTCAATGAAAGTCCTGATGACCTGATAAAGGAGTCCCTGGTAAGTGTCAAATTTGTATGACATGAATCCTTGGGTGTAACATTTCTTCACTTAGAAATGTTAAGACTATCTTCATACAGGTTTTGTATTTAGCTCCATAAACAAATAAAACTCAATTTTTCCTAGAAAGCTCAGAATTTAAAGTGTGCTTACAAGGTTTGGTGGTCAATCATCCAGCAATTTACAATATTTCTTACAGGTTTTTAGTCCAGATCTTGGGTAAATATCAGGAGTATTATTTTTATCTAGGCTGAAAAAAGTCATGATGTAGGTAAAGCTTTTTATATATAAGTATTTTCTAGTTGTTGTTCTTTATTATTGTAGTTGATTTTGTATTTGGGTTGTTGGTAAATGCCATAAAAAATTTGAACTTTAATCAATTTTTTTAATACATATAACGTGACAGACTATCTGAAACACACCTAAAACACATCTTCATAAGTAATTTATTTTAAATCCCTGCTTTAGGATGCTGATCTTGAAGCGGAGCAGGCAACGAATGAGCAACTCGACATGGTGATCCACGTCATTCAACATGAAGGAGCTGAGCCCACAGATGACCCCGCGGAGATGAACATTTTCATAGAGGGGGTGGAAGTGCTGCAGGATGTAAAGGACGTGGCGTATGGTTGCACTCTCCTCCTGGGGCTCATCTACTGCCTTAATTTGGAGTTCCCCAGTAAGCTGAAATACACGTTTGAATTCATTCAGAAAGTATTGATGGACATGGATGGACAAAAACTGTCACCCAAGTTACAGGCCCTAAAGGTAAACTATATGATTAAAGGAAAGTTCACAAAGTTCCTAAAGCATAATTCTTTGGATTTCTCACAGTTGGAGTTCAGTTAACGTGTTACCGTTTCTGATTGTTAATCGTTTTATCACCTCACCAATGCACTTTGGTATTTTGTATTATTTTTTTGTTTACATGTGTCTACACATAAAGGGAAATAACGGGAAAAGGCAACAAAGACGGACACGCACTTAAGAAGACACAAACTCAAAAAGGCACTTTGTTAAGTCCGTTTGAGAGTTGACTTGTGTTTGCCCTTGTTTGTTTATTTGTTATAAATAAAAAATGTGAATGTCAAATGATTAAAGTTGTGGTTATTGAAGTCCTACAACATGATTACAATTAAATTTAGTATTGTTAACGTGAGGGATTTTAGTAAATGGAACAAAAAAACTAAACATGATTCATAAATTTAACATAACTAAAAATCGACTCTTGATTATGAATAAAACAATAAATTAGTAAAGTCAACATAACTGTTAATAAATGGAATGGAAGAATTTTGAGTAAATCCAATATAAAAATTAACAACTTTTACTTAATAATGTTAAGTAAATTCAATCTGATTGCTTAATTCAACGCAACAATGTTGAGTAAATTCAATATAATGATTAATAAATCCAACGCAACAATGTTGAGTAAATTTTACATAATAGCACTATGTAAACTTACAATAACTGTGTAATGTAGCGCTTATTCAAGATAGTATGTTGAATTTTAGTCATTCAGTCTGTCTCAGATTTAAACAAAATTGTTTTGTGGGACCGGTTGACGATACTTTTTTATTTAAATCTAATGTTTCATTTCTTTGAGTGTACGTCAGTGGGGTTGGCTAAATCTGGGCTTGAACTGTGCACTCCTTGCATGCAGCCTGTCCAAAACAACACTTACCACGAGCACGACATTGGTATATTCCACTTTCACAAGGTGATCACTGTGCCTGTGTCTCTGTAGTGGACTTCTGTGAATGTAACTTGTTGAGCTGAGTTGGGACACTGTCACAATGTGATGTGACAAGAGTGGCCTGGTTTACATAGGAGGCAACCTGACTCTTAAGTTCAGGTTCAGGTTTTTATTTGCTGGTCTCACACCTTGGCTGCACAGTTCACACTTTCTCTCCCCTTCACACTGAGCTCCATCTCTTTTATGGGCTCCAGTTAATTGGCTGGCCACGCCCAGGAAGGACGTCACTTTGAACATTTCAAATAATTACAACAAAAGATAGAAATGTCTTGTAAATAATACAGTTAAATTCCTGCAAACAAATACATACATAAATAAAAAAACAACTCAAATAATTACAACAAAAGGTATGTACAAAGAAATCCAAATTCTTTCCACTGCCTTTGCCTAACTACTAAACAGGAAGTGAAGGCCTTTGCCACCATTTTGTTCCTTGGGCACCAGGAAGAGAAGGTGAGAAATATTACAAAAAATCAAACCAGTCTTAAACATTTGCTGGTTGTGCATGATGTGTCTAAAAGTGATGAGCTATGACAGACAGGTGAGTTCAGAGGTTTTCCGGATGGATTACAGGGTCTGTGGTCCTAAAAAACAGCTGCTAAAGTTTAAGGTAGCATTAGAAAACATGTTCCACTTTCTTAATAGTTCAGTCTAAGCTCTGCTTACACTCATTCCGCTCTCTCTTTACAGGTTAATGAGAGTAAATTGCCTTCACTCACATTTGCACAGCAGTTGTCTGATTCAGTACAGCATGGAACAGGGGTTGAGTCATTTTCAAAGTTTATGACTCACTTTGTAAACATTGGCAAGAAGAAATGGGTGAAAACAGCATTATAAGATTGTCATAAAGAAGTTGAGAATATGATTTTTTTTAAAGCTTTTCTCCAGGATTAAGTTGGATTACCAGCAGGATTTACAGTTATTCTACTTTATAAAAATCTGGCCTGAACCGTTAGGGACAAGATAAACTAAAAAAAAAAAAAAAAAAAAAAAAAAACACTATTGTCCTGTCCTTTTGGAGCCCAAAAATGAACAGTTTGTCCCATTTTTTCCCCTGTAAATGTAAGCACACCTGAGGATTCTTGTGTACAAAAGGCGGACTTAACCAAAGCAAATGGGCCTAGTCACGTTGGCTCGGGTTTGCAGTCATTTTATCTGCGCACACACAGAAGAACCCAAATGCAGCTTTAATCATGTGTGACCTCAGAGAGGACATCTGTCATTAATTCATGTCACGTTTTTGTCGCATTACATTTTAAATTTTGACCATGAAGTTAACTGGAGGAGCCTCATTATGAAGTCTGAACACGTGCCTCCGAGGAAAGTGGAGCAATTTCCACATTTTTTAATATAGACCTGAGACACCACTGACTGCAGGGACATTTAAATGCATTACTCTGGCAGGCAGTTAACCCCTTAACAATCCCACCACCCACTTGCAGGATTTCAGCAGTTTCCTTTTTTAACTACTTAGCAGTTTTTCAGGGATACGTTTGGAAATGAAGAGGCGCCTCATAGAACTCTGGAGCAGCTCTCAGTTTGCTGTAGGGAAGATTCACAGAATGTGAACAAAAACTTGTAGAGTTTGTCTTGGTAAGACTACGTGAAATAAGTTGTGAGGTCATGCTCTTGAGACCAATGTAAGGCTTGAAAACACAAACACTTCAATGTATGTAAACTACTCTGGTTAATTGAAAACTTTATGTCTAAAAATAACTGCTCTGTTCAAAAAAAGTCTGTACACTTTTCTCTCCAAACGGAGCATTGCAACAGTCCAACTATCCTTATATCCAGACCAGAATCTTCTTGAGACTACAATTATACATTTTAAGATAAATTTGTCTTGAAAATTATGTGTCAAAGATTTAAAATCAGTTTACTTTGACCAATTTTTAATTTAATTAGAAAAGCAAATGTGTTTCTAGTTTCCCCCAAATCAAGTAAATCTATGTCTTAAAGCTCAACAACTCGTCATTTACAGACAAACTTCCAAATATTACATTAGGAATCAAAAAAGTTATTTCCTACAGCCATATTGCCTAAAATGAGACATTTTCAAGATCAAATGACTCAAGCTAATTAAGATTTATCGTCTTAAAAAGTCATTACATCTTAATGAAACGTTAATACTAAATTAGTTTGTCTTGTCAAGTCTAATAAGAAATTTAAACTAGAAACTCGATAAAAAATACCTGATGAGATGTTGTGTTTTTGCCGTGTGGTTTTGTACACGACAAAAACAGAATCCTCAGAAATTAAAAAGCTTCAAAGACCTTCATTTTAAGAAAATGTTTCTTACATTTTTGTTGACTCACAAGAAAAATGATTACTGTCTATCTTCCAAAAGTGGTCGGTCTCTAATAGACGCCGATCTCTGATAAACGGCGGGTCTAACAGGGACTTTTTATTTTAGATAGTCAGAGTCACTGTTTGTAGCCGGGCTCCTATAAGAACACCCGTCCGCCCCTACACAGTTGTACAGACGCCGGGTGTCTCTGTGGTATAGCGAGCCCAATGCAGCAATCAGGTAGAGATGTCCAAGAAACCCTCATTGGATTAAAATTTCGCGCGGTGGCATACCCCACATTTAAGACATAGAATGGTGTAAATGAAAATATGTGAAGAATGTTTATATGTCAAAGTGCCAAAGCAGAAAAGAACATAATGATGTTTTAAAAAAATCATTGCTGTTCATCTGAAACGCCAGAAAACCACACCACAGACAGATCCCATCATGCTTTTCTACACATCAACTCCACACTTTGTGTAATGGATTTTACAACACTATATATATATTTATATACTTAATTACACACAATAAAGGATGTTTTAGAAAATCTCAGATTTATGTGAAAATTCTTTGTTTCAGGTATCAGATTTTCGTATCCTCACTTTGGTTTTTATATTTGACTCAAATGCTTCTGTGCCTTTAAGGCCATACCACCTTCTATGCTTTAGTTCATCATCAGCTAAGCTTGCTTAACGTTTATTCTTAATCAAATTAATTTATGTATTTGATTTATTTGAGTTTGAAGACAAGAATTTTCTGTATTACAACCTGATGCAAATGTGGTCAAACGTGTCTGACAAAAGAAAAATAATTCTGATAATGTGAAAACAATGTGCCTCCTGACCCAACGTGGTTCTGCAGAAAGAACGGACCGCACTGAAGTTGTCGATGGGAAGCAGTTTCTGGGACGGCTCCGGCTGAGCAAAGGACACTGCATCACATTAACCCGGATGGCCAGCATTCAGGAAAAATATTGCTTCCTCCGTAAAAAGCTCTGCTTTGGGGTCACATTCTCAACAAATCGATGTGTTGAGCTCAGAAGAGGTTCAGCATGTTTGCCATGAAGCGAGCCGGAACAACAACAGCATTCACAGAGCTGACAGCAAAGAGCAGGCCGGAGCGGGATGATGTGGTACCGCATGCAAAGTAGATATTTAGAGACGCTGGTTGAATGTCTGCATTCAACAGAACTCTCTCCCACATCACCTCCACCAGCGCTGCCATTTTCATTAAAGGGGAGTCTGCATGCAAAATGAAAGTCTGTTATTACATCGTAAGAAAACGGATCTCTGCAGAACCTGGAGAGGGCAAAGAATTACAACTTTCATCCAATATCTTTTTCATTAAGGATGCTACATGGATTTCTCAGCTGCTAACTGTTAAAGGATGGAAAACACCGACAGTCATTCATTCAGTTGGATTCAATTCACTGAACTAAATTAACTCATAGACATGACATTATCTCAATTAGCAGCAAATTTCACTGACTTTATCAGCTCTGTTACGGTTAAATCATAGCGACACTGGAAGTGGTGCATAAAATAAAGTTTTTGTTATAGCTAAGAGTCATTGTTCGGTTTGGAGTTGCAGTTTCATGTGTGTTATGATTCCTTCCGATTGCTCATTCATGTTACTCTATCTGTCCGTCCGTCCGTCAACCCATCCATCCATCCATCCATCCATCCATCCATCCATCCATCCATCCATCCATCCATCCATCCATCCATCCATCCATCTTGTGGGGGACCACAGATGACCACATGTGATCTGATGTCATTTAAGAATGTAAAGCGCAGGGATTATAAGATTCAGGCAGTTTTGGACAGCTAAAGGGTCCTGAAATGAGGTCCTGAGATGTTTTTTTGAGTGTAGGCGCTAGGGATGTGAGAGAGAGAGGGACAGGAGACGTGCATGTGTGATGGCGAAAGTCGTGAGGTCCGAGCAAAGATTGTAAAAGAAAGACGAATTAAAGAAAGTTCTACAAACTCATGCATGCCTAAATTGTTATCATTCAAGAGTGTGCAACAATCTGTCTGTCTGTCTGTCTGTCTGGCCGTCCGTCCGTCCGTCCGTCCGTCCGTCCGTCCGTCCGTCTGTCCGGCCGTCCGTCCGTACATAAACTTCAAAGTGAAAATAGGAAACAGTAATCAAAATAGGAAAGTGGTGGAGAATGAGAGAGCAAAGATCCCGTGGGACTTCCAGACTGACAGCAGAGGCGGTCCTGGCTAATTTGGCGCCCTGGGTGACACCCCCCACCCCCCTACCCCCAGACATCGATGAATACCACCTGCCAATAAACCAAACAAACAAACCAAAAAAAAAAAACTTTAATACTATAAATTAGAAATAAAAACCAAATTCAAGTACCTTTTTATGCCTTCATACAGCCGTAATGACGAAAATAACTCTGTTGGAACCCATATGTGGAGAAATGTGACAGGTATATTTCCAAAAACAGGAAAACTTGGACCAGATTTATAGGTCAACAAATTAAATGTAGTTGTAAAAAGAAAGTTAAAAGTTTCTGACTGACACTGCTGTAATTACAGTTTGTGCTTTCATATCTGTTGGCAGAACAAACAGCGGCTTTAATGAAGCAGCTCCGAGTGAAAGGATGGAGCACGGAAACCTACAGGTAAATAACTTCTTCGGGTAATTAGTCTGTCCTTAATTAGCAGCAAACCCGGTTCCACACAAAGAAATAATTCTGGGTGAGAGTTTATAATTTTCTAATGTGCATTAGGCTTCCAGAATGATTCACTGTAGCAAGATAAACATCCAGTCATATAATTAACAAAGGAGGTATTTCTTCAGAGTGAAATGATGTTGGCAGGTGATCTAGATGGTTCTCACTGTGTCTGCTGTGAAATCTGACCCACTCTCATACGTCTCATCGTTCACACAAATAAATGAGCATATTGATACGTATAGTCATATTTAAACATCCCGTTTGAGGTGGAACATGGTTTTTCACTCTTACATTTTTATAGATGATTCAAAATAAATCATTTGAGAAAAAAATAAAGAAAAAGAAAACATGGCATCTTTCTCAAGAATTAGACGGTCTGTCCTTCGGTCCTCAGTTTGAGCCTGATGTGTATTTGCAGAAGCCGAGGCTGGAAGAATGTCCAAAACTGACACATTTACACAGTTTGATGAAAAAAAGATTAACATTTGTGGTTGTTCAAAAAAATCTTGCATGTGAGGATGTGTTTCTATGATTATGTTGTGTGCTTGGGGGCTTTAAAGGGGTTTATGGGCACCGTCTGTGTTTTACAAAAATATTTTTTGTTTCTTTATTTATTTATATTTAGCTTTTTGCCCTGGAGATTTCAAGAACAATTCTTTAATTTAAACATGTTTAAGAAAAAAAAGAAAGAAAAAGGAATATATTTTTAAAAAGTACTAATTTGACCCCATGGGTTCTCCTGGGTTAAGTTTAAAACAGTGTTTATTATGTGTAGCACTTAGTATTCATTAACTATATGAGAACTGGACCAAGTGAATGTGACGCCACACATGGAAAATTGTTTAATTTCTACCCAAACAAAATTAAGTCAATTTATTTGCCATTTTTTCGAACGCCACCATTTTGGAGCCAGATGTTGTTGGTAAGAAGTGATCGGTCCGAGTTGGTCTGGCTTAACAAAAATCTGTCAATCAAATCCTTCAAACGTTGTATATGGGGGGGGTACGTCTTAAGGCACCGCCTACTTTTATTGAAGCATCTGATTGGCCAATTTATAACTTGAACTAAAGAAAAGCATTTTTTAAAAATGAGGATTATCAAGAACATTCTGACCAATAGAATGACTGAGGAACTGCTGTTTATTTCTCTATTGAGGTCTATGGGATTTTGGCTTCTTGGACCCAGCAGGTACTTCCTGTTTGGAACACCAAGTCCAGTTTTCACATAGGTTTGTGTTGCATATGTATGAAAAGTTTGATTTTATTTCATGTAAAACCTGGAGGGAACATGTTTATTTTGCTGTTGTCTCTCTGTTTTCTTTTTCAACAGTTTTTTTCTTATCATCACCCCCCTTTCCCCTTTTTATCCCAATGTATTAAGTACACAAAAATGGATTTCCTATTCTACACGATTTGATTAAATACTAACTTTTCAAATATCAATTAAAAGCCATTAAACCAATAAAACCGCTGCACGTTTCCAGCCGTCGAAACTAGAAGCTGGCCAATCTTTATGACAATAATTCATTCCTGTATTTGTAGCTTTCTGGAAGGAGTTTTTCGCCTGCAAGACCAGAAGAAACTACTTTAAAGCAACTCTGTTTATGATTTTGATGAATGGATATTACATTTTGATGAGGTGCTACGTGACAAAACGTCCGTCTGCTGGTTCGCGGTCAGACGCCGTGAAACGGCTGAGAGGTTATTTCAGAAGTGGTGCATAATGGGACAGAAACTGAGCCTCATCTTTTTCACAGAAGTCTGGAGCAAAAGTGACCACAGAGCCTGAAGTAAAAGTGCGCCGCAGAGAGTTTTGTTTTTCATATATGGCACGGTTTCCATAATTTAGCTTGATGTTTCCCTGGCGGCGGAGCAACGGCTCACAAGCTGAGAGGCAAACAAGCCGACATTAGCGCCATATTCCGCTCTGAACAATGTTTACTTCGCCTGACTTGAATTATGGCCCTATTTTATGCACTGGGATGTTTGTGTAATTCATTTAATCAGTTTATATTTGCCTTTTTTTCTTGAGGCTATTCCCAGACTTCCATATTACCTATGCTGGATGTAAGCTGGGGTGTCATTCGCCATTCAATGCATTTAAATCAGATCATTGGAGCGTAGCTGGCCTTTTCAAAATGGTAGCTGTTTATAATGGAGGATATTCCTCATTCAGGAAGTTTCTCTTTATTGATTGCTGCAGCGTTCTGGTGGAGGAGCCGGTGCCGGACATTGTTCTGAATCCGAAAGAGGCCTGTTATGTCCCCAAAGTCATGTTCGCTCTTCAGAAAAGGAGACTTCAGTTTAATTAGGAAGCTTAATATCGCTCTTTATGAGTCCTGGAGGGGCTCCTCTTCTCCTCCTCAGTCTGCATATTCATGACTCCTGTTATGTTCAAAGGACAAAAAAGGAACATCCGGATCACAGCTCCCAGCGTTTGATTATAGAAACCGGTCCCTGGTGTGGGGGCACAATGTGATTTAATGTCTCCAAAAAAGGGAGTTTTGGGAGGTTTGTTGAGCATCACTTCAAATGCAATGTTCAATTTGAACTAATTGCTGACCTTGAGTCAAGGGGACATGCTCTCCATTTAATTCAATGCAGCACAACATCAGTATAAATGTTATTCTCTTTTATTATTTTACTCCTCACAGCAGGGAATAAAGGGAGTTTATCGCGCAGCTGTCTTTGTCAAACAAACGCAGAACCTCAGCGATCCTTAGAAGTCTTCTCCTATTTCAACATCACGCTGAAATGTGTCAAATACTCAAACAAGCAGGAACGTCCGGAGGAGCAGCCGTCTCCGACAGCGCCGCCGAGACAACGCCTGGACACGAAAAGTCATCTTCCAGGCTGACAGACTGACAGCACAAGGACAGAAGCTTTGACAACCTTATCCCAGAATATACATTATTACCATAATATGGTTGATTTGGGGCTTTATAGCCAGACGCTGCCGCCACTTTTCTGCCATGACAGCCTGGACTTGATTCTAATTGGTTTAAATGATTTTTTTGGATTTTAATTGCCAGAGAAGTGGAGCGAAAGAGCGAACAGATGTTTGTTTTTTCCCCAGCTGCTACTTTTAGAAAGACGGAACTTTGAAGAATGAGGATCAATGAACATCCAAGACCACCAGAGTCACACAAAACAAGTTCCTGCAACTTTTCCTTAAACTTCACTAAGACACCCAGGTAATCCCGGATGATTCTTTCACTAAATAATTGTATTTAAAATAAAATCAGCACTTAGAAAGTGAACACAAAATGTGTATTAATTTCTAAATGTTGGAATTATGGAAATAAATCCATAAGAATACAGACTCATTTTTCCTGAAAAATTACACAATATAGAATACATCACAAACCAGGGAGATCACTGAAGACATTTCTGATATTTTTCTGCTACACTGATGTCACCGTGGGTTCTTACGGGTTAGTTTTGATCACAAATATTATTAAAAAAAAACTCACATATTTATTTGACTAGACCTAAAGAAGATTATTAAAGAATAAAAAATGAGAACTACAATACCTGAACACCAAGATTCCTCCATTTTCTTAACCTGCTGCATTCCTTTTAGGGCTGCCTGACCTTAACCGGGCTACTGTTGGGTGACCGCAAGGTTCAACCTGGACAGGTTACAGGGCCACACAATAACACACAAGCCCAGGAACAATTAAGAGTAATTAATCAACTTATGACGCATGTTTTTGAAGTGTGGGAGGAAACACAGGTCGAATGAACATACAAACTCCACCCACAAGGGTCCTGGCAGGGATTTGAACCAGAGCCTTCTCACTGTAGAGTAAGAGTGCTGACCACTGCTCCACAGAGTCGGAACTTAATCAAGGCTTCTTCTTCTGAGCAAAAATTAAACATTTTTCTGCTTAACGCCATGGAATGGTTGCAAATTGGAGGAGCCAAAGGAAGATTGTACTTATAATGTTAAATCAACTGAATGTAAAATCTCATATTCAGAGGTTTTGTTTAGTTGAAACGTATTTGCCTTACAGGGTTTATTTACACAAACATGACCAAGAGCATGTTCAGATGAATTACTGTAATACATTAGAACAACAAAAATGTCAAAATGCAGATTACAGTGAAGGAATCTGGAAACTTCACCTGCACTGTTCAGCAGGTGTTTCTCTCTGAGTCACACTGGTTGAAGTTTTGGCTAAAGATTTCCCAGATCCATTTCAGGTCAGTGAATCAGCACAAATTATGATATGAATCAAATCGTTGCTTAAATGAATATCATGTCTCGTCATTCTTATGTTTTGTGCACTACTTAGTGTGTTTGCCTTTTGGTTGTGCTGTCAAAATCTACAATTCCAAATACGGGTGCCCAGGAAATTTCCCAGAATTCACTGCGAAAAACCCGTGTGCATCGACACTCACTAGATCGGCTAATATAGACCACAATGCATTGGGTCGGAACAGTTTTTACCCAAGAAAATGTATTTAAATGTTGTTGTTTTTTGATAAACCATCAATGTTTTTATCTTCAGAGGACAGTGGACTCATAAATAATCATTGCAAACGCTCATAATATTAGATTTTAACTTTGTGAAATTGATGACATCATATCCGGCGTTTAAAAAAAAAAAAAGTAGTGAGCATGGTGTCCTAATTGCTTTTAAAATCCAGGGCTCTACATAGTTTTATAGTAGTTAGGAGTTGGGGTGGGAATTCATGGCATAACTCTCCTCTCCTTATCTCCTGCCCTGATGTGTTTCCCTACAGGTGTGATTGTCTAATCCTCCCTGATTGTTTCCACCTGTGATTCCCTCCCTCATGTCTTAAATAGTCTCCCTTTGTCCCGTGCCAGTGTGTTGGTCTTATCCCTATCAGGTGCAGCTCAGGCGGACACAATGGTGGAGTCAGGGAGTGGCGGAATCAGAGTCTGTGGCGGGGTCCCGCCGGGAATAATGCAGAGGCACCAAGGTGAGTATGTTCCTTCTTTATTAAGATAAGATAAGATAAGATAGTCCTTTATTAGTCCCACAATGGGGAAATTTTCTTGTTGCAGCAGCAGTACAGGAACATAGAGCGATATATCAAGAAAAAAGAAAAACTATGGAGTCAATATACACACATATATACACAATATACACATACATTTCCAAAAAATTGCACAGGATGACCATACATCGGTTATTGCGCAGGGTAAAAGAAATATGACAGAGTCAATGATGTTTGTTAACGTGGTTCACTGGGAGCAGCTAAGGTTGTACAGTCTAACGACAGCAGGTAGAAACGACCTGCGGTGTCGCTCCTTCAGACACTTAGGATGTCTCAGTCTGACACTGAAGGAGCTGCACAGTGAAGACACAGACTCATACATGGGGTGGGCGTTGTTCTCCATCATGGATGATAGCTTAGCTACCATCCTCCTCTCTCCCACCTCCTGCATTGAGTCCAAAGGCAGCCTCAGAACGGAGCTGGCCTTCTTCACCAGCTTCTCTAGCCGCTTCCTGTCTGCAGCAGAGATGCCACTGCACCAGCAGACCGCTCCATAAAAGATGGCTGATGCCACCACAGAGTTATAAAAAGTCTTTAGGAGTGATCCCTGCACTCCGAAAGACTTCAGTCTCTTCAACAGATAAAGTCTGCTCTGTCCTTTTTTGTACAGTGCTTCTGTATTGTGTGACCAGTCCAGTTTATTGTTGAGGTGAACACCCAAGTACCTGTGTGAATCCACTCTCTCAATGTCCCTTCCTTGGATGTTCACCGGTGCTAATGTAGAGTGTGTGTGCCTGCGAAAAATCTACCACCAGCTCCTTGGTTTTCCCTGCATTAATCTGGAGGTAGTTCCGCTGGCACCAGTCCACAAAGTTCGGAATCAGTTCTCTATACTCTCTGTCATTGTCATCCATGATTAGTCCGACAACGGCAGAGTCATCCGAGAACTTCTGCAGGTGACAAGATGCTGAGCTGAACATGAAGTCTGCGGTGTAGACAGGCCATAGGGCGTGGCTCTTCATTAGCTGACAGGTTACCTCACAGGAAACAGTTTTAAACATAAAATACATAAACAGTATGGCAACCACCACCCGCTGATGGTGCCACACCGTCACAGAGTCTTTAATGTAAATCAGGGCAAAGGTTCAGGTCCAGGAGGCCATCCCAAAAGAGGAATAAGAGCAGGAACTCTGGAGAATTAAGGGCTGGATTGTTCACAATGAAAGAAAGACAATCTGGCACTGGCTTGAGAAGAAGAGACACAGGTGGAGCACATCAGGAAAGAAGCACATCACACAACAGGAACTGGAAAGAAAGACAGGGGAAAGATAGGACTACAAAACAAAACAGGAAGTGACAACCAGAAAGCTAATTAGTCCTGACGATCCCCTGCCACAGCAAAAGCATTAACCTGAGAATAAAAGCGCTCCTCCCGCTGCAAAAGAGTGCAGACGCTTTTTCCCTGCTCCTGCAGCTTCCTGCTTTATTTGCTTTTTAATCATTTAATTAATCATTTGTAATTATTTTACTTCCATCCTCGATGGAAAAGTCCTTGAAAAAAGTTGTCTACCAACAGCTCACTGACTTTCTCTTATTAAACAAGTCATTTGATGTTTTCCAGTCATGTTTTAGACCCCATCAAAGCACAGAAACTGCTCTTATCAAGGTAACCAACGACATCCACCTGAACACTGATGATGGCAAAGTCTCTGTCTTAATCCTGCTAGACCTGAGCGCTGCCTTTGATACTGTTGATCATGGGATCCTTTTGCACAGACTCCAAGACTGGGTTGGCATCTCTGGATCTGCCCTAAGTCTTATCTTGAAGACAGGAAATACTTTGTTGAAATTGGGAGTTGCGTCTCAGACTACATGGCCTTGACTTGTGGTGTGCCCTAGGGATCGATCCTGGGACCCCTTCTGTTCAACCTCTACATGCTGCCACTAGGGCAGTTAATACGCAGTAATAACATTTCTTATCACAACTATGCAGATGATACTCAGATCTATGTGTCACTGACAACAGGTGAATATGGGCCGGTGGATTCACTCAACCACTGCCTCCAACAGATCAGTGCGTGGATGCAGATCAACTTTCTCCAGCTAAACTCAGACAAGACCGAAGTTATTGTTTTTGGCCCACAGAAACAAAGAGAAAGTGTCAGCAGCTACCTTCATTCTTTGTCTCTTAAACCCTCAAATCAAGTCAGAAATCTAGGGGTAATCATGGACTCTGACCTAAACTTTAACAGCCATATCAAGTCAGTAACATCAGCTGCATTTTACCATCTGAAAAACATTTCCAAAATCAAAAGCATAATGTCAAAGCCAGACCTGGAGATACTTATTCATGCATTTGTCTCCAGTAGGTTAGACTACTGTAACGGCCTGCTCACCGGCCTCTCCAAACGAGCTGTAAACCAGCTTCAGTGCATCCAGAATGCTGCTGCTCGAGTCCTGACCAAAACCAGGAAGTATGATCACATTAGTCCTGTGCTCAGGTCTTTGCACTGGCTCCCTGTACCTCAAAGAATAGACTTCAAAGCAGCTCTGCTTGTGTACAAGTCTCTCCATGGCCACGCACCAAACTACATCTCTGACATGTTAGTGCCATATGAACCATCTCGTACTCTGAGGACCTCAGGGTCCGGCCTCCTGTTGATTCCCAGAGTCAGAACTAAACAAGGGGAATCAGCGTTTCAATATTCTGCAGCTAAAATCTGGAACAGCCTCCCTGAAGTCGTAAGACAGGCCTCTTCTGTGTTCATGTTCAAATCTAGACTTCTGTTTAGTCGTGTATATGACTGAAAGGTCCTATCTGTACTTTTCTTTCCTTTCCTTCCTTTCTATGATGTATTGTGATTTTAATGCATTTTTCTGTTTTGTGAAGCACCTTAAATTACTTTGTGTACGAATTGTGCTACACAAATAAACTTGCCTTGCCTTGAGTCCAGCCCTGAGTTCTACCCTGACGTAGAATCGTAATACTTCTAGATGATTACTCTGGATTGAAACTTTACCGAGCTGAAAACAGGACAAAAAACCTTTTTTTCCTTTCCTTTCCTGTCCAAGTTTCAGATCCATCCATGCTGGAATTGAACCACCAACTATTCACAAGTCATGCCGTTTTTAGCAGAAAATAAACCCAGCATGGCTTTCAGATATTTCAGAGTCACACCGACTGTGGTAAAAATGGCAAATTCATGAGGTGCACACACATGGACTCAGCTTCCTGTGGATCTCAACGCGTTTCACAAAACTGCTTTTACTCAAATGCTTCATAATCAACATGTATTTGTCTTAATTTAACCCTTCTTAAAAATCTAATCCTGATCACCACTGATTTGTTCCTCTTGCTTTATTAGTACTTAAATATTCTTTTTTTTATTAGTATTTTACACAAACCTTCCTCGCTTTGATTAATTTTCTAATTTTACAAACATGTATTCTATAAGTTTGACTGCGGTATCGAAAGAGCAAAGATGTTTCATCTCCTGTCCTAAAAACTCATATTGAATGGACTAAAATCAAAATTTATCAGAAAGTTTCTGTCAGTGAGACATTCTGTTCTCTTTTCCCCACGAAGAGCACTTAGATGATTCAGAGTGAAAGGGCCGCTCTGTCCTTTTCTTTTACTGGGAAGGTTTCCATGCAGTCTGCAATCAGACCTAACAAGAGGACGCTCGCCACACTCTGCTTCACACGAAGGTGGAAGTCATTCACCGAGCACAGCAGACAGCGACTGGGTCCCTGAGGATGTCATTACGACAGGGATGAGCAGCTCCAAAGCTCTGCATGATGGACAGCCATGTGACAGCAGCAGAAGACAAAACATAAATTGGGAGAGGAATGAATTGGAGTCTTCAGCTGAAATAGATCAGCTTTCTCTTTAGGAAACTTTTGGTAGTTTAGAACAACTGGTCCCTGGTTAAACAAATGTCAAATGGAGAAAAGCCGGCATGAACTGCGGTTTCTGACCCGCACTGTTCAGGTGGATGAAGGAACTCATGACGGCAGCAGAGCCAGGTGGGGCTCGCTTTTGCTTTCACTTGCACCTGTAAGGGGGGGTTGACCCCTATGGGAACTGCAGGTTTTTGGGTTGTGTGGGTCCGTGGAGGGTCGCAGAGAGGAGCGGCTGCGTCTTAAGGCGAGCACATGTGGTGTCAATTCAGCGCCTAATTTATAGCACATCAAAACCGTAAAACCGCAGATCAAAATGCATAAATTAAGAGACAAAACCCACAATTTGCAACCGGCGCTTTGGGTTTTTATCTTTTGGTTGCAAATTATGGGTTTTGGTTCTCAATTTATGCATTTTGAATTCCGGTTTTGATGCGCAATAAATTTGGCGCTGAATTGACACCATAAGCACAGGTGTGTCTTGCTGCTCGTACGGCCACCTAAAGGGAAATCCTAGAAATGAAATGGACCAATGTCGTACACCTGGGAAGTGTATCCTTAAGTATTTGTAAGAATAATGTAAGTTACACACATTTCTAACGCACAGGTGATGTGTCCTGACGCCACCCTCTGGTCCAGCGGTGGCAAACTACGGCGATCAGATAGAGATTTCAAGTTAGCAGCACTTTCACTTTTAAAATTAATTTAGCCTCCTTTTCCTCTCTCACAAGGCTCTTAGTCACTTTCAGAGAAAACAATTATCTATGTTAAGACGAGAAAAATGCTCCTAATTTTCCCAAAGCAGCTCCTGAGGTGCAGCAAACGCGTGGAAGCCGTTTAGAGTCACCACGGTGGGAAAATACAAATAAAAAGAACATTTTTAATACACTCATTTATTTGTCAAGCTGTAATGAACTCCCAGAAGATTCATATGGAGAGTTTAGAAAAGCAAGATGGATGCAAACACTAATTCAACCCCAGATTTAATTCTATATTTGCTGCTGAAAAAACAATGAACAACTATTTATCAGAGCAAAAATGAGGCTATGTGAGGAGCTCATAAACTATGTACTCTCACTATCTCAGTAACATCTGCTAGTTTTTGTAATAAGTCTGGGTTCTAAAAGCTCATTTCCTTAAGACACAGCAAAAAAGTTTGTTATTAAAAAATACTCAAACAGTAGAATCAGACTGAACAAAAGCTGAAGTGATCTGAGGGGTCAACAAGTTGGAGGAACACATATCAATATTCAGTACAGTTATTTATGTTTATTTATTTTATATCAATACATCATTAAAATAAACAATAATAAATAGTTATTCTCTGACCATTTTTAGGGTGACTTTTATTCAAACCAGTAATGTTCCGTTTTACAATAAACATCTTAGATGTTTATCCCATTGAGTGGTGGCAGCAACCTTTATTAAGAATACACCTTTTAGACGTTAAAACAGGAATGATTTTATCTGGAAAAATATTGAATTTGTTTTTGAAATGACTCACAAACTCCCAAGAAATTCTGGTTTTAACCCTTACAAAAATAAAAAGGTAGAAGATACCTAAATAAATAAATAAAACAAAACAAAGGAAAAAAAAATATTTAAAAGGAAAGCGGAAAAGAAAATGAAACCATCAATATGGATAATCTTTAAAATGCTATTGAAATGGAATATGTATCGTCTTCAAACTTCTACTGGCAACAGAATGTAGCTTTGCAAGTAAGAAAATGACAAAACATCTGGTAGACATTTCTGAGGATTGGCGTTAAAGCAACTCTTTACAAATGTCTAGAAAATTAATTTGAGGTCAATAAGCACAACCATAATTTATAATTAAGGCATAATTAAGGCGAGTAGAAGACAAAATGTATCATCCATCCATCCATCCATCTTCCTCCGCTTATCCGGGACCGGGTCGCGGGGGCAGCAGACTGAGCAGAGATGTCCAGACTTCCCTCACCCCAGCCACTTCCTCCAGCTCCTCTGGGGGGACCCCGAGACGTTCCCAGGCCAGCCGAGAGACGTAGTCTCTCCAGCGTGTCCTGGGTCTTCCCCGGGGCCTCCGCCCAGTGGGACATGCCCGGAACACCTCTCCAGGGAGGCGTCCAGGAGGCATCCGGACTAGATGCCCGAGCCACCTCAACTGGCTCCTTTCAATGTGGAGGAGAAGCGGTTCTACTCCGAGCTCTCCGCGGGTGACCGAGCTTCTCACCCTATCTCTAAGGGAGCGCCCAGCCACCCTGCGGAGGAAGCTCATTTCAGCCGCTTGTATTCGGGACCTCGTTCTTTCGGTCATGACCCATAGCTCATGACCATAGGTGAGTACTGGAACGTAGATCGACCGGTAGATTGAGAGCTTTGCTTTTCGGCTCAGCTCTCTCTTCACCACGACGGACCGATAGAGCGACCGCATAACTACGGACGCCGCTCCGATCCGCCTGTCCATCTCACGCTCCGATCTTCCCTCACTCGTGAACAAGACCCCAAGGTATTTAAACTCCTCCACCTGGGGCAAGGACACTCCACCCACCGAGA
The DNA here is from genome assembly GCA_023969325.1 of Oryzias curvinotus. NCBI lineage: Eukaryota > Metazoa > Chordata > Actinopteri > Beloniformes > Adrianichthyidae > Oryzias > Oryzias curvinotus. The sequence continues at coordinate 31,186,045 of CM043726.1, forward strand.
GATGGCAGACTACCTTTCTCCGGTCGAAAACCATAGCCTCAGATTTAGCGGTGCTGACCCTCATCCCAGCCGCTTCACACTCGGCCGCAAACCGCCCCAATGCACGCTGGAGGTCCCGGTCCGATGAAGCCAACAGGACAACATCATCTGCAAAAAGCAGAGAGGAAATCCTGTGGTCCCCAAACCAGATCCCTTCCGGCCCCTGGCTGCGCCTAGAAATTCTGTCCATAAAAACTATGAACAGAACCGGTGATAAAGGGCAGCCCTGCTGGAGTCCAACGTGGACTGGGAACAGGTCTGACTTACTGCCGGCTATGCGAACCAAGCTCCTACTCCGGTCATACAGAGACCGGACAGCCCTCAGTAAGGCTCCCCGGACCCCATACTCCCAGAGCACCCCCCACAGGATGCCACGGGGGACGCGGTCGAACGCCTTCTCCAAATCCACAAAACACATATGGACTGGATGAGCGAACTCCCACAATCCCTCCAGCACCCTAGATAGGGTATAGAGCTGGTCCACTGTTCCACGACCAGGACGGAAACCGCACTGTTGTTCCTGAATCCGAGGTTCGACTATCGGACGGACTCTCCTCTCCAGTACCCTGGCATAGACTTTCCCAGGGAGGCTGAGGAGTGTAATTCCCCTATGGTTGGAACACACCCTCCGGTCCCCCTTCTTAAAGAGGGGAACCACCACCCCTGTCTGCCAGTCCAGTGGTATGGTTCCCGACCGCCACGCGATGCTGCAGAGACGTGTCAGCCAAGACACTCCCACAGCATCAAGAGACTTGAGGTGCTCAGGGCGGACTTCATCCACCCCCGGGGCCTTGCCTCCGAGGAGCTCGTTGACTACCTCAGTGACTTCAGCCCGGGTAATAGACAGCCCCACCCCAGAGTCCTCATTCTCCGCTTCTTCAAAAGAAGGCGTGTCAGTGGGATTGAGGAGATCCTCGAAGTACTCCTTCCACCGCCCGACAATGTCCCCAGTCGAAGTCAACAGCTCCCCACCTGCACTGAAAACGGTGCCTGTGGAGAACTGCTTTCCCCTCCTGAGTCGCCGGATGGTTTGCCAGAATTTCTTTGAGGCCAACCGATAGTCATTCTCCATGGCCTCACCGAACTCCTCCCAGGACCGAGTTTTCGCCTCCGCAACAGTCCGCAACAAAATGTATCAATAGACAAAATTCAAGGATTTTTAGAATGCCTATGGTCCATAAAACAAGAAGAGGGTCACTTATATTCTGATTTAATTTTGGTTGGTTAGATTTGTGAATTTCTGGCTGAGATGCATTAACAACGGTAAAACAAGCAGTTTTTCTTTAAAACCCTGCTGACATAACACTACCTACTGCTACAAACGCTGCATTGAGATGATTCGATGTGGTACAGGGTGTCTTTTAATTTGAAAGGAAGTAATGTAACCCTCTATCAAAAGCTATAAACTATTTCATATAAAAAAACATTCTCTTTATGTTTTATTTATGCAAAACTACTTATATTTATCACAATAGTAACAATTACATAAATACAAATCAGTGTCTTCCTTATTTGAGACTTTCTGGCTCCTTCTGAGTTCTTCTCAGTGAGTAATCAATTCTCTATGTCTCGAAGGTTGCAGACCCCTGTCCCAGTTTATATGAAATTGTAAAAAAATGTTGTTTTCTTTTTCTTGGTGATGACCCGCCCACTTTATCCTTTATACCCTTTAACCTTTGTTTGAAACAATGATCTTCTCCCTGATTTTCTGCATCTCGTCAGAAGGGAGAAAGCCTCGTGGAGCGTGCGACATGACTGAGAGTCGACTTTTTGTAAAAGACTTTCTGCCCCATGATGCCATCTGTTACTGAAATAGGCTTTATCCATGGGAGCGAGTGATGTTAGAGATGGAAAGTAAAGCTGCATGAATGTCAGTGAAGGATTATTGCTGCAGTGTTGCATCAAATTAATGTGAAACGACTGGTGCACATTTGGTGACTCTCACAAAAGATGACTTCATTAGAAAAATGTTGCAGTTTTTGGTTTCTAACCTGGATCCTCACTCTAACTTTCTACATTTCCATGTGTCCTAAATGTCACCAAAGTGTTTTGAGAATCAAACAATCCCTTTGAAATATTTGCAGCGCTGCATTGTCTATTTTAGATGGGAGACTTCTTGAATTAAATTGAATCTGTCAAGAGTGTTTTAGAAGTCTATTGTCACTCAAGGTGTGATGCAAGCTAGTGCAACATGTTAAAGAGGCTCACTAGAAAATAATTTTCTTATAAAGTCTTTTGGGTTTAAAGAAGTAAGTTGCCTTACATAGCAGTGGTGAATCCTCACTGTAAACTTTGAGCAACCAGCAGTTCAGATATGTTAGGCTGAACTTAAAAACTTTATGGATTTCACTGTGAGGCTGTCAAACAAAAATGCAGACAATTATGTTGTTAAAATGAGATTTAATGACTCAAGCCCTCTTTGAACCCAATGTTCACAGTGGACTGTCGCTACCAGTTACTAGCACATATACTCATAGTTGGAAGAGGCTTGGTGTGCAATGTCAAAGTGGTGCAAATCCGGTGAATCTGGGTCCAGGCCTTTTCTTTTACTCTGATCTGATATATAAGTAAGGGTTGATGGCAGACGAAGTAAGCATTATCACTTTCTAACGCACGCGGTGGAAGCCTGAACCATCCAACACGATTGCTTCCGCGAAGTGCGTTAAAAAAGTGATAATGCACACTTAGAAGGCCATTAACCCGCTTATACCATGGTCACTTACAAAAGAAATATATATTAACCAGTTTTTAGTTCAAGGACTAAAACTGGTTAATATTTATTCTTGTTCAAATTCTTGTTTTTTTTTCCGATTTGGACCGCTTTTTTCCCGAAAAGTGGACTATTTGTTACGTGGAATCTTACAGTCAATATTCGGCGATACAAAGCGATATATATATGCTGACCACTCCGATGGGTTGAATAAAGCATCAGTTCAGCGAGAAAGATCACCTCTTGACGGTTGTTTTTGTCCAGATGATGAAGCTAAAGGTTGTTTTAAAGAAGCCGGCGCAGTGATACAGAAGAGTTAAGCTAGGTGACTGGAACTTCTTTTTGGGGCGTGCGGTTATCACTTTTTAACGCACACCCAGCAGCCAATCAGAATCAAGTATTCCGGATCATGGTGTAAAAGACTTCTGGCACAAATAGCGATCATTAATTCCTCCTTCAGAACCAATTTTCAAATGCGTTCCTTTTTCGCGTTTTGAAAAAGGACGCTACCCAACGTCACAAATCCGAGTCTCTGATAGCAGGGTTCCTTTAAGTTTCTTCAAGTTAAACTTAAGACTTTTTAGGACCTTTTTGAGGCCTTGCGTATCAAAAATTTAAGACCAATTTCTCAGCCTATCACATTTTATTTGTTATTTCCCATTTATTCATTTATTCCTGTTTTATGATCATAACTGTAGCTTCATATCTTGTTGTTTGTGGTTTGTGTCATGATGCTTTAGCAACTCTTTTTCTTTTTTTAGCCGGTGGCAGGCATTCAGCATATTGGCACATAACAATTGGTTCTGCGGCTGTTTATTTACATTATTTGATCAAAATAATTGTGGTTGGAAAACTTAATTTTCGACGAGAAATGTGAAACGGAGACGTTTCAAATGGCGCACTTTTTAAGGCTAAGATATCAAAATTCATGACTTTTTGAAGACTTTTCAAGGTATAATTTCTACATTCATAAATGTAATGCTTTTAAGACTGTTTAAGAACCCTGTGATCAGTCAAAGCTCTACCTTAACTTTCAACATGTCTCCAATGGCAGCAAGTTTTGTTTGTAGAGCCCGAAAACGGACTTGTGTGAACACAAGGGTTTTGAATTTGGAAGGCTAAAATGCGCATATGTGCACGTTTTTCATTAAAAGTGGTCTAAGAGTTTACTTGAACTGAATTGAAATTAGCTTTATATATCTCACAGGGAGAAATTCAAGTGTCATGGCAGCTCAAAGAGAAAACAAGTGATAGTACAATTACAGCTCATCAAACAAACAAGAATAACTGGGTGAATACATGTTTAAGCAACTTTTGTAAAAGTTTTTGATGACCTGGTCATATGAAGGAGTTGAGCTCTCTGATGATGGATCTTCAGGTCTTTTATCATTTTTACTCTTCAAACCCTATAAGGGTCTCAAAAAGAATGACATGTTATGTTGCAGGAATAATAGATAAGCAGGGTAAACTAACTGAAGTACAAATTATCTTTGATTCTTATTTTTCATGTTGAATTTTTTAATGTTTCAAGCTTTTACTGTGTATCAAACGGAATTCCTTTCACTTTTATTTGGGAAGGTTCTTGTTTCTGGTGCTTTCTGTATTCTTCATTTCCTGTTGGCTTAATTTCTGATCTGTTCTTGTTTGACAGTTCTCTTTATCCCATCGTTGCATCCTTAGCACCCTTTTGGGTACTTCTAGTATTTTTTTGGTTATTTTAAATGTTTGTTTTAGAATTTTCTTACTGATATTTCTTTCATGCACCTGTGTCCTTTATAAATCCTTATTTTTTTTATCGAGATATACTTCCAATGTAGTACTTTTGGTTTGTTTAAGTAAACTGTTTCCAGTATTAAAATGTCATTTACGTCAGATTGTTAACGAAGCACCATTTTACCAAGGTTGATTCATTGCACTGACGCATCAAAGTGCCCTTAATTCTTTATAATTTACCCATTTAAAATTTTTATTGTAAATTTGTCCAGATTAGTTCAGTTACATTGTCTTCCCTGCAACCACTGAACAGATGAGATCAGACAGTTTTGTGTAAACTGATAATTTCTTGTGTAAACTGAAGATTTGGTCCTCCACATGCCCCCAACAATCAAACAAAAAACCTTCTACTAACATGTAAGTAAATATTTTTTGAGTTTTTGTAAAACAATACGTACTGGAAGGACACAAGATGGGCTGGCCTTAATCCCAGATTAAGATCTGAGAGATGCCACTTTTGCTATTTGTTGAGTTGTGTTCTTGGAAAGCTGCCATGTTAACTTGTCATCCCATCTTGTTGACAGTGAGTACGCTGCTCCAGAGTTACTAGATGTTGTAACAACAAATCCAAGAGCTGAAGACCAAATCAGATAGTAAAGAGTTCTGCCTAAAAGCCACGTTTGCCCATGAAGAGCAGGTTCATGGAAACAGCTTCAACACACACAGTTTGGTCACCACTTTTGTGGGGATCTTTAAGCCACAAAAGACAAGACTGTTTGGTCTTAAAATAGCAAGAACCGCCAAAGTCTACCGTTCACGTTAACTGTTAACTGGTTTGAGTGAAACTGCTGTTCCTTTTTCTCAAGATTTGGGGGATTATACGTTCACTGAACACTTCATTAGGGACACCTGACCAACTGCTTGTTAACGCAAATGTATTATCACGTAATCACATGGCAGCAACTCAATCCATTTAGGCTTTTGGTCCAGACGATCTGATGCAGGTTAAATCGAGCACCAGAATGAGGAAGAAAGGTGATTGAAGTGTCTTTGAACATAGCATGGCTGTTGGTGCCAGACTAGCTGATCTGAGTATTTCAGAAACTGCGGATCTCTGGGATTTTCACCCACAACCATCTCTAGGGTTCACAAAGAAAAAAAAAGAGAAAATATGAGCGGCAGTTCTGTGGGCAAAAAAGCCTTGTGGATGCCAGAGGTCAGAGGAGAATGGCCTGACTGGTTCCGACTGATAGAAAGACAACAGGAACTCAAAGAACAGGAACTCTTCTGCAACAGAAACTTGCATGAGGAAAAAATACCAAATAATTTTAGGTCATTCAAATCTATGACCAAAAGAGTAAACTGCATATGATTAAGCAGAAAATAAAAACAGTTGATTGCAGTGAACGTCTGAAATGAACCTAAAAATATATTGTCTTTTGTAAAAGATTATGCCAAAAGTGCTTTAAGACTTTTTAAGCTACAATACAATGCAATATGCAACACATAAATCTGAGTGCTTCAAAAAAAAGAGTAAACCCATTTTCCTCTCAGCATTATGTGTAAAGACAGATTCAACAAAAATAAAAAATGCGTGCGAGCGAATCATTACATGAGTTCATGATGTAAGTTATTGCTTCTTCTTCTGCGTCTCTGAAAGCAGCTCGCTCTCTTTGTTCAAGTGAAACATCACTGCGTCTGCCACTTCCTGACAGCTGACTGGCTCATACACTGAAATGCTCTCAAAGCATACATTTAATTATGCCTGGTTTTCCTCTGTTGAGTGGGGAACTGTGCCAGTTGTAGTTTCCATTTTCCTAAAATAATTTTAGACTGAACAGGTTGGCGTTTTACCTTTAGTCATACCCAGAGCTTCCTGTGTTTTTGCAGTTCTTCCTTCATTTTCCACTCCCCTGTTCCTAGAGTTGGTCAGTGGGAAGCTCCAGCAGTTAACGGATGACAAAAACAGGTTGACGCAAACTACAGCTGGCTTGACTTTGACAATGTGTCAGCATGAATCTGTTCATAAATAACTTTTTTCTGAAAGTTGTGTTCAAAGGGCTCAAGTCTAATGAACAAAATTCTCCACAGTAACAGCTTAAATTGTGTTTTTAAAAGGTTAATTTTGGCTGATTGTTTTTATTAATAGTAGAAGCAGAAGGTCAGGAGTCCAGTGCTTTCTTCCTGGTGGTAAAAAATGTTTCTGCTGCATTTAAGGCTTCTTTTAGCTTTTGTTGAAAAAGCAAAAACTTCAGAGTTTGAAGACCCACGCCAATGAAAATCGAGGTTGTTTCTTTTGTTTTTATGTTCTAGTAGCATCTTTCCAGTGATGGAGGACACATATCAAAGACTTTAAGCTTAAAACTGTGTTTCTGAGTATTTCTTTATTTAAATCCTGATGGATCAGGAGCAGATAAAAACCGATGGAAAAAGTGCAGCAACTGGTCTCCATTCTGATGCACTTGCAGATAAATAGATGAATCAACGCTTTGGTTTTCCTTGTCTGATCTGGCATCTGGCTCAAAACTATGCGGCTGGATATCTCCCATATTGCTTACAGCTTTTGTTGCACCGCTAATGTTAGCTTGGTGTTGTGATGGGCTGTAAGCTAGCTGGAGAGAATGTAAATAAAGGCATCACGGGAAATAGGTGGAGGCTTACTTCTGCACAAACAGTCCTGCCCACAATTCAGAGAAATGAGAAATTCCCAAAAATCCTGAATTACAAAAGAACTTTTTAAAAAATTGACTTCTTTTTTTTTCAAAACATCAAAACAAGTGTCTGCTCCATCACTGTCTTTCAGGAAACCACACCAAAAGCACCGTTTTATTGGAGTGGATCTTTAAGCTGTGAAATTTGAGTTCACAATGTCTCTGGCATGGAAGGTACTGGTGTCATTTAGCCATTTGCTCGTGCTTCATCATATGCAAATCTGCATCATGATTTTGTAAAAGTCTTTTTATTTGTTGCTGCAGGGAAATTTCTCAATAGTGTCGCAAGTGACACATCTCCACTTGCCAAGTCTATAAAAATACAGGAAAATAACCTTAAACAAACCAAACTGGAACCAAAACTCTTTATTAAAAAACATTTGTAAAAAGCCCTGGAGTGACAAATGTTCCTGCCAAAAACTGAGAGAGAGTGAAAATTATTACTGAAAGATAAAATATTGGAAACCTTCAGAAATAAATGTTAATAACTAGTGTAACTTTGAAGTCATTTAGCAGTGCTATGAGTAATCTATGTTGATTCAAATCTCTTAGCTGTTTCTCTTTGCTGCGGTTCTTCATTCTGTCCCATCTGAAGAAGATACTGGTTCCAAAACACAAAAAAGAGCATTTCTTAGACTGGTCATATTTGGTTCCTTTAAAGTGAACCAGAGTTTGTTTTCCCCGATAATCTAGAACAAATTTTCAGTCTGAATACACCCAAGTGGACCCCGGAACCGCTCTCTGACCCATCTTTGGAGGTGGTCTCTGTTCGTTTCCAATTGGAACGAGCTTTGGTTCACTCTGAGATTCTTTAGTCCGAATAGAATCCATCCTCGGTGCGGAGCAACTGGACCAAAACATCTGACGTAAATATAGTAGGAATGAAGAAACCCATGAGTCCTGGACAAATGTACAGCAAAGATTGTTGTGAAATCAAACAGAAAAAAGGGTCCAATTCCTTAATTGTTTATTTTAACACCCCTAAAAATACTTCTTACATGCTTTTCTGTGTCTTGTTGAGTGACACACGCCGCTGTGACGTCATCCTAAAAGCTATCTTGTAGTTTCCTCAACACAATTCTCTGAAAATAATGCCAAAACAACACAATGTTGAGACACAGCAACTTACTGAAATGTGTTTGGATCATTGCAGGCTGAAACAATTGTTAACGTGACACACATTGCTTCTCACTGTTTTCCCCACAATCTACATGTCATAAACACTTATCAGTGTACCTTCATACCTGGGGGGTATTCCAGGAAGAAGGTTATGCTAGCTCCCACAGTAAGTTTGAGGCTAAGGAAGTGGATAACCTCAGCTTTCGGTTCCAGAAATGGAGGTATGTTCCAGGGTCAAGTTGCCATAGCAACTCATGCTCTGAACATAACCTGATCTGGAGCAGGTTTAGTTGAAGGTTAGTTTGTTTTCAGAGAGGTGCAGCAGCATGGCGTGTCCATTTGAAGATGATTTAGTGGATGAAGAAGCTCAGATAATACTTTTTCCACCGTGAGAGGATGATAAGACCATATATGGATGTTTAAAGATAAACTTTTTTACTTTGATCTAACTTTGCTTCAGTTAAGATAAATCATTTTTTTTTTGTTAAGTCAGCTTAGAAATAACACGTAGTTATCAGACAGTTATTTTACTTTCATCAAATTAATTCAATTAAGTAGGTGTAACTTTGGTGCTGCTGTTAGATCTGCACCGCAAGGGATTGTGGGATACCATTCCCTTTGCCTGTCTGGACGGATTTGGGTTTAAGTGTGGCTTTTTGACCAAATGTGTTTAGTTGTTTAGCTGTTTTACTGTGTTTTACCGAGTTATTTTATCCCACTATGCTTAAGTCTCTGCACCATGAGTGAGAGTGAAGGAGAGCTTGGTGAGTTTATAGAGCACCACTACTATCACAATAGGTAATGATTATGTTGGAGAATTGGTAAATTAAAGGATGCCACATTTAAGTTTTTAAAAAAAAAATTTTTCTTGTTATAAAAATGAGTATATCTGCCGGCTCAAAGTTAGACATATGACAGTTCAAGAATTATAATAAATTAAGATGGAAAAAATATTAATTGAATTGGAGTAATGTGACATTTAGTTAGATAAATATGTAAATTTGAGTTGTATAAACAATTATTGAGTTTTATAGATGTAAGAAATTAGGTTGAATAAATTTAACTCAATTACTTGATACCAATAGGAGTAATTTATTTAAATTGGCAAAATTGGATAAGTTATATGTATATGTGCGTCACAATGAAAATAGAAATAAGGTCAGAAACTCGTGCGTTTACTTTGTCTGTTCCTCTACTACAAGCAGAAACTCTTTCCTTTTGCTGATGATGCAGACGTGTTACTTTTTTGATGGTTGTATAATCGTCATTCACCGTCATTAAAATCTCAGACTCCGTCTCACTGAAGTATAGCGCTCTCTTTTTTTCTTCACACATTTTCATGGTGACTCCGGAAATCTGCGATCCATTGGTAGTTTAAACATGCTTCCTGGAATACCCCCTGTCGTCTCCTCATCCTTGCAGTTGCTAGCATCCTCTGAGGTAAAGCACACTCGGCGCGTCTCCTTGCCGGTAACCGCCTTGCAGCAAGCCTCTGCCGTACAAAGTAAGAAGTAAAAAGTGTTCCCGACGTTCAAAACTGGTAATCAAAATATAAAGTTTTAATATGTTAAGATAATAACCTGATAAAAAATTGTAAACCGCAGTACGTCCGTCTTTCTCTTGTTGTTTTGACCCGCCCTCGTGGTTCCGGGCCAATCACTGACGAGATCTTGAGTCACGTGGTTTTGTTTACAGGTTTTGGTTTGTAACAGAATGGCCCGCTTAATGTCAGCCTCGATCTGGAGCAAATTAAGTGGACCCGATCCAGAACAAAGGATTTTCCCAGTCTGGACACACCGTAGGTTTTCTTATTACAACAAAACTAGTGAAGGTGCAGGAAAATCCAGGAGCCAAGCTGAAAAAAACTTTATTTACATATTTATATACGTAAAATACACTATATTATATACAAAAAATAATGTCATAGGTGAGGGACAAATTTCCAGAAAACTACAATCAAAGCTTTTTAAAACTCGACTCAAGACTCATTTTTATAGCCAAGCATTTCAGTTTCTTTGGTTATTTACGTTTTAAGTGTGTTTTATGTTTTTACTTCAAGTTTTTATAATGTTTTTTATTCATTTATTTATCACAATATTTTTACACAGTTTTTATTATGTTTAGCTGCAATGTACAGCTTTTTGTTTACATTTTAATTGTGTTAAAGTGCTTCTATTAAAAAAAAAAAATTTAACAGGGGGGGAGTTTGTCATCTCCTTTGAGGCTCATACAACCGCCTAAAGGGATGTCTTGAAAATGGATTGTACCATTATGGTGCATGTGGTAAGAGTATCATAAAGTACACTGTTCCCTCATTTATCATCATTTAAAAAAAACCAGAATAGGTAAATAGCTGCATAAAAAATAGACACTGTTATTTTTTTATATGGTTGATACAGAATCTCAAATTTATTTATGAAAAAAAACAACACAATTTGGTACAGGTCTGCCTTATTTTTTAGAATGTAGGAAACATCCTATGGCTGCCATCATGCTGGTTTACATTTGTTCCGACTCTCAGCTAAGATTTACAAATTCAGCTGCAGGTTTGCATGACTTTTGGATCGTGGGAGGAAGCCGGATCACCTGGAGAAAACCCACACACGAGCCGATGGAAACAAGTCCACATGGCTGCAAACAAAGAACGTTGTTGTAAAAGCAACAGTGGCAAACAACACTCCACCTCCCTGACCTTAAATCCATTAAAATCCCTAAGTAATGCACTTTGATGGGCTTTATAAATGCTCTTTGAAAGCTGCTTTCATTTGCTTCATAGTTTTAGTCATGACAAAATATTTTCCACATATTTTTTTAATAAAACATGAATATCATCCTGAGAGTTTTCTCTTGAATAGTAGAAAAATAAATAAAAACAACAATAAGATCCATTCATCTGATGCCAAACAAGACTGAACTGGATTCAAAAGACTTTTTATGGACTTTTTTTAAGATTAGTACCAAATTTGAGCTGTTTCTTCAATCATCTGATAAAAGCCTTTAATGACGGTTAGGGATGGATTTAAAAAGCAATTTCTCCAAGTGATCCTGCAGGTCACGAGTTTGTTAACCTTCCTTCACTTGTTAACAAATGTTCAATTGAGGCAGAGGGAGGAAAATGAGTTGGAAGAACAGGCTTGTTTTTATACGTTTTATAAATAAAGTTAGTCAACTAAAGACAGGATTTCTGCTCATCAGAACATGGGACATATTTCTTTTTCCTAGATGATTAAAATGAGAAGGAATATGTATATTTTTGGGATTAGACAGACCTGCTGATGGTTATGATAAAATTAGATAATTAAACTTTAGTTTTTTTGTGTTGGTTGTAGTAAAACAATTTCTGGTACTAATTAACTATCACTCTTTACACCCTTCATGCAGATACACAGACCCAAACTAGGAAATTGTGTTCACTTTATTAAAAATCACAAAACTTCAATGAAATGGCTTTAAAAAAGGCAGATGAAAACTCCAGTTAGATCTTGGGAGAATTTACACGAGTTAAGAAGGAGCAGCAATGATCTAGTGACTTTAAAAATAAAAGCTGGAGCGTAAAAAGGGCCACAACAATACATTTTATGTCCTGGGGCAATTCTTTTCTGGTTCTTCTATGATACAAACTGCAAACAAAACAAAACAATTTTAGCTTTTTTAAATTCACAGCCGGCTTTTATGGTCTGGGTTGAGAAAGGAACAAGAGTCCAGCTCCACTCTCTTCTTTTTACTGTTGCACACCAATCATTTTTTGTTTCTTTTAAGAAAATTAAAGCTTGATTGGGTTTTCCTTTAGTTTAAACTGCTTTTTGAAAAACTAAAACATGAAATAATAGATGTGATAAATGAAATATACAGGCTGTTTATGAATGTTGTAAAGGAACAGAAGAATTTACAGCTAACGTGTTAGTTACATGTAATACCTGAGTGCTACTGTGTAGATATTCACATAAATCTACACAGTATATTAAAGTTTCAAATGTCCGTACTTTATTTTACGACCCTTATTGTTTCGGTGACCTCTGACATACACTAAACTACTGTGTTGGTTGGTCATTTCTCTCACATCTAATGTACTGCTAGGCAAAAACAAATAAATAAATCATTTAAAAATATTTGTAATCATTTATAAAAGACAGTCAAACAGATTGTTTCATATTCCAGATCCTCCAGTCAGTCATCTTCACTGATGCTGTGACGTTGTTCCTGTCTCCTTCAGAGGAGTCCAGAGTTTCACTCATAACTTTGGGTCACATCATGTGTGTCTTCATGGAAAAACTCAGTTCAAGCTTAAAGTATTGTCTCATTGTATCATGATGGCTTAAACACAGCCGTAAAAAACTGATTGCTTTTTTTAAAATATACATTTTGTGAAGCTGCCTAACATTTTTTAAGTCTTAAAAATGTCCATTTTCCATCACAGTCGTAAAACAAACTGTTGATACAATATTTCTAACGCAAAAACCTTAAACTGGTTGGCAAGTCCTCCGAGGACATTTTTAAGGAAACATTTGATTATATACATTTTGACCATTTTTTGTACAACTGTTACGATGGATGTCACAGAACAGAAGCAGTTTCTTTGAATTTATTTGAACATTTTAAAGACGCTTCTGTGACTTCAGATACTGGCCTTTGATTGGTAAATTCACACGTCAGTGGTGTCCAGCTGAAAAACAGCAGCCAGTCAGGGTAATTCATACCAGTATGTGCTCCCATCCTTCCTTTCTGCAGAATATCCATTAATCCTGAGTGACAGACTCGATGAAGCTGCTGTTTTTAATGTATTTCTACCAAAGCTCACAGGCCCCTGAAGCCCGGGGCCTTTGATAATGCAGGTCTGAGAGTAAACGTTGGCTGCAGTCTGTGAGGTTTACATGGAACCAGAAGGAGGAAGGATGAATGAACTTTCAAAATAAGAGCACTGACTTGAATATGACTTTCTAACTCTTTACATGGTTTATTTCCAGTCTCTTTAACATTACTTAACTTTCCACACACCTGCCAGGTGTGTTACCAGGAGACTAAACAACTACAGAACACAGTTAGAGCATCTTCACATCTTACCTGAATCAACCATCCACCTGTTTGGAAACCTTTGCACTATTTCTCAGTCCTAAATTGCAGCCTGTTTGAAAAAAAAAAAACTTAAACTTATAAATAAATGGCTCATTTGATTATCTTTGACAAAAAAATGGGTAATTGTATACTTAAAAAAGGAATAATTCTTTGTTAAGGACAATGGAAAAAAACAAACATGCATTAGTGGAAGACAAAACCTCAAATTTTTGATAAGGTCTTAACTAAAGAAATGCATTTTTATAACCTGGCAACCAAAGCCTGAGAACATGGCACTGTTCCAATCTCATCTACTTCTGGGAAGAAAAAGTCCCTAAAACACTTAAACAATAACTGAAAATCACTTTTCTTTTTTTATTGATCCACTTTGTGAATTAAATAAAAAAACTTTGTTTAAAAAAAACTAAATTTGATCTTTAAGATAGTGCAACACACAAACAAAAAGCAGAAAATGTTTTCTTTGTGTTTTTAATTTGAAGTAGCACGTGTGCCCGAATGAGGCTTTAAATACAGAACAGGACCCATCCTTGAAACTGTAAAAAGTAAAGACAATGAAGATGATCACGTGCAACTGGGGTCATGCCATGTCTGCAGACATCCAGAGAGAAGAAAATAAATGTTTATCGACATTCAAGTTCAAAACAATAAAATACAGATAGCAGCTCCTCTCCTCCGCAGTGGGGTCATCATACAAGCAGTACTAAAGAGTGATAGTTAATTAGTACCAAAGTAACAACAATTAGCAATTATGGAGCTAAAAACACTGGAACATGTCTACAAAAAGAGGCAACATTTAAGACTTAATTAATCCCCACGATGTGGAAATTCCTTTTGTCAGCGGCAGCACAGAAGAAAAGACATCCGAAAAACAGCAAAGTGACATACGGCAAGTAGTTTAAAGTGACCAAAAATGTTTCGATCTAACAGTACAGTATTCAAGTGAAATTAGATAAAAATAAGTGAATAGGTAAGTACACACCAAAAAAAAAACAGCCGTAAGGACAAAAAAACACTTTTAATGATACTACATCCACGATTTTTGCTGTCAATCAGAGAAAACAATGAAATAATGGACTCCTGGAGAACTTTACTAACAACCCCTGATGTTTTGTTCAAATATTAAGAACAAAAAAAAGGAAAGTGAAAAACCCCCCACAAATATTTAAACACTATAGGAGTTCTAGGAGCAAAATAAAAGCAAATGTCCTTGTGAAAAATATTAGAGCAGTTTGATTTTTGAAAACCTGCTCTTGTGGATAGAAATTTACAATTATTAAATAAAACATTAAGGGCTAAATCAAGTATTACCTGAGATGACTCCAAAAAGTATATTTTTTGTTATTCTAATTGTTTCTTAAAAGGAATTTTGTGCAACACCAACAGTAAAAATCCTTCTAAAAACAAATGATCTATTGTTTCTCATTCTGTCTTTTCAGCGCAGCCTCATGGCAGATCTGACGTCAAATACATGAACCATCTTATTGAAAAGGAGGACATGGAATAAAAAATGTCTAGAATGGAAAAAAATAACATTAAGCTTCATATTATTAGCATGCACTGAGTAAACTAAAGAAACAATCGACCCGACCTCACTCAGGATTGTGTAATCTCTTGTGTAGCAATCCTGTGCTGAAATTAAAAAGGAAATATGCAAAATACAGAGATTTTAAGAGTAAAATTGATTAAAATGATTAGAATCAAATTATAAATTGCATTTAAGAACAAGTTAGTGTGAACATATATTTATTTTATTATCAGTCGGTTTGCATCTCATGACGGCAGGTGAGGAAGACAACAGGTGAAGTGTTTGTCACCTGCCTCTCCCCTGACCGCACATCCCTGATTGAAGCGTGTTTCAACCAGCAACTAAAAGCTCCCGAACCGATCCCAAACCCCAACTTGCAGTTGACTGGAATATACCATTGTTACAAAAGGACGGGGGAAGACCTAACACTCTTACATGATCAATCTGATGCCAGTTTATTGATTTGGGGTGTTGTTGTTTGTTTGTTTTTTTGTATTAATTGTTCAGTTCGAGGTCCATAGAGAGTTAGGGGCCCAAAGCGATCCCCTACCTTTGCCTAATGGTAAATCGGCCCCTACACATAATTGTCAAATGCCAAAATGGCCCCACAAAAAAACAGGATTCCAGTTTCTCTGGAATTTACAGCTACAGCTGTGTAGCTAACTATGGAAGGAAAACATTTCATCCTAATCTCCAAAACATTAATTTTGTTCCATGAGTTTCATGTTTTTTTTCTAAATAATTAATTTAGAACCAGAACTGGTGTGTTGAAATGGGTTGTGTAAGTTGCCCATGAGATCAATAGATTCAAGTCAAAATGTCAGGATGATCTTGCCTCGGGGCTACATCATCACATTGAAGCCATGCCTCTTCTTTTGAGGTTATATAGGCAAAACAAACAAGAATAACACCAGAATCTTAACACCCTTAAAACAGTGAGGAAAACTTTAATGAGTTACTTATTGTATTTTGATGTCATTATTATTAGCATTGTTTATTGAATTTTTAGTGCTACTTATTTTTTTCAAATCATTTTTGTTTCTTGAGCTATGGTAACAAACCATTTTTTGTGTTTATTGCTTTCAAAAAAGGAAAGAAATGTACTTCTATATTTTTTTTGTAAATGTTTTTTTGGCATAAAATAATAATATACATATATATATATATATATATATATATATATATATATATATATATATATATATATATATACTGTATATATAATAAAATAAAAATGATTGTTGGGTTCTCAAAAAGCTTGAACGTGCAGAGAAGCGTCCTATACCAGTTTTTCCCATTACTGGTCCTGGAGGAACACTGTCCTGCATTTTTCACTCCAACCTTCCTCAAACACACCTGCCTTTGATGACCGTCACTGTCAGGCTTATGCAGAGCCTGATGATGAACTGAATCAAGTGTGCATAAGCAGAGCAACATGGAAAACATGCAAACGTCCCTCCACCAGGGTCGGGAAACACATAATTAGCTATACGGCAGCCATACACTGTGTCAACATGTGGCTGAGCGGCTCTCATCAGCGCTGGACAGACCTCTTGAAGAGTCAGGGAGTGCAGGAATAGTTACTTAAAGACTGAATTTGAGAAACGATGCTCTAATACTTCCTGCTTGTCGCCTTTACTGACTTGATGTGATTAGCACACAGCAGGTGATATTGATTCTAAATGACCACAGACTGGAAAAAAGAAAAAAAAAAAAGCTCCAGTTCTCACCAAAAAACAAGCTCTTCTTCTCTTCCAAACTGGCATTTTTACTTGCAAAAGGAATGCAACATTACCAGTGAATATATAAGGTCCCATGCCAATGAGTCATCTGATCATAACGTAATCAGATCAGAACTTTTGCCGCCTTGGGTGGTAAACTGATCCAAACTGGAGTAAAAGGCCCAGAAAACCTTTCTCTTATGTGAGAACATGAATCCCCAACGGAAAACCTTTTAATATTTATTTTCTTAGATACTAAATTTGGGTGAAAGCTCCAAGTTATAAACATGAACATTAATGAAATATATCAGCATGTCTGTGATGAATCTATGCCCCAGTTCCCCGTTTTTCCAATTAAATAACAGAGATGAATCAACGTTTGGAGGATGTTTTAGTGGACTACACCTGTATGTACCTGCAGCTGCCGTACTTATGAACAAAAAGAGGCACTGATAGCTGAGCTTTGTCTGGTTGCTTTGGCTGTTATGGCCTCAGTTAATGTAAATACAAAAATCGAATAAACAAATGATAAACCACAAAATAAATAAGCAAGTTGATTACATTACAAAAAATGTATCATTAAAAAAACGAGGATTATCAAGAACATGTTTTAAAAAAGATATTAGGGCCAGAATTGTTCATGACTGACTAATAGCTATTTATTTCTCTATTGAAGTCGATAGGATTTTGGCTTCTTGAAGCCAGCAGGTACTTCCTGTTTGGAATACCCAAGGGGAGGGGTCACCCAGTCCAGTTCTAATAGACAGTCTGTGTGCCGATGTGTTGTTTTTAATCATCTGATCTCATTGATGTTTTTGTAACCCATTTCCAGAATGGGATTTGGAAGAGGCAGAATTGTTCATGTCTTTGGAAGGATTTTAACCATAAACCACCACAAATGGGTACAAGACCCTCCAAGACACAAGCTCACTGGTGCAGAGACAACAATCCCAACTCCTCTGTCTATTTTCATAGAGATTCAAATATAAATCATTTTATACCTCATGGCAAATGTACGGCAATAATCCTGTTATTATGATGACTTCACAGTTTGTTTTCCTTCTTAAGAAAAGTTTAGGCTGCTGTTTCTATGGCAACCTTTTGATTACAAAGGCAAATAAATGATTGTCTAGTTTCTTCTCAGTCTAAATCTTTCAAAACACCAAAGCTGGCACCTTCTCCTTTGCTTTAGAGTCCCAAAAAAGAGGTCACAACAAGGTTGGACATAAAAGGTAAGATGAAGGATGAAAAAGAACCAGGCGACCTTTATACCAATCTCCCTACAGTCTAGAAAAGATGGTGTAAATCAGAGTGGGGATCAGTCGTTGACATTGCAATGATGCATTGTGGGAGAGGCTGAGGGAGAAGCCAAGGAGGCAGATGGTTCTCTAAGTATCACCCTTGGAGGTGCTATAGAAGGAACAGAGGAGAACCAGGTCACTGCTGGGGGAGACCGTTGCTAGATAGAGAAATACTGAACAGAAATCCAGATGGTGCTAGAAAGACGACTTAGTACATGGTAACCCTCATCAATGCTGGTCACTTTAGGATTCCTCACTACAACGTGGTCACTGCCTTTGTTCACCAAATCTTCCAATTGGATCCTCCTGAGGATTTTTCTCAAAACCAGGACTACGGAAGCAGAAGCCTGCAACAATAGCAGTAATTATTCAGTCCTCGCTAATTCCAGGGTTTGCGTAAAGGGTTTAGACAAAGAGAAAAGCTTCTGCAGTCTGGAGGTTGGGTGAACGCTTACATAGTAATGTCAGTATTGCATTGCTTCTGCCCTGACCTACATTGGATTTTTAAATCCTAAACCCATTTCTGTGGTTTAGAGGAGCTCACCTAGGCTATACACAGCTTATGATGTGGATTTCCTTCAGTGCAGGACACTTATGACCATCTCGCAAGATCTTCTTTAGAAGTATTTTACCTTTTTTATGCCACACTTTTGCAGAAAACCTCATAAAAAGACTGGTTAATGGTTCACTTTCCCTTCCCTCTGATCACTCACTTCACTCTGAACATTTATGTTTTTTACTGTATATGTTGGCAATAGGAAAAGAGGAGAACTGAGGGCATTTTACTCTGAGGAGATGCCCTCCTAGTTACTGCAGCCACTTTTGCAGCCAAATAAACGGTAAATAACGTCTGTGTCAGTGGGGTTGATAATGCATCAGTTAAATGGGGGTCTACTCATACACCGAAGAGTAAACTGCCATTAAAAAGAACTGATGGAGAAGAAAACATTCCCACATGCATTGTGATTGGGGAGATCCAGTGACAGTGCGATCCACTTTGCACTTTACGCTATCTTTTTTTAAACATTTTTGTCAACTTAATATAGTATGTTTTTCATTATCACAAACATTTTAGTTATCGATAACATCTGAAGAGATACTCTGATCAACAAATGCTGTAAAATGTTGCAAGCACAATTTAATACATTTCGCTTGTGCGCGGTACCAATCAGGTTTGGTACCTCGGATTGGGTAGCAAATGGGATTTGAAACTCAGAAAATGTATATGAGAAATAAAGATTGTTCGAGCAGGAGCGCTATCTCATTTTGGTGTGTCTTTCTACAGCAAACGATGTAGTGATTTCCCATATTCCTATTGTTATAGAGCCTCAGTGACAGTATTTTGTGTTCTTGAAGGACTTCTGTTTGACACTTTTTTCAACATCATTTGTGTTAGAGTGGTTTAATTCCGGTCACAGAGCACTCATTTTCAACTCTTGCTGTTTTTATTGAGCCCTCTCCAGAATGTCACAAGGTTAAAGGGCCTGAGAAGATCGATTTCCTAACAAAACTTTTGCATCTGTCATGTGAGGAGGTACCTTCTCAACGAGGCTCATTATAATGAAGGACGGCTTGTGCAGACTCCCCTCTGCAAGGCTAACTAGGATTCAGAACACCTACGCCGCTTCTGCAAAAGCTAATATCCTGTTTGAATCCTCGTCTCTGCGGGGGAATAATAATTCATCTCTTAACATGCTTTCCCCGTAAACGATGGAGCTGAAAAAACAAGCCTGATGTTGACAAGTGTTGCTCTGTGATGCATGCTTGTAAATCCCTAATTCAGTGTCAGGCTTGAACTGAATCTTTTCCTAATCACAGGACACTTTTTATCAAAAGGAACAAAAACACATCAGCAAGGTGGAAAATGTCCACAAATACCTGTAGTTCAATTTATCGCTGCTTACTTTTTTATGTGAAAACACTTTCAAATACATAAACGACACAATCAATTCATTCATTCATCATTCACTTTCTATACCGTTCGTCCCTTTCGGGGTCACGGGGCTGCTGGAGCCTATCCCGGCCACAAAAAAATTGAAACATTCCTGAAAACACATTCAAAGAAATTGAGCATTTTTGTCTTTGCCATCAAGAGACCTTGACAGGAGGATTACTTCTTAGAAAATACCATTGAATGAAAACTTTGGTCTCGGACATTTGATCTGTTGATGAACAGTAGATTTCATTTAAATTCTTATTTTCAATACATTGGCAGCTAGAAATGTTTATCCTCTTAATCCTCTTTTTAGCATTTTGAAGCTCTATTTAAGGGTGTATTCAGACTGGAAAAATCATTTGTTCCTGATTGAGTTAGTTTAATTTGTTCCGGGTCAAGTCCCAAACCTTGCGTTTGGTCTGTATTCAGACTGGCATCAAGCCGACCTTCCTGTTACCGATTTACCGTTGTAAATAAACATAACACTATTTCAGAATTCATCATAGCATAGATCAAGTATCAAAAATATGTGTTGATAATCTTTAATTAGAAAAATCATGAATTAGACAAAAAACTTTTTCTGAATTCATCAAAAATAAAATATATAGGCAAGTTATTTTTCATCACTTTTTGGGAAACCAAGTGAAGTGATAGAATTATAGTTCAATCACTTTAACCATCTTCATTAATTGATTAAGCTATTTTATTTTTATAATAACATGGTAATACTGGGAAATAAAAAGGTCTGTATTCTGTCCAAGGTTGGTATTCCTTCCTCTGCTGCCGGATAGACAGCCATCCTTCTGGATATACCAGAGTTTATGAAGTGCTCTTCCCTGTAATGTCTGCAGACATAGTTTGTCAAGGTCCTTGTCCTTCTGCAGCTGATATTAGTGCAGCTGAGTAAAGTTGAGGTCAAGTTGTCTGCAGGTCAGAACTCTCTACTGAAAATCAGGGTCACGTTGACTTTTAGAGATAGCGGTAGATCCTAGTCACCTTGACTTTCTTGAAATTATATAGCTCTTCTATTTATTACTGCATTTGTTAGCTCAGACGTGCGTGATCAAATACTTCTCCAAGTCCTTCATGTTTTTGACAACCAGTACATTAGTTGACCGGGTGGACCAACGATGATCCTGCAGCCTTTTACCCAAGTGTTCTGAATCTGCTTACACTTCCTGAAAAGACTGGCATGTTTGGCGATTTCAGCATTCCTTCTGGTCAGATGGTCATTCAGATAAGCAGCAGATATTTCCTTTGATTCATCAGAGCTAGTTTGTGTTTTTGATTCACAAACAAACATCTTCAGCCATTGGCCAGGAACTACGAGGGCGGGTCAAAACAACCAGAGAAAGACGGACGTGGTGCACTTTACAATCCTTATCGGGACAGTTAACTTAAGAAAACTTTATATTTCCATTTTCAGTTTTGGGAAAACCTTTTACTTTTTACTTTGGTTCCGCGGAGGCGTGCTGCAAGGCGGTCACTGACAAGGAGACGTGCCATGTGTGTTTTACCTCAGAGGATGCTAGCAACTGCAGTGATGTGGAGACGACAGGAAGATACGCTGATAAGTGTTTATGACTTATAGATTGTGGGGAAAACAGTCAGAAGTGTGTGTCACGTTAAGAATTGTTTTAATCAGCCTACAATGATCTAACCACACTTCAATATGTTATGTGTCTCATCATTATGGTATTTTGGCATTATTTTAACCCTTGTACTATCCTATGACCCCCCCCCCCCTTACATTGATGTGTTCTCCCTACCATGACAAAGGTGGATAAAGGTGGAGAGGATTTCATGTAATCCATGGACACCAGTGAAAATCACAAATCATTGAAGAAAAAACGCCCAGCGCACTGTCTAGTGGGTCTAGATGACCCCACTCCCAATGTTGAAGTGCCTAGGATAGCACAAGGGTTAAGAGAATAATGCTTAGAAAACTGCAAGGTAGCATTTAGGATGACGTCACAGCAGCGCGTCCCATGTAACAAGACACAGAAAAGCATGTAAGAAGCATTTTCAGTGGTGTTAAAACAAACATTCTAACAAGTAAGGAGTTGGAATCTTTTTTTTTCTACACGACAATCGTTGCTTTATAGTTGTTGTTGCTACGTTCCTACTCTGTTTACGTCGGCAGTTTTGGTCCAGCTGTGCCACTCCGAGGACAGATTCCACTCAGACTGAGGAATCTCAGAGCAAACCGAAGATCAGAAATGTACCGAGACCTCCTCCAAAGACGGGTCAGAGACAGGTTCCTGGTCCCGGAACAGGGTCCCCTTGGGTGTATTCAGACTGAAAATTTGTTCTAGATCATCAGGGGAAACAAACTGTGGTTCCCTTAAAGATGACCAAATGTGTCCAGTCTGAATACACCCCTAAAAGGATCAGTGTGTTTACATTGTATTTTTACCCTTTTACAGAAATGCTACATAATTCTTAGTTTCATGTACCTTCACAACTTATTTTATTTTTACTTTGTTTTATTTTACCACCTGTCCAGGGACAACAGATGGAAAAATAGCCTTTTGGCTATCTTTGGTGCATTTGTGAGACGCTTTTAATGTGCAATGTCTTTGTTAAATAAAAAAAAAAATAGAATAAACAGATAAAAATCTAAAAGGTTTAAAATTTTCTCTAAGTTTCACTTAAGTGTAAACAAGTCATCTTATATAGTTCTGAAGCAGCTATTTTTTTATTTCTTGAAATAGTAAATGCCCCAAAACAATCTTTATGCAAGAGGCATTGTTTGGGGATAATTGTGTCTAGAAACAAAGAGCTCACAACACAATGATAAATGTGAGCGCACGTTCCCATTGAGCAACGCGAGCACAGGCTGACCCACTTTAAACTCTTCTGAGAAGTTGATGTATGGTGGATGTTGGACAGAGAAGGATGAGCAGAGTAAAGGGAGAAATGGGAAAAAGCAAAACGCTTTCAGAATTTGCCTAACACACTTTTAGAGATGTTTCCGGAAAAACAAATAATAGTCACGAGAAACACTTGGCTATTACATCTTTCACTTTGCAATGCACAAAACTCCACATCCTGTTTATATTCTGCAGATGTAAATGTCTAACATAAAGTGTTTTCAATTTATTTTCCACCCAGAGGACTAAATATTCACCTACATGTGATGTCAGTAAGCCACACATCATCACTGAAAACATGCTCTGAGGTTGAACTATTTCTTTATTGCTCAATTAAAAGGACAAACTGAGCTTTTGGCAGGTAGCAGATGCTCCATATCCATACTGCAGGTGAGTTCCTCGTCTCAGCACCCGGCACCCTGAGTCGCCCAGGCCTCCTAACAGAGTGATGTTTTTCCCAGCTTTCTCTAAACATGACGCTGTGTTTTTCCTTCTCAATTGACCAAAGCAGAAGTCCTTCAGGATAAAAAAAAAGGTCTGGACAGCCCTTGAAGGTTGCTTCTTTAGATTGTTGACCTCCTTCACCAGCAGAGTGCTTCCAGCAGGTTAATAAACCAGAACAGATACGAATAAATGTAGCCTCTGCCGTGAAATCCTTAAATATGGTCTGCTCACACTCCACGTTTCCTGATTCCGCTCGCGGTGAATGAGGAAGTCTGTGTGAGGTTGGTGTTGAAGATCACATGAACTGGTGTGATTGTACGAGCGCTGCATGTCTGCTGTGTTTGACGTAACGTTTTAACTCTGATAAACGTCAGTCTGGTGCACAGACAAGGCTCTTTAGCTGATTGGACTGTTTCTCCAAGCGGAGGAGCTTCCTACAGGGTGTTTCTGAGGAAAGGACAAAGGGGTTTGTCATTCAAAAAACAGAGAATAGATTTAAATAACTAAGACTTCATTGGGAAATCTGATTGAATTCCAGGTTTTAGAGTTAAAGACTGTTGCTTTCATTGCTCGACTGTGAGTTAAGGAAAACCTCATCCCAGCACACATCCCACGTTTGTTTTTCCATAAAAGTAAGATTGACCAGCAGAAATGGAAGAACTACCAGCAGAGTCTAGAGGTTTTCCCAGAAATAAAACATCACCCACATTTGTCAAATCTTTTGCAAGTATTGTGACACAGGGGGGTCTGGACCCCACTGTGCAGAGACCCCAAAAGAGGAGCCAAAATATGAAAAAGAAGTTCCTACAATCATATTTTTAAATTACCATTTTTTATTATGTAAGCCAACTACATCAGTTGCTATAAACTGCTATACACTGCAACACAAGCTTTGCCTTCACATGTACATCAAAATTCAAAAGCATAAGTAAATAGAAGAAGAAAGAATGGACATAATCATGCCTTGATTGTGTGAAAGACACAAAATCTGTGCAGAGAAGACCAATATTTATACCCATTTCTTTGAAGCTCTTCTGACACGTGAAGCCTTTTCTCCTCAGAATAAACAGGTGAGGATGTCTGTTTCATGAAATCCTGACTAAGGTCAGGCTAAAGAGATGGAAATGTGTTTCACAAAGGTTGGTAGCATCTAATCTGAGTTTGTTTCTCTGGTAAATTAGTCCATGACCTGGTTTGGCTCCTCCCACCCAAGAGTCAATAGGATCTGTTAGGAAAAACCAGTTTCATTTCAATGTTGACCAAACCTATATGATGATCGGAAAGAAATTACTCTTTTTTTTTTTTTATCAAAAGCTACTTGGATGTCCTCTCCCTGTTTTTACAGAAAACCTTAAAAGATTTAGCCCCAAAATTTTTTTTGGAAATTATATTTTCTTTGATAAACTTCTCATTATTATTCTCATATATCCCTTTTTCACGACTTACCTTTAGTCGGTTAGGAAGAGAAAAGTTTCAGTCTTTTGTCAAACGTTTCTGTCTCTACAAACCTCTGAGCTGCTCAGAAAACCTCCTGCTTGTCTTTGTTTGAACTGTGGTTTTTTGATTGCTGTGTCCCAAAGAGTTTTGGATGTGAACATTTATCCCAACTGTCAGCAAACCCGTTGAGGTCTTTCTAACTCAGTGATTCACTGGTTATAACCACAGCTTTTGTTTGCTTTATCTGTATGCCAACTACCAACCAACTAACCAACCATTCAGAGACCTCACAGCCTGAGGGCTTTGAGCATGTCGTACTTTTAATAGCGGAATATCTTCTTCTTGATGGTAGGAGGTCAGAGACCTCGTGGCAGGATGACCAGAGAGATCATTAGCGACCTAAACTGCTCTTGAGTCTAGACTTCAAATGGCTTCCAAGACTGGAAGGTCACATCCAGTAGTATCTGTTTATGAGGCATCTTTGCTATAAAGAAATCAACTATGACTAATGATAGAAAATGGATTAATGAAATGTAATAAAGACACATCGGTTGAATGACAGACCTTAATAAAGACTGTCATTCATGCTGTGACAGCACTTGACATGTCATAGCAATAATTATTATCTGAGACGCCAAAGTAAGAAAAACTGTTTTTGCTCTTTTGACTCTCATATCTTTTTCTTATTATGAATTTAATAAGTAATTAAATGTATTTTTTTCTGATGTATTTAGTTATTTATTTTCTGACAAATTTGAAGCAAGCATCCATCCAAACACGCACTCATGAACACACATCATTGTCTTGTTTACAAGCAGCCATTGAGAAAAGGCCACTTTGCAGCTGAAGAACAAAAGACGCAGCTTACCCCCCCTCCCCCCCGAGTATAAATACAAAGAAATACCTTGTCTTGCTTTGTTTCTTTATGAAAGAGTTTCTCATCAAAGTCTAGAAAAATTCTGCCTCCGTTCTATTTGAACTGAAGAAAAGAAACTTTCATGCAGAACCATAACTAATATATAAGATAATTTACTCTGATCTTAATTTAAATAAAACACCAGCACATGCTGCTTTTACCTTAAATTAATATGTGAACAACCTATTAGTTATAACATGAAGAAAAGGTTAAAGAAGTAATCGCTAAGTTCTGTCTGTTTCATTTTCAAACAGCTGACAAAAGTTGCTAACAATTCTTATTGATCTTCTGTCAGAATGATCAAAAATAGACAACAGTTCAGGTGGGATCTCTTTGTCCTGTCACTAACTTTGGAAGCCATTAGGACCACTTTTTTTCTACCATCAGAGAGGAGAACTTTTTTCCACTCTTCTGGCGCGTTCCCCTGCAAAGGTCAATCGAGCGATTTTCTGGTATTGATGGAGACGTGGTCTTGGAAGATGCTTTTTGGAGCCCTTCTCTTGCAGATGCCGTCTGATCGTTATGGGCAACAGTTTTGGACTTCATTTTTGGTCAAGGATCATCCAGTGTCTTGGCGGACTGATCTTTGCATCCTCCGGTTCGGTGCTGGTGACTTTTTTTGTGGGTCTGCCACTTGACTTTTTTTTCCCGTAAATCTCAGAATCTTTCAAAAAATTCAAAATTACAATTTTGCTGCGTCTAACCCCAACACGGATGTTGCAACTTAGCAATCCTGGCACATTCAAAGAAATTGAGGCTTTCTTGCCATCAAACAACCTTGACAGGATGATTACTTTTTAGAAAATACCGATAAATTCTAATTTTGGTGAAAATTCTGCCTTTCAAAAGGCAGTGGTGTTAAACTTTCGATCAGCTGATGAACATTCCTTTTTATTTAAGTTATTATTTATAATACATCAGCATCTAAATGTGTTTGTTCTCTTGCTCCTCTTTCTTGTTTTTGCAATTTAAAGCTCTAAGTAGAACCTTGTTGAGATCCAGCTGTGTTAAATGCAAATTCTAGCATTTTCTTTAATGGTCTTAATATTTTGATCAGGAGTGTTTGAATTTTTGCCACAACTTGTTTCTGGAAACGAAAGATTCCCAATTTGATTTCATCTGAAAGTATGTCAGTGTTCAGCGTGCTCTCAAAAGCTGGTAAACTGCAACGCCAGGCTGTCGCCTGCAAAGCTGCTCCGCTGGGTGGATGGTGACCAAACACATCAGACATCAAGATGGAAGAGTAAACTTTCTGTCACCTATATGGAAGGTGAATCTAAATGAATTTTATGCTAAACCATTTCATGTGAGGTTTTATTTTTGAAGCCCTTCTTTTCCCACCGTTGTGGTCTTCACCTTCATGCAGGCTTCTACAGTCCAGGGAGAGACTAACTCAGGAAATAAAAGCTCCACGTAGGGTTTTACTAAAAACTCCAAGCAGGGATAAGTAATAGTCTGCTGCTGAAGTCTCTGTGGTGGGGGGGTGCTCTTAATTTTTTTCAGCATAGAATGTCAGCTTTGAGGTCAAGCTATGATTTGGTGGTTATGTTTGGCCTGTTTGGATCAGCTGGGATTTTTAAAGTCCACAGACGGTTGCAGGAAATCAGTGATACATGATGCCCATAAGGATGCTGGGTAATTTCAGCTTACATTACAACCATGACAAATTGCCTCCACCATTGCTGGGTCCCTCAAGTGAAACAAGGCGCCGTAAGGTCAGGCTCGGGTTACGAGTATCATCGGCTATTGACCTTGATTGTTCATTCTTGCTTCTCTGTGCCAAAGGGGTAGCAGGGGATTTAGACAAGAGTCATTCATTAAAAAGTCTGTTGGTTTGCCTTTTTTGTAAACTGATTGCACATTTTTAGTAATTAATCATAAATTGAGGAGGACATTTTGTCAGATATGCTTCTTCACAGTAATTTAAGGTAAAACACGTGTACACGCATTACTTATGCATCTGTACTTTGCTAAATATACAACAAAATGTCTCTAAATAAAATCTGAATAATGATTTCACTCTTGAATAAGGAAGGTCATGGTTGGCCTGCAGAAAATGAGTGTAGACACAGGCTACATGTATCCAGTTATATTAACTTGACTAAGGTTTCAGAAGAAAATTTACTTGTATACTTCAGAAATATTACATAAAAAAACTACTACTATGTCAGTAAATAAAATAAGTTACATTAGGACTAATAAAAAATTATATAAAAATCATATTTGCATATATATTACAAGTTTTTTCTGTTGAAAACACTGCGAACAAGCTAAAGATTTTTCTGTTAAAATTAAAAGGTTAAAGCTACGGTGGCCCTGAAATTCAAATAACATCCACAAATGACTCAAGTCAAAAGCATTTTTATGATCATAATGACAGTTAAAAAAGCAAAACAAATATTGGAAGAAAAAACACAAACAGCGTTGCATTTTAGAAAACAAAACCAAATTTCAGAAACTAAAACATAAAAACATAATTGGAAAAAAAAAATCATTTAGAAATTACATATTTTATTTTGTGAGACGACTGTTGTTGGAACATTGGGCCATTTATTTAAAATTGAATTGAACTTCAGGGCCACCGTTGAAAGCTTTTTAATTTCATTTGACACATAAAATGATGGGTTTATTTCTCTTATTTTACTGTTTGGTAGATTTTACATGTATCTGAAGTAAAATAATGTTACCATATTTAACGACAAAAACTATCAAACATTAAAGAGAAGATTGTATAGGTTTTTTATTGCATTTTTTAAAATTCCGATGACTATAGAAACCAGTTTTGACTTACAGGTTTATCAGTAACTTTACTACATTGTGACCGTTTTCCCTATGATTACCTACATTTATGATCTAAAAAAAAAACCTCTTATTTCTGGGCTAATCACATTTTGTTTGTTGTTACTTTTGTACAATTTCATTTACAGATCGCTGTAACCAAAACACAACGGGGAGTCATTTTTATGGAGTCTAAAACTATTTTACTCTTTAGAAACAGTTTCTTTGTGTTTCAATTTTGAGTTTTTCAACCATGCTTTTTTTTCTTACCTGAATAAATGATCGAATCAGTGATTTACACATTTACTATTGTGAGTCAGCTTCACTCGCACCTGAGTAACTTTGGCTCCTCCCACCTCTCTGCTGGCCTGCATCTGACACCAACAGCTGCACAGACCTTTTCTCAGTGCCTTACTAATGATGGCAAAGATCTAAAAGCTGAGACTCTTAGTCAATGTTTTTCCGGTTCTTAATATTTATGAGGCTTCAAATAAAAAAAAAAGTAAATACATTATTTACCACTTTTTGTGTCCCATCGCTCACAGACAAATCACATTCTCTGACACTGAACTTTAAAGTATGAAGCAGCTCTTCAATTAACCATCAATATTTAATATGTCCACATCATATTTCCCTTTGGAGCTCATATTTTTAGATCAAATTTGGTCTGCCCAGGGTTTTAGTGGGTGGTGCCCCTGGAGCATCCAAATGGAGACTGCGGTGCGTGGATGATAACACGCCAAGTCCCTTGATCTTTGACTGGCTGGGCTCCACGGCTGCCTCCTTATGTGGTAATGGATGCAGCCATTTAAACAAACCATAAGGGATGCATATATTTTGCATGAAATCATTTCCATTTCAGGACAAAGATGCTGACAAACAGGAGATTCAGAGACAAGAAAGCTACAGAATGTGAAGGTCATGGTGCAGAATGGTTTGTCATATTTTCTCGCTGCCTAAGACTTTTTGGAATAAAAAAAAGTGTGCCTTTTGATTTTCTTTTTGCTTATGTCACCATTTAAAAAGTGAAACACTTACACACCACCCTACTTTTTGACAGACGGACAAAATTTCCAAAAGCCTGACAGCTGAATCTTTGAAATGAAGTCCTGTTCTAAATATAACTCTCTTCATCTTACCTTTTTTGAGTAAACACCCGAACACGGGGCAAAGAGCCCCTGTGGCTGCAAGAGGCAATTATTCTCAGAACGATGCCGTGTTACAGGTTGAGGGAGGGATGTTAATTACCTTAGTGCATTCACAACATGCTGCTCCTTCCTTTTCTTTTGTTCTGTCTCTTTATGGGCTAATTAATTATGAAACGATGCACAGGTGATTCATCTGAGAGCATAAAATGTTCAAACCTTGCATTTTCCTTTCACATGCGTGAGCCAGCAAAGTGGAGCCTTTTTCAAAAAAACCAAAAAATACTTTGAAGAGTTTTGATGGAAAATCTGAAAGCTGCTACTCTCAAAACTTTGAAGGATGGGACTGCTGTACTAAAATGATGCAAATCAAGATAAGAAATGCATATTTGTATTGTTTTATTTAGTTATTAAAGAGAATGAAGCTGTAAAAAACGGCTTACAGAAAAAAGGTATTTACCTCCTAAACATAATATTGACATTACACCACTAGTGTCTTGTTTAAAAGACATTAGACTGGATGGCCCTAAGCTTTTTATGTTTTAATGACAAAAAAACAGCGTTACAGTCTGGTCCGGTCCGGTCCAGTGCAGTTGGATATTTTGAGCGTTTCCATTATGAAATGGACCCATTAAGCCAGACTGAATCATACCTTTTTTGGGCCATGTTGAAAACGAGAGTTCATGACGTACTTCATGAGTACTCGTTATGTTCTATAAGTGGTCGTTTTCTGAGGTTTCTGCGTGGCTTCAAGTCTACTTAGAGTGTGGTTGATGGTCTCACCTTGGTCTTCTGGGGTGTCTAAGGTGCAGAATTTCTAACCATTCCAGAGTGAAACATGTAAAAAAACTTCAATTACTGATTTTCAGCAGCGTGACCATTTAACAACATTGTGTCTATTTTGAACCAGAGGGGTCAAAGTGGACATATTTTTTGCGCAAAAGTATTTTTATGGATCAAGTTTGTCAAATGTTAAAGATTTTTAAGGTGCATAAAGTGACTGCAAAACCAACTGTTATTTATTTCAAGATTTAGAGGAAACAAGGAACAAATCCCAAGAACTTTTGATTGTTAACCTCTTGTTTGGATGGAGGACTGGAAATCTTTTCTTCTAGCAACAACATTAAATTTCTCCCTCTTAAATTTCACTGATTTTCTTATTTTTTTGAGTTCCCTGTCAAGACTCCACATGGAAAAGCGCCATATTTAATGCAGAAGATACTCAACTGAGATGTTAATATTTTACATGGGCTCTTCTGGTTCTGCAGTGCTGCGGGACAGCAGCTGCAGCAGCAAGAAGGGAAAAAGCTGAAACTAATGAAGATGAGCGCTCCCTGATCTCACACATAATGCCAAAGTGATGAAATTCCAAACTTATTTAGCACTTGAATGGTTGTGTTATCCCACAGTAGACCTGCCAGCTTAAGTGTAATAAAATGGGCAGAAGGGTGATGAAAAATGTAAAGAAACAAGTGTAACCCTTAACATTCCCCCTAAGGCTGGATGTTCAACTTGAAGCATCATGATGCTGCTCACTCTCTGGATTTACAGTCCACCATTCAGGTCCTGTATTTCACTTAAGCCCATTTAAGACTTACAGATTGTGACAGATAAGTGTTTTACCCGACAAAGATAGAACGGCAATATGAATTTTAGTTTTCTTAAATGTAATTTTTAGAGTGTTACAATTTGGTGTATTAGAAACAAACTATTTCTGTGGAGCTGGTCTGTCTTTTGATGTCGGGGATGATTGAGGCAGTGCTGTGCAATATTACCAATTCGCTTTCAAAACCCAACACCAAGTAAAATCCCCCAAGACTTTAATATGGTTTTCAGTTTTTCATGTCAATGTTTACTCACAATGATGTCTTTTCTTGTATTTCGAATTTATAAAAGGAAAATATTATCAGTTGCATGATAAATAACTTTATCTTAACCTGCTTTTCTTTACCGTGCCTTGCAACTTCTGGATCCAACTTTAACAAAATTAATAAGATGATATTAATGCTTTGGATTGTGGGGCTCTTGGGGTGAACTTGGGGTCCTGGGGCATAGTTTGATCTGGACCCATCTGTTCCATAAAACCATTCCACTCTCGTACACCATGATCAATTTAACTTTATTTTATTTCAACACCTATTTATACCTAAATTTAGGTTATAGAAATCCAAAAGCATGCAAAATAAGTCAAATGTGAACCTTTTCACGTCCTTTTAATGTGTCACTCAGCCACTATGCACGTTTTAGCTTTTTTAACATGTGTAACTTTGGTCTTCTATGATACACGCGAGATGCATGTGATTCATAAGTGCTATTCACGTTCGTCATTCATCAGTGTGCACAGATGTCTGTTGATGAGAGTTTTGGTCAACAGGTCTTTATGTGAATTCAGTTTTTAGCTGTTTAAAATTTTGGGTCGGTTGAGAATTATGTAGTTTATATGCAATTATTATGTAAACATTTCACAATTGTCCATGATTTTTGCAAGAGGCAAATAAGTGTTTTTTTTCAAGACCATTCTTTGAATGTCTAATGGACTTTTCTCAGATGTACCACCGATTTATATCGCGTATATGACGCACATATAACGTTAAAACTACATAATTGACATTATGAATCATTAATGAACTCCATAAAAACGTTGTTATAATCACGAATGGTTCATGTTTTATGTCCATTTTTGTGTTCTTTTGTGGTTTATTTGTATTTTTCCATGGTATTGATTTGGTTCATTAGTGATACATCTGTGAAAATGTCCTTTAAGACCACAACTCACTTTTCCTCATGTATATTCACATATGAATGCTTTTCATCTGTGCAATATGTGCAAAATGTGCATAGTGGCTGTGCGACATGGCCTTTAGAGTTTAAATTGAGTATGGTTCGGTTACAACTATTATGAACAAAACCTGCAAACAGTTTGATTAATACTTTCTGTACTAAAAAAAGAGACGATTACCTTAAATTCTGTTCGCAAAAATCCAAGGATTTGGTCAAAGTCTCAAGTCACTGCAGGAGTGACTGAAGTGCCACTTAAGTCTATGTCACAAGTTCAACTCCATGTCTCCGATATCTTAGATCCTTGCTCTAAAATAGCAACCTGAGAGACAACATGAACAATAGAACAAGACGATGGCATGAAGGGTTTTTGAAGTGATCAAGGGAATTGAGCAAACACGTGTGTCACTGCAGTCCTCTATGTTTTTCTAGTGTCTTAGGCTCTGAAACTGGTCTCAGAGCTGCAGCACTATTTACTGGCAACATTGTTATTGTCTTTTTGGCACTGTTGATCCAGAGGAATTGATCTCACTTAACTGATTCCTTCTGCTGCTGTCTATAGTCCTGCTGCTGCCGCATTACAGCACTTGACAGGAGGAGCTGATTCTCAGAGGTGTTTACCGCCACATAAGGAGATGTGAAAGGATAGCTATTTATGTGGAGTAGTACAGCTACTTATGTCTATGATGTCTGACTGCTTTGGCATTTTGGGAGCCATTGCATTCCATTGCAGCTGTAAACTCTGGTGGCTTTTCCTGCTGTGGAGATGCTGTCCCTTTGGTTGTTCATTTGCTGAGAATCATTGATTAGCCATCACTTTACAGCTTTTCATGGCCGCTTCTTCTAACCAATCTTACATTCGTTACAAAGACATTGTGGGAACTTTAGGATGCAAAGTATTTGCTCTTTGTGGACAACTCTTGGCTTCATGTGTTATGACCTTTGGTTTTCAGTTAGATATAAATCAGCTGGATTAACAACCTTGAAGCCTTAGTCACAACTGCCCTTACGGCCCTTCGCTGCAGGCGAAAAATGGGGAAACCTGAAAGACGCATGGAGGTGGCCTGCAGAAGATTTCAAGATCAAAGACCACTCAGTCAACCTGTAGAGCAAAATGGTTCATGAGCATTATAGTGTATGGGCATACTGTGAGCTACAGGTTGTGGTGAACATGCAAGGGTAAGAAAAGGTACGCACACTTTATTAAGGACTAGAGTGTGGCAAAAGGGAACCATATGGCAGCATCACCTGTACACCACAACTACATACAACCTTCTATTAGCCTCACAAATACTTCACCATATGTTTACCACATGCACAACAATGTTCCTTATTTATTTATGTATTTATTGATCTATTTATTTTTATTTTTTTAGATGGTTTATTTCAAGCAATCTAATAAGAATAATACCCAAAAACATTACAATCATCAGTTATACATTCATACAATGACGTATCAAACTTAGGATAGTTAAACATAATATTAAATATTGGTTGAAAGGGAGAGGAAGGACACGAATTTATATAATCCCACCGCTGTTCTACCGTAACCATTTTATTACAAGATTTATCATGATCCGGTTCCCAACTTTTATCTAGATAGAATTAAGAATCCTTGAGTATCAGTAAAGCACATGACAAAGATAAATTACTTAAAATATTATAAAAAAAAAATAATCAACATGGCAAATGCAGATCGGTTATCCAAAATATATACAGATTATGTTAATTATAAAAATCATGCATATGATTAAAAAAAACAATACTATATCAGTAAAATAGACATAACACTGTTTTAAAAATCTACATAGCAAAAATTGATCAAGTATCAAGAGTTAAAAATATGTGCAAATTATGTTTCTTTAGGAAAAATCATGAATCCATATTTGGAGCAAGTGAAGTAAATAATTAAGAGTTAATCAATTTTATCATCATCAATAAAAGGTTAAGCACTTTTTTATTATTATCAGTATTTTTTTTAATGATAATGTGATGCTGAGAAATAAAATAAAAAAGGGTCCATCTTCAGTCGATTGTCCAAGGTTGGTATTCCTTCTTCTGCAAGCCTTCCTTACGCTCCCCTTAAAGATGGTCGGTCTTCTGTACGACTCCACAAAAACCCTCAGTATCCTTACGGGTCAACCCCCCCACACACAGGTGCGTGTGACTAGGGCTTGAGTCCGTGACTGTCAGACAATAAGTTACCAATGAGTCACTCCCTGAAGTGAAGGAATTTAAATATTTGGACATTTTAAGTAAACCACATGAACTAAGGACTGCCATACTTTCCCCTGTCTACTGTGGTAAATTGGAGGACACGACTTCTGATGTACCTGTTGGTTTGGGTTTCTATCTTCACATATGAGCTGAAAATGAACAGGTGAATTCAAGAATACAGGAAATGGGGAATGAGCATTTGCTGGAGTGTGGCTGGAGTCTCTTGAGGAGACAGAGTTAGAAAATCGATCACATGAAGAAAAGTTCATTGAGTTTTGAGATTTAATCATCTGGAAAGAACGACGTTTGGAAGTTTTTTTGGTAAGAAGTTAAAGCATGTCTATCCTGGAGGAGTGTTCTGATGGTTTTCTCTCTTCAGTCTTTTTCTGACTACAACCACACGTCCATTGAATGCAGGTTGACAGTTAGACCAATCAGGGACTCCGTTTTGGTAGTGACGTATGAATGGCGTCCTTTTGAATACACAGAAGTGCCAACCGTTTGAAATTGATCATTGAGGAGACATTAATAATTAAGGTTTGCTCTCAGACAGATTAGATGACACCAAGTCTTTCATATATTGGAATAGAGCCGTGAAAGTTCAAGTCTGGAGGTAGATTTACCAGATTTGCACCACTTCGACATTTCACACCAAGCCTCTTCCAACTGTTGGTGGCAGAGATGGGCTATTAAAAAGTAGAATAAATAAAGTTAGAGTAAAAAAGTTTGGCGGGTTTTTGAACCCACATGCTTGATGTACGCCCTAAAATTTAGGACTCAGTGGGAAACATTTTTGCAAAGTCTGTTCATCTCTTATGTAGGTCATTTTCAAACAGTCATGACGTTTTTATTTATTAATATTATTTTTTTTAAAGGATCCAGAGTGAATCGAGCTGCAAAAATCGTAAAATATTTTTATTGATCAAAATTATACCAATCTCCATGTTTGCATGTTTAGATGTCTCTTGTTTGGTGTTTGTGAAGTGCTTTTAGACAACCTTGGTTAATAATTGGGGCTTCATTAACAAACTAAATTAAATGATTCTATGCATGGATACCAGGAAACAACATTCACATTTCAGAACATATGAAATTATAAGTCTTTCATATCAGCAAAAGGATTTCTAAAAAATTTTTTTGCTCAAACTGTGCAAACATATTTCATTTTCCTTATGTTTTTTTTTTCTGTAAATATCAGACGACTCAAATGAAAAATGCAGAAACATTCCGTCATTGAACTAAGGGTGTATAAATAATCAGCAGCGGTTGGGAGTTCTAAAATCTCTTGACATAATGAAAACACAGCTGGACCCCTGAGATTTGATTATAAACCCACGGGAATCTGAAGGCTGCTGTAAATTCCCCAGAGGATTTTATTCTGGAAAGTACAAGGTTTATGTGTGATAACTGCGTGGTATGCTCCACGGTAACCTAATTCAGTACTGCTGTTCAAAGCAAATATTCATAACCAGACAAGAGTTAAATCATGTGTGTTGAAAAACAAACAATCAACAGCCATCCAGCCCCCGGATACCAAGACAAAGCCGGGCTTCTTTTTGTCATCTGTTAGACAGCTGAAGCTCCTGAAACTAATAAAATGATGATGTGTCTCTGAGGACAGGAATGCATCACGAGGAAGGCAGCTCTTCATCATCAGGGCTCGGATGTTGCAGTGTCTGCTCCAACCTCTTTGTGAGGTTTTGGTTAACCAGCTCACAGATTATTGACTGACTGGAGCTAAACAATGCTCATTTAAATGTGACAAACTTTGTGCATGGAAATGTTAGCAGGTGTTTCCCACAAAGCAGGACTTTTAGTTTTAAACCGAAGATCCTGAGATCTCTGACTGCATACAGAGATGGAGGCAAAAAAAACAAGACATGTATGTTGCTTTCAGCCCAAAAGCAAGAGAAAAGTCTGTGACAAGCACTATATCATGCTTCTCTTAAGCCTTTCAGAGTAAACCATATTTATTTGACACACCAAAGAATGATTTTCTTCATGAAATATGAGTTATTTTTGCAGCTCCTTTTCTCGATCTCTGAGGCCCCGCCTTTCCAACCCTTGGGGGTGCCGCCCATTTCATGATGTCAACCTAGAACCGGCCTCTGCAGCGTGTCTGCGTTTCACCCACAAAAACAAAAATAACATCCGAACTTTTACAAAAATGAATGTGGATATAGGAATGAAAGGACTTAGCCGATCACCGCTAGCTCCACTGTGTTAGCCTGGGGGCGAGTTCTCACTTTGTGACATCACAATGTGAGAACCCACTCGTTTTCGGAGATTGGAAGGGGCTGGTGCTCAGAGATCAGGTTTTCAGAGGAATGCTTAGAAATGCATAAATGGATCAAGAGAACTCTTTGTACTTGTTTTTCATGTTGAATTAACAACACACTTCGAAAAAGGTGGATTTTGCATGATTATAGACCCTTTAATATTGAAAAGTGACAGGGTTGAGATCGTACTGTGGGGGATCATACTCCCTTACAAATTGAGTAAAATTATGATTACTGTTTGCTGAACTTTACACATAATACACATAATTATGAACTATTGAAAGTGGAGCAAAAAAACAAACAAAAGACATTGGCAGTAAAACCCAGTATTTCATTTTATGGGAGTGCTTCAGTGGGATGACTCCACAGTGAAAGTGAGGTTTTGGCGTCTTGTCAGGACGCTTTACAGCAGAGGTGTTTGAGCGGGAGGAGGAGGAGGCAGATGACTCAGCAATCAGTGGTACATTTTATTGACATAGAATATTAAAGTCTGTTTAATAAAATGTAGTTTTCTTTTTCATTTAAGTTGCAGTTCAAAATAATGTAAAGAATTCTTATTTACCTGGAAAATGAAGGAACTGACAACATATATAGATGTACACATTTGTCTGTTTTTAAGCATCGAGAATAAAGGAAAGTATATCTAGCAAAAGGATTGGACTTTATTTGATTATTATTTTATTAAACCTTTGCTTTACTAGAAAGTCCCATTAAGATTAAAAACCTCTTTTCCAAGGGAGTCCTGACCAAGAGGCAGCACATTCCAATACAAATATTTATATATATATATACCACTACAATGTCTGGTTGGTTCTCCATTACCATCCTATCAGTCTGGATCTGGAAGTCCGACAGGATTTTGGCCCTTTCATTCTCTACCACCTTCGGGGTGTTTCCCATTTTGACCTTGGGGTTTCCAGTCCATATTCTGCACACATGTTCCTGTATATTATTCCAGCCACTTGATTGTGGCGCTCCATGTATGCTTTACCTGCCAGCATCTTACATCCTGCAGTTATGTGCTGGATTGTTTCAGGCGCCTCTTTGCACAGCCTACACCTTGGGTCTTGTCTGGTGTGGTAGATCTACACCTTGGGTCTTGTCTGGTGTGGTAGATCTGAGCCTCTATTGCTCTGGTGCTCAGGGCTTGTTCCTGAGCTGCCAGGATGAGTGCTTCAGTGCTGTCCTGTAGGCCAGCCCTTTCTAGCCATTGGTAGGACTTTTTGATATCAGCCACTTCAGTTATGGTCCGGTGGTACATCCCATGGAGGGGTTTGTCCTCCCTTGAGGATCTGTCCTCCAGCACTGTATCCTCTGTTCTCCATTGCCTGAGACATTCACTGAGCACACTGTCAGTTTGGGTCTTGAGCTTGATGTACTCATGCATCTTGGATGTTTCATCCTGGATAGTGGCTTCTACGCTCACTAGTCCTCGGTCTCCTTCCGTGCGGCTAACATACAGTCTCAGGGTGCTGGATTTGGGATGGAACCCTCCATGCATGGTGAGGAGCTTTCATGTCTTAACATCCGTGGTCTGTATCTCTTCCTTTGGCCATCTTATTATTCCTGCAGGGTATCTGATAACTGGCAGTGCGTAGCTGTTTATTGCCCTGGTCTTATTTTTGCCATTGAGCTGGCTTCTGAGGACTTGCCTGGGAGTGAGACCCCTCCTGTGTGGACTACCTTGCCTCTCTTTGTCACCATCCGGCTGCATTTCTCGAGCCCGAATGACATCCCAATGTCAGTACTGTAGATCCTGGTGGTGTGGATCAGGGAGTCAATGTCAAGGACATTGGTGAAAAGTTCTATCTTTGTTCACGGATTTCTTCATTAGTGCTGGTTTGAGCCAAAGCTCCTCCTAACAGAATGGGTCGTAGCAGAACATTGTTAGCGCATATATCAAACATGGAGGTATAGAAAAAGTGCAATGGTCTGTCGGCACAACAATTTTAGACTGTCCAGTCTGGAGCATGTGGCAACATCTGCAAACCTTCTGCTTTGGCCATTCTGACCATAATGTCTGTAACAACTCTGCAACAGAGCTCAGAGCATCTCTACCCAGTCTTACGAAAGCTCTATTGCATGCGGTTGCACCACATGTCCTCATACCAATTGCACTAATTTTGGTAGTTCTTGTTTTGATTAAGGAAATTTGTTTTGTTCCTGTCCCCTCACTGTTGTACAATCATGAATTTAGATATTTTTAGATTATTAAACTATTCTGGTTTCTAGTCGTTCCTAACAATTTCATATACATACAGTATATTTATATATATTCCATTTGCAAGACTTTAAGGGTCTTATAAACTGAGCCCGGGAACTGACATGGGTAAAATAATAAATGTTCCGTTCCCACAAAATAACATTACTTTCCCTCGAAATAATTAATACGTGCAAACGAAATAATTATTCACGTGATTAGTCATTCATAGACACGGATGTTATCGATACTTGAATTTACAGCAGATACCTTCACATTTCTGTCCGTGTGTTTCTCATTACATTGCATGGAAGACACTGAGGATGTTTAGAGATCAGATTTATTTATTTTAAAAAGCACAAAAGCATCAGTAATCATGTTTCCATGTCTGCTTTCATTCACATCCGGGTATGGTCTCCGTGCTGCCGCAAAAGCCACTTACCGCCTCTAATTCCGGGTCTCTGTGACCCACATTCGTTCAAGAGGGGAAAAATAAAAACAAGAATGATCACTTTAATACTGTCTCGATAAAAAAAACCCATAATATTTAGGACGCCTAGCTTGCTGCTTCCCAATACCGCAGTGATTCCCCGGACAAAGCTCACTCGAGCTATGAGCTACAAGCTCCGGCCTGCCGTGGAGCTCTTTAGCTTGTCATGCCGGCATCCGGGCAGCTGGCTGGCTGGTAGACGGACAGCTAGCTGTCACTTAAAATCTGGAGGCTACATGCTACGTATCCCATCATGCATCACATATATCCCATAATGCATCTCAACCAGCCAAGGTGTCCCAGTAACTGTGATGCATTTAAAGGCAAATGGATAATTGTATATCAGAATATTAATCCGTTCCCACACATTATTTATTCCGTGGGAACGAAATATTAATTTGTGGGAATGCTTTATTTATTTATTTTACCCTTGTCAGATCCCGGACTCCATCCTTTTATACAACTTTAAGAATAAATTAAGAAACGTTGTTTTTTCTTTTTGTGAGATTTGAGAAACAGATC
Organism: Oryzias curvinotus; assembly: GCA_023969325.1. Classification (NCBI taxonomy): domain Eukaryota; kingdom Metazoa; phylum Chordata; class Actinopteri; order Beloniformes; family Adrianichthyidae; genus Oryzias; species Oryzias curvinotus. The sequence goes on from CM043726.1 coordinate 31,225,972, forward strand.
AAGAAAAAAATAAGTAAAAATAAAAATCTGTCTTGAAACCTACAGATCCACATGTCTTTTCTGTGAGTGGCTAGACTTCAAGCTAGACTTCGAGTGATTTTACATCAAATTAACAAAAACTGGGACGTATGGTGATCGAATTCAGAGGAGCAGACGGGAAGATAAAGCATAGAAGATGTGAGGAAAACAGAATGAAAATAAATAGGATTTTGATTACATTAAACATTTCTAACTGAAGGAGATTTTCCAAATTCCTATGAGACTTTTTTTCCTGTTTTTCTGTGAAATGCTTTAGAAGATCTGTTTAATATTTTAAGGTTGAACAGACTACTTTTCATTCATCAACATTTTTTCAAGCATCGTTTGAGTTAATTTATTCAAATTTTGATGTCATTATTTGGTCCCCGAAGCTCTCTTCTGTTCACGTTGTACAAAGATGAGATTTTTTTCTTTGCTCTGGAGACTGTTTGCCACCAGCAGTTTCTAGACAAGTCACTGAGGTTTTGAATTAGATTCTCCTAAAGCTGCCTTTTTTCCTCCTTCAACACTGCAGGCTGACAAAAAAAAAAAAAATGCTTGCACAGAAACTGACAGAGGGAATCCATCTCCAGTCCTCTCCCCTTCCATTTGATCTGAAGGGGAGGAGCAGCCTCCCAGTGAAGGCTATTTCAGCTGGGGGTAGAGAGCAGCCAGAGGGATGATCGTTTGTTTCCTGTCAATCAAAAGGCTTTAGACCTCATGGAGACAGGTGGTGGAGAAACAGAAGGGGAGTTGGTGGTTACAGTACAAAAGGCTGCCAACACATGGGGAGTTTGCTCCATGAACTGACAGATAATTGAGATGGAAAAGAACAGAGATCGGGGAGGATAAGACGGCAAAGATGGGAGTGATTTTAACGGCTTTTAAAGGCCAGCTGCATGTTTGGAAATGTCAGGATGTGTCGGGGCACCTCTTACTTTGCCTTTCAACTCAGCTGCCACCAGACCACACTGCATTTGTCTGCTCTGATAAAGCATGCAGATTTAAAAGAAGAGGCTCTCATTGTATTTGTATCCAGATGGAAGTTAACTGAAGTTCAGAAAAAAAAAAAATCTGTGCTGTCGTTGGAGGACAGCCATCTGGAAAGCCAGAGCAGCCATGGTCCAGACCGTCCTCATGAGAGGAAAATGTTTGCTGCATTTTTTGTGAAAGAGGCAGAGTCCCCTAATGTGATTAATAGACACTCATCTCCTCTTGCTACTGAGTAGCTTCCACAAAACTATTTAAACCAGAAAATATATGTAATTCTCGCTGTTAAAAATCCCTCAGGTAAGGCATCATTTCCTTCTGGCCAAACAAAAGCTGTGGAAATGATTTCATTAATGACGTCTGTGTCCGGGATTTCCACTTGAACTGGCTGAACATATGAGGAGGTGAAAGGATGTGAGAGGAGAGGAGCACCGATCCACTGGAACACAAAGGAACTGTCCATGGAACTGCGGTGCTGAAAGATTACCGATAAAGATGAACAGCACACACGTACCACTGTAATGGATATCTTACCCTTTTACCCCCCAAAAGCTGTTTACACATGACACGACTCAGATGCAAACTTTGGTTTGGCTCAACTTTACTTTTTTTTTTTTAGACCAAAATAGCGATAATTGTTTGGGCACAAAGGTTTTCCAGTGAAATCAGATCTACACATTACCAAACGTCTGGGAGCTGATAGATTTAAACAACTAAAACTAGCATAATATCTCACATACCTAGAGAGGGATGGATGGGAAGTCTGGTCACATGACCCAACTGAATGCTGTTTGAGCTTTTTGGTTGTCCTCCTTTTGACCCCATCCAACAACGCTAAAGCGTGGCCTATAAGCAGGACAACCAAGCTTAACCATTATAGACTTAAGTGTTTATCCGTCATACATTTATTTTTAAATTAGTTTCAATTTCTTACAGATTCTGTTTCAAATTTTTGGCTCTAGGATTAAATAAGGTCTTTAGATTCTTCTGTCCAAAGAACAAAATCCCACAAAGACTGTCTTACGGCAGGGACAGAGTCCAGCATTCCAGCTCCTTCAAACAGGAAAAGGCTGCTGAAGACAACAGACAGATGGGTGGATTTTACGACTAAGAGTTTGCGTAAATATTGGTGTTGGTTTTGAATTTTTCTCCTTCTTTTAATTACATTTTTCTTTTCAGCTGTGTTTTTGAAAACTAGCCAAAAAGAGCAGAGCAATGTATAAAATAAGGCATTTATAAAGAAGTAACATTTTCATTGATTTAGGTCAAATAAACCAGAGAAATCAGAAGAAATAATAGAACAAAAATACTTTGTTCTCATTTATCATACTTACATACAACATTTGCTTTTTTATACCTTTTTGTCTTTTAAAGCAGATCAGTATTTCTTTAATTGAATGCTATAAAGCATGAATCACAGTCTCCAACAAACTCAGTTAAAACAATTATGTCATAATGCTGAACTACTATGAAAACAGGAACCACAGTGGGGTAAAAAGAAACACCCCATTAACCATCTGTTCCCCTCGGCAGCTTCTTGCTGTCTTTCAGTCATTACTGTCTTGTGCTGCTATATAAAGCTCAGCGCTCTGCGTCACACAAATAAATCACATTATATTATGAGTGAAATTAAAAGTAATTATGAGAGCCTGTCTTCGTTGTTTCCTGAACTTTTTGGGTTGAGTCCTTGTGATGGGGCTCTTCCTAACGCTGAAGAACAGATACTGCAAAAAAAAACATGGCTTAGCTGGAAATTTAGAAAATAAAATAAAAAATACTAGTCCCAAACAAAAAACAAAGAAGACAGTTTCTTTGGAAAGGCTTGTTTCACCCTTTTATACAAGGCTTAGCCCCATCCCACAGAGGAAGTAAACAACCATTTACTCTCCAAATATCTACTTTTGCCTTGCAAGTATGATTCAGAAACTCTTAAACATGATGCAAAAATTTGAAATATTTAAACAAGTTTTTTAATTTTTAAATCAAAAAAATAAAAATAATTATAAAATAGCTTAATTTGGAAACGTAAAATCCTTTTCACAAGGAAAAAAAAGTGAATAAGAAAACCTAATATGTTGACATGTGACATCACTTCCTTTATCAGATGTGAATGGATATGTTTGTGGTGACATGAGTGCAATTCTATTTAAAACCAAGCGTGCACCCTTAGATTCAAACTAAATTAACTACACTAGTCACTGTATTGGACACACCTGTCCAACTGCTTGTTAACGCAGATTTATAATCAGCCAGTCACATTCCAGCAACTCAATGCATTTAGGTCAAGCAATGCATTTATGGTCAAGACGAACCAAACATCGGGATGTGACTGAAGTGACCTTGAATGGAGCATGGGGCGAGTTTGAATTGAACGGGCTCTCTGCGCAGTACACAGGTATCAAGGGATTGAAAAGAGAAAAATCTGTACAGCACACCTGCACCTCACCTGCCGTATTATGTAAACTTAGTGTTCACTACAACCTGTCACCTGCAGCATGCAGGTAATTAAAAAAAGTGCATGAACATTTATGCCCTATGGGCTTACTAGTTGTGTTCGACTATAAAATTGCGCAAATTGGAATTGATATAATAAATATGGCTAATAGAAGCACAAAATGTCATAAAACTGGCGTTTATCGCAAATAACATTTTTGCGCTTGAGAGAGGTGGTTTTTGAGGCATATCGAATTTGACATATTCGCTAAACTGCAATGGAAACTCATTTTTCGAATTAAACGAGCCACCTGACTAACAACCAGATACCAGGAGGTTCCACAGCGTCACACAGCTCAGCAAAGGTTGAACGTGTCATGTGGAATTATTAGGTCTACAGCTCCTCTGGAATATCACCAACCACCATTTCCCAAAATGGCTTCATCCGTAGCCCCTCCCACGTGTGCGGAGCTCGCCGCTCCACGGCCTGAAGAAGACGCCGACGTCTCCTTTGATAGATGATGATGAGCGCTAGTGCTGTGGCAAAAATTTGAATGTAGCTGCTGTCAGTCAAAGTATTGTTCACCATGTTTTTGAATGACTTCTCATGTGAGTTGGTTTGGGTTTATTCACATAATTGTGATTGAATGGAAACAGTGTCATTGCAAAATTGTGCTTTTTCAACATTTCTAGAATTTCGATAAAGTTTTGCACATATGTGTGATGAGAACACAGCCACTGGGTGGTCTATGACTTAGATATTGCCTTTTAGATGTTTTTGAGGCCACTTACCTTTTGATTTGCTCATTTTTGGCCGGCAGACAGCTTGTATCCACCCGTTGGGGCAGTTGTGCTGAGGGCTTTTAAATAGACTTAAAAATCTTGTGTGGTGAAAACTTGAAGTTGGACAGAGCTGGTGTTTACTTGGAGTTATACCATGGTCCGCTTGAATACTCGATTCTGATTGGCTGCTGGGTATGCGTTAAAACTTAATAACCGCACAGTGAAAGAAGAAGTTCCGGTCAGCTAGCTTAAATGTTTTCTTTCACTGCGCCGGCTTCTTTAAAACATCTTTTGCTTCATAATTTGGACAAAAACAAGCGGTAAGAGGTGAAGTTTCTCTTTGAAATGATGCTTTATTCAACCCATCGGGACGATCAGCATATATATATCGCCGAATCTTGACTGCAGCGGTGGTGCTGCGCGACGCGGACTATATGTTATGTGATGCGGCGCATCGCGCCGCGTCACATAACATATAGTCTGCTTTTTGTGAGAAAAGCGATCCAAATCGAAAAAAAAACAAGAATTAAGGACTAAAACCTGGTTAATATGTATTGCTTTTGTAAGTGACCATGGTATAAGCGGGTTAATGGCCTGCGAAGTGTGCGGTTATTACTTTATAACGCACTCCGCGTCGGACGGTTCAGGCTTCCACGTCGTGCGTTAAAAAGTAATAACCGCACACTTCGTCGGCCATTAACCCTTACTTAACCTTTGATCGTCTCGTCCTGATAGAGTTGTGATCAGCACTGCATTATGTTTGTCATCATCTGCATCAAGAGTCCTAGTTTAAGTGAAACCTCCAACTGTCATGTTCGAGTCTCGGTTCAAATGCTGCGGCCCTCGCCTCCCCACGGCTCCACGGCAAACAGGCGACATCGCAGAGTTTTGAGAGCAAATTACAGAATTGATCTGAATCTCAGCAGGCAATTATCAGAGCGCAACCATGATGCATATCAATGAGCCCGGGCAAAAATGGGAACACGCCGTCCCCGCTGCAGCGCTAATATTCTTCACCACGCGCCTGTTTATGTCAGGAAACCTGGGAGCTCGGTGGGTGGAAATTTCCAGATCAGCAGTGCGTCTGATTCTCCAAACTGATGAGAGGAAACCAATTTCTGACCCTTCACATGCCTTTGATAAAAACCTGCGCCAGCGTGGATTATTTTCCCTCCTGGTGACTTCACATCACACCTGCACATGTTCTCTTTGACTCTCCTTCTGTCTTACGTGTTCTCTAATCCATTAGAGGCAAAGAAAATGTCTGTGCAGGAACAGCAGACACTCCGTTAGACCAAAAACTGCAGCGTTTGGAGCTCTTTCCTAAACCGAGGAAACAGGCACAACAATTCTAAACAGCAACAACGAATGTTTTAGTCATTGCCTGCTGGCAGGCAACTCCCTTTCATTTTTCCTTTTTCACTTCAAAAAGACCCTAATGTCATTTGCTGAGCAGAGAGTTTAGTTTGAGGCTGATCACGTGGAGCATACCAGCTGTCACCTCCTCAATCTTACACGCCAGATAATTACCTATTAAGATGTTGCTGCAGAGATGCATCGATGTGTTTGTGTGCACATGTGTGTGTGTGTGTGTGTGTGTGTTGGCCTGCTGCCACGGTTTGTGAAAAGAAGCACCATGAAGTGGATCTGTCAATAAGAATTATAGACACAGGATGGCCGCATGCCAAGTCAGAAAAAAAGACACTAAATATAATTATCAAAGATGCAGACACGGGTCGAGCATGTTCGTGCCCTTGAGCACAGATTTGCAATCTAACAATGTGTTTTTTTATTTTTTTATTTTACTTTTTCGGTGCTATTTTTGAGATGCTGCTCAGAGAAACCCACAAATTTCATTAGTGTCTCAGATAATCATGGTGGATCTAATCAAAAGCTGCCATATCTGTGTGGTTAATGGGCTCAGCGTGGAGGCTGGGGAGGTGAAGGGCTTTCTGAAAGGTCAGCTGACTCACCACTGTTGCTGACCCCCCTCAGCTATTCCTACCCACACCTCTTAAATCTCAATCAGGAGCCAAAAGTGTGGCCATTCATTAGCTGGCTTTCCAGCGGCTGTCTGTTTCATCTCCTCGCTCACTGCTGCATTACTCCTGCCCCTTCTTTTCCAATCTCTCCTCCACTTTCTCAGCCAAGAAACACTTGACGTGCAGCCCTTAAAGGCAGGAATCTGAACCCTTCCAGCTCCAACACCTCTCCTCTGCTGCTGACTCCCTCTCTGCTGCCCGGAACCATCACGATCCCTCCATGTCTCCCAGCCGCGCTCCTCTCTCTGTTCCATTTTCTGCTCTTGCCAATCAGTTAGGCAGTTTTCTCTGAGTTACTAAAATTTATGACAGGCAGAAGGAGGCGCGTGAGGCCAGGCATGTGCGGCATATGGGCAGTAAAGGCTGGCAGTAAGCGGAGGGCAGGTTCCCCCTGAGGCAGAGCTGAGATTGACTTCATCATTCAGTGAGCTCCAGCTGTTTCATCTCTGCTGTGGATCCTCCATGCTGCTGTCTGCTGGAAGTCACTGAAACACAATGCAGAGGAGGAAGACTTTACCTGCCACATTTACATTTTTACATTTCTTTTTATTTTTGCCCTAAAAACAGACCTCGCTGTCAGTTCTGATAGCTGTTACTTTTATTCTCACACTGAATATTGCCTTTTTCTTTGTCATGTACAGGTTGTTGTTCAGTAATTGCACTATTTTAAATGGGAGCTTCAGATGTGGTAATGATGCACAAAAAAACTGGATTTGACTGTATCCCTAGATGGCAGTAGTAAGTCGAGCTTCAGTAAGGGAAGGAAGAGGGGATCTTTGTGCGAGGATGTGTCCGTCTGTTTGTTTTCCCTTGAGGTTGATCAAGTGCGTTGGTTTAATTTGAAAATAAATAAATAAACACATTTTTTAAAGACAAAAACCAATAAGAGAATAAATAAAATACAGTATTTTCGGGGGCGTCCTGCTGCTCCTCGCTCACAGGAGCTGGCTTTCTCCTTCACTCATGAATAAATACAGATTGCTGCTGCCGTCGCACAAAGGCAATTAACTTGAAATTGCTTTGTTGAAACTGCTCCACAAAGAGCTTAGTGCAGGAAATGGCATCCCAGCAACTGCATATGTAGAAAGTGGATGTGTGCTCACCTCTCCTCAGATTTGCATGAAGCTGACGTGAGGAGCAATTAGCTGCAGCGGTGACGTCTTTTAAACCATGCATGCTGGAATACGTATAAACAAGCATTTTGGACACAAATATTGATCTAATGTTAAATGAGATGCTAATATTTCACACATTTGTTAAATGAAAAGCAGCTGCAAAGGGACAGAGGAGAGATTTCCATCTGCTTTTCCTAAACTTCCAGTAATTTTCAGTGAGAGAAGAGTCCAGCCGTTCATGCAGCAAATGGCCTGTCATCCCACTGTTTGATTAACAAGCACCGAGACCCCTGGGAGCGCTGCCACCCAAGTCCACTCTCTGCACCAATCTCCATTCAGAACGTCTTTGCTTTTCTGACCAAAACGGCTACAGCCCAACAACAAATGCCTGTCAGGCGTTATTTGTTTGACTCCTACATCTCGAGCGTACCCGGGTGTTGGAGGAGTGCCGAGGGTATGAGGCAACTGGTCGTGACAGGGTCAAACAGGGTCAAACGCTGCTGCTCGTTCTTGGGAGTTTTATGACCATCTGAAGTGCAGCCGAATGCAGCGTGAGAGCTTCACTTCTGACGGGGAGTCGGAGGAGCTCCAAGGGCGCAGGGCTGCAATATGACCCACGGAGCGTCTCCTCACACAAACGCTGGTGTCAGATAACTAGTGAGCTCTGGAACTGTGATGCTGCCTGTAACTAAGTCAGGACCTTCACTCTTGTCAAGTGAGTGACAGGATGCATGAGAGGCCTGTTAGGCTGTTTCATCTGGACATGCAGCAGTTCTGTGATCCCTCAGACATGTCTGCTGGATCACGCAGACCTCTTCCTGTCACGTACGGTAAACCGGAGTCAGACTTTTATTTTAAATCCACAAAGAAAGCTGAAGAAGCTGTAAGTGTTTTGACAGTAAAAGTGTATGAGGGTTTTTTCTTTTAATGAAAGAAGCAGAAACTTGGTTAAAAAAAAACTTTTTCCAAGGTAAACCTTCCTGTGCCAGAGAAAATCAGATTTTTCTGAGTTAGACTTTAAGATCTTTTTCTCTTTAGGTCTACTTTTTGGGAAGAGCAGTTTGGGAAAACATTCCAGATGTTTCCTAACATCTCTGATAAAAACAATCTCCATCTAATGCTGCATTACAGGGCGATTTCCAAACTAGACTTTTCACCTCTGACTTGTGTTCATGGAAGAAAATGCCACATTGTCTGCTTCTCCTGGCATTTCAAACATGGCTTTAGATTCGCCTTACGTTCTCTTTTCTCCCTGCGCCTCCTTTCAGAGGCTGTCACATTTCAGCGTCAGGTCAGAGGTTAGGACTTCTTGTTACGCTTGGTCACTGCTCATTAAACCACTGACTGAGTCATTAAAAAGTATTCTGAAAAACAAACTCAGGTAATTATAAATAAACATATGTAACATATGAAAAAATTGTTCATTGTGAGGCAGTTTTTTAAAGTATTTTGACAGCCTATCAGACTTTAAAATGGATAAATATACATTGTCTTTAAATAAGTTTACAAAACTGAGACATTAACAGGCATACCTCTATGATCTTTGAGCAATGGATTATGGGAAAATGAATGTTTACATTTAGAATCATTTTTCAGTTATAAATAAATGGCGTATACTTATATGGCGCCTTTTCTACCTGCTTTGAAGGCCCAAAGCTCTTTACAGTCACGGACCCATGCACACATACATTCACACACTGTTGGCGGCTCCGCTGCCGAACACTGGCGCCAACCTTCCACCAGAGGCAAGGTGGGGTTCAGTTTCTTGCCCAAGGACACTTCGACTCATGGGCGTGCGAGCCGGGAATCGAACCAGCAATCTTAAAATCATAGGTCGACCACCCTAGGGTAAAACTAAAGCTGCGTGCAGCGTTATATGGCCGGCAGGCATAACCTGCCCCGCCCCTCGCTGGCCCCCCTTACCCCCCCCTTACCCCTTTTTTGCCCGCCCTTAGTGAGTGAGTGGCTGCTTTTGACCCCTCACCCTCCCCTCCTGTCCCTGCCAACCTGGCCAGAGGTGCATGTTACAAATTCATGTACATTTTTCAGATTGGCAGATTCTCTGTTAGTGTTATCTCCATAGCAACCATTTTGTTTTTTGGTCGCCTGGGAGAGACAAATAGGTCAAAGGAATTTTTTAGCAGAATCGACTAAGTAAACTTTCCCTGGCAATCAACGTTTCTGGTTAACCACCCCCACATTACTTTTAGGTTTGTATTGTACGTCATATTTTTTTGTCTTGAGCCAGCGACTTGCATATGAATTTTTCCAAAATATTCCGGTAAGAAATGGGCGAGTAAAAGGAGAACGCAATTTATGCGAGCTCGCCATTCAAAGTCTACAACTTCTAAATCCAAAAGATTTTCCCAGGTAGCTTCACAATGATGCTCCAAGACATGTGAGATGATAGAATCCCTAGGAGGAGTTTACATTTGTAGCTGGTACTAGGGGATATTTTTTTTAATTCAAGATGGCGGCCTCAAAAGTCGGCAAAAAGTTGGTTGTGGCTGTAGACTTAACCTGGTGGTGTGTGTGTGAAATTTCGTGAAGCTTGATTTGCTGGGAAAATCGAACAAACAAGAAAAGAAAATATCGTAGGACTTCAAAATAGGCTGTATGCTTGGTTCAAACTTCAAATCAAATCAAACTTTATTTTTATAGCTTTTTTTGAGAAAAATAGCTCAAAGGGCTTAACATAAAATAATGTACAAATTTTAAAACCACAAAGCAAGACAATAATGAAAAAACACAAAACACATACAATTCCCACTCACCCCACACACAACACAACAAAGCTTACAATGAGACACTGATAAGATGCGAAATAGAAATGCAAAGACAGTCAAAAATGGAAACACTGAAATTCTGAGTTGTTTCTTTTGGCATCAACATTTGGGACATAAAAGCTGTTTTCCATTGGTTCGTCTGCGGTGCGTCTCTGTTGCATTGCGTTGACAGATAAAACGTTCTTCCAAGCTCTACACAAAGACTTAGGAAGTCGTTTGCACCGAGTGCAATTAGACTGTTCAATGCTGCTGGGAGGGGAGGGAGCATGAGGAGGAGTCACTAAACGGGCATCTACTTTTACCACTTCTATTACTTTTAGTGCTCTTATACTTTTATTGTTTTTACTCTGTTTTTAGTGAGTTCAATTATTTTTATGATTTCATGACTATTTATTACTCAATTACTTTTTAAATTTCTTTCTAATGAATGTATTGTAAATTTTGTGGAGCAATGGATGGATATGCAAATTCCATTGGGATTAATAAAGTACAATCTATCTATCTATCTATCTATCTATCTATCTATCTATCTATCTATCTATCTATCTATCTATCTATCTATCTATCTATCTATCTATCTATCCATCCATCCATCCATCCATCCATCCATCCATCCATCCATCCATCCATCCATCCATCCATCCATCCATCCATCCATCCATCCATCCATCCATCCATCCATCCATCCATCCATCCATCCATCCATCCATCCATCCATCCATCCATCCATCCATCCATCCATCCATCCATCCATCCATCCATCCATCCATCCATCCATCCATCCATCTATCTATCTTTCTATCTATCAGACTGTTTACATTGCCTTCGTCTGCGGTCCACATCTGTCCCTCCACAACTCACAATTTCCACTCCATTAACGTGTAAATATCACACGTGTAAACATCACAAAGCCAGGGAACTGGGACAAGGGCCAGGTTTCAAAAGAAAAACTTTTGTTGTACTTTTAAAAATAAAACTTTATGAGACTTAATTTCATATTTACAGTGACGTGCTCATGCCATAGCGCACGCTAACACCGGTTTGATCGTCTAAGACTGTAGGACTTAAGCGTTGGATGAGCAAAGAGAGCAGGAGGGACTACTCAACAGGGGTGACAGGACAAAGCACTCCTCCGGGATCCAGGGGGGAGCGGGGACGGACTGGAGATGCAACAGACGCTGGTGAGATGGACTCCTCATGCAATGAACGGAGACGCACCGCAGACAGACCAGTGTGAATTCAGGGTAATCCGTCCCACCTTCACAATATCATCCACGGATCATGGAAGTCAGCGTTTGAGCCCCGACACTTAAACATTTGTTCTTTCTGTTCAGATTTTAATCAACAATTACCTTAACTTTACAGCAAAAAGGACTTTTTTATGTACCCATTTTACGTTTACAGTGAAAGTGATCTGGAAGTCCTTCATTTTTTTGTCGATCAACTTTTCAGGAAGGCAAAAAAGAAAAAAAGCTTCAGCAGAAAAATAATCTGAAATGGATTTCAGTTTCCTTCAGAAATGTATCTACAAGTTCCCATCTTCTGACCTGACGCATTCAAAGCTCCTGCACTTTCCCCTCTCCCGTTCAATGATTTGTCAGATTTTTTTTTCTTTTCTGTCTGAAAAAGCTTCAAACAAACTGAGCAGCATCAGCTGAGTCATGGGGGGACATTTGAAACGAGACATTAAGCAGATTGCCTCTGCTCTGTGAACATCCGAGGTTCTGATTTGAAGTGCCGATGAGTTAATTTGACTTCAGGAGGAGGTGACTTACAGGAGAAAGAAGACGCTTCAACTCACTCCATGATTTTCATGCAAAAATGAAGGCAGAAAAAAAGATTTGCTCATGTTCACATGTGTGAGCTGCGATAATTGACGCTGGAACTGACGACAGAACCTCCGGTTTCATGTTTTCTGAGATGTCTTGAGTGCCCAGCACTTTTCCCAGCCTCCCTGAAGGCATCACTGTTTTTGAGTGCTGATTACCTGTTTACTCACCTGTGTATCTGAGCTGGTTTCTGTCTCTGGACTCGCAGTAAGTATCTTCCTCCTAAAAACTGGACACTTTGTTTTAGAATCAAATCTACTCATGTTTTTGGATTATGGATGTCAGGTGCTGAAATTCAGAACAGCCGCCTGCTCTTGAACTTTTTTCTTAGTCCTCGCTTCATCTCCTCTGTAAAAATCCAGTCTTTAGCCTGCGCTTCCTGGTCCTCTGACTCCATCTCCAAACATTCTTCTGGAAGGTACCTGCTCAAACAAGCCAAGCTTACCTGAGTTTCTCAGGAGACGGAGGCGCCTGTCTCTGCTGCCGCACTCCTCTTCCTCTGCCTTAAAGCAGTTTGTTTAACAAATCTTCTTAATCTTGTCTCTTGACTCTGCGTCCCTGAGATCCCAACAGTGATCATTACAAAGAACAATGCCCAATAAAACCTCAAGGTGAGGATTGATAAACATCCAAAGACAACCCCGCTTAAACCTCAAAACTGATAATAAAAGATGGAGTTTATTTATAGTGATCAGTCTATTAAAGACCCACTCTGATTAAAAAAGATGTTTTTGGTGTTTTTAACATGTTCTTGTGGCATTTTTTTCTAATGATGGAGGACAAATGTTAAGGAAAATTAAGCTTAAAACAGCATTTCTGAACATTACTTTATTTAAATTGTTGTAATTGTGCACGAAAAAAATAGTTTGAAAAAGTCTGTAGCTGTGACTGAGAAGCTAGAATTGAAGGACCACAAACTCCCTGCTCCGCTGGTGCGTCCAGTCAGACAAATGGATCCATGAACGTCTTTGTTTTCCTCGTCTGAGCTGGAATCTGGATCTAAACCGTACGACTGGATAGCTCCGATAATGTTTGATGTTTTTGTTGCACTTGTAATGATAGGTTGAGGCTGTGAGGGGCTGTAAGCTAGCAGGAGATGGTGTAAACCAAGAGATGATAGAAAATGGGCTCACTCTGCACCAACGGTTCTGCCAACATCTAGGGGGTGAATTTCTAATGAATTTCTGCCTACTATGTTCTAGAAAGCGACTGATTTTTAGGTTTTGGCTAAAAACGACATACATTATAATGAGAGCACCACTGGGAACATCTTGAAATTAGTGTAACAGACTATTCTCATTCCCTTTTGGTGCTCCTCGTTTGCAAGACAGTAACTTGTGACAAAGAGACTTCTGGATATGTGAATGATAAGGGCAGAATAAAAAGGTGGTTTTACAACCAGATGTGCACCTCTGAACTCCCTTATTTTACATATAACTCCTTATACCACACCAAACCCCAGAAAACAGTTTTATCTCCTTTTGTGATTTTTGTTTTTTGAGTCAAGCATTTTTGATTGCAGATGAAGAGTGAAAACAAATAAAATAATGTATCAAATTGAAATGAATACCATTCTGAGATCTTCCGGCAGCTTTCCCGTTGAACTACAATGACATTTTTACACGTTTTTTTCTTCCCTTAAAGGTTATTAGGATCATTTTGACAGGAAAGATCGCGATCTGCGCGCGCACATCTGCTCAAAACACTTTTCAAGTGTTTAGTAGTTCTTTGTGGCAAAAGAAAAGTCTGACTTAATGGCGATCCAGCTGCGTGGATCACAGTCCAAATTATAGACTGTGATGTCATGACGCACAGCTCCCATTCTTCTCCTTTCTCCGTTTTGTGGCCCCCCACTCAGCTGATGCATTAAGAAGTGCGGGCTCTCGTGGTGGGCTCTGAACGCCCCCCTCCACTTTCAGGTGCTGCGTGTTCGGTTCTGGTGATTCTGCCGGACCTGTGGTCGTTTGGGCATTTCTGTCCTTTTGGATCCAGAGTGCAGCCATCCTGGTTCCTGCGCTCGAACACGTTTACTCATTGAGAAAAGACGGGAGCCGTACTCCATCCTCATCCCCATCCTCGCCCTCTAGCATCCCGCCCCCTCCTCCTCCCTGACTCTCCCCTCCGTGCGTGAGGGGAACGTCGCCGTGCACGTGCCGGGGAGAGAGAGTCGCAACTGTTCCGTGCGCTGTCCGCCGGACATCAGCGAGTATTGGCGCTCTGCAACCGGGTGGCGGAGGCGGAGGAAGGGGGGAGACTGGATTCGGAACCAGGAGAAGCGCCGCGGCTTCTCATAGCCCGCTCTCCCGAAACATGGAGTTGTTTCTTCTCGTCCTTCTACCCCTTTTTTCGGGATTATTTCCGCGCGCCGAGCCCGCGGAGGTGTCGGACGGGGAGAAAGGTAAGCCGGAGCCAGGCCGCCGGGGTGCGCAGTCCGCTCAAACTTGGCACGGCGGGTCTGTGGATGCTGCGGGAGCCGGTGCGGCGCGGAGGATGGAGCTGAAAGCGTTGGAATGATTAGAGTTGACGGGAGGCGCGGTGGCGGTGGCGGTGCGGGGCGCCTGTCCACGGATGCCACCTGTGTCACGCTCGCAGGAGCTGGCTGCGCGTGCGTTTTGAGGAGGATCCGCGCGGAGCGGGGCAGGCTCGCTGTCTGCGCCCGCAGGTGCGCAGCGGCGCTTTGCTCGGATGCAGCAGGTGAAGCTCTCCCGGAGCCGGAGAGGGCTCGTCCTCCCTCTGCATCTCTGCTGTGGGATGTCTGGGCTCGTGGCATCAGCTCTGTGGCGCGCACTGCCCCAGCAGACGGCCGTCACTGAAGGATCTGGGCATTGATCAGATATTTGCCCCTGGATGGGAGCTGGTGGTGTCAGGAGGCTGCTGTCAGAGTCTCACGCGCTTCAGCATGCAGATTAGTTGGGGCACGTTTTTATTTGCATGTACATTCAGTGTCATTGAGAGAAACCTTCCCAAGCATCTCAACGTATCGCTGATGTATTCAGATGAGCCCCTTTTAGGGCTTCTTACTTATAAAAGAAATGGGAAATTAATCCTCCTTAAATCTCAGTTTTCCTTAATTCTCTGGGTTTCAGTTCATAATTGAAGAAAGTAAAATTCTTTGGAATTTTGAAAACCAAATCTCCTCTTTTCCAGGTCCCTCTTCTCTCCCTCCTTTCTAGATTGTCAGAGCTGCTCTGCTTGACTGTCACAAATGTCACTGACCCCCCCCCCCCATCTCCACTTTATCACCAACTCGGTCTGGAAAGCAGGGCTGGGGGTCTGCCTCCCAATCACAGCAGGCAGGACAAACAGCAGAGTGCTCCTCTCTGTGCGTGAAATGAAAAGATGGATTCGCCTCTTTCGGCTCCTTGAGAGCTGCTCTTGTCTGCTGCAGGGCGTGAGGTGGGGGCACTACGTTTTAGCCCGGCTCAGAGTGAAAAACGAGACACGGCTCTAATGGCTCATCGGGGTTAGCAGCATATTTAAATTGAAAACCGTTAGGATCAATTCACCCTGGCATAGATCTGTGGGAGTGGGAAGATGGGACGCTGTGTGTGGATCTCTTGTCTGCTGTCCGGCTCCATTTGCAGCCAGAATAAATGAGGGCTCTCCTCTCTGTGTCTAAATGGATGGTAACGATAATGGCATTTCTTTCAACGCCAGAGCTGCTTGTTAGTTTAAATAGTCTAAAAATTAATTTGATGTGCGGAAGCAGCATTCCTCTGCTGAATGAATTAAAAGCATCTCCGGAGCTCATTCCCTCTTTGGCTTTAGTTTGTCTCTTAAATGTTCTTCTAACATTGCCTCCAAAGTGCTGATCTGACAAAACCATCAGCTCAGGAAATCTGGACAACTTGTTTTCTAGAGAAACATCTAAATACTCTTTAATCCGATGCAATGACCTCAGCTCTAGATAAGCATCGGCAAACAGCTCAAGGTTGTTTGTAATGTACACCCCATTTAAAAGTTGATAGCATTGTGAAAGGCACAGATAGGTCCAAATACTAATGCAGGTGAGACAGCCTGAGGAGCTAATTAAATGAGTGTGTGAGATACCATCGCACAGGTTCACGCAAGCAAGCGCAGACACACAAAGGAAGCCTTAGTTAGTGTTTGTGCGCATACGCTGACCAGCAGAGATAAAAAGCAATCTGCCTGCATATTTTAAAATGTCTATAATTCAATCTCCAGGAACGTCTGGGATGAACCAGCAGAGCCAGAATACGCTGGAGGTAAATTAGAATAGCTGATTTGGAACCAGTGATCATGAATAGAACAAATATACCAATCTTATCTGAAGAAAGAGAAAAAAAATCAATAGAGTTTAAAAAGACTTTATTCCCCAGTCTTGTTTTGGCGTGATAAGAATAAAAACAGTAATGCAAAAAGGTTTGTTTGGATTCAACTAAACTAAGCCCAATGATCATAAATCAATTGTTCTTACTTGCAGAATTTTTTTTTTAAGATAAAATAATAACTATAGTGTTGTTTATTTGGTTTTCCTTCTTTGCATAAACAATTTTTTTAATTAATTTTATTTTGTATGCATTTAATAATTACAAATAAATAACTATAATGATATAAATAAATGCATTTTGCAAGTAAATTTGAATATTTTAATTGCAGAGATAAAGCAACACAGAAAAGAAGAAAAAAATTGTCCTTCAGTTGCAAATTCTTCAAAAATATCACAAATATCACATTTTTCTCAAGCAAAAGAACACAAAACATTCATTCTAAAAATCTTTTTTTTTCAGCATGTCTGGTACAAATAATGTGTGGACTTTGGTGTACGATGAATTTTAGACCAAATGAAAGGCGGCGTCCGCTTCCTTGTGCCTGAGTTTTGTTCTATCTGCTCAAGTTTCAGGCTTCCAGCACACAGAGGAGCTTCTGCTGCTCCTTCTCACATTAGCCTGTCGGTGTTTTGGAGGGAATATCTAGTTAGAAAAACACGAAAGCTTCACCTTTCCCGGTGGGCTCGACATGAACTCATTCTACAACGTGAAGATGTTTCTAAGACTCGATAGGGAAGCAAAGCTTTGAAACAGAAACTTGTTTTGAAGTTTACACTTTTTTTTTTGTAACCAGACAAACTGCTCGATCTTGTGGACTTTAATGTTGAGCTGTTGGTCCGTTTTCTCTTTTCCCCGAGTTTCCCACATTGCTTTTGGCAAACATTGTTCACTAACACTCTGAAATGAGGAGTTCGTCCTCCTCCTGACTCACTGCTCCTGTTTTACACTCGATAATCAGAGCTGCTGCAGCAATGGTGCAAGGACGACCATCTGGATAATCCCGTGGACATTCCTGTCAGTTTGAAGGAAATGCTGCCTCTAATGATGGAAAGATTTGCATGTCCTCCCATGTCTGGATTTACGGTCTTCACCACAACCTTACAGGGGTGTGAATGGAAGGGGACCGGGCTTTTTTTTATGTGTCTGAAGATCAGATTCCCACTCTGAGCCCTTAAACTGGTGTGACATTGTGCACATGAAAAGGAATGCAAAAAGCTTTAAATCTATGTGACTTGATGCTTTTAGTGTGTTTTAGTATGTTAGCTTGTTCATGCATTCGAATGGAGGTTTCTAATCTTATGTGTTTCCATAGATAGATGTTGGACATTGTTTGGGGCATCAAACTGTTTAAAAGTGAACTGGATCAGTGTGTGTGGGGTCAAAGGTCACTTCTGAGGTGCTCCTGGCTTGCTTGTATCTCAGCCAGCTGAACTGTTCTGACTGATTAGTTGAATTTACATCGTTTTTAATCTGAAGTTCTGCTCATCTTTGCTTCTTGAGTTGGAACGGTGGCTTTACCCCGGATTTACCCCGCTGGTCCGGAGTCCGTCTGACGACCGTCGGTTGGTTTACATTGTCTCCGCTGGGTCTCCAGTCTATCCCCCCTCCCTCCTGGCTCACAGAGAGGGGGTTTGAGTGGTTCATTCCGCTCTCTTTGCTCATCCACAACTTAAGCTGTCAGCCCCCATGCCTTCTACTTCCTGACATTGTCCTTGTAAAATGCACGTTTTGGGTCATAAACAATGTTGTTCTTCCAAAATAAAATTTTCGTCATCCATGGCAAAAATGGATGCCGGGGTTAACGTGTGTTAATGTTTGTAAATGTCACCTTAAATATGAAATACAATTTTGTCAAGTTTTTGCTTGATAGTACAACAGAAGTTTTTATTTTGAAATCCAGGCATGTTTCCTGTTTCTCTGGCTTTTTAACCGCAACGTTGACGCATCAACAGACCGGACATAGAAATCCTGCAGGACTAAAGCTTGTGTTGGGTTGTCAGATGTCAGGCGCAGACGTGGTGGAGGCGAGGTTAACATTCCGATTGGTTCATGAATGTATCATTTTCTGTGTCAACGCAAAGCACCAGAGACGTAGCCAGACGGACCAGTGGAAATCAGCCTTTAGAGTGATCTGGTGTTTTCCACAATTAAATCCATCCCATTCTCAGTAGTTTATGGCAGCGATCCCCAACATGACCTACATTTTTGTTTTTTGTTTAACCCTTGTGCTATCCTATGACCCCCCCCTTCCATTGACGTGTTCTCCCTACCATGACAAAGGTGGATAAAGGTGGAGAGGATTTCATGTAATCCATGGACACCAGTGAAGATCACAAATCATTGAAGAAAAAAGGTTCAGAGCTCTGTCTAGTGGGTCTAGATGACCCACCAGCCAATGTTAAATTGCCTAGGATAGAACAAGGGTTAACTGGTTCTGATGGAAGTTTAGTTTTGGAAAACTACTGGATTTTCTACACCACATCCGACTAATTTTTGACTCACGGATGCTCGGTCATGTGTCAAAAATCCATCTGCTACTTTCTTAAAGCGGCTGCGCTGACTGCTAGATTTAAACCCCCAAGCGAGCAAAGAAACCAACATATTTGGAAAGTTTCCTTTAGCAGAAAGGATCCAGTGAGGAAACAGCAGAAGAAGCCTTTGACTTCAAAATAAGAGACAGCTGCATTTAACAGACAAAAACACAGCAGTCTTTACATTTATGGATTTTTTGAGACCTTTGTTCTCACAGACCATAATAATAATGCAGAATATTCAGAAATCAGCTGAAGATGCTGCTGTTATAGTTGCTTAAAAAGTGAATCTACGTTTATCATTAAAATACTGTTTTTTTAAACATTTTGTATTTATTTATGTCGCACCTGAGGCTGACCTGAGGCGTCAGATATTTATTTATTTATTTTTAGCTTCCATTTTGACTGTTGTGGCTTAATGGAAAATCTATTTCACATTTTGAAACAGATTCCATGATTGCTTGACTAAATCAAGTGTAAACATACATTTTAAAGCAGTTGCAGATATATAAAGATAAACTTTAGCCGCAAAAGTTAAAGAAAACCAGAAGAAAACAAAATGGACACCCACTTTCACCTCATACAGGGCAGTTTGGGTAAACGTTGTCTGACATTAAACTGGTGCATGGCGTGAAAAAGGTTGGAGACCACTGTTTGACTGAGGGAGGGGGCTTGAGGATTTTAGTGGTCTTGTTGTGGACGTACTGTCCCCTTACGCTCAATCACATGCAGTCCTCGGTTGAATCAGTTATCAAAGCTAAACTAATGGCGTTTCCCAAAAAGGAAGCTTTCTGAAAGCTTTTCAGATCCACTGAACCCCCCCCACTAAATTGTAGGAAGGAAGGGGCAAAACTGAGGTGTTGACTCTTGACATTTTGATTCAAGCAGAAATGCCTTACATGAAGGTCACAATCATACAAGCCTGACTGAGCTGCAAAGGGAAAATATTTTAAGTTACTGCAGCTAAACATGATTTTAGAAAAAGCCTCTCAAGAACTGCTGTTTGTTACTTGAACTTTCTTTCAGAATATGAACTGCTCAACATTTTAAATTGGACATTAAAACTGCAGTTTTTCCCTAAGCTGCAAAAAAAAGCCCGTAAATCTAAAGGGACTCTGTTCTGACACGACTGAATTGGACGTTTGGGGCATGCATCGGTGATTATGCAGTCCAGAAGTAACACTATCTAAAGGTGTACATCCCCCCCCCTTGGCTAAGTGAAATAAACTGTTACATTTCTCACATCAACCGCAGGGAACAACACCCAAGTGCATACAGAACGCTGGCAGGCAGGAAGCGTCGGCTCTTTTTATAAGCTAATGTGAAAAATACGGTCTCAAAGTAAGACGGGCAGCTTGGAAGCAAGAGCAGGTGTTGGATGACAAGAGCCGAAAAACGTAAGCATCCAAACGCCACATATGGCTGTGTGACAAGACGCCAGGGCAGGATGGCAGGTGAGCATGCACAAGGGCTGATGGGAAAATTAGAAACAGGTGGGTGTGGCATTCCGCTCAAGCAGGGAGAAAGTTTGAGGGGATGTGTCAGATGGATTGACAGGAGGAGCAAAGGTTTAAAAAAAAAAAAATCAAAATACAACTTATAAGATTCTATGAAATATGCATCAATCAATTATTAATGTGTAGGCATACAGTATATTGGTTTGAATACATATATCTCAATTGATTTGCTTATATTGGAATCTAATTATTCAACAAATCAAAATATCTGTTTAATTTTTCAGTACCAACTTCTTTTTCCACTTGCTTCCACTAACTACTCATGCCTGCTAAAACGACTAAAAAGTACAAAACAACCTAAAAGAAGTTGTCATTGCGGCAGACTTGCCTTTACCGTGGAATTTAGGCAGGCAGAAACCTCGAAAACTCAAATGGTAAAGAGAATTACTTTGTGATTCTGTGGGCAAATGCTTACAGGATGATTAGAAAGTGTATGTTACTTTAGACAGAAAAGATTCAAAATAAAAAGGTTTGAGGATCCGTTTCATTTTAACTCTTGGTTTGTTTTAGTCATCGGAAATCTTCTCCATACAAATCTACATTCAATCTATTTCCTTTCTTGTCTGGTTTTTCTTTAAATACTTGGTTTTGCTTACTAATTATTATACATCTGTTAGAGACAGATTTTCCTTTTTAAATTAATTTAATCATGAAAAGCTTATTTATTTCAATTAATTGCCTTTAGCATAAAAAACAACCCTTGGAGACCAATGAACTATTGTTGAACTAAAAGCATTTTTATAATTTCTGTTTCTACAGAATGTTAATGAGACGAATTCCAGAATGTTTTGAAAAGTGTAGGACTTTTATATAATCTTATCCTTAGACTTTTGATGTAATGCAGCTTTACATTTTTTATGTACCTTAAGGAAATGGGGCTGTATGTTGGTTTAGTATTTCATGTCAGATGGGTCTTTCTGGTAGGACCGTTGCTCGTTCTTCTCATGCATGACTGTGATTCAACGTCCTCCCACAGAACAGGCTTCATAGGTTGGTTTCATTCGCTCATAGGTTGGATGAAACGGTTTCTCTGAATGTGGTTGTATGATGAACCGGCCACCTGTCCAGAGTGTGCCCTCCCTTTGACCTATGCTAGGACAGAGTCCAGTGGGAGCGCACTCCACACAAGGCCGGTGTAGATGATGGATGGTTAAAAATATAATTCTGACCTTTTTCCAATACAGTCGTTTTATGAGTCTACAATGACTTCTTGAGCCTTATAGTGGATCCTGTTTCCTATTATGTTGAATAACACTGTAGGACTATGATTGAAACTTCATGTGACCATAGTATAGTAGTACTAGTATCATAGGACTATCATTTTTTGCACGTTTTTGTCTCAAAGCATATGTCATCAGGACGGAAATTTACTTAAACTTATTCTGAATTCCAGAAATTATTCCACTGTAAATAGTTAACTTACATATAAGGTAACTCTTCTCTAAGAGTTCTGGTACATCACCTGTCCGTCCTGGGGCAGATCTCTCCTTCATGTGGACACCCCTGAGGTTTCTTCTTTTTTTCCCGGAATCCGTTTTTTTTAGGAGTTTTTCCTTACCGTGAAGGAGGGTCTAAGGCAGGGTGGGCAATTCCAGGCCTCGAGGGCCGGTGTGTCTGCATGATTTGCCCTACTCATGGCTGATTACCTGATTCAGGTGTGTCCAGACAATCAGAACATGCCAGAGCAGGGTATGTTGGAAAACATGCAGGAATGCGGCCTGCAGTGCCCACCTCTGGTCTAACGGGAGGGATACCCGGTTCAGTTTAGTCTGTTTAATTAGTTTATTTAAAATGTTCCTATTGAATTCTATGTAGTCATGATCCTTATGGTTTTATGTTTACTTTACAGTTACTGATACGAAGCCCATTGAGACGACTGTTGTTGTGATTTTGGGCCATACAAATAAAATTGAACTGAATTGAATTGAAACACTTGTGCTACCGTGTCAAGAACATTACATTAGTTTATGCAGCTACAACAGAACGTAGCTTTTATTGTGATAAGTGAGCCCTTATAGCTCAATTTCTAATTGTTTTAAATTGGTTAAATGTTTTCAGCTCTTCTGTAAAATGATTCAATGAGGTTCATTGTGTCTATAAATTATACTGAGTACTTAAATATTTTTATCAGACACTGGTTTGTTTTTTTGTAAAACGTACCGACATGTTTCGGTGGAATAGCTTCCGCCTTTTTCAGGGTCGTTCAAAAACTTTTGAATCTGTCTCCTTTTTCTGCTACTGAACACAATCCTAAAGCTGCTTTCACACCGAATGTGATTCGCGCATTGGGGGTGTCCAGTTTCAATATGAACTCAGATGAAATAAAAGTTCCTGGGGTGTGTTTTAAACGTCGGGCACGGCGGTCTGGCGGCAGCTCGTTTCGGGCGTAACAACCATCGTGTCCAAAGCTCAGAATTGAAATTGCATTGTGTCAACCAATCAGGGACTCAGCTTTGGCCAATGATGTGTTGATGATACAATCAGTGGATGGAGTCCAAAACCAACATGAAGGCTAATCTGATCGTTTTTCTTCTGAACTTTGTCATATTTTTTCTTATTTGTATATGGAGACAACAATAAAAAAAGTCCTCTGATTTCATTTGTGTTTTTCTTTTTCCCTCCTTGGACAAATGCAGGACAGCAAGTCATCAAACTGGGTCACAAAGAAGCTGAAAGCGCCGTCATTTGGTGTGAATGGAGCATTAGAGAAGGAACTGTGCAGGTCTGAGTAGAAAAAGTCTTAGTCATTAGTTGCTCCACACGTGGTGATTTGTAGCTCCGAGTTCGGGTTTCCTGGGACAGGAAAGGACTCCGGTTTTAGGGAACACCTATATTCTCCTCATATAGCATAGTTGGTAATCTGGACTTTATAAAAGTTGCATTTGGACAACCTTTTTTGTGTCTTTAAAATGAACATTTCCAAGTTTGCAAATGAGGAAGGCTCTATGTGGAGCAAACGGTTCCCGGTCTAAAACTGGGCAGGGTCCTCCAATGCACGTGGGGGTGTTCTCTGTGCTGTCTGGGTTCCTCCAACAGTCCAGAGTAATGCATGTTAGGTTAATCGCTGATGCAAAAGTGACCACAGGAGTGTGCATGCTTGGTTGTTCCTGTGTGTTGACCTGTGGTGGGCTGGCTCTCTGCCCTGCCTCTCACCTGATGACAGCTGGGATGGACCCCCCCACCTCTGTGACCCTGGACAGGATGAAAGATGGTCTGGTGGATGCAAATGAGAAACTCATAAACATAAACGTGGAACACATTTCAGCAAGTTTTTTTTTAAAGCTTCTTTAGCTTCCAGTTACTGAAATAAAATTGTATAATAAGGACAGATTTTATCTTTCAAAATATATTCTTTAGCTCAATAAGACGCCATTTTTCATTTCAAAATAAAATCAATTATGGATTCGAAGCCAACGGGGGAGTCTAGCTTTTCCTGATAATTTCCATAGTAAAGAAGACTGTTGCACTGAATGCAAAGAAAGCTGAAAGTGTGAAAGTTCAAATATATGTAACCTTACTACATCTGAAATACTTTCACTTTCAGAAATACTCTAAAATATCCACACTACAGCTGAGTCAGACATATTTGGGGTGGACCAGCTCATTGGAGATCAGAAAAGCTTTAAATTGAATTACTGTTGTGTTACGAACTCTTCCTTCCCATCCATATAAAAACTCATAACTCCGGGTAGAGTTCAACACCTTTACTTGGGTCTGTGACAGGCATAAAAGAAAAAATACAGCTCCTCTGCAGCTCTATTCGCTCAGAGGGGACTCGCCTGTAGCCAACAGCATTACTTTACCAAACCAGTATCAGTTAGTCTTTTGTTTTGTACAAAATAAATTCAGTGGACTCTAATACTTGGTGGAAGTTCTTGAACAACTGTAATGAATTCAGCTTTTGATGAACAAAGGAAATAAACTGTGCGATTAACAGAGTTTTAGGAACAGAAAATTAAGGAAGTGCATTGCATGTAATTAAAAAAATCCAATGTTTTTTGATTTTTCTGATGTACAGGCTGTACACAAACCTCATAAAGTTTCTTTATTCAGTGAACTATAAGAGGTGCAGCAAAAGTCTCTGACCTTAAAGTGGAGCTCTTTGGTTGGTACCTTGAGTTGACCTTCCATGGTCAAGTGGAATTCTGTTTTTTAAAGCTGTTTCACTTCCTTTTTGGGAAACCATTATCTCAAAATGATCCTGCCAGCTGTGCGGTCTCCTCTGTAGCTCCATTTTCTGCCCACAACCTGTTCTGACATGGCAGCAAAAGTGTTCACTTCAGCAATCGGCAAGCCTCAGGAGGGAGAAGGGCCCACACACTCACTCTGTCTTCACTCGGTAATTGAAGAAACCACATGTAGATTCAGGTTAAAACTGTGTAGAGCGTTGGAGGAGAGAACGGGGAAAGAGCAGCAGATACTGCACGAGTCAGCACTGCTTCATCTTTTGTGCTTTGCTTTTGGCTTCCATGTCAGCTGTACTGCACTTCAGATGCTGTTCCTCTCACGTTTGCTCTTCGTGTTTGCCTTGGCTCTAAAACCAGACAACCCGGATGGTGGCGGTGCGTTGAGTTTCAGGCTGAATGTTAGCAGATTCAGAGCTGCAAGCAAACTGGAATTCTTTCCCCAGCAGCGCATTAAAAACCACCGGAGACTTGACAGGGTTTTTCATGTTTGTTTTTAAGGCTTGCGCTTAGGCAGCATTTTTGCTGGGTTCAGTCCAGCATTCGGTCCTTTACAAGCTGTAAAAAGACACTGAAACAGCCCAGACATCCATCAGAGGATGTCGGCTGAGTGTTGCGACGGTTGAGCTCTCACATGTCGTTTCAGGACAGAGGTGAAGGATGGCCTCCAGCGACTTAAAAGATTCAGAAAATGGAGCAAGTTCAGGACAAAACCCAGATATGGAAAAAAGGCTGTTGGATTTTTGATACTGCCAGGTTTAATATCGCTTCTCGCGCCCTTAATGGGTTACAATTCAATCAGGGATAGATTTGCTCGGCTTGTAAAAGTCAGGGGCTGTAAATTGACTTGTGGCATTGATTACCGATAGGAAGAAGCCTTCCCTTTTTGATGCTCATGATCTGTTTTGGTTAAAGTCTGCCTCGACTTAATTATTTGGGTTGCATGGGCTGTTAAATTGAGTTTTCTGAGATATTACTTTATTTTACAATGGTAATAATGAACTAAAACGACTTTTAGGGGGAATCCACCCGGAGTTTAACCTACGATCTGATCTACATGCTACTAGAAATGTTTCAATAAGCAGAGTACTGCGACAGGCTTCAGTCTTGTGTTCATTTCCATTGGTTGTTGATTAAAGGATCAGCTTTAAGTGACGACTATACCTCTTAAGCCTACCTTAAGAGCCAACAGCGTAAACAAAAAAGAGCTTCTTGAAATTGAACATCAGCAAAGCAAACAACCTGATCTCTTTAGACGAAGTGGACTAGCTCAACAGAGACTATCTAGAAGGTGAGGGCTGAGTGTGAAGCTTGAGGCAGAGGTGAGCAATCCTCTTTCTTCAAGTGTCTCAACGGGTAGAAAAAGTCCATCTGCAGCATTTGGTCTGTCAGAGTAGTACCTGTCAGGATTGAGGCAGCCCCCTGAGGAGATAACGTGTACATAAAGTTGTGTTCGCAGCGTGCAAAGACCTTTAGTGTGTCAGCGGCGTATCAGCACACTTTGGTGCATGCTGGTGGACTTTCTTCCTCCAGGACGCCTGCAGCCCAGCTGGAGCTGCAAGTTCCCTCCTCATTTAACCCGGGTGTGCTTTCTTTGGCCCGTTTGACCCATTTTCAAAGTTTGTGGAACTGATTCAATGTAGTCAATAATTTCTCCAGCCTCTGCCTATAGCTCCCCATCCGTAAGGAACTTGTTCTCTTAAAGTGCAGTTCCTGACAGATTTGGATGACTCTTCCTGATTTTGGAAAAAAAAAAAGCAAAAAAGAAAAGTCCTCTTTCTTTGATTTCCTGCCACAACAGAGAAGCACACGTCACTTGAGATGCTCTGATCAACAGGTCAGAGATGGAAATTGGATGGTTTGCCATGTTGTTTATCTAATGTGCAGCCGGCTCATCGGCTTAGCATATTTTTCTATTTTGAATCAATATTTTCTTCCTGTTTGCACACATGCATGTGAGTCTATCTTCAGCATTTAGCCATTTCCTCTCTTGTCAGTTTAAATAGTTACACATCAGATGCAGCAACACAGACAATAATAAGGTTTCAGACACGTAAACACATACAGCCAAAACATCAAATGCTGGTAAAAGTCCACTCAGTGGTGCTACAGTATAGTTAGACGGTCCACGCTCTTTAAAGAACTCTAAAGTGCCTTTTAAAAATGATCATGTTTAATGAACTGATTCAAACTGAATTTTGAGTTTTGCAAATCCTGACATGAAATTTTCTGAGTTACTTATTTGAATTGGGGTTTTGTCTTTTACGATGTAAAAAATATTTATTGTCCTGTGCATCTTGAAAAACATCTGCATATTAGATATGTGCACAGTTTCACAAATCAAATTTCCTTCTGGAAATGCACAATGAAAAACTCATGCTGAGGAATAAGAACCAGCAGGTAGACAAATGGATTCAACATGGTTTGAAATGATTAAACAAATGAAATGCTCTCTATAAAGATGGATGTTGACACATAAATACACCAAACAATCACATAAGTCAAAATAACTATAAAACATGTAAAATGGAAAAATAAAAACAAATTAATACATTTTATTATGATTCTGTTTTCCTAAAAGCATTTTTTTATTTACAGTTTTTAATTTTAATATTTAAACTTTATAGAATGAATTGTTCTTCTGTGTTTGTGTATGATGCCATTTATGATTAGAAATAAATTGAAAATAACTAATTTTTTTTCTAGAAAACTGTTCTATCCCAAAATCAATAGTTAGAATTTATCCAGAAATAAAAAGACTAGCATGGTTCTCTTTTTTAACTTTATTCAACAAAAGCTGAACAAAACTGTCCATCTAAGCAAGATGGTAAAGATTTGAGTTCCATTAATCCTCAGGGAAGATCACTTGAGGCTGGGAAGGAACCAGGCCTGATTGATGGATTGATTGATTGATTGCTGCAACAAAATCTGAAACTCAAATTACTGCTCAAAGTAAATGTTCACAATACCTTTAAGTCACAAAGTGTTAAGATGCCTTAAACTTTGTTATATAACTCTGTACTTCAGTTTGTTATAATTTGGGAATAAATGAAAACCAACCAACAAACAAACTAATGTAATGAACAACTGCTTTCTTTTTAAACTGACAAATTAACTGGAACTTTAACTTCAGATTCTTTGATAGTTGCTAAAAACTCTGAAGTTCTTAAACATGGATAATACGAACTTGGGGAATACAGACTTGATGTTTCAAATCTGTTCATTTAATAATGTATTTAGGTGTAGAAAAAACTACATAAAAAAACAAACTCTTCTGTTGTGTTGATGTCGATGTCCTTTTATGTTTCAGTTCAAGATTTGTGCTTCCAAACGCCCCGATATGCTGATGATGGCTTTTTATTTTTTTACAGTGTAAAAAATTGTTTTCCACATGTTTGTTGTCTAACAAAGCAGGTGGACTCAAATGCCAACACAACTTAAAATAGTAAAAGGAGCAATTATAAATGAAAAAACAAGAAGACATTTTTGTGTGTAAAAAGAAAAAAAATAGACAAATGGTCTGAAAATGGAAGTAAACATTTGGGACCATAAAATAAAAGATTAATGGTTAAATTCTGTATAATTATACTAATAATGATGATAATCCAGGATAGTTGAGGGAGTTTAATATTTGAAAAATAAGACAGTTTCCTTCTAGAAGCCAAACCAGCATCATGTTCTAGCAGGAAGACGCCTCCAGTCGTGCTGTAAGAAACTTGCCACCGCACGTAACCTGCTGTCTGAGAGCAAATAGCTTTGTGGAGAAAATATGGGACATTGATGTCCCAAAGATATAATGCAGCCTGGTTACAGAGAGCTTTCTAAATGAGAAGGACAATTTTTAATTAACTTCTAAGTTTCATGGAGAGGCAAGGAAAGCGATTCCATTATAGAAGAAATATGGTCTTTTTGTCAGACTGTGTTGTTCTTCAGGCTGCTGTGTTTTTAGTCTCACCTTCTTTTGACTTTTCTTTTTCATGGAAAAAAGCTCTTGTCTGTTGACCCATTTCTAAATTGTGTAAAACTTTTGGACACATTTGTGGCTAAATGTATATTAAAAACTACTGGAAAATCCTAAAATCACCAACATCTTTTTTTTTTTTACTTAATTTAATTCAAATTTTCAATAACTACCATCCTTTGCAAATCTACCACACACACAAAATGATCTGCAATAAAAAAAAGTCTAAAAATATAGAAAAATGCCATAGGAGGGCATGACAGGTCAAAGTGGAGGGTGGGGGTGGTTACATTTTTAAAGCAGCTTTATTTTAAAGCTGAATAATGCAGAGAGATCCAGCCAAAACACATAATGCTGCTTTTTGATTAATGTAGCTGTATGTTGGAAAATACTATGTAATGATTGGGTATTATATGTTTTCTTTTGTTTCAAAGCCTTTTTATCGAAATAACTCATACAAAATAAATGTATAATACAAAAGTTTTTTATTGACAGTTAAGAGGTTTTGAAAATACATTTGTGTCGATGCTGTTCTTTGCATTTGCAGCTGGTTTTACAATCTGAGCATGACTCTCCTCCCTTCCACGCACACAGTTTATAAAATCACCCTCCTCATCCATCATACTGCCTATGAAGCTATAAAGTGTCTTCTCTTCCAAATCCTTTGAAAACGTGAACAGCAACACATTTCAAAAGATTCTGACAACCGACACATTTCTGAAAGACTAAACACCTTTTTTGTACAAGTGTAGCTAAACGGAGGCTGTCCGGTCTCTGAATGACCGGATCAGGAGCTTGGTTCACGTAGCCTGCAGTAAGTCTGACTTGTTCCCGGTGCACGTTGGACTCCAGCAGGGCTGCCCTTTCCCACCGGTTCTGTTCCTAATCTTTATAGACAGAATTTCTCGGTGCAGCCAGGGACTGGAGGGCATCTGGTTTGGGGACCACAGGATCTCCTCTCTGCTCTTTGCAGATGATGTTGTCCCGTTTGCTTAATCGAGCCAGAACCTCTCGCGTGCATTGCAGCAGTTTTCGGCTGAGTGTGAAGCGGCTGGGATGAGGGTGCGGTGGCAAGTTTCTTATTGCTGAGTACATCTCAAAATCGCTTCAACATCAACGAACAGAGCCAGAATGAATCCATACATAAGGTGCTCCGGATTAGAAGGCGCAGGTGTTTATATAGTGAAGGGATGGTTGTTTATGCTGGATTTAAACAAATCTTTGACAGGACAATTTTTTTTCTCTGTGTTTAGGAGGATATTAATGCTGCCTAAAAGTGTAAAGAAATCCAATAACCGATGCATCGTTTCCTCTTTATAAGAATATTGTCTTTGTATTTAAACTTGACTAGCCACAGCATTCAGAAATGACACAACAGCGGTGCGCCTCATTTCCATCCAGAGCTCTTTACTACGATAGTCGACTGGAGCTTGAGCTGACTGGTAAAAGGAATGGAAGCTGCTTGTTAGCCTGTTTGTTTTATTCTACCCACATTCAAAAACCCAAAAGATGGAAATCCCCACCACCACACACACACCGAGACACTCCGACTGCAGGTTCTGTGCTCAAATATTCTCATCTGCTGCCTCACACTCCACTGCACAGCCCCCATGGCTGCCACAGATCTGCACTCACCGAGGATTAGTCCGTCTCCAAAAAGAAAAGGCGGCATCGAGCAGCTTGATCTAGAAAACGCCTGGTTTCACCTGGAGAAAATGAAGGAAATTCAAAAAATGTTTAAAAAAAAGAAACAACGATCCAGTGTTTGTTCCAAAATCACCAGTTTCACCATAACCTGAAAACTTTAGCGAAAATGCTGACTCAAAAAAGAAAATGCATATTGAATTGTTTTAGAAAACCTGACCTCTTCTTCCAGGCCAGTTCTCACACTGACCATAACACCTCGGGCCACGACAACAAATGGAGGTGAGAAGGGTTTGTGGGCCGGTAGAAACCAAGTCTCACAGAATAAATGCAGATTTTTGGAATTTCCACTACAGTCTAACTTGTAAAGCACAAACTGCAAAACCATTCCAGAATGTACACATGAGCATGGATTCTCTGGTATAAATATGTCCCTATATACTGGAAGCCTGGAGGACGCGTGGAGAACGGAATCATCTAAAGTGGTTTACAGACTTCAAAGCAGCTTCAAAATGACAAAATACAAACGTGAGGCGAAGAAACTGCCAGAAGCAGTTTGCTCCGAATGAGATGCCTGATCATAAAATACAGATTTACTTATTTATTTTTCATGCTTTTATAAAAAATATGCATTTTTTTAATGGATATAAAGTGACACAGTACATTAGGAAGTCATTTAATAATTTGTTGAACCTTTTTCTGTTGGTTTTCCACCGTCAATTAGTTTACAAGCTAAAGATGAGTCTTTATTTGAGTTCTCCATTGTGACTGAAGTGTAAACGCCTTCTCTTCTACACACACACACACACACACACACGCACACCTACACACACACACACCTACATACACACACACATACAAGGAAGGTTGACGCCAACACTTATGACCCACAGATTGGTCCGAAGCGTTGGTGTCGAGACCCCAAGGGACCGCAGAGAGGCCCGCTGAAGCCTGGCTGGGGACCTTCTCTCCCAGCTGCCACCTGGCACGGGGCGCATTCTCGGCGCCCATCGTGCAGACTTGGCTCGGGAAAGGAGAACAGGAGAGGGATTCATCCATCCCCCAACAAGCTTCATTCAGCAGACAAACCTAAAGCCATTTGGTGATGCTGCACTGGGCCTGCCACAAGAGAGAAATGAGCAGAAAGAGGAATTCATGCTTTCTTTTTAAGTAGATTTAAAACCGAATCAGAAAGAAAATGCAGTAAACTCATAGATTTATATCTGACTCCCAAATGTATTTATCTGTAATTCTTGCTAACTTACATGGCTTTAGACGGCTAAAAAAAGGTGATTTAGTGTGAAAAGGAAGGGTGGAGTGCAGGATTTCTAAATGGTTTGCAGCATTTACAGTCCAAAAGCGAACACACGTTCAGACGTAAGCACACAAACCAACACTCTAATGATGCCTCCAACAAGGAATGTCTGTGCCCTGTCTGTGTTGTGGCTGCTCTCCCTGGCAGAGAGCTCTGCGCCGCAGTCCAGTTTGATGCAAATTAGCAGCCCAAATTATTCATATCATTTTTACGCCTTTGTACAGCAGGACGCATCTTCATAAGTGTGGTTACCTTAGGAGTTTAAAAATAACTCTGTGACTCCTTCTCGCCTGAAGCGTTCAATACCAGTTCGAGGGAGTGATGCAGAAGTGTCGGTCCAAAGCTGACAGTGGGGCTAAAAGAGGTTTCTGGGTCTGAAATATTTGTTAGATTGCCTCTGAGGATGAATAATTTACTGCACTTTGGCAGCATAGAGCATGAATTGAAAATCAGAGATAAAACCAGAGCGTTGGCCTCGCTTACACCTGCCGCAACCACGCTTTCGCTCCCGACAGCTGTTGGCCCACGTGGATGGGAGTTCAGTCCTTCTTTCAGTAAATCCGAGTTACTCTGAGTTAAAATTAGATTAGAAAATACATCACCACCAGCTGTCATCAATCTGATTCACTATGATTCCCCAACATGCTTCCGAGCCGCTATTGATCTCTGCTCCCGGGCCCCCTCCCGTCTGACGCAGTGTTAGAATGGAGTCCCATTAACGGCACTCCCATCAATCATAGTTCACCAGTGTTTGTTTGTAGAAGTCTTTGATACAATTAGAGTGTGCTTTCCAGCTCGTGCCATGTCGACCCCATGTGTCGACGTTTGTGATATGCAAGCAGTCTCCACCTTTGTGTTTCACTTCTATGAGGCAGAGAGCAAAGATTAGACACTTAGACCTCAAACATGTCTCCTTCTCTGAGGCCTCTAAGACAACATCTCTGCAAGAACGAAAACGCTGAAGAAAAAGAAATCCTTCAGGATTGACGGAAATGTGTTTTTTTCTCTTTATTAAAATGTGTTCTTTGTTCATTTTAATGTGTTCTTTACATGCTTGCTCAACAATAACGGCTAATATTTCATTTTTTTAATTCAATGACACTTCTTTTAATTTTTGTTGGTAAACTTTAATATATTCTCCATGTGGGAACACCTTTAGACAAAGTGTGGAATTCTCCTTTGAAAATATCCAGATGCAAAAACTCTCTCTGTTGTTGGTCAAAATGTTCTGTAGATGCGAGTCTCACAAAATGCTGGTCGCTCTGGCAGAGTTAGAGGAAGACCTCGCTGACACGACTTTGAGAGGTCGTCCTGATTTTTTTTTTTGGCACCAAAGGGTGTTTGGCTCACAAAGTCTGTTCCAGAAAACAGCAATCCATCTGTAAATCTGTGCATGCCTCCTGATCTGCTCATGTGTGGCTCACAAGCTGTATGTTTATCCACTGCACATAAACAGTTTCTCGGTCTGTAATCCGGACTTTCTCTCTTTGACAGGTATTTTTTCTATTACTGGTTCATAAGATCAGAGCTCTCTGAGTGCTTTTTCTCTTACATTTCTTCACGTTGCAGCTGTGTTGCATGTAGTAGGGTGGTCGGTTTCTCCTGATCATGTTTTTCAACTGTTCATTCTTATTTATGGGTTTTTGAACATCCATAATTCTTTGGGGTCCTCGTCTTCATAGATGCAGTATTTTCATTTTAGAGTTTATCCAAGTATGTAAAACTTTGACTTTATTGTGTTTGTAAATGCATTTGAAGTAAACGGGGTGCTGAATTGCATCATCAGTTCAGGAGGCAAACCTTTTATCCACAGAAATTCATTCATGTTTACAAACCTGTGGAACAGAAAAAACTGTGTTTTGTGCATTAATGAAGTGTAAATTACAGTGAACATGCAGAGACGGTGGTTTTATGTTGGTATCAAAGGATCAGGTTAAGGCTAGCTGTTCAGCTAATGGAAAAACAATCACTTGTCTCAGTATGTGAGATGTGACGCATGCCAATTCTGTAAAAATACCAAAGCTTATGGTAGCATGTGATAAACTCCTCCTGTGTTTAAACAGCAGCACAGGTGGAAGTTTGTTACCCCATTCCATTTTTCAACAAAAGTGTTGTAATGTCTGTAAAATACATGTGAAAAAATAATATAAGTGAACACAATTAGTTGGTTCCATGTAATGCTCATAAACATGATTTTTAGCTATTTTTTGATAAATATTGTCAGACACTTAGTGGCTTTAAACTTTCAACGTGTTTTTAATTAAAAGTGCTTTATTTAGGTTCCTTTCTTGCTGCTGGAGACCAGAGCATTAAGCTGTTTTCGTTTTTGCCTGCACTCGTTGGCTCTCGAGCCGTCTTTCCACTCCCGCCGTGTCTGTTTTCATCTTTGTCCAAGAAAGCTGAGAGTAGATGAAAATCCAAGCACTCCTAGAGCAGACCCATGCAATTAAAGAGGTTTTTTTGGGGGGGTGTAGGGCTTCAGTATGAAAGGCAGCAACTCTGTTGGAATGTTTTTTTCACTGTAAGATCAGACTCTCACTTTTATATGAAGAAAAGTGAAGAAGAGTTTTTAGAATAATGGCTGTATACCTACATTTTTTAGACTGACAGTACAAGACCATAGCGATAATCTGATTACATTCAAAAAGCATGCTTATATATATACATAGAAAATCTGAAACAGCTTGACTGTGTGCAAAAAGCAATTGCCCCCTGAACATGATGCTTCCTCTTTTCTGCAGCTGATTGTTTGAAGAGATTGTTTGAGCATGTTTATCTACAAAAATGCCGCAGAAACTTGGTAAAAATGTGCAAATTCAAAACTTAATGCAATCTGTAGATCATGGAAGTATTTGAGATCAGAAAATGGAAACTGCACATCACAGGACGTGACAGACACATAGCTTGAGGTTCTCTGTAGTCCCACATTTGTAATGATCCCAGTCTCCGTGATCACTTTAGCTGTAGCTGTCCAATCAAGTGGAAGAACCTCCAAGTCTGTTTCAACTCCTCCCTAAGGCCGCCTTTACACTGCGTGGTTCAAGTGACTCAATTCCGATTTCTTCGTCTCACGTGGCACAGATCGGATATGATCGGTGACCGTGTAAGCAGGACAAAAGCGCATGGATTCCGTTTTTCTCAGATCGGATACAGGCCTCTCTCATATGTGGAAATAAATCGGAAACGAATCGGATACGTGCATTTGCGTGTGCCATGTAAGCAGACAGATCGGATATTCCCCATTAAATGCGAGTCATACGTCAGTGACGGCAACTCAGGACACCACCAACTAAGATCACATGACTTATTAAAGTGCTTTTGTGCGCTGATTTTGCTGTCAGCGTGTTACCTTTCAGTCTCAGGCTTCAGAGCGTAGTCGGAAACCGCTGTTATGTCCGGTCTGGACGCAAACGGTAACTAATGAAGCGGGACACCATTGCTATGGAACAGGCTAGAAGCCGTTTATGTCTTTGGGGGGCGTGTATGATGGGGACCGCGTGTGTGCGTGTGTGTGCGTGTAACTTAAGGAGAGGAAAGTGGGTGTGAGCGCGGAGCGGGGGACTGTCGGAGAACCGAAAATTAAAAATAAGGTGTATCGCCCAAAAGTTCTGGAGTCTTTCTTAGCACACTCTGGAGGCTGAGGGTTCAGAACGGAAAAGAGAACCCCGAGGACATCTCCCGTGCGTTTCTGACCACGGTCGGAAAAGAGAAGTCATCGCGCAGGAAAGGTTCAACACTTGGATCAAACCGTTCGGACAGCACAACGTCTGCAAACACTTCCTCATTCAAAACTCAGAGAAAGCCGAGCAGCCCCCCTTCTTTTCCTCCTCCGTGCATCCCCTCAGAAGCGCCCAAGGCAACGCCTCCTTCCGTCGCCGCCTTGCCTCCATGACAACCGCAGTCACAAAAGTCTGAAGGAGGTCCGCGGAATGCGGAAATGCTGCTACGTAGTCCTCAGACGTCTAGTTGATAGTTCAGCATTGTAAGTGTAAATGCAAAAACGATACGGGTCACTTTAAAGATGATGTAGCGGGTCGTCATCAAAAACGATTGGCATCAAGACCTTAAGGCGCCTAAAAGGCACGCACCTCATTTTTCAACTTTCTGGATTTGATTTATTTCAAGCAGTCAAAACAAACGAAATACTTTTATATCTACTGTGTTTCCTTGTTTATCCCAGGGGTTATATTCTATGTGAAATGTGAAATCCACAAAGTACAGATGTTTTAAGGCTATAAAACTCCTTACTACACACCTAATCCACTTTTTTCAGACAAACTTGAATATTTTCATACTTTTTTCTCTTGTTTAAACTCTCAACGTTCAAACCTTCATAGAAAAAAACCTAATCAGCAGCCAATCAGGACGCAGAACACGATGTGCTGTATAAAAATAAAAAAATATCACTGAAACAATCGACAACAGTGGGACCATGAAAGGCGAACTGCGTAATAATGAGGGACTGCTGTATACATGGATATCGGACTTGAGGTAATTAGTCATGAATTGATTAAAAAGGAGGGAGAGGACATGTTTGTAATTTAACCTCTATTGTGCTTTTCATCACTATTGTACTTATTTTTTGCATATCAGACGCAGCAGCCACGATATGCAGAATAAAGACGAAAAATTTCACACTTTTGGTAGAAAATTATTGAATAAAATAATTTATAGCGATAATAGACTGAATATCTGCACATTTCACTACTGTAACTTCATGAAACGTAGGATTTATCTAGTATATTAGCGCAATATATGAAAAATTTTTCAGATAACCATAGCCTGAAAAACATGCTGATATGTCGGCTAAACTCTTTATATCACATTAAATCAGTAAATCTGTTAAATTCTTCATCCTCTGTCACTTTTGAAAAACTTCAGAGGCCGGCGCTGCTTCTTCTGTGTTGCTGTCAGTGGCTAGTACTGATACACATTACAGTACTAATAAAGACTACAATACTGATACACACTACGGTACTGATAAAGACTACAGTACTGATACACATTACGGTACTGATAAAGACTACAATACTGATACACATTACAGTACTGATAAGGACTACAATACTGATACACATTACAGTACTAATAAAGACTACAATACTGATACACACTACGGTACTGATAAAGACTACAGTACTGATACACATTACGGTACTGATAAAGACTACAATACTGATACACATTACAGTACTGATAAGGACTACAATACTGATACACATTACAGTACTGATAAAGACTACAATACTGATACATACTACAGTACTGATAAAGACTACAATACAGATACATACTACAGTACTGATAAAGACTACAATACTGATAGACACTACAGTACTGATAAAGACTACAATACTGATACACATTACAGTACTGATAAAGACTACAATACTGATAGACACTACAGTACTGATAAAGACTACAATACAGATACATACTACAGTACTGATAAAGACTACAATACTGATACACATTATAGTACTGATAAAGACTACAATACTGATACATACTACAGTACTGATAAAGACTAAATTACTGATAGACACTACAGTACTGATAAAGACTACAATACAGATACATACTACAGTACTGATAAAGACTACAATACTGATAGACACTACAGTACTGATAAAGACTACAATACTGATACACATTACAGTACTGATAAAGACTACAATACAGATACACATTACAGTACTGATAAGGACTACAATACTGATACACATTACAGTACTGATAAAGACTACAATACTGATACATACTACAGTACTGATAAAGACTACAATACAGATACATACTACAGTACTGATAAAGACTACAATACTGATACATACTACAGTACTGATAAAGACTACAATACAGATACATACTACAGTACTGATAAAGACTACAATACAGATACACATTACAGTACTGATAAGGACTACAATACTGATACACATTACAGTACTGATAAAGACTACAATACTGATACATACTACAGTACTGATAAAGACTACAATACAGATACATACTACAGTACTGATAAAGACTACAATACTGATACATACTACAGTACTGATAAAGACTACAATACAGATACATACTACAGTACTGATAAAGACTACAATACTGATAGACACTACAGTACTGATAAAGACTACAATACTGATACACATTACAGTACTGATAAAGACTACAATACTGATAGACACTACAGTACTGATAAAGACTACAATACAGATACATACTACAGTACTGATAAAGACTACAATACTGATACACATTATAGTACTGATAAAGACTACAATACTGATACATACTACAGTACTGATAAAGACTAAATTACTGATAGACACTACAGTACTGATAAAGACTACAATACAGATACATACTACAGTACTGATAAAGACTACAATACTGATAGACACTACAGTACTGATAAAGACTACAATACTGATACACATTACAGTACTGATAAAGACTACAATACTGATAGACACTACAGTACTGATAAAGACTACAATACAGATACATACTACAGTACTGATAAAGACTACAATACTGATACACATTATAGTACTGATAAAGACTACAATACTGATACATACTACAGTACTGATAAAGACTAAATTACTGATAGACACTACAGTACAGATAAAGACTACAATACTGATACATACTACAGTACTGATAAAGACTACAATACTGATAGACACTACAGTACTGATAAAGACTACAATACTGATACATACTACGGTACTGATAAAGACTACAATACTGATACACATTACAGTACTGATAAAGACTACAATACTGATAGACACTACAGTACTGATAAACACTGCAATACTGATGCATACTACGGTACTGATACACACTACAGTGCTCTCTACCAATTGTTTGTTAGAAAATAATGAACACATGACCCAGTTTAATAAAAAAAAGAAAATACAAGTCACACCTAAGTATAATTCGCCAAACTTGTCCTGGTTGGCGAACCAGCCAGACAAAATATGGTAGTTATCATT
The DNA here is from genome assembly GCA_023969325.1 of Oryzias curvinotus. NCBI lineage: Eukaryota > Metazoa > Chordata > Actinopteri > Beloniformes > Adrianichthyidae > Oryzias > Oryzias curvinotus. The sequence goes on from CM043726.1 coordinate 31,264,422, forward strand.
GGTCCTCTGCTCTGCTCCTTGTCCTCTTCATCTTCCTCACCAAAATAGTCATTCTATGCCGTCTTCTTTAAATTACGCCTGTGGAACATATGATCAACTTATGTTTTCACCTTTTCCATTCTTTGGACAAAGTCCATTACCACCTGTTCCTCTGCTTTCCTGTCCTGACCACTACACTTCTCCATCACTTCCTCTTCACCTCTGTTTCTGTCACCCACATCTACATTAAATCACTGCTCTTTCTCCTCGAAACTGCAAAGTCATTTTTTTCTTAGCAGACATTTATATACTTCTTGCAGGTAGGCCAACATTTAGGGGTAATAAAGCTGATTAACATGACTGTTAGTTTACAGTTGATTGTTCCAACAGTGTCTCAGCTCATGGCTGATGATTCGCCCTCAATCAGATGCAAAGCAATTACATTTTGCCCTCCGTTATTAACCTCAGAGATTACACAACAATCAACAGTGGTCTGTTTTGAATGAATTAATGTCACGAGACAGGGTTCTGACGGTAAATGACTGCGCTGACAATCTGTTAAACAGGTTTGACAATAGCCTGACAAGTCACTCCCATCACAAAGTGACCTCCTCAGAACCCAATCCAACAAATCAAGCCCATAACTGTGGAGAAGACAATGTCTTCTCACCATCTTCGTCAAGCTATGCTTTGAAATACTCTGATGAAGTGATTACAACACTTTAAAAGAAACTAAAAATAGTCCAGCCAGTGCATCTTCAAGGGCCGTCATCATCAGCTGTGTGACATGACAGATTGTATTTTAGATAATCCTGTTCTGACCTTAGTCTTGTTAAAGTAACAAATATTTTCTTGTCTGCCTCACAGTCACTTCATGTTCTGATTTAGCAGTCATATCAGTCAAGATGAGACGTTTCAGCTCCCTGAAGTCTGTGATGCAGCAGGCCTTTCAACAGCTCAGACATGACGATGGTGCAGACATTTCTGGGCAGCCTTTGTTGTCGTCCCTCCCCAGTTTTTCAGCTTCTCTGCCATCATGCCAATCCCCCTGACAAAGTTATCAAAGGTCAGGCTTCAGCTGTGTCTCATGTGATGCTTCTCTCACTGTAAAAGCTGCTCTTTTCTGCTCCAACACTAACCAGTCTGTCTTCAATTGGAAGTTGTAGAAGCAAGAAATTAAATACTTGAGGTCTCAGTGATGTGCACCCAAATACCACCTCCCTTCCTTAATTGACCGGATGGTTGCAGCCTTTTCTTTGACGAAGGTCTTTGAACGGCCAGTCTCTTGGAGTGTCATTCAGTTTCTCAGCTGCGTGTAAACACTGTGGAACTAACATGCAAAAGCGTGTAGAGGTTTCAGAATGCAAATAGCTCTTTAAATCTGCTGATGCATTGATGAACTTATAAAAGGAAATCTAATGTTCAATAAATAATCCAAAGATCCTGACTATGAAACCACACAATTAGCAGAAAATCCTTCATTAAAGCAAAGATAATGAGACCTAAGTACTATTTTACTGAAAGACGCAACTATTATGAAATGTTTGGTTATAGAAATAAAGTAGCATGTCTTTAAATACTCGATTGAAAAAAATTAAAGATTGGTAGATAGGCTTTATTGTCCATTAAACTAAAATGTATCTTTCAACATGGCAGAAGACAGTAAAATGTATTAAATTGTTAGAATTGATTATTAAATGCATAAAAAATTACAGACTGCATCATCCATATACTATTTAAAACAAGTGCAATTGGGATTTACGTAAATTAACAGTGTGGGGGGTTAATTATTTTTTGTGGATGTTTTTTTCCTGACGGCAGCAGAGAGGAGGAGCGATGAGGAGGGTGAGTGGCGTCCTCAGTGATGGAGGTGGCGTTCCTCATCACCGACTGCCTGTGCAGCTCGCTGAGAGGGAACTCTAGTGTTTTAGTCACTTTGGTTAAATATTTTAGGGAGGAGGGTTTTTTCTGTTCAGGGCGAAGAGAATTAAACTAGGAAGAAATATTAATTGTGAGAGAAATGTACGTCATGATGTCTTTATTGATATTTTTTTATTTTTCAACAAAGTGCATCTAAAATAGCCTTTGCTTAATAAATGTGAGTCTGCAGGGGGAAAAAAGACAAAACACAACAACTTTGGCAAAACTAGAACGTCCAGTCAAGTTAATCTTTTTAATACCCAACTGCTAAAAATCCGGTCCCAACACATTGGAAAAACTAAAAGTCACACAGATGAAATGATTTTTTTTATTCGTTTATTTCAAACTAGAAAGATAAAATAAACAGTAGTTCAATGTTGAACAGCAGCATTCACAGTTTGAAAAGGGCTTTGAATGAAGTTAGGTGTCCTTTCTTTCTTTTTCTATTTTAACTTAATTCAAACTCAAAATCCAACAAAATGAAACCATCACCAAAGTCACTGTTCAAGGCAAATACAGTTTTATTCCAAAAAAAAAAAGTTTAGAAGGTCATTTAAATTTAAAGAAATGATTTTTGTTCGACAAAAATCAGGTCAAAAGTTTAAACCAACATCTAGACTCTGCCACCCAAAAACATAGCTATAATTAGAGAAATCTCTCTTCATTTCTATTTTACTCATACTTTTAACTTTATTGGGAATCTTAAGTTTTATTCACTTTAACTTACTCTGTTTCCAAACATGAAATGGGCGGGACCCACACGGAGCGAAAGGCTTTTATTAAAGGCTACCAATATTTAATAAAAAACGTGTTATTTTGTGTGTATATATATATATATATATATATATATATATATATATATATATATATATATATATATATATATAGTTTACTATAAAAGGCATAAGAATAGAATGGTATATGCCCTTTAAGTCAATACTTTCATTTAGATTGTGGTCTAATAACCATCCGTCCATCCATCCATACATACGTAAGTAAACTGTCCATTCATCAGTATTCTTTTTAATACTACTTCCTGCTGGACTTAGTATTTTCCAAATTTCAATCACATTTATATTAAACGCATAATTTGCATTGTAATACAATTTACATTTACAAATAAATTTGAAGGCCACACATTGCAATTAACTGATTTTTACTTTTCTAATTAAGAATGGATGAAGAGGAATGGATGAAGGCAAATGTATTCATCTCGGGTGACTTTGAAGTTCTTAAAGAAAACATAGCATGTTTTTCTCCTCCCTGTAATATTAAAAAAAGAAATAAATAAAGGAGTTTCCATAAATGTTGAGCTAATACCTCAGTCAGTGATGTGCTGTTGTTATTTTCTGCAACACAAACACAAGGTAATGTGTAGTTATTGCTTCGGGCTACTCTGCAGAAGTGGTTCCAGGCTGTTCGGTTGGGTCGCAGTCAGAAAGCAGACAAACACATCTGGTTGTACCTAATAAACTGAAAGTATATTGGACTTGGGAGGGAAAATTTGTTCATTTCCTTGTGACAGAAAACAAAAAGAAGTTTATGCTATGCTGCGATTGCCGCATTTATTTCAAGAGAAGTGAAATCAATTTGAGGCTTGCTTTCTTTGGGAAGGCAGATTGGTCAGGCGGAGTTAGAAGAGAGCTTATGAACAGGTCACCCCATAAGCCTGCAAAGCCTTCTAGCAAACAGTGTGATAGGAATAGCTCACGGAGAGGCGTCACAGAATATACTGTGCAGCATGAGCGGCAGCCAGCAGAGCAGCTGATCCTCTCATCTGCATTGCTACCAATGCTCATCAAAGCCTGGCGGTTTCAGGAGGGGATTTGCATCTGCCAGATATTTTCAGTGCAGTTAAGTCCCAAAGCTTAATTTTAGCAGAACAGAAACTTTCTAGGCCTTTTGTTGATCTTTTTCAGTATCTCAGGAGTTACTTTACACTTCATAGAAACACATATTAGCATTATCTCTCTCACACCGACACAACATGATTTATGGGTCAAGTCATGAGAAGGGCGATATAGGTTCCAACCTGGTTGGAGATTAAAATCTTGTCAACCACATCAAGCAGCAGCAGCAGCAACACCATAAGGAGGCTTTAGCCTGCCAGCTCCTTTCACAGTCATGCTGAGACTTTTCTGCAACTAGAAGTTGTTCATTTCCAAACCCTCCATGGTGTGAATTCCTGCTGCAAGTAATGTTTCCCCACAGAAAACAAGCTCTTCATAATTAAAAGCCCCATACCCACCACCCTCAACGCTTCTCTGACCTCATGACTTTGTGGAGAGGCTGATCTGCAGTTTGGAGTTTACTCTTGTTCTGGTTTTCTACTTTACTGAGATCAAAGAAACTGGATACCAAAAACTCAACTTTTTTTTTAATCTTTGGGTTTTAAAAAACGTTTTTCGTCAGATTTAGTTTCAAAAGGTGTTCTTTACTATCATAATCTGATTTAAAGGCCTTAGACTTTTTCTGCAGGTTTTGTGGTTCTCTTTGTATGATTGTGTTGTGACCTTCAGTGCTGACTGAAGCTGTTTGCAAATTAATGTGAAGCTATTCGATGAGGAAATAAACCGTTCAACTCTGACAGTCACTTTTACACAGAACATAACGCCTCCTACAGTTATTAAAGAGCGACTCCTGCAGATGCCGAAACAATATTTTAAGGTTTTCCTTACCGGAAGCAGAAGAATGGATTCTAATAATGATGGAATACTTCCCAGTACTCTTACCACATGCACAACAATGGTATGCTCCATTTTTATGACGTCCCTTGAAGTGGCCACACAAGCCTCAAGGGAACGGTGAGATGCACCCGCTCCTCTACAAGCCTCCACAGGCTGTACAACCCAAAAACTGCAGGACAACCCCCTGCATGGGTGCATGTGCCTAAGGCTTTACCATTGACACACACGTCACATGAGTTGTGGGCAGTCTATAGTGAATTAGCTGCGTGTTGGTTGGCTATGCAGTTGCACAAATTGGATTTGCAATAGTGAATTATGGCAATGGAAACACGACAATTTCAACAATATTTGCATTTATCGAAAAAACATTTTTGCACTGGGAAACACTTTTTTCAAATGAAATGAGTCACGTGACTGACAGCCGGATGGCGATGATCTTCATGGTAGGAACTGGCTGGCTTGGGTGCGGCACAGCGGGCGCCACAAGAGGCAGAAATTTGAAGGTATCTGCTGTAAATCAAAGTATTGTTCACATCCGTCGCCATGTTTTAAAAAGACTCAGCGCGTGAGTTGGTTTGTGTTTATTCACATAATTATGATTTAATGGAAACAGTGTCATTGTGAAATTTCTAGAATCTGGATAAAGTTTTGCCACACGTGTAATGCTAACGCAGCGACTGTATAGTCACACTGACCTTGGCAAGGCACGTTCAAGCAACAGCTTTCAATAATAAACTAGCATGTTCCTGAAAACGCGTCACATGTGAACGAGACACTACTGAACTGAGGTGTCTACTGTTTCCGAAGATTAAACCCATTTTATTGGTTCTGTTTCTATGTTATGAGCTTAAGCTTGAAGCTTTCATCACAGATGTGCACACAATGCATTTCATTTAGTTTAAACTGTTGTGTTATAGTCATTTTCTCTTAACTTTGTAAGATTTTATGTGCACTGTGTATGGTTCAAACAGATGTTTGGTCGCACTCCATCTCAGGTGCTGCAAACATCAGATCTTCTTCCTCATCTGTCACCACTTTTCTGCTCCATATGCTTCATTCTCTGTGCATCTGTATTGTGTGGCGAGAGACAAAGTTGAACTCAAATTGTGTATAATGTTTTGCCCCTTTTATTGTCAAGGAGGACCTAGAGGGGCATAACAAAACAGTAATGTTCTTTTGCCCTGACTTTAAATTATTGACAAAACACCAAAAGATTGTCTCCATACAAAAACAACACATTTATTTACAAATTAATAAAATCAAACAACAATAACTTAATGCATTAGGGTGAACCAAGGCCAAAATAACAAACAAAACCCCACCTAACTGAAATCTGAAATCTTACCTGAATGAAAGAAAAGGGAAATCGATGACAAAACTCCTAACCCACCTAGACTAACAAACAGGAGAAAACATGTAAAAGAAAATGCCAGTTTACCCCTGCAGCTTCACTTAGACATAACTGCAAACTAAAGTGGGCCTGAACACAAAACTACAAAAAATACTACACGATGCAACACAAACAACCGAAACAAGTGGAGAAGAGCGCCAATCTGCAGTGGAGACCGGTTGCAGCAACGTCCCCTTGTCCCAGGCTGGAGGTCCACATGGTGCTTTTGAAAGGCTGCCTCCATCAGCTTGGGTCCAAATGGAGGCCACACCCTTTCCAGCACCACACCTGAAAATAATCAGACACACACAAAGATCCACAAAAATACAGAATAAACAGAAAGGACAAAACAAAACACGGCCACAGCCGTAACAAGAAAGTCAGACTAAAGGTCATAGATAGCCATAGGAGCAGCTCATCCCATGGTGGTCTTCAATCAAAATATGATATTTGAGGGCCAGAAAGCAGTTATTATCTACAGAAAGGGTGCCCAGCAGCAGCCATTGTCCTGCCGCACCTTTAATTAAAAAAAGAATAAGCGAGTACACACGAGGCACCCTTCCCCTGTGGGCAATAAGGCTTTTTAAAAGGTGGGATCCTCCTGGGAGCTGTCATCTGGCATGGCTGGCTTACAGTCAATTCCAGAAAAATGAGATCGGGTGCAAAAAATAATTTCTACCTTTTTTGTTTTTTTTTTGAAAGTGGTTGTTTAAAAATAGACACCCCCCCCCCCCCCCCCCAAAAAAAAAAAAAGAAAGAAAAAAGACAGGTGTATGATGTGAAGTCAACTGATTATGTCACTTATTGACTGTAGACAAATAAGGAAGAATGGAAGAATTAGACCAGCAGGATTCAAATTGCAAAGTGGGAAACCACGGGGGGAAATATGTGTCGGAGCGTCGAATTCCAGACTTTTTCAATCAGCCCAGAACTGTCGGAGGCTGAACCTTCCATGCTGATGGCTGTGGTATGCTGCAGTGATGCCAACAAACAACATGCAAGCACCTTTCTGCAAACGCTCCGAGCTTTGATGTCTTTGACGTTAATTCATTTGCAAGTCCTAATGTGCAGTAAAAGCATGTCAGAGCATCCTTCAGAAAACTTTAACAAACCCACTCTGATGAAAATGGTGTTTTTGGTGTTATTAACATGTTCTAGTGGCATTTTTCTGATGATGGAGGGCATGTACTAAGAAAAAAAAGCCTAAAATTGCATTTCTGATTATTTCTTTATTTAAAGCACTGTGAATCAGAAGAAAAAATGAAAAAGATCGTAGCCTTTTTGTGACAGAAAATACGCTGGGCGGGCTCCAAGCTCCCTGCTTCGCTCTGTTGTGATGCCTTCACTTATAGACGCCTAGAACCATTGACGTCTTTGTTTTCCTCGACTGAGCTGGAATCTGGCTCAAAACTGTCGGGCTGGATAGACTGAGGGGCTGCAAGATAGCGGGAAAGTGTGTAAACACAGAGCTCACTTATGGGTGACTGGAAGGGGGGCGGGGTTGCTCCACGCTTTAACAGTTCTGCTCACAACTCAATGGTATATTTCTAATGAGCTCCTACTACTCTGTAGAAATGATGTCCTATGAAATGACATTTTTTGGGGCTAAAAACAGAATAATCATAATTAAAATACCACTTTGAACACTTTGAAAATGGATCAAAAAGTGATTGGAGGGAACCAAACAACTAGGAAACATACGTATCCTGCTCTGAATTTAGTGATGGAATGGAATGGAAAACAGATGACCAGGAAGAAAAAGAGTTGTCCCTTTTTTAGACTAAAAAAATATTGCATGTAAAAGAGGAAGATTTTTATAAATGTAAAACATTGTATACATTCTTCCTTTATTCTACTTCTTTGTTTGATTTTTTTTTCTTTTTTTTCCCCCCACAACATCCAAGGTTTGTTTATTGAATTTCCAGGTATTTGTCTCTGCTTTTTAATATTGATGTGGTTCTGTTTCCACCAAATGTGTGAAGAGACTCAGCAGGGGCAGGAAAGGCTTTCTGAAATTAGTAACACTTCAAGTCAAGGGTCTGAAATCTCAGTGGAAAATCAGTGCCTTGCACTTTTGGGAACCGCAAGATATTCTTTATATGCAATGGCAAGAGCCTGATGCACTTTGAGGAAAAAAGTGCATTAGAGGACACAAAAAAAGAGCCTGGTCACGTGTGCTGGACTGTGGAAATGATCCTCCATCCTTACATTTGGTTTCTCGTTTGGCAGGTTGGTGGGATTTTCTGAAGACCATCACAGTTGGTTTGTGGCAGGACACATCTTAAATGGGTTGCTAAGTCATTAGGAAAAAAAAATGTAGCTGGTTTTGCAACTATTCTTAAAGTATTGTCCAACATCTCATCACACAGTTGCTCTAAAAAGGATAAAACTGCATTGAAGTGGAGAAGGCAGGGTGCACCCTGGACAGGACATCCATACACACTCGCGTTCACACCTAGAGACAATTTAGAGAATCCAATCAACCCATGAAGCATGTATTTGGAACAAGAGAGATGCAGGCTGAAGCCCCCAGAGAAAACATGCAAACTCCACACAGAAAGGTCCTGTTGGTGATTCTGCTTCAAGTCCCCCAGCTGGGACTTCTATTTGTTTTGAAAAATCTTTACCTTTCCCCATTTTCCCTTCATGCATTTTTGTCCGTTCCTCTGCTCTTCCATGAAGCTATATGAGCACGTCTGTAGTCTTTGTCGTCCTTCTTTGCATTTACATTCGGGTTTCTGAGCTAAAATGGGAATGGTCAAAGTCCTACAAAGTTTCCGTGATGCAGATAAACTGTAGACATACAGTAGCTTATCGGTTTATAATGGCACAAGTGCTGACATTGTAATGTCTACTTTGAATTCTACGTTTTACAAGCTGCATAAAAAAAGATGCAGCATTTGATCAGCTACTGCCCATGGAACCTCCACATACTGTATCTTTTTTTTTTTTTTTTTTTTTCACTAATCTGCAATTCAGTCTTGGTAATTTTTTGCACATGCATGCTTAAGGAAGAAGGCTAATTCAAGGCCTTGACAGAGCATTTAACTTACCAATTTCAGACTATCTTGGGAGTTTCTGCCAATGTTAATGTAGTCCAAAGACTTCAGTGAGCAGCAAGGTCTCCCAGCCTCACTGGCCCCAACCAATAAAAAGCAGCCATGGACTGAGAAATGGAAAGCCCTGATACGATGAACCAACACAGAAATGTTTACATTTAAACTGCCAATTTGCTGTTCAAGAGCAAGCATTATTAGCTGTGTAGAAGTCAAGATAATTGACTGATGATTTGATTTTCTCAGCGCAAACATAATTATGGTGTTGCCCTGTGAGTCTCTGCAAATGCTGATTTATTGCTGGTGGTTTAGACTGGATTTTCAATCAGAGAAACTATCGATAAAGCTATTGGATGTGCAGGAATACACTTGTAATTCAGTTGCTAATTACGCTATTTTTGAGAAGAACAGACATTATTGGAGACATTTTTCAGAAAGAGAAAGACGAAACAATCTCATGTTATACAAACTCCTGTGGATTACATCCATAGGTGAATAATTAGTTTATAAAACTGACCATAAATAAACCTGATGATGAATATATAAATATATATTTTATCTCTGGAATAATAGTAATCATAAAACAATGTTTTATGGTTTTTCTTTTATAAAGAAAGCTGGAACAGCTCTGAGAAAAGACATCCCTCTTGGCATGCCAGAAGGACTGAGTGGGTGGCAAGGTGTCTCTGACACTGACATGAAGAAAATTGCATATTAATCAATGTGAAAGTGTTCAGCGTGACCTTTACACCTTTATATTGGATTGATTTGTTTTCTTTTTTCTCTGACAAGTCTTGCTTCAATTTCTTTGGCTCAGCTCTGTGGCAGATATAACAAAGAATATTGCTGCTTGCTCCACTGCAAACACACTTTCTTATTAAGTTTGCAGCGTGTAATACTCCCTGCTAAAAGCATCATGGACACATTTCATCAAAAATGACAAAGTCCAGTTTCTGCTGAGCATCTGGACAGATCACTTCCAATAAAAACTTCCCATCTTACCTTGGTGTTGTGCAGTCCCGGTCCTCCGGTACCCCTACCACCCCCCCACCCCCTCAGCTCCAACACATCTGATTCAGCTCCACAAAGGCTAGATAGTGAATCTGTCATTTGATTTAGGAGTATTGGCTCCGGAAAATGGGTAAAATGTACAGCACAGTGGCGCATGAGATCGAGACTAACTGCTTTGAAGAAGTGATCGACTCATTTCGACTTTCTAGATGATTCCAGCCAATCCTGGATTGAGTGATCTGTTGATTCTGATTTTTGCAGGTTTACTCTTTTACCTGTTAGCATCTTTTACTGTGCTACCGTAACTGTCACAGAATGCAACAAAAGCAAGCATTGAACCGTTCGTCACAGCAGTTTGAAATATTCTTCATGAAAGTGGAGATAAACTGTTTTATTCTCCTCATGACATTGTTGTGCAGCGAAAGTAAAAGTCAACGATTAGGAGAAAATACGTGAAGAAGGAAAGTTATGTGAAAATTCTGCAGGCATGTGTGTGAATTTACCATGTGTGGGTTTTAAGAAATCTGCTGTTCAGGTTCTTTCATTGAAGAATTAGTTCGTTTAAGGTTATCAGAACTTTTTTTTAAGCTCCCCACTAAATCAACTTGATAGAACCCCTGATAATTTTTTTGATAAATATATGGAAACAAAAGCATGAAATGTGAAATTTTTATTTCCAGTTAATATCTTATAAGCCAGAGATACAAACGCTTGGTCCAAGACATCTTTCTAACAGACACGTGTTCTCTAATAATTTCTGTGTTGATAATGAATTTAATTTCAGACTTAAACCACGTTAAAGAAAAAATGGAAGTTAAGATTAAATATTAGTAATGTCATGTTAAAATAAAAAAAAAATTCAGTCTAAGTGACCACAAGCCACATTAAACGAAAAACTGAACAAAACTGCAAAAAAAAATTTTTTTTCTTAAAATAATTACAACTTTTTCTTAAATACGTTTTTTTAATGGGAAAAATTAAAACAATCTCAGCATATCAACCTTTTTTTTCCCTTAGTTAATATTTATTTACTTATTTACTATTATGTCTTTACTTTTCTTCATTGTTGGTCATTTTTGTGTAACATTTTCTGGAGAATGGTGCTATTTTTTATTTGTTTTACCAAGTTTTCAAAATGTACTTTGGTGGAAAAAACATGACTCTTTAAAATGGAACTTAATCAATGCTGTGCTTTCCTAAAGGGTTCTAAAATGTATTTTTAAGTAAATTAGGAAAAAACAACTGGTTGAGAATGTGTACGTCCTCTTAACCCTTTTAGCTGAACATTATTATTGAAAGATGTCACAACGTTTGTTAAAATATGGTCATAAACTTCCATCTTTTCTGCAATCATAAACCATGTTTACAGATACTGGAAGGACTGAACAATGTACTTAGTTCTTTGTAAATTTTTCCTGTATTTCTTGACATCTGTAGTGTAAATGTCTTGGGTGTGACTAAAATTTAACAACCTAGTCCAGGGGTTCTCAAAGTGCGGCCAATGTTGGCCCACGGGAAGATTTTTTGTGGCCCTCAATAAAAGAGAGCCAGAGCAGGTTCCTTTGAGGAAAAACATTGTATTGGCGAGGAGAAAGGGCGCTTTCAAGCTAAGTGGACAAATGCTTACTTTGTTGTACCTTATGGGCTGGATAAAGTCATGTGCCTTATTTGCAAGCAGGTAAATGCAATGCTCAAAGAATTCAGTATAAATCGTCACTATGTTACAAATCATAAAAACTATGACAAATTTACGAGTAGAAGATCTAGAAGGCCTGGTTACTTGTAAAAGTTGTTAAAAACAACTTTTTCTTTTTATCCATTTCTTTTCACCAAAGTGGGCCCCTAGTCTAATGTCGAGTTATTAGTTTGGCCCTCCGTTACAAAAACCTAGAAGGTCAGATTTGTTGCTTTTGTGAACACTGGTCAGTAAAGTTGTTATCTATAACAGGAGTTATTTTATTTTTTGGCCATTTCTAGGTTGAGGTCATGTCTGCAGCTTTGTCTGGCATTTAATCTTATTTAAATTTCCAGTAGATATTTAACACAGGGCTAAATGTGATTTTCATACATAAATGCATATAAAACTTTTTTTTTTATCTGCAAACTGTACTAAAATTTGAAGAAGCTGATGACTGAATCATTCAGAATAACCAGGATGTCACATACAACCACATATCATCTGCATAGATATAACGTACAGGTAAGGTTTTCTTTTTCTTTTTCCCTTTTAAAAGTAGAAGCGTTTCCTTGGTGATAATTCTAAAGTCCACATGCATTTGCAGTGGTATAGAGGGCTATACAGTACCATAACTAGCTCTTCATACTCAACCTCATGTGAATGGAGGGTAGGGGCGACATCTGTGGGACTGCAGTCAAAGGTGGAGGACTTTGAGTTTCCATCCAAGTTAAAAACCCTGAATAATGTTAGTTCATTGGGTCAAGAATTCCATCAGTCAAATCCTTTATTGGCCTGAAGGATGAGATGACTCCTGACCGTACGTTCTGCTCATTGTTTCGCAGAAGCTTAATCTTCAGCTTTCTCTTTTTGGAGCACCGTATCAAGCTGTTGCTGTACAACTCCTTACTGAATTCTCTGAAATTTATTCCCTGAAGGCTCTTTCCTTTTGTTCGGGAGTTCCTTCAGGTCACGGGTAATCCAGAGCTTATTTTTAGCACACCACCTAACTGTCCAGATGGGAACAGATTCCTCCAAACAAAAATTAATGTGTTCTGTCACGTACTCAGCCACAGCACTGATATCTAAATGGCTCACAGAGTACATCCCAGTATTTGGCATTAAAGCCGCTCTTTAGATGTCTTATGATTGTGCCCACAGTTTGTTTTTGGTCACAGATTGTTATGCTCTTGCAGGTTTTTGAAATGATTTGCTTAGGAGAGATTAGGTAATGTTGTTTCTATTGATAACATTTACATCAAGTCAATGCATTGTGTCTTTTTTGTTTCTTTTTTTAATATCTGGAGGGTGACTATTAAAAAATGGAGGTGTAAATTAACTTCATGTTTTTTGTGAGTGCTTTGGTACACTCCAGTTTTTTCAGTCCTGAGAAAGCTGGGAAAGCTGTTGAGTGCATATAGGGAGCTGGACTGAGTGAACCTTCCCCCCCGGTGTTCCAAACAGGAAGTCAAAATCCCTGAGGCTTTTATAGAGAGATAAACAGCTATTACTTAGTCATTCTGTTGAATAGTCATTTTGCTCTGATACCCTTTTTTTAACATGTTCTTTGTAATCCTCAATTTTGTGTAGACCGCCCTCAAGTGGTGGGAGTGTGGACTCCCAGCTCACTCCTGGTTTATGAGAGTGGTTGCCATAGAAGCAACAACACAGACCAACTCATTGCTTATTGACGATGTCCGGCTCCAACATGGTGCCATCCATATTGCAAAAAAAATGTTGACTGAATTGATTGCATTTGGTTGGAGCTGGAAGTAGACTATTTTCCATGGATGCCTTCACACTCACTCGCTCCAGGTCTCATTTACAGTCTATGGCGAAAGCAAACCTAAATTCGTTCACCATTTAAACCAAATCCACACTGCAATACCAGTGTGAAAGCAACCTAACACTCACAAACAGGATTTAAATGACTAAAATGAAAAGAAATGTTCTTTTTTTGACTCCTGTCATAACTTTGTCATAATTCCAGGTAGTCATTGTAGGTGGTGAAAAATGAAAAATCAGAAGTTTTAAATTATAATCCCAACAATGTAGTTCGGCTGATCGTTTTAAAACACAAACGTCTTTGCTATTTCCACCAGGTTTTGTGCTTTCTTTCTCACTAAAAATGCAGTCACTGATTGATAAAAAAAAAAACATTCATATACAATTATGCTGTGATTTTGTCTTTATAGTTCCTGTCTTTTACCACTTGACGTTCAGATAGACCTATTGAGCCTTTATATATATATGTGTGATGTAGATGTATTTGAATGTGTGGCCTGATTTAGCTGCAGCACCAAGCAAAATGTGATCAAGTACCTGATGTCACCTGGTTTGGCTCTCATTTTCATAAGGTGGCACAGCCTGGTCTTTGTTAACCCGCACATTTGTGAGTTTGACACCCATTCTCCCTTTCATCTGCATCAGGCTTCACGGTGAAGACTCTCCTTGTCGTTTTCTGCGTCTCAGCTCTAATGCAACACCATCGCAGTGATGGGGCATTTCAGTGAATTACTTGTACTCATTTCTAATGTTCCATGTCAGAGCCCCCCCGCCGTGTCCGCCTCCCCTCATCACACAGGTCACACTGCGCCGTTAAGTGTGTGTTTTCGCCTGTATGTGAGTCGGGCTCGACAGAAGCACATTTGACTTCCCTGTGGACCGTGGAGCCGCAGCTCAGACTCTGAAGTGCTCAGATGTCTCTTCATAGCCAGGTCTCTTGGTGCATGACCTTATTCCCTGTGACATTTTCAGCCATTAATCTGCAGTCGTATAGTGATAGAGTGTCGCTCTCCAGCTGCATTGTGCTTGTGTTGTACCATTTTCTACATGGCAAAGATGTCATGCCACCCTCTGATTGGGAAGCCCTGATGTAATTTAGCTTTGATTCCATCGGCAGCATGTGATTGCTCTCATGTTATGGCTTTTTTTTCCCCCTCTCTGCTAGTGTTTCTGCTTGGAATAGCAGCAGGAAAACAAAATCTTTTCCACTTTTTGAATTAATCCTTTTTGTTTTTACCCTCACTTTGATTTTTTTCTTTTTCTAATGTCTGTGCTCATGCGGGCTCGACATTCCCAGAGGGATGCAAAGAAGATCTGATCTGGAACAAAAGTGGTACATTTTGTCTCTGTGGTTTCAAGCCTGTAGCCAACTTGGAGCAAGAAATGATCTGCAGACAAAGCTCAGAGTAAAACTCCATGGAAAACATGGAGCAGATGGTTGTTGTTGCTTTTTTTTAAGCCATTATCATTTTGCCATTTTGCAATATACTGCGAAGAAATGTGTTTTGAGATATATTTTATTATTTTCATAGGTTGAGATTCACTTTTTGTTTTGAATTCCTGCTGCCTGTGCATCAATGTTAGAGACAACAGGGAAATACTGACAACAAAATAAATAAAAGCAGCAACAGTTTCATTGTTAAATGTGTGTGCTTGTGTGTTTTTTTGTGTGTTGGTGAATGGATGTCTGAAGCTTCTATTTAAAAATCAAATGCTAAATATACGTATAGAGAATATACGTTGGTTTAGAAATATACAACTTCTAGAAAGGTTCTGGTGATATGAATAATTATTTGAAGTTGCATCATTCTGTTTAATTACAAGTCTCTTTCTGCCACCAAAGTTCACTCAGCAAAAGTTTATGTACAATAGTCTTCAGGCAAATTTTTGCAAAAGTCCATTTTATTTAATTACATGTCAGTATGTTGTTTTTATTTTAAGTGAAATATATAAATGTGTTTATCTAAATTTAATCCAGTAATGGGTGGGATTATATAAATTCTCACTCCCTTTCAAGCACACAATCAAAATGTGATTAACAATTATTCTATTTAGTGGATTTGGTGTGTCATATGTGTATGTATAAGGACAACTATGATATGAATTAATCATAAAAAAGGTTTGATATTTATGTACTTTTCTTGTCTTTTCCTTTTTTTATTTGCTAAAAAAGGTTTGAAATAAACCAATTAATCAATCACCTGATTGATGTTATAAAGAGCAATAAGAGACAGAAGAACAAATGTCATTTTTTAAGTACTGCTTTACGTTTGAAAATGTTTTGCTTAAATTGCTGCCACCAATAAGCCTCTTCCTTTTTTTTATTTGTGACATGAGATAACCAAAAAGACCCGTCCCTGATGCTGAAAGCTATAAATGTTGGACATCATCATAAAAGTCGGATACGTGTCGGTCAGTTCATAGACCTCCATGCTGCTGGGACGAGGCCAGCTTTGGTGCTGTACCTCAGGTATCACTTTCCAATCAATAGGAAAAATATGAGATGAGGACACAGAGTGACCATCCAAAAATCACATCAGGTCAGTTTATCCTATAAAATGTTATAAAAAGTTAGACAGAAATAAAGTGTTCTGATGCTTGAATAAAAATTAGTCTCATAGTGAAGTTTATACATTTAAAGTTTTTTTGTTTTTTTTTTAAACAAGATTAAATATTTTCTGAACATTAATGAGGCAGTTTTGACAAGGCATCACTTCATGGATGTCATCCTTTCATCAGGGCTGTAATCTTCACGTCACTAATGACTTCTGAATGCAGCACAGCTTAATAATTATCCTGACACCTTCAAGCTTCACTCCGATCATCTTTTGATCTATTTCCAAAGTGTTCCTGGTGGTCTTTTAATTATCATGATGCAGTTTTTAGCCAAAATAAAAAAAAAAAATGTCGTTCTTGGGACATAGTTTCTGCAGAGCAGCTGTAGTTCATTAGAAATTCACCTTAGAGTTATGAGTGGGACCGTTGGCGCAGAGCAACCCCCCCCCTTCCTGTCACCCATAACTGAGAGCGCTCTGCTTATGGGCTATCACGGTAGCTTACAGCTCCTCACACCCTCAACATAACATTCGCCGTACAAGAAAAACGGTGAGCAATATTGGAGCTATCTAGCTGTGACGTTTTGAGTCAGATACCAGCTCGGACAAGGAAGATGTCATCAGGGATGGGCAACTCCGGGCCTCGAGGGTCGGTGTGTCTGCAAGATTTGCCCAAGAGTGTGATAGAAACACCAAAAACATAATTTTCATAGTAGTGGGTCTTTAATAAACCGAGGAGGATGTGAGCGTGGCTGAAGAAACGGCTCGTCTGTGTGTTGCAGTGAAAGCTTAGCCCTGACTCCACCACAGGGGTCGCCAGCAAAGCTGACAGATATTTATAACTGTTCATCCGCCCTTCTCCATCCATGCTGCTTCATCTTGAACAGTTATATCGTTTTTTTAGATCTGTCGACAGACTGTCAGGGGCAGTCATTAGACTTGCCTCTACCTTATCGCAGCCAGCGTAAACTGCGTTAATGTTTGCTCTCTGCTCGGCAGGCATGGCCGCTGGTGGCACTGAAGCAGTGCCCTGTCATTCCATGTAATGTGTTTGGCGGATCATTTGTAAAGTCTGTGCTGCCAGAGGAAGACATCAAAGCTGTGACTTTACAGGGAGCATTTGTTGTTGGGGGAGCAGCTGTTGCCTCACTTTTTAATAACACTTTGGCTCCAACAATTCTGGCTGAACACAAACTTCCTCCCCCTAAAAACAGAAAGGAAAAAAAAACACTCTTAATAATCATCTGCTTTACTTCTTTTTACCATATTGCATCATTTGCTTCCCGGCGGGTTTTCTAAAGCAGAAAGAGGCGGCGTTTACTGTCAGTCTGACTTGACTCGATATGTAGGCTGCCACCTCTATCTTTTTTCTGGTATTGACAGGGAGGGGCCAGGGAGAACAACCACAGGATTACACCTCCAGCTGTTCCAATTTCTCATCTCTGCCTCTGAATTAAAGCTGCCGCTCTGTGAAGCTTGAAGCTGAATTAATAATGAAGCGAGTCAATAGGTCCGAGGATCCTATTCTCACAGGTATCACCTTGAAGCGACTTTGCTCAGATACAGAAGGACCAACAGCGAAGGAAAATCTAACATATTTACTGCTCGACTCGCCTGGATCCCATCGCTTTGTGTAAATGTCTTCTGCTGTCGGTGCTTTCATTTCATATTTGAATGTTTTTGATGTGTAGAGTATTAAGAACAGTTAAATTGATCAGATATAAGCTTCCATCACTCCTCACTTCTGAAAACCTTGTGATTGGACACAGCTTTAGAGTGTGCAAAGACACGGAAACGAGTCTTCCATGTGTCCATTTTCCTTCGTTCACACAGACAAAGTGTGCGTCGGCCAGATGCTGTTTAGAATCCTGCCGATCAATGTATCAATGTTTATGATAGTTCTCCAAATAGAAGCCTTGTCGGTCTGTCAGACACTATTACTAAGGCGGGATGGGTGATAGATTGTATCTGTGGTGGCAAAGAAAGTAAGACGGGCTTGGGCCTCACCGGCAGCCCTTTGCACTGAGAAAGCAAGAGGAGGCGGGGCTCCTCTGATGCTGCACGACGGCGCTAAACATCAATACAAAGGCAATAAAATGAGCATCGAAAAATAACAAGTAAGCAGAGAGCTATGAAATTAAGGAAGTAATCTAAAACATGCAACACAAAGTATAATATTTAAGAAGAGCGGAAATATGCTCCTGGGGGTTGTGAACCTTTTCGACGGCTCATCTGCTCATCACACACTCGCCCATTCCCTTTGCTTTTAGGGTTTTAAAGAGGACAACTGTGTATTCTCTCCTACTTTTTAATATTCCCATAATCTTGCTGCTCAGTGGTTGGTTTCAGCCAAAGCACTGACATAAACTTTCCTGCTGGAGTTGTTGGAAGTCAGTAGAGTCATGGTAAAACTGGCAGGGCGCGACGTCAGTCTGCTGAGGGGGAAACAAATGAAATCCCTCTCAAAAGTAATAAAGTTGTACCTTAAACTCTAAAACACATAGGCAGCCAGGATGTTTATACAAACACAAACTAGTGTCAGTTAGAGCTGGAAGGAGAATATCTTCACTGAACCTCTTTAGATCTGTGTTAGCAATTCCTATTGAGGCATTCTTTGAACTGGAACTTTTTATTTGAAACATCAAGTATTTTTATAGGTGGCGCTAAGGCTTGAAGCTCATCTGGTCGCCTCGCTTTGCTCCAAAATGAAGCACACAAGACCCACAACAGGATGCAGAACGTTTTTATTATTTTTTATGCAACTCCAGGTTGTGAGGTTCATGGAGGTGTTCTCTTACTTTGTGATAACAAAAAATGACTGCAAGATTTAAAAGACAAACTAATAAAAAAAACGGGGATATTGAATAGATATTAAGGCAGGGATGTGTCATAGATTTGCATTTGTGGCACACGCATGTTAATGAGAGCCGTGCATTATCTCTGCATGATGATTTAGGTCCTTTAACAGCAGCCACTCAGCAGATGTGGAAGTGGTTTTGTGACTCGGGTTAACCAAACCATTTAAAATTATGTAGGATAACAGTTGTTAGTGTTTAAAGCAAACTGACAAAGAATGCAGAATAAAATGAAATATGAGCTGAAAATGTGTGAAGCCTAAAAATGTGAAGAAGTCACTCAGTCATTGGGGGACTAGAAGCCTGGATCCAAAGTACAGAATCCAGCGTCTGGCAGCTGCATTCTTGCATTGTGGTCTAAACAATATGTATTCCATCATAACCCGGCCTGACCTCGGCCGCTCAGACCATCCGTGACTAAAAGCTGTAGGTATCTAAACCTTATATGGTTCAAAAGAGGGCAGAAAATGTGGGCCCCAAATGGGTTTGTCTGCAGTTTTTGTGGTGGCCCCACCAGTGGGCACTCAGCTGTACACCAGGCAACTCCCCAGGGTCTGGCAGGGCAAGCGAGCGGTGCCAACAAAGGGACCGGCAGAGCTAGCTACTCTTAGACCTGCGTCCGGACGAATTGTGACGTAGCATTACTTGTTCTGAAAACCTCCAGTAAACAGAAATGTGCATTACATGACTCCAGATTATTCCAAACTCTTTCCCTAATTAAAGTTTTCTTTTTTTTTTTTTAGGGAAACTAAGCCACACAAACTCTAAGAAAGCCTAAAGATCTTTATTTCTGTGGACCACCTTAAACAGGCTTGTTTTCCATTCTTTTCACTTCCGCTGAGCCTTTTCTTCGTCTTTCATTTTGCAGTGTGGTTTTCTCAAGTGTCAACGTTGTGTACTTTTGTGCTAAAGAAGTGCAATGTACAAAACTACTTGTCATCTTTCTTTCTTGCCCTTAAAACCTCTGTCAAAGAGGTACTGGAAGCAGAATGTGCTAATGGTGTCCTTTTTGCTTTAACAATCCAGGCTGACTCCTCCATGATTAAAAGTTCCCACTAATTGGACGGCTGAGTTAATGTCCACCTGTCTTCTTTGCTTTAGTATTGTCGGCGGGAATGGAGTGGGGGTATTATAGTTATCAGCCTTACAAAACTGTGCTTGTTTCTCATGATGGTCTGGGGCATTTACCTGCAGACAGGAAAGACATTATCCTCTTTGTGCTGAGAAGCTTCCATCTCTGCCGTCTTTGTATCAGGAGTGATGAGACTGAGCACGGCGCCGTGGTGCATAGTTGTGTTCCAGAATTTCCTGCAGCTCAAGGTGGCGGATCCACAGTGTTAACACTGCAAAGTAAAAGCACAGAGCTCCTGTACAAGAAGGAAAAGAGTTTCCTCCGTTTCCTGAGGAGACTTTAAAACCTGGAAGGAAGGGCAACAGCAGGATGTGGTCACAGTTTAGAAGAAACATCTTTTATCCTTTAACAAAGAGCTGCTGAGGCACTGGAGGGCTTTCAGTAGACGACTCGTACCATAAAAATGTGCCACACATATCATGCAAAATTAACTTCTCTGTGTTTTTAAGGGTATTATAATGTTCATTCCTCACAAAACTCTAGGTTGACCTCATGAAATGGGCGGCACCCACAAGCAGCGAAAGACGGTGCCATAGAGATCGATCCAACTTACTTCCTGGTAGAAAAATATGTAAAAAGAACTCGTATTTCATTTTCAAAATCCTTCTTTTTTAGTGCCAAAGGTAATATATTGTCATATATATGGATACAGTTTACTCTGAAAGGCTTAAGAAAAGCAGGATAAAAGCCCTTTAAACCTGCAGCGGTCAAACTTCATAACTCCTCCCTCCAAAGGTTTAACTTGACCCACTAAACTGAACCTATGTCCTTTACATAGCTGTGTTGCTGCTACAGTGTGAAAGAAAAAAAAAAAAACTGCTAGAAATAGGAGCAGATCACAGCTGCCAAAGTGATTATTATTTTGCTGCCCATACTGATGGATATGGGCTATATGTGGGTGAAAAAAGGTCAAAACATTTACCCAAAATCCTGCAGACTGTGCAAAGAGCCCGTTAGTGCTGTTCACGTGATAAGTGCACGCTCCTTCTGTGCAGCCTGACAGAGTGTAGTTTGTGTGGACATCCTACAGGCATTCTGCACACACTCACATGCACACACTCATGCGTGTTGCATACATGCACAGTGGGTTATGGGTCAGTACATGCACCTTACTAAAGACTAGAGTGGGGCATAAGGACACCTGTCAACATAAGCGCGTTTAACTTCCATTATCCTTACAAATGCGTCATGATACATTTAGCACACGCATGACAGTGGAATGTTCCATTTTCATGACGTCCCTTGAGGTGGCCGTACGAGCCTCAAGGGAACTGGAAGACACATTTGACTTTGTTTTCCTATCGGGAAGTTTGTTTATGTAACTGGAGCATCTGACACTGAAAGACAAACACATTTCCTGCAGACATGAATAAAGTCTGTTGGTTCTGATTCTTCGTTAGAGTCCCTCATGAAAATGTATTCCAGGCTCAAACGACGTTACCTCCTTCTTACAAAACAACTTGAACCTGAAACCAAACATAAGCAGAATCAGGCATTTGCTGCTGTAAAAAGAATATTGATCTTATATATATTTAATAAAGGCTTTTATAGGAGCTCCAGAGTTCCTGGATACACGAAGAGGAACGAAGATCCAGAAAAAATGGCAAGAATCTCACCATTGATTAGCTTACTGATTATTAAAGTTTCAAGGCTTTTACATTTTGTTGTCATTCATTTTAGATAAATATAAGAGCAACCAGCATATGTATTGCTATCTATATTATCTTTTTTGATAATTTTTTCTCCCAAATGTAAAGATACATCAGTCTTTTACTTGAATTTGGTTCATGGCTCAGGTTAAGACAGGATTAACCTTTGATAGTGATCTAGTGGTATTTCTGTCGTTCAGGTTGGGGAGGGAAGTGCCGCTATGGATGCTACACAACTGCAATTCTTTAAATGTCAAATTTCATTCATCATCAAAAACTGCAACAGCATTTCCCTGGCTGTGAGCTGCAGCCGAGCCCGACACCGGTAACTGTTTCCCTGTGAGATGAACTGATCATTAAGCTGTGGGTGTCTGCTGGCATTCGATCCAAACGGCCCACAAAACGCAGCTTTTACTCCACCGAGCTGAGTTGACTCAAAGACACTTCTGGCTGAGAGAAACCGCAGCCACATCATTGGATTTGGTTTGCTGTCTGCCTATGCTGAGATTAAAAGAGGGACATATTGTTCGGCTGTGTCTCCCGTAAATTTTCCTCTGGCCTGGGGGGGAAAACATAATTAGCATAACAAAAGTGTCATTCAACATTTCGCTTCCAACTTTGCACATATTCATTTGTTGTTTTTGAGGCGTCTCCGTCCAGCAGAGAATAATCAGCGGCGCATAGCCACAGGTCCATTAGTCATTGAAATGTCTGGCTGTTGTCTCGCAGATTTATCTTCTCGCCAAGGACAAGGAGAAATCTGAGGAGGACTAAATGAGTGGCAGAGCTGGTGACAATTATAGAGTAGCTGTTAAGCAAAAGACAGGATTTAGATCATCAGAAATGTCCGCTAATGTCCCTGAGACTCGGTCCTGGCTCTGGATGCTGCACCCCTCCAGGCTTAAACGAAGCAGCTCTGCCTCCACTTGTGCCGTCTGTAGTAGGCAATTACACTATCGCAGCTTAGTGTCTGCTGTACTTTACTGCTATCTTCTAATTGGAGGAGTGGGAAGAGGCATTCGGTACAAAGGATGGGGGGAAGAAAAGTGCTGTACCTGCCATCCATTTGCTAAGAGAGGAGAAAAATAGAATAAGCAGCTCTGTAATGTGATTTCACCTTTAGGCCAGACTTTTAATAGTCAGTGATAGCTCTCCCGTCGAGCTTACTTTCATTTCTCGGGGCACAATGCTTCTTTTGTGCTGACATTGCTCAGTTGGGATGTGAGATTTTGCAGCGTTGTCATTAATGATCCCGTGTCCTGTATTTAAAAACTGCCACCTCCTTTCTGGGCGGGTTCTGTTACTTTATAGCCAGCAGAAAATACATTTTAGAAACGAAGAATGAACCAAAAAAGGAAAGTTCCTCCCTTAACCTTGCTTGCAAATGGAAAAGTCCAAGGATCTCAATGCAGCTGGTTTTAAACTGGACTGGATAGGCAGACAGAATGGTGAATTATGCACAATTTTTAATTGCATGGTGTACTGAGGTTTCTGGCCTTTATTTTTATGTGAAAGGTGAGGCCGTGTTGTCTAGCAGAAGCAAAGCTGGACGGTTTCCAGAGGTCGTGCAGCTGAACAGTAGGAGCTGTGATTCCTGCCAGCCCCCCACCCCCACCTTACCCTTAGGCCAATAGGCAGGACATTTTGCACGTGTTCCTGCAGCTCTGAATCCCATTCAGTATAAATAGTCTTCATGTTCTTGACCTCTTTGTTCCAGAAGTGTGACAGAGGACATGCTTTTGACCTGAAACAGTTAACCTACAAATACTTTAAAAGCAGAAGGAGGAACTTCTGCACCTTTTACCAACTGTTGACGTCTTTATGTCTTTCTTTAAGACTAACTTCTGTCAGATGAGGACTGAATTAGTACAACAGGTAACGTGGAAAGAAAATGGTGGATGCTAAGGAGGAATAAAAGTACAGGTATTCGAATTTCAACAACTGGCTGTTTTAAATGACGGAAAACAAGGTTGCTTATTTAAAGACTCCCTCCAATAAAAGCATTTTTTGGTGTTTTTTAAGGAGAAGCAGAGGAGAAAATTCTGTTTGAAAAAGATCATATTTGTGACGTAGAATAAATGCTGAAAACTGGGTGTGAAGTGTTGTAAGCTATCGAAAGAGCGTATGAACAGAGCTCTAAGTAAGAAGAGGGGAAGGGGGGCTTTACCCACTTCTAATGAACTTCTGCCGCTCTGCAGAAGCTGAACATGACAATTTTAAAAAGGGCAAAAACGGGATAATTATAATTAAAAGACCACTGGGAACGCTTTGGATATGGATCAAAAGATGATTGGAGTGGGACTTTTAAAAAGCGGTGGTCATTTGGTGAACTGACTGTTAGCTTATGGAAGTCATCAGTCCGGAAGTTTCCTTCTCGCTAGTGCTTTGGCAGATGCAGCTTAAAGCTTGTTAGTGTGCAGGCAAATCAGAGACTATTTTTGTTTTAATGTGGAGTCTACGTTTCGGAAATGTCATTATAAAGCTGCAAATGTTAAATCAATTTGCTGTTGGCGAGAATATATATATTTTTTTTTCATTTGCACTTTTGGGGAGGAAACCGGTATAATTCCTGCAGTGGACAAGTTTCAAACCAAATTTTTCATAATATCCAGCAACCTTAGGGTCAAACCAAGCATTTAAAAGCCTTTTGAGCTGCTGTCAAAAGCATGGTTATAGTTCCTCTGCTAAATCAACTGTTATGGCCTAATGAAGTCATAAAAGATGCATTACTTTAAATGTGCAAAAACATTTTGTCAGGTAAATTGTTAACCCATTGACATCGATTGATGCAAACATGTTTCAAACCACTTTGGCTCCGAATTCCCCCCAATTTATAATCTACTTGAAAACAAAAACAGAAGGGATTTTATTTTCTTTTTCATACAAATTGGTCCAGGTGGCTGAAGGAATCTGAATCTGCAAATCAAAGATTTAAAATCCACATGCAGGTATTTATTAAAAATAAACAGTTGTTTATCTAAAAGGCTCCCGACTCCAGATCCAAGCCAAATGTTTTCCCCTCTTTCCGGCTGTATTCCTCTTGTAGTTGTTTTACAATGGACATGAAAGGGAACAGAATGGAGAAAACTTGTTTTTTTTTAGCCCCTCAATCTTCTCTAAAGCAACATGAAATTATTTGTATATATAAAGTACCAAAAGCCAACTGAAAAAAAAGAGCTGCTGGAAGACCTCCATTGCTGTTGACAGCTTCAGTTTAGCTGTAGTCGCACTGCCATGACACAAAGCTATGCAATCCCTCCACTCCCCGCACGTGCCGTACGTGAGTGGAAACGCTCACCTGTATTGCCTGGACCATTCTAAACTGGATCGTACCATCTCATACCACTCAGGCTTTAGTGCCAAAATAAGATTGAGGTTGTTTTTTATGGAAATTATAGAAAAAGTAGTTCCAGTATTTATAGCCTTTTGTCATATCCAGCACATATTTTCTATTTATTGTTGGCTCAAGCAGTTAAAATTGGAGTTAATATCTCTTCACCTTTAATGCTCCTATGTCTATTTTCTTTTGTTACTAATTTCTTATCGTCTTTTGTAGGATTTTCCACCTGCAGGTTAACTGCAGATCCACCAGTAACTGATAGGAAATGACCTCTGATCAAGTAGAAAGGGAGACGTGTGAAGCTCTGTATAACTGAGTCCTGTTGGCTGAAATTAAAGATTGTAGCTGGAAGGTTATATTTAAAAAAAAATTCGAACATCAACTGCTGGTGATCAGTAGCAAAGGGAGACATAAAAGAAAAAGATTGAAACAAATATTGTACATTCAAAAGACATACAAAGGTGCTGAAGCTGAAGGTTGAAAACACTAAACTCGAAAGAGAGCTTGACATCTTAGTTTTAGTTTTATGTTATTTAAGTGGTGGTTCCTGTATTCTCTTGAGCTGTGAATGCACCCACATAGGTCAACCCTCATGAAGAATCTGCTAATCTGCATGTGCATTCAGGCTCTGCAAAGATCCTTTAGAAATGAAGAGCTTTTCTTCTCATCAAGTTAACGTTTCTCCTCCAGCTCCAGAGCAACACAGCAGTGAGAACTAATGAGTCATGCTTGAATTATTTACATGGATAAATTGCCACTCAGTGGTTTGGCTACAGTCGTGTTTAAGGTATTTAAAATCTTTATTCTCACTAACAGATGAATAACTTTAAAAATTCAGACTGGAGTTTGTGAAAAATGTATAGAACTCTATAAAATAAACTGTCACCATTTTACAGTTAGCTTTATTTCATTTGTTCGGTTGGTTGCAGTACTTGGTTATTCAGATAATTGACTGGTCTGTCTTTTGAGTCTTTGGTACCATAACTGGAAGATTGATGTATAAAATAAGGGATTTTTTCTTAAATGTTTTCAATGTTTTTCCTGTTTAAAAAGTGAATGGAACCATATATTTCACATAACCAGTCTTCCAAACCCAAACTATTTCAGACATTCAAACATTGCTCCCTTCAGAAGTCAACACAGGATTTCTCTAAGGTTCAGGTTTCTATCTTGGACCGCACCACTGCAACACCTTGAGTGGGGTCATATTCAGCTGCAAGGTGTCCACTTGGCCGGCATAAGCTGTTATTACAGGCAAAATGTCATAAATCATTAATAACATAATAACATTGGAGCTGTCGTCAGCGACATTTACATAACAGACACTCCTTGACCTATCATAACTCTTTAACGTGAACAACTGATTCTGATGCAGAGAAAAGCAGCTTTTCGGATCAGTTATGCACAGATACGAAACACTTTACATCAGATATTAGCAACGTGTTGCATAAAGCACAACGCTGCTTTTCTTCACAACAGAATCAGCTGATTTATGTGAGTTGCATGAACCCTGCACTGGTAAGTGCTGCTAAAGTTCCACTGTTATGGGGTTAAGGCTCTGAGGGGTTCAGCAAGCTTGTGTTTTATTCAGATGTATGTTTTTATTAGCTGTGGGGATAAGCTGAAAGGTGAACAAGGACAACATTAGCATTGGAAGATCTGCTCTTTGGTAACGTTGTTTGTCCTGTACACCACCTGATAGACTGACTTGTTTTTGCATTTGTGAACAGAATCTTCATGTTCAAACAAAAAGCACTAAGATTGTTTTCATGTGATAAATACATTTTCCACCTTTAGTCTGACATTAAACCAAACTGCGGCCCAGGAAAGGTCAAAGAATCGCTACTCTAAAAATAAACTGTTCCACTGCAACTTCAGAAAAGTTCACCTCAGTCTAGATAGTAAAGCCGACATTTCCTCCCACTTTCTTTGTCTGTGAAGTTTGATTAGATTCTGTTTTTGATTGTATTGCAGTTTAAGTGCCAGTTTTAGTGTCTTGATTGTACAGCAATAAAAAAAAACAATAGAAATGTACTAACTTTTCAATAAGTTCAACTATTAAAATGGGATTCCTGTCAAAATCAGTTTGAACCATTCTACCGGCCAACCTACCATGCTTTAACTATCTCTCTAATAGTGTCATTAAGTTCCTGCTTCAGACTTCATGAGGCTGATCTGGTCTGATGAGGAGCAACCTTGTGTTCCTTCTGATGACTAAGTTATAGTTCTTATTCATAACAGGTTGGTGTTCCTGTTTTTCAGTCACAGACACATTTCATTCTGACTTTGATGACAATTTTCCCAGAAAAACGTAATTGTGTCAAAAAGCAAGACACTTTTTTAAGCTTAAAGCTCAGCTAAGCGCACAACTGTTATGGTGACGTGCGAAAACAGCCACAGCCACACTGCGCTGACGTCGGCACTGATGGATCAGAGTGGGAGATGTAGCACTTTCCGCTCATCATGTGGCGATCAGCGGTACTTGGGTCTTCGTGCTGCGGCTGTGACTGTCCCCACTGCTCAAACAGGCTTCAAGACTTGCTTTGTGAATATTTTTTCTTCTTCAAATTAAGCATTAAAAGGAGTGAGGATGCAAGTGGAGCAGATAACTTAAAAGATTAATAAAAAATAACATCAAAGGTAGATTTAAAGTAGCTGTTATGCACAAAAATGTTGCTGTTCTTTGTGAAATAAATGGAAAAAAAACTAACAAGGCTAAAAGTTTTATAAACTTAAAGTGCTGAAAGGATCTTTTGGAAATTACATAGGTATTTTAATAGGAATTTATGTATTGTCAATGTTTTCTGTGTCTGCAAAGAAGCGAAAAGATGCAAATGCATTTGTTCCTCCAGATTTCTTAAATAAAATAAATATGAGGCAGCCAGCATGTGGTGCATTTCTATTCCCCTTTAGCCCCACATAGATGCAGACACCTACTTCCGTGTAATTATTTGTCAGTGTTGGGCAAACTGCAGCATTGAAAACATTATAAAAGAAGGAAAAACTACAAATGTGCTGGAAAAAACAGTGTCTAACAGTGTCATTAAAGACCCACTCTGAGGAAAAACATATTTTTGATGTTTTAACATGTTCTTGTGGCATTTTTCTGATGGCGGAGGACACACACAAAGTA
Organism: Oryzias curvinotus; assembly: GCA_023969325.1. Lineage (NCBI taxonomy): Eukaryota > Metazoa > Chordata > Actinopteri > Beloniformes > Adrianichthyidae > Oryzias > Oryzias curvinotus. The sequence goes on from CM043726.1 coordinate 31,292,589, forward strand.
AGTTGAACCTAAATTTGCGTTTCAAAGTATTTAGTTATTGAAATTGTTGTGAAGCAGGAGCAGACGAAAAAAGGATGCAGTTTGAAAAAGCTTTGAGATGCGATGTTAGAAGCTACTAAAGCAAGGCACAAGCCCCCTCCACTCCGTTTTGATACATCCACTTGCAGACAAATGGATCCATGCACGTCTTTGTTTTTCTCATCCGAGCTTGTGAGGAAACTGGATTTTCTAGAAAGGACTGTATTGATAAAGAATATTAGGTTGGTTCGTTCCCTTCAGTTTCCAGCACACAGAAATGAATGAATAAGGACTCAGAGACAATACTTAGCTTCAGTGAAGATTTACTCCGCACAAAACAGCACAGATTTGTACGCAGGGTTACAGACAGAGGAACAGGCTGCTGCATCCAAGGTCTGAACAAAGACACTCAGAAAAAGGTTGGGTTTATATACCTAGCATTTACATATTCAGAAGATGGTGCGAGGGTCTATGGTGTGAAAAACCCACCCACATGCTGTTGCAGGCTGGATACTCGAAGGTCATAAAGCTTCAAGAATCAGATCTGTCTGATGTTTCACAGACATTTGCCAGAGCACAAACACCAGAACACACTAAAAGTAAAAGGGAGGATGAGGAGGAACTGTGAGGACAATAGTTTGGCTGTGCTGTCTTAGGATGTAATATAATTTTGAGATGATAATACATGCTCAGTGAATTAAGTTTAAACCATTAGTGTACTAAAAGGTACAAGTAAATGTAATAAAAGTAAAAAGAGAGTTTCTAACTATTCTATTTCTAATTATTCCTAACAGAGCTTGAATCTGGATCAAAACTAATAGCTCCAATAATGCTCGCCATTTCTGTTGCACCCATAATGTTGGGTTGTGAGGGGCTGACAGCTAGCAGGAGTTGGTGTAAATAGATGGATGACGGGGTGTGGAGGCAGGCTTAATCCATGGCAACAGTCCCACCCACAATTCAGAGGTGAATTTCTTTTTTTTTTTTTTTTAGAGGTGAATTTCTATTGAACTCCTGCCGCTCTGCAGAAACAATGTCCTAGCAAACGACACAGTTTTTTTACAATTTGGAAAAAAACGTCATATTTATGATTGAAAGACCACAGGTCTTGAAAATAGATCAGATGGTGACCAGAGTGAGACTTCAAAACAACAACAAAATCTGCCTAAATTCCCACACTTCCTGATGTTAAAAGCTCAACTTCCAGCCGGTGTTCAGGAAAAAAAGAAAAATGTATACTCTTTCCCCCTATTAAACCCCAAATTGCTGGGGGGAAAAAAATCACATCAATGGATAAAAGTGTCGGCTGTCTGGGCTGATATGCTTGTTTTAGATGATGTTCTTCTGGCTGGAATCTTACAGTAAAATATAAGAAGAAGAATGAAGTTTCATGGTGGAGTTTCAAACTTGTATTTTCTGCTCTGCATATTTATCGTCCAACGACTGGAGGGTAACTTTTTGTGTCATTTTCAACAAAGAAAGCCTGTGGCAGGGATTGATTGCTGCTCTGCTGATTCCAGCGTACCTGCTGGGCTGTGCAAATGCCTTCTTCTGTGGGGTGCATTTTTAATGTGTCAGCTAAGACCTAAGGCCAAGTTACTATAAACTGAGCCACCACCACATGCATTACTCTGGAAGTAAAAAAAAAAAAAAACAAAATAAAAAACAAAACAAACTGTTGAGGCTTTTAGGAGCTCTTCTTCAATTTGTTGGCACTTAGCTGCTGATAACACTGTTGCAGTGTGATATTATCGCTGGATGCCACATGGAGAAATGGAAGCATGGCAGAAGGTCAGGGTTGCTTTAGTGTTGTGTGATGGAGGTGGGTGAAACAACCCCACAATTACAAAACAATAATTTTGAAGTATTTCTGAGGATGATATATTTTACAATAGCAGAAAAAATACAACTTACATCTTGCTGGAAAAAGCTTTAATGTTGCTTTTTTTTCCCCTTAACACACCTACTGTGGTTTTCTCACACATACACAAAAAGCCTTTCTTTTTTTATCTTTACAATTAAATGAGCATATTATGATAAAGATGAATAATGAGTATGCAATACGTCGTTTTAGACTAACACATATATAAGTATACTATGAGTGGAAGTATTTGTTTGTCTTTTACGTGATCATGATGGATAATATCATTTAGGCTCACAGCATTAACTGTATCAGAGAACTGGACCAAATGTGACGACACCTATAAAAAATGGTTTAGTCCGCCTCTAACCAAATGAAATCAAGCTACAATCCTGCTATGGGGACCAGCAGGCTCCACCTACTTTTACTCAGGCATCTGATTGGCCAATTTATAACTTGAATAACTTGCACCACAGAAGAAATTTATGTATATAAAAAAAAGAGGATTATCAAAAACATGTTAAGAAAACGTATCGAAGCAAAAATGGTTGTTCTGACCAATAGGATGACTAATAGGGCTGCTCGATATGAGGAAAACTTGAGATATGCAATATTAGTGATCAATATTGCAATGACGATATAATAGCGGCACATGAACAAATAGCAAAATAACCAAAAACATGACTTCACTGCAACAGTTAAAAAATTATCCTCCAAATGACCATCATCTGTCAATCTGACAAACTGCTTTTCCTTTTGTCTTGGTTTTGTCTTTAACGCTCCATCATTTGATTCTCTTCTTGGATTGACCCTTCCTGCAGCTCTTATTTCCTCCTATCCTGAATTAGAGGGCTTTGAGTATTTCAACATTTACATAATGTAGAGGGGACACTAGTAGGGGTGGCATCTTCAGCAAAAATCTCATCTTCATGGCAGTGGCTGAGGCACCTGCAGCAGGGCTGGTGCTTTCTTTCCAGCAGTTCTTCTTCTGACTGAGAGCCACCTTCTTTCAGAGTAGAAAGCCTATGCTGACGGGGTAAACGGGAGCACTGACGTGCATCTGTAGGGTTTGGGGTCTCCTGGTTTCTTCTAGAAGCAGAGAGGAGCAGCTCCAGGAAAAAGTTGTTTTGTTTATCCTATTTTTGCTCTGCTTTTTTCTGAATCACTTCCTCTTAAGTCAAATGTGAGAGCCTGCTATTAGAGATAAATCATGTCACATGGTACTTCCATGTCTGCAATATTGTGATTTAAGATTTTTAAATTAAAAATGTCACCGGTTTGTTTAAGGATGCTGTGCTATCCCATAATCCTGTTCTATTCTTGAATATTAATGTCAGCAAGTGAAAAAAAAATGGTTTTCAGAGTGAAGTGTCATGACACAAACATGTTCTCAGGTTCTTGCAGACAAAGAGTTGGAGTCTTTGATCATTCCTCTTAAATGAAATAAAAAAAACAAAACCTCTCAGGAAGGCAACTTGGTAAAGTTAACTACCTCAACTTTAACTTTTAACCAGCTCATCTTTTGCTGCTTTCATCACAACAGCCTAAACTGACACCTCCTGATTGTATTTATGATTTGTTGATAGTTGAGTGTTAGTATTTATAGAAAATTAAGTCCTGGATGCTAAAAGCTTTGCGTGTACAAGACTACAGCCATTTAAACAAAACAAGCATCCTGGGTATCCTTGGTAAGATAATTATAATCAAGTAGCATCTTGGGAATAAGTGCTCAGAAAACAAACATGTAAAGTGTTTGCAAACTCTTCTCTAATCCACAAGTCTCTTCCAGTGCCAACGCCGGCTTAGATGACCTTTAGGTGATGCTAATCATCTGTGGCTAATTACTGGTCTACCTGAGTAAACTGTTTTTTTCCGTCTCTGCTCTGCAATCCAAACATTAATCATCACACTCTTGTAATGACAAAGATAACAGTAATTAAAGTTTGAAGTATGGACTGTTGCTGCTGCACTGGAACAAACTCTTTACATCATTAATTATCTGATGTTTTCAAACAGGAAAGAGTTTCTCGGGCAGAGCAAATCTAATATTTAATATATTATGATTGATTTGTTGAAATGTGACTAAATTGCTGCATTTTTTCATTTGAGACGCTGTTGAACTGTGTTTGTAATGTTTCAGTAACGGGACAGTCTGAGTAAGAACTGCTTTTGATTTGATAACGCAGCAACCGTTGCTGAACGCTAAACGCAGTGCGCTACTTTAAAGTAATTGAAGAAACGTAACCTAGTACGGTGGCTGAGACCTGCCACTGCAGCAAAAATAGTAGCTGCAAACAAAACTAAATGCTGCAAATAAAAAAGAAGCTACAATTGAAGTGGATTATCTGGACTGGGATTGGTTTTTGCTTGCGCACCCCTGAAAGAAAGAAAAAAAATAGAACAGCAGTTCAAATTTGAAAATGAACAAGAAAGCAAGTGAAAATGTTAGAGTTCAATGTCACTGTGTACTTTTTATGTGTTATTTGGTTAGGCCATGTCGCCCCAGGTTGGATGGTAAAGTGGAGGAAGCGGTTTATTGTTAGCTTCGGCTAACACAGAGAAACCGTTTGTGCAGAAAGACACTGACCAGCAGAACTTTGAGGTCTGCAGCAAAGCACAGTTGCATAAAGATTGAATTTACTTAGACTTCAAGAAAGCGTCAATTTAAGCTAAAATCCGCCCGCTTTGGGCGAAGTAATCTGGCAACATTGTCTGTCTGTGTAAATACGCCCCCCCCCCCTCCCCCTGCTGCTGCTCTCACCTTGCCCCTCCCCTCCCTGCTTCATCGGAGAGTGGAGAGAATCATTGAAGAGCCACATGTGTCCACCAATGGCAGGTTTCTTGCTGGGTTGTTTGTTATAATATTAATTTAAAGTACCGAATGATTCCCAAGCGAGGCTGTGTCTGCAGCCCACCGCTCCCCCAGTGATCAAATGCAGAGAACATATTTCACACACCTAGTTGTGTGACAACTAAGGGACTTTAACTTAACTTTATTACAGTGTTACTTTTGCTGACTTTTTTTCAACTAGTAACTTTGTTTTTGTTTGTTTTTTATCACTGCCTTTATTTTAAAAATAAATGTTTGTGTTACTGTGTTTCTTTGTTATGTTCTAGAATCGTTTTTAAAGTTTTGTAGTTAATTATTGTAGTATGCAATTATTAATATACTTTCAGTTGAGATTATTGTAGTTAACAAACATTTTTATATGCCAAAGGACTCTGTCCTGGGTTCTAATATAAACATAATTTAAGAAAATAGTATATTTCCAAAATTATTTTATAAAAAAACATTTCAAGAAAAAAGGATCTGTATCGATATCTGTCATACTTACCCTGAAGTTACTAGGAATAGGATCTATACCCAAATTCCCCGCATCACCCACCTGTCGTAGATAAAAGTCTTTCAAACTGTTTTACTGAGGTTCAGTTTAGATGCCAAAATAAAATCCATTGTTAAAACATCAGATGCAGCCTCTGCTGCATGATTTGCTGACTGTACAGGTGAGTTTTTCGGCACAGTGAGGAGGATGAGAAGAAACCGGATCAGCAGCAGGAGCACTTCATCATTTGATCTCAGCTGTCTCAGCTAAAAGTTTGCTGTGGGTTTTGGTGATCATCACCTCTAAATCGCTGTGACTCTGCACTATAAAACACATCCAAAAAGCATCCAGTAATCGCAGTATCTGATATAACTGGTGGTCTCCGTATAGGTTTACAGCCCCCAGATCCCCGCAATGCGACCGCCTCCACCCACCTCCACACACAGACAGACGATAATGGGAAACCTTGTTAAAAATCTCCATGTGAAAAATCTTTGAACTTTTGAAGCTACAGGTGACGGTGGTCTCTGCTGTCACCATAGTAAAGTTAGGTGAGAAAGAGAAAATACAATTCAATATCCAACATTTAGAAAATGCAGCTTAAATGCTTTGTAGTTTTGACGGGAAAAAAAGGTAAAACATAAAATTAAAACTAAATATATAATACTATTCGACATACAATGCCACATTTTTTAAACTGAGCACTGCTTATGCGTGACCTTAAACTAGCTGTAAAGCTGGTGAGTGGAGGGATAATGAAGGTTGAGGACAAGACTTTGGGCAAAAGCTAATGAGTCCAGAACATTGATAGTAAATGATTACTGGACTGAGTGACTCCTGCTCCCTCTCGTTCCAAATAGGAAGTAACCACTGGTTCCAAGAAACCAAAATCCCATAGACCTCAATAGATAAATAAACAATCTGTTACTCAGTCATTCTATTGGTCAGAATTACCATTCTTGCTCTTATACCTTTTTTTTTTTTTTACATGTTATTGATAATCCTCTTTTTTTTTTTTTTTTTTTTTGCTGTAGCACCGAACCTGAATGCCTGAATAACGGTGGCCTTCCATTCAACATTCAAAGCGTTTGACTGACAGATTCTCCCAAGCCTGCTTTCAGTGGTAGGGGTGTGGCCTTCTAACATGCTCACTCCTGATTGGAGAGAGTTGTTTCCATAGAAATGAAGATGGACCAATCATGGCTTACTGAGGACATCTGGCTCCAACATGGCAACGGATATATTGTGGAAAAATGGCGACTGAATTAACTTTAGCTGGTTGGATCAGGAAGAAAGGCATCTTCTATGGGTGACATCACACACGATTTGTCCCCTTATATATCAATTGCAGGCAATGGTCCAGAACTAGGTCTGGCTTGACTTTTGGGTAAGACTACATCCTATTTTCCATAAATGAAAAATCCCAGACCTATTTTTCAGATTAAAACTGAATTCGTCAACAGTTTTATCAAAGATCAATATTGTTGTGCAATAGTTTTAGGTCAGCCCTGCTGACAGGTATGTTTTATTCCTAAAGATAGTTTCCATCTAAAAGAACAACATTTCACTAGCTAAATAAAAGCTGGTCAGTATGGACAAAAAGAATTTTGATTAGTTTTGGCATCATTTGCTTTTTCTTTCTAAAAGAAAACAAGACTCTCATTAAACGATTTAATTCTATAACAGCTTCCCTTGGCTTCAGTGTTGTCCTTTGAACTTGTGTGTAAATTCTAAAATCATTTGTTATTGACATAGATCCAAAGGATTCTGAAGCAGACTAAATAAATTTTGCACCGATTTGCAACTTTTTCTGCTTATGCAAGTATCATAAACCAGCTAATCTGGTGCTGTAGTGCTATCAGTTTTACTAACACAAACCATTTACTAGCGCAATGCTGCTTTTTCCACATCAAAATCCATAGGAGTGACTTTAATTGCGTAAAGAGTTGCAATAGTTTAAAGCATGTTTCTTATTTTGCTGATAACAACTTTGGGGTTAAAGGGTCAACCCCAAAGTTGGAATGATTTGGTGGCCGTGATCGCTCTGGTTCTGTTCTTGGCCTTAGACTGTCTAGCCTGGTGTGAGGTGTTTTTTCCTGGACCTGAGAACAGAATTGTTGGGATGTGAAGTGCAAAACATGACAAAACACGTCATGGTTCTGTCAGTTCTGTAATTACGCAATTATTCGCTGTCAATATAAAGAGTAGACCACCATTTAGCCATTTCTCATGGTCTATATTTGCTTGGTGACACGGAAGCTGTTGAAAAGTTTGTAGCCACGAATAATGTGAAAGTAACCCCCAGCAGGGACAAACTGCAGACATGTGGGGTAAAAATCAAACAGAACCACGTCATCTCACATGCCGTATCAAAATTAGATTGTATAGTCAATATTTCATTTATCATTTCATTAACAATTTAGCAGAGCTTCAGCTATAAATACAAATATTAGATCCATTTTTTTATTTAAATAAGAGAAACTACATAAGAGGATAAGCTAAGTTTTACACCAGACAGTGATTTATTAAGGTACTTGACCAACTAAAAACCAATCAAAGAAATGTCAAACTGTCAGATGTTTGGTTATAGTCTAAAATGTTCTTTCGGACTGTGGAAGTTTTTTTTAATTTTATTTTTTTAATGGATTTGTTGCATTAAAAGACAAAGCAAGAGAGCAACTTCTGTGAAGTGTCCAAGTTGTCCAGATGGGAAGCCATTAGCAGATGGTGAGTGCTGACGGTGAGGAATGATCTGGCTTCATGTCACAAACAAGGAAATCTTTACAGAGACCAGACTTTTTCTTTCTTCTCATTTTCGTGCAGAGGTTGAATGTCAAAGCTCCAGCCTCTTGACTGAAAAAAAGAGTTAATGTTGAGGTTTAAAATGAGGCTGTATGTTTGGGCTGAGTGCTCGCCTAATTAAAAGCATTACCTTCAAAGATGCAGGTAGCTCAGGGACTTGGAGCGAATGAGCTCATGCAGCTGCTCCAGATGCTTGGTGACAGATGGGTGGACTTGCTCTTCATGTGGGAGGTGATCTACAATTCTGCAGCAAGAAACAGGCGACGTATTGTCAAAAAAAAAAAACACAAACTCTTCTGCTTTTGTCAGATTCATACTGATGAATAAGTGCTTTGCGTTCCCATTCCCACAGAATGAAATAAAATGTTGACTTAGTGCCTTTGCATGCATTTATGTATGTTCAGTGGCTGTCAACAGCAGGAAACCAGACATGGATACACAGTCCATAAATATTATCTGCTGTGGATGTGTTTGTTGTCGTCATTCTGCAAGGTGTCTGTGGTGTGAATTCATTGTGGGGTAACGTGGCTACAACCATTCATCAAGGGAGTTGGGAGTGGAGATCCAGGGGTTCCAAACTGGACTGTGCGCCTCATCCTCACACTTTGACGTACGTTACGATGAAAACTGGTCATATGTGAATATACATGAAAAAAGTGAGAAAAGATGTGGTGTTTGCGTGAAATGTTCGTAGATGTATGACGAATGAACCACTTTAAAACCCCAGACGTACAAATAAACCCCGCGAAGACCATCTAAACATTTCTTCACTTTAACATTCAGAGCATTCGGCAGAACTCACTTTGCTTCAGCACCATGGTCAGCACCCGCCGTGGGCTCTAGCGATGCTTTGTCTAGTCTGCACCAGTCTAAGTCAGCTGCTGAGATCCAGCTGAGGGGGAAACCCAACTGAGACAGGGGACTGCCCGTGGGAGCAGCAGCCTTTCCCATGGCGCCGGACACCGCCACGTGAGAGACCTGAGCTCGTTCTAGACCGCTGGAGGGGTGAAAGATCGGCTGATGTACATACCCGTCTCACAAAATGTGTAATTTTCGCGCAGTATGTGTGCCGTATATGTGATACAAAAGTTACACATCGGTCGTACATGCTTCTGAAGTCAGTTAGACATAGCATCTCGCAAAAATCACACATAATGGCGAAATATTTACATAATAATTGTGTATGAACTACATTATATATGCATGAACTGCAGACCAAATATATTTTGAACAGTTTAAAACTGAATTTGCGTTAAACCCGTCAGTTGAAATCCTCGACGGACATCTGTGCACACCGATGAATGACGAACGCAAGAAACACTTATGAATGACTTAGATCACGCATAAATCACGAAAGACTGAAATTACATTTATGAAAAATGCACAGATTGTATGTAGCGGCTATGTGACACGGCCTTCAATCAGAGCACATCTGTCTAAATAACTCATTTCAGTGCTGAAAAAGCATTCAAACTAAAATCTTTTTAGGCAACAAGACAAATGCTCTCAAAATGTCACGTTGGTTAAGTTTTTTTCTCTTGCCTACAACAAGTTTACTAAAGCTGTGGACTATTAATTTTAGATCTCGACCTTTCCATGCGTGTCTTCTCCTCTGAGAAGGCTCTTGGCTGAATTGCCCTTGAAGGTAAACTCTTCTTGATAATATTGAAGGTTTTTCTATTGTTTACTGCAGCCGTTACAGTGCTGCACTTTCAAGATGTTTATATGAAGTGAATGACTAAATGGAGTTTTATATAGAGGCAGGATTAGTGATGCCATGAGGTTTAAGTGCAGGGAAGCACAAGTTTAACTGTCGTTTTTCTGTTTTACCAACATGTGGAGCAAAAGAAGTAAATATCTTGGTCTGCAGCTCTGAAAGGGTTTGCAGTAAATTAAACTCTGAGAAAGTTTCTCAACCTGATTTTGGAAAGCTCGTACATTAGTGGATGAATTTGTGTCTTATATAAAAAAAAGGACAGACAATTATGAACTTCTAAAATTATTGCTGCTCTAGTGCCATTAGCTAATTTACCCTTTGTAGTCTTTGAATTTTCCGGTAAATTTGTTCACTTCAGCTATTTACAAAGACATAGAAATGACACTGAACCCCTTATTAAAGCTTTAAGTTTTAAAATATAAAATAATCTAGCACAAGTTATGGACATAATTGCTTGGAATAAACCCTTGGAACATTATTTAGGGAAGCTTCACCTGTTTTATGAGACATTTTCCTTATTGTATTTACCTTCTTTTTGCTTTTCGAATCGATTTTTGGAAATTATTGGTGACACCTAGCCCTAGAGCCAACCTATAACCAACAGGAGCAATGTGGGGTTTAGTGTTTTGTCCAAGGACACTTTGACACATGGTCAAGGAAGGCGGGAATCAAACGTGTGATATTTCGATCAGAGGCCGCCCCATGTATTGCAGAAACTAAATTCAAAATTCAGTTTTACCAGAAGCTGTTCTGGTTATAAGAATGCTGCTGTTCCTGTCCAGCCATTTGAAGGGGGGGGATGTGATAATTACACACCGTTAACCGTCATGGAGGACAGTTAATGCAGAGCGGGTCACGGCGGTTTCCTTGGACTCTGCACACTGTTTACAATCACATAAATCTCCGTCTACCAGAAGGTCAAAGCAGGCTTTAATGTACATAGCCTGATAGCTAAAAGACCAGGCGATAAAATCTGCAAAGTGCTCCCTGCTGCACATTGTCCTGCAAATGCAGGCCTATAATGGAGGCTAAATTAGCATTTTTATCAAGTTGGACCTTTTTTCATGTTGCGGCTTTTGGGTCCTAAATGAGCACAGTTTAGAAAAAGTTTAAAAGTGTAAATCAAACTTGCAATTTTGAAGTGTCAAGAGTCCTTCCCTGCTCTTAGTGTACATCATGTCTTTGCTCTGCCCCCAATTACCAGCACAAAAAAGGGATTTTATAGCTTAACACCCTGAACAGAAACTGGATCAACTGAGGTGTCCCTTTATCACAACACATGCCATATTTACTATTGTTGGGACAAAGCAAATGTACATAAAGTAGCATGTCACATGGTTAAACCTGAATAAACACAAAACTGTCTTTTTTTTCCAGAGCAGTTCAATCAATGCTAACTAACTGCACCCTCATGGGCACCTTTGGAACAAAATCAATCTAACAGCTGTTCCAACACAGAAAATCATTATTTGAATCTCAGGTGCAGAGGTTTCAACAATGGCGTTGTGGTTAGTGGTGGCTACCGCCAAATGTCACAAGCCTGTTATTTTAACTGACAGTCATGCTGACTCTTTCTGAATGTCCTCAAACACACCACCATTTTCAACTTTTCAACTTCAAATTGATCAAAAGAGTGATTGACAAGACACAAATAAAAGTAAAACCAAGGACATCCATTTATGTCATTTGTGTAAATATTAAGCACTGAAGCAAATTCTTCACAAGTGGGCTTTTATTTATGTTTTCACTGTAAAAGTGCAAAAAGCGCTCCTCCCTGCAGGGACGGTGACGTTTTTGTGAAACGGAAAAGTACAACACGTTAGCTGGGAAAACATTTCAGGCGGGAAGAGGTAGAGTAACCTTGCCTGGGGGTGGGGGCATACTTCTTCGTTTCTGGAGTAAGTCACTGTTTCCACCGAGGACAGGGAGCTAATGACTCATGCTGGCCCAAGGCCACCTGACTCTGACACCTTCACATGGCCCATGGCCCACTGGTGGAGCGACACTCATGAATGCTTGTTCATAGTCTGGAGCTCCTATGAGCAGGTGGTGAAACGCTTTGCCAGCCAAGACGTCTTTTTTTCTTTTTGGCATATGTGTTTAATGAACACAAAACTCCAATGTTTTTCCACTGCGCTGAAGACATGGACTGAATTCTTTTTAATTATGGAGATGGTGCCAGTTAAAAAGTCCTGCAGCCTCATGGATAAGCCGCTCACCTGGACACCCTCTGGGAGCCTGGGGGCCCCACATTTTTTCCAAATGTGGTTGGCTGCAGGACCAAGATTTGGCCAAAAGATGATTATCTTGATCTGAAGCCGTTTTTATTGCAGCACCAACTGTACTGCACGAACCAAATAGCAAAAACTCAACACCTCACCAAGTATCCTTTTATTTGACTCATTCATTTCATTTATAATTATTTATAGAGCACCTGCCACCACCATTGAAGGAGACCCAATTCAGTTCAGTTTTATTTATAAAGTCCAAAATCACAACAAGTCATCTCAATGGGCTTCATAATTGTACAGTAAACATAAAATCATAAGGTTACATCAATAATTAACACAATGATAGAACAAAAAAGGATCAATACAAATAAACAAGAATTAAAACCACAATAAAATATCCTCTTGGCAGATAAGGCATAGTGGAGGAACAGTTCAATACTTTTAAAACAAAAGCCTCTCTTAGGACAGTGTAACACAGGCACTACTTCCATTTTGTGCATTTTCCACGTATGAAATGTTCCATATTTCATGATACATGCGCGATATATTCATAACTGTTTCTTGTATTCGTCATTCATCAATGTGTGCCGATGCCGATGTTCATTTCATGAATTTGGTTTTGAGCTGTTCCGAATTTTTAATTGTTTGACAATTACGCAGTTCATGTAGGTATTACATAGGTTATACGAAGTTATTACATTGTTCTTGTGCAAATGTGCGTGACTTTTGTGAGATACAAAATTGTGGCTTTCCATGACCGTTCCACATATGTCTATCCGACTTTTCACGCATGTACCACCGATGTATAACTTTTACGGTGCACATATCACATTTAAATAACGTAATTAACGCACCACTTGCTAATGAATTGCATGTAAACAGCACAATAATCACACACAGTTCATGTTCTATTTTGATGAATGTGTTCTTTGCGTGGTTTATTTGTACTTCCTCCATGGTTTTAACCTGGTTCATTGGTGATACATCTGTGAATTCACAACTTTTCTCACTTTTTCCATGTGTTTTCACCTGTGACCCAATTTCCATCTGTGCAAAATGTAAAATGTACATAGTGGCTGTGTGACATGGCCTTAATAGTCGGTGGTAGTTTATTCCAGAGTTTAAAAGCCAACACAGAAAAACGCACGTTCCCCCAAGAACTAGCATTAGGCTCTTGGAACCAGAACCACTTACTGGTCCAATGTGTCCATCGTGATGGGTGACTGACATCACGATGGACAGACACCATCGTGATGCCAGGCCCCCGCCACGCTGCAAGTCGACACCATAAGCCGCGGTTTCATGAGCAAAATATCTTAATTGGATCAATGGTCGGATTAGAATCCAACCGTGTACATGAGCCCAGAAAAGCTTTTTCAGATTATAACAAACGTTCACATGGGTCACACTTTCGGTCGGAATTAATCATTTGCACATGCGCAGTAGTGTTTGAAGTACAGGAAGAGGAAATTAGTTCAGCCGAGCGGCTACATACACAGAAATGGCAGCTTTGTAATATACAAGATAATCTTCTAAAGGTGCTTTTATTATTGTTATGGTTATTATGAAGCGCCTGTTCGCTCATCATTTTAATTTTAATCCGTGTGGTCAGTGCTTTATCTGTTGAAGAACGGAGCCGGAAAGAAGCCAGGGTTAGCAGTATGCTAACACGGGCTAACAACATTGGCATAAAATCCATGCGGTCAATGCTGCAATCTGCATCTTTGCTGCACGTAAATATGTGGGAATAACATCAGCCTTTATTTTGTCGGGCCACGACTGGAAACACAGATCCATGTGATTGTTTGAACGGTCAAAGGACTGAGCGGCATTTCTGCTTTGAAGCTCTGCCCGGACACACAATTTTACCGGGACACCCGGTTCTCCTGAGTTCGGTAGCTCGTTCACGTAGAGCTGCGGGACGGATCACAGTCCTAAGTCTCCCACACATAGCGCACACGTGACAAAGCATCCCCCCCTACCCTCAAACACAGCTGTAAGTCCGTCTGCTCTGCTCAGAGACACACGCCTCGCTCGGTCCACCTAATCCAGTGCGGGAGCGGGCTACTTCTTTTCTATTTATTATTTCTTTTGTTAAAGTCACTTCCCTCAGTTTATACTGGATCATTGCGGATGAGTAATTAGTTGGGAAATGAAATAAATAAAGTAATAAAGTAAGATAACGAATAATAATCATGTAACAACGAAAAATTCAAACACACATACCCCCCCGACGATATCATCGTCCATCCCGATGGTTTACTGCAAACATGGTCAACTGCCAATTTAAGGGACATCGCCCAACCCTAGTATATGCTTGAACTTCTTGGCACCAAAGGTATTTTAGCTGCTGCATTTTTAACTAGCTACAGCCTCATCACTGAACCTTAGCCTACGAGGAGCTGGAAATTATATTATATACATAAAATATCCTAATTGCAATCATGTATCAGGGCTCCAGACTGCGACCAATTGGTCGCATTTTGCGACCAAAATTTGAGAGTGTGCGACTGAATTTTACATCCAGTCGCACATGCGCGACCAGTAAATTTGCCTCCCCCACCCTACATATTTTTTTTTATACATTAAACGTGGAAGGGGCACGTCAATGATCAATCAAATGATCAATGTGACGCGAGCGCACACGCACGCAGGCAGACACACACACTCGCGCACATACTCATGAAACGCGAGCACACACTCGCGTGATGACCGTCTATGAGGCGGCCACTGCGTGTGAGAAGAATGGGGAAAGTCACTAGTGGCTAAAATGCGTGGAGGGGGAGGGGCCTAGAGATAATCGAGCGCGCGTTAACACCTGTGGGAAGGAAACTGAGACAAATATCATCACAACCTGATATGTGCGTCTGAGATATGAGTAAGTGAACTATTGATTCGTTCTTCCGACCTGCGGCTAGTGTACCAGTGACAGAACTACAGCAGGGGTCTCAAACTCGCGGCTATTTGCGGTCTCCAAGATGATATTTTGCAGCCCCCGCCTTAATATGAAAGTTTAATGTTACTGCAGCCCGGCAGTTTTAATGAATGACACTTTTTCATTGTCGTGCACGGAGCTGACCAACCAATCACAGTAAATGACTCTTAGGGGCGGGACAATGACAGGGCTTGAAAGCAGGACACCTGACAGCCCCCAGGAGTTCCTTACTTTCCTTTTTAGAACGTATCTATTCGCTCGTAATTTTCTAAATACATGCAGTCCGTGCTGAACTTTTCTCTGGGTCACACAGAACCGGAGGGAGGTTAAGTTGGAGTTGTCCTTAACATTCAATTTAGTTTTAATATTCCTCTCCTCCTTAGTGTGATCTGTGTTATTATATATTATATGATTATTTTAATGTTTTGTAATGTATGTAGCCTTTTTTTAATGAATTGGTATTTTAAATTATTTTAATTGATCACTCAACTACAAAAACCATCAGGACACATGTCCCATAATGCATTGTTTTGTAGTCCTCAGGGCAGCTTTCAGTCAGTTCAGTACTAAATTTCCAGCTGTGTTCGCTCAGGTTGGGGCCTTGATCCCACCCCTTTCTCTCGATATTTTTGTGATGATTGACAGGTGATGTTGGAGCAAAAACAAAAATATAGGTCTCACACCAGGTGATCTGCGCAGCGTTGAGTTCACCTGGGTGATCCCAAACACGCTTATTGTGCATCTTGGCTGCACATATGTGGTGTCACAAAGATAAATTTCCATCTGTTTTCTTTACTATTTGTACTGTCATGACAGTGATGGTTCTGTCAGTTTAGCTGTTGTTGCATCTTCAAAAGTGCAGAATAAAATGTGACACTGAATTTGAAACAGCACATTGTAATTTCTGCATCTATTATTAAAGTATTTATTAGTAATACAGGGGAAATTAGTAGATTTGGTTAGCATGTTGATTTACGGTATGCGCCCCTAAATTTTCTGGTTGTGCCCCTAAAATTTTCAGTTAGGGGCCACTGTGCTCCTGGTGAAAAAAGTTAGTCTGGAGCCCTGTGTATAGGGACAAACAAAAGCACACGTCCGATCACATTTTCCAAAATAGGGTCAACATTTATTTTTCATTTTGAACTTCTTAAAGTTTAGTCTAAACTCTGTCGATATTTTGTTTTTTTAAAACTTCAAGGGGCAGGAAGAATTTTTGAGTTTCTCTCAATGTCTGGATGTTGTTGTAATTTCTAATTTTCTGCCAGTAATGGAAAAAAGAAAAGTCCTACGGCTACAACATACCATTATTTAGAAGAATATCTCATCGTGGACTCTGTATTCTTGAAGCCATAGTGCAAGCAAGTATGTGTATCTTAGTATGTATTTGAAGGAAAACCTCCACTACCGCACCACAGCTGTCTGCTGTGATGCACCACGGCGAATCCTCAGCGCTGGTGCGGGGTTATTAATTGAAAACATCAATAACAACAGACCCTGTTTCTCTTTCCCTTGAGGAAAGCATTCATCATGTGAGGTCACTGCAACCAGGCAACAGAAAATAGGACAGATTTGGTCACAGCAAACAGCCTCTTAGTGTACTGGAAATTTAGCCGGCTGTCTCCAAACTGTCAGAGTGCCACAACATCAGCCACGCTTGGGTGTGAAATCACTGCAGCGGGTTTCCGCCTGTGGTCCTTTCACAATCTTTGCACATCTCTGTTAACAGCTATAATTAAAATTAGCATGCAACATGCATCGAAAGTGATCCGAGGAGCACTACGTTAAGAGGAAAACGTGGGACAACGAAAAATGAAGTATTTGAAGGTTTATGCTCATATTTTTCTCAAAGATGCATTTTGTTTTTCTTGCTCTAATGGTGTTCAGCCATTTTTCACAAATCTATTCATGCAATTTCCTTTTATTTGATAAAATGCAGTTAACAGCGTTAACAAAAGGAGTAGAATAAACCCATCCATCTCTTGTTTCTTTCTGAATTTATGAGAAATTTGTCTGAATTGAAAAAAAATTAAGAAGTTTGAACTCAAGAAAGATAATGAGGTGTTCATGAAATGTTGTATATCTTAAGCCTTTAACACTGTAGCTTTAGCTCTTCGGACTATTGTAACTATTGAACTATTTCAAGACCCACTCCAATGAAAGTTATTTTTTTTTGTGTGTCTCAACATGTTCTTGCACCATGTTTCTCATGACACACAGGCTTTTATTTTGATTTTTCCCACTTCAACTACATGGTTTTTCTGGTGTAAAATCGTTCCCAGTGGTCTTTTGATTATAAATATGCAGTTTGTAGCCAAAATCAAAGAGCCTGTTTTGTTTTTGGCCTTTTTCTACTGGCAGGTCTCTTTTAAATGCTGGGCTGTCCAAATACTTTTTTGTATATTAACCGCGGCTACAACCAGACTATATCCAGTGTATTTATTCTGGTGTTGCTAAAATGCAGCGTGTTAATGGGGCATGTTGTGTGTCGCATGTCTGATGACTGAATTTGGATAAATGAGGATAAATTATGGGACTTAGGAAATTATGAATCTCATCTGCACCCAAACTAAACTCTAATGAGATCAAGGACGGCTCTTTTCCTCGTCATCTAAATATAGGCAATATCCCCAGCCAAATGTTTACTATCTCCACACATGTGCAGCTGTGCTCACTCTCACATCAGTAACACGGATGTCTTAGTGGTTGTGTTTTCCTCCAGCCATTAATAAATGTAGACCATTAGTGAGACCAAAGAAAACCAACTAAGGTTGGGTCGCCCTGGGTTCACCTTTGCACTGATCCCTCCAGAAGCCTTTAGGAGCCGAGCAAAGTTCAGCTTTACTTACCGACACAGATTTGTCCCTTTTCTGAGGCGTAGAGCTGGAAAGTCTTGGCAGCCTTTTGCTTCGCTCTGAACCCATGAAGGAGTGTAATGTCTGAGGTTGGTTTGGGTCACAGAAGTGAAGTAGAGAGTAAATTCAGTGGAACTGTTGGTAGGTGAAGCACTGTGTTTAATCCTGCTAAAGAATTCATCTAAAAACAAAACATTTTTCTTTCATCTTCTTTGCTTTACCGTCTGCATCTGGATGGATGTCTTCATCTTTGAGGATGACAGCACTGCTGATTTTCACAGTTTTCTGTTGTTTGAATCCCTTCTGTGGATCATCAGGCTACTGGAAAAGAACAAAAAAAAAAACGTTTCCTTTGGCGCATGTTTGCTGCACTCACTTGTGTATTTGCTGCACATGTGTACAAACCGCATCTAGCTGTGCACCATTACTTCTTTTCAAACAGGACTACACCCCCTGGGCTCAATGGATCTTCAAAATAAGGCCCACTGTGTGTACTTTGTCACACAGCTTCACTTCTTCACCCAATTCCAGGCTACTCGTGCTGTTAGTCTCCTACTTCAGCATCATCAGGGTTGTTTTTGTGTTGGCAGCATTGACAACTTCTCACATGGGATGAAGAATTTCAAAGTATTTTCCAGAGAAAGTTTGGTGCCCTCCTTCAGTTGTTGCTCTGGATATTCCACAGGCTTTATTGCTCACAGCAAAAGGACTCCTAAATATATTATAAGAAAATAGTCATGGAGTTTATGACTGCCCCCTTCGTCAAAAACCAGAGGAGCCTAAATTCCTACTCCAATCTGATCTCCATCCATGCGAATCTATTCTCCTTCTAGGAACATGTTTCCTAGAAAGGCAGCACATATGAACGTGTCCGTCCTGATGTTGCTATGACGAAGGTTAGTCCTATTGAAGAGGCCTTGAGAAAAAAATGTGTAACAGTTTAATTATACACTCACATGCTTGATTGCCTGATCTCACAGGAAGTCCTACAATGAGCGTCACCTCTTTAACCTCCAGCTAATTCATACATTTTTTTAAATATTTTTATGTGATGGGAACATAGAATGACCCGTCTTCCAACAGGAAAAATAATGCATCTGAAAACCTCGGCTCATGTGAGACACGCCAATCTCACTACTTTAACTCTTTTTACTGCTTAATACCGTGAATTAATACAGATAGAAATATGATAAATATTCAAGAGAGCTTGTTTTTAATCTTTGTTGTCAGAAGTCGCAATTTTACTCTGGGAATCAATAAAAGATGTATGAAATGAGTTGAAGCGGTATGTTACAAAAGCCAGGTTCTTTTCAAGGTCGAGCATTTGAAATCTGATGTAAGAGGAAGAGACGTAATGTAGCTTCTCACAAAGGGGAGGTGAGGGGCCAACACATTTACAGATGCAATGAAGGCAAAAAACTAGCTTTAAAGCCCATAAATGATGTTACTTACCAATGTGAGCCAAAGTCTCACAAATTCCATCTGTTTCATCTGAAATGATTCAATTGCATTGAGCAAAATATAGTTTCTGGAATACTGCAGAGCTCCAAAATCACAATATGACAACCTGAAGTAAATGACATGATTGACTTTACATTTCTGTATCTGTAAAAAGGGGTTCCATTAGAATTAGGTGATGGACAGTCCTTTAAGAAATGTGTTTCCTGCTGTGCTATGAAGTAAAGGCCATGTCACACACCTATACATACATTTTGTGCCCATTGCACGGGTGAAAATTGGTCATACGTGAATATATGTGGAAAAACAGAAAAAGCTTTTTACACGTGAAAAATTCACTTATGTATCATGAGTGAACCACATTAAAACCACAGAAGAAGTACAAAAAAAACACGCAATGTGTGTGTCAATTATGTCATTTTACCTTTATATGTGCACCGTATACGTGATATACAGGTTATACATCAGTGGTACATGCGTGAAAAGTCTGTTATGGAACGGTGGTGGAAAGCCACAAAAGAAAATCTGAATTGCATAAGATTCACATAATAATTGCATATAAACTCCGTAAAATATGCTAAACTGCGTAATTCTCAACAGACTAAAAACTTTGTACAGCTCAAACCCGAATTCATGTAAGACCCGTCAACTAAAACCCTCCACTGGCATCTGAGCACATCGAGGAACGCAAGAAACTTATGAATTACGTTTGTTTCACGAACGACAAAAATGTAAGATGTTGAAAATGCACAAAATTTACAAAATGGCTGCGTGATTCCGCCTTAAACCCAACTAGAGCTTTCAGATATGGAAGCATTTCTGTAGCATAATTAAAAAGCAAAGTCAAAACCAGAAATGCTTTTTCATTTTCAAAATGAAGCTGCATTTTTTGACTCAAAATTAAAATGAAAAAGCAATCCACCAAAATGCTTTTTAATTTCCTTCCTCAACACAGCTTATTCTGTCACTTAATTAAAATAATAATGAAAATTGTATTTGACATTTCATTTTCAAATTGTTCTCTGGTAAATGTGTAGCATAATTCATTTAGAAATGTCTAATTTGACATTTAAAATGGATTAACAGAAATGCTTTTTCATTTTCAAAATGAAGCTGCATTTTTTGACTCAAAATTAAAAAGAAAAAGCAATATTTCAGAATGCTTTTTCATTTTATACTTCAACACAGCTTTTTTGTCACTTAATTAAAATGATAATGAAAATGGTATTTGACATTTAATTTTCAAAAAGTCATCTGGTAAATGTGTAGCAAAATTCATTTAGAAATGTCTAATCTGACAATTAAAATGGATTAACAGAAATGCTTTTTAATTTTCAAAATGTAGCTGCATCAAATGACTCAAAATTAAAATGAAAAAGCAACACTTCAAAATGCTTTTTCATTTTATACTTAAAACCGCTTATTCTGTGTCATAATTAAAACGAAAATGCAAAGAGGGGATTGCATTTGCATTTTAACATCCACCCTGGGAGTTTTGTTGCAAAATTCTTTCTCGCTGAGCATTAGCAGAGGGGAGGCGGGGCGATGACGTCACTGCTTTCGTCGTGTGTGTCCGGCCGTTGAGAGACACACACACACGCACCACGAGCAGACTGTTAGCGGCAGAGAAGACGGCTTTGAGTTGGTTGTGAACTTCTAATGTGTTTCCACAGCTTCTCAGGACTACGTAGAAGCATTTTGCGCCTTCTGCGGTCCTCCTTTGGACACACCGTGGCTTTGTTTGAAGCTTTGTTCTTCAGACCGCCAGCTGCCTCCGCATAGCGGAGCGCGAAGCTCTGATCATGATCGCTGAAGGCGGAAATGCTGCTACGATCTGAGAAACCATCATATGAATTTGTGTTTAAAAGTGGTGTCCAGAACAAAAATAACGACAGATGTCAGTACCACATATTTACACATTTATTTGCAGTTTCGCGCTGAATTTGCTGTTTGATGACAGCTGGAGCTCCATCAACAGTTAGCAGATTTCTCCATGCTAAACGTTTGCTGCTTGGACCAAAAACACTCAGTCAGCGCGAAGCTGCAGGAGACTGTCTTCATAATGTTCTTTTATTACAGTTATTATATTTAAGGGCCTGCTCTGCTCGATCATATGTTTTTAAATCGGTGCGGTCAGACGACGCTGAAGTTGGTTTGCGATTCACAGCTTCTGATTCGCGAGGGCAGTAAAGGAACATTCTGCTGCATTTTTCTCATTAAGGTCACCTAAAACCGGGTCCTGTTCACAAACCGTTGGACCTGGTCCAGTCCAGGTCCAGCCCTCACGAATCAGAAGCTGTGAATCGCAAACCAACTTCAGCGTCGTCTGACCGCACCGATTTAAAAACATATTATCGAGCAGAGTAGGCCGTAAAATATAATCATAACTGTAATAAAAGCACATTATGAAGATAGTCTCCTGCAGCTTCGCGCTGAGTGAGTGTTGGTCCACCAGCAAACGTTTAGCATGGAGAAATCTGCTGTCTGTTGATGGAGCTCCAGCTGTCATCAAACAGCAAATTCTGCAGATAAGCTGCAGATCAAGGTGTAAATATCTGTGAATTACATCAGTCTTTATTTTGTTCTGGACACCACTTTTAAACACAAATTCATATGATGGTTTCTCAGATCGCAGCAGCATTTCCGCCTTCAGCGATCATCAGAGCTTCGCGCTCCGCTATGCGGAGGCAGCTGGCGGTCCGAAGAACAAAGCTTGTCCGCGGTGCGTCAGGAGGAGGACCGCAGAAGGCGGACATGCAGCTATGTAGTCCTGAGAAGCTGTGGAAACTCATCAGAAGTTCACAACCATCACAAAACCCTCGTCTCTGCCGCTAACACAGTCTGCTCCTGGTGTGTGTGTGTGCGTCAGTCAGCAGCTGGACACACACGACGAAAGCAGTGACGTCATCGCCCCGCCTCCCCTCTGCTAATGCTTTTTCGAATTGAATATTGTGACAACGTGCCCGGGGTGGATGTTAAAATGCAAATGCAATCCCCTCTTTGCATTTTGGTTTTAATTATGACACAGAATAAGCGGTTTTAAGTATAAAATGAAAAAGCATTTGGGAATATTGCTTTTTCATTTTAATTTTGAGTCAAAAAATGCAGCTACATTTTGAAAATTAAAAAGCATTTCTGTTAATCCATTTTAATTGTCAAATAAGACATTTCTAAATGAATTTTGGTACACATTTACCAGGGACCTTTTTGAAAATGAAATGTCAAATACCATTTTATTTATCATTTTAATTAAGTGACAGAATAAGCTCTATTGAGGAAGGAAATGAAAAAGCATTTGGGAATATTGCTTTTTCATTTTAATTTTGAGTCAAAAAATGCAGCTTCATTTTGAAAATGAAAAAGCATTTCTGTTAATCCATTTTAATGGTCAAATTAGACATTTCTAAATGAATTATGCTACACATTTACCAGAGAACAATTTGAAAATGAAATGTCAAATACCATTTTCATTTTAATTTTAATTAAGTGACAGAATAAGCTGTGTTGAGGAAGGAAATGAAAAAGCATTTTGGTGGATTGCTTTTTCATTTTAATTTTGAGTCAAAAAATGCAGCTTCATTTTGAAAATGAAAAAGCATTTCTGGTTTTGACTTTGCTTTTTATTTATGCGACATGATCGCTTCCATATTCAGATAGCTTGTTATGAAACCTCAATAGTTTCCTTTTTTACCATTCTTTTTTATGTTTAGTGAAACTAAATAGAAACCGAAAGCTGCTCTCAGTGCTTCGATTTTCTTTAGCTTGTCTTTTACTTTTAAGCTTCCTCATTTACATAAGAGAGAGTAGTAATGAAAGACATGGATCGCTCTTGTTTGAAAGTAAATTGCTTAAAACTTAAGTTCTGTCACTACTGTGTCATTTGGTGATTTTACTTTAATGATTTACAGTTTTTTTTTTAACGTTTGACAACAACCATCTGCTTCCAATTCACTTCTTGTGGTAAGTGGCAGACACAGCGAGTACACCCCCACTGCCTGTTTCAGCACAACACGACCTGTGGAGGCGTCATAAAGACAGAACAAATTATTGATGTTATTATTGCATCGTTACAAAGCAGGTGGTTTCACAGCAGGCCGGGCGGAACAAATAGTGTGACCATAGTTACAGAAACTGTCCGAAAATTTCACATGAAAGCAAAACAGGAAGGAATTGAGAACCGCAACTAATGTTTGGAAAAATGATGTGTAGTATTTTTCGCAGTTGTGTTTTTTTCGGCAGGGGTGCAGTTTTTTACTCTGGTGCGACTCGATTTTTAAAAATAGCAACAACCGCTAGAGGGCACTGCAGGTTTGTGTATTTGCCACACAGGTTTACACCTGGCTTGGCGTAGTTGTTCAAAAGCATGAAAAATCCAACGCATTTAGTAATTTAATGTGATAAGAGTTTAGTTGACTTGGTGGTTATCTGAATCATTTTCGTAGTCTACTAGATTCCTCCTATTTAAGCTGATGCTAAATCAGCTTTGTGTGTTTTGGTAGTGAAGTATAGATGGATTATCAATTTTCTCCTGCATGATCGTGTTAGCAACAGTTGGCACTTCTGTGTTTTGAAAAGGGCGCTATCCACATGTCATTAGCAAATCCAAGTTCCTGATTGGTCGAAGTAAAGCTGTTTGATGTTCAAGCAGTCGAACGAATTGTGTAAACGTGGGTTTACGGGCATTTATATAGTATTTTCTTTTAAATTAGCTGCTTGAACATTAGTAATTGTTTTTAGTTCCTATTTAAATTCTGAAAATCTTAAAATTCGTTTTTAATATAATTATAGCCAAATCTGAACAAAGGCTGTTTGGATAATTGAGCTTCAACAACCTTTAACCCTTGTGCTATCCTATGACCCCACCCCCTTCCATTTGAGGTGTTCTCCCTACCATGACAAAGGTGGATAAAGGTGGAGAGGATTCCATGGAATCCATGGACACCAGTGAAGATCACAGATGATTGAAGAAAAAAGGTTCAGAGCACTGTCTAGTGGGTCTAGATGACCCAACTCCCAACTTTAAAGTGCCTTGGATAGCACAAGGGTTAAACAGCTCTGTATCCATCTCCCCTATTTACCTATGATCTCAGAAAGTAGCGGTATAACTTCCTTCACAGCTGCATTGGCATACAGCAGAGACATTCCTTAACTGAAGTCATATGTTGAGTCTACCAGTGCCACACCTGCGTCCTGTTCAGACCAAAAACCTCCAAAGGAAAACAGACGTTGGGTGAAAATGAGTCATGGCTGCAGGCGTGTTCCTTCACCCGGCATCAACTGCATCAGAGTCATTGAGGCTGTTCGTGTCAGAGCTGCACCACAACCTTTACAAGCTGTAATGAGGTCTCCATCAAAGCAACATTTCCGCAGCCTTTCATTAAAAATGCATAAGCTTTAAGTCAGGTCATGACATAATGTTGACGGAGGGCTTCACAGAGATATATGTTATGCGTTTGAAGCATTTAAAGTCACTCTGCTCCTCATGTTACTGCCTGGTCTGTAGGTTCATTTCCCTAAGCTTTACAACACGAGGAGGAAGAATCAACGAAAACAGACCACTTTCTTTAACTTTAAATGACTGATTCATGCCGTCTTCCAGGCAGCCATTGTGCTCCTGAGTTTGCATCTCAACAGCATCTTGGAGGATCCTTTCCTGGGGGTTCTATCAAACTATCTTGTGCCTGAGAAAGCCCCCGTCCACATCCAAGCTTTCAGAATGAGAAAATGAAAGAGGAAAAGTGAATCAACGTAACTAATTCTGTTATGACAGAGTCTTTGTGTCTCGTCACGATGTGGCATCAATAATTTATCCAGAGAGTCTCCAGAGTCTTTGCTTTTTTATTAGAGAAGTTAAAGTATTTTTAGAAGAATTAAAAAAAAAAAAAAAAAATCAAAAATTTATATTTTCCCCCACGCAAAGAAAGCTGCAACAACTTTCTGGTCCAACCACCCAAAAAAAAAAAAAAAAAGAAAATCTCAGAACTATCAAACAGTGCATCGTCCCAAACTGTGCATCAAAATGCCATTAGTCAGTGAGTATGTGGAGCACCCCACAAGTATGAAACCCTCTCTTTAACTGTCATGTTTGAAAGCCTGAAAGCCTTTTCCTTCTTTTTTCAAGAGCAGGAATTGCTATTATTTGTCTTGCAGAGCTCAAAAGCTTTTGCCGTCTTTTTGAGGTAGAAATGGCCATAATTCTCAGAACAAAACAAGACAAAGCCGAGGTCTTTGATGGAGAAAAATGTCACCAAAGTGTGGGACAGAACACACATGCTTGTAGCATGTTAGATGGACTGACACTGACAGATTAGTTTGGATAATCTGTCATTGGAAGTAAACAAGATAAAACAGTGGAACAAAAATGCTTCATGTTTTCGCTCAAAGGTAACTGTAACTCCTGTACTTTTCGTATTTCCAACAGTCAGGCTGAACTTGTGGTGTTCATGTGAACAGCACTAACGGGCTGCTTTGACTGTCCATAGGATGGGGGTTGAAACTCAAAAATCCGTACCACACCCCTGTGTCCCACCTACTTCACCTTATGTGTTGTGTATGTGCTTGCCTCCATCTGTCGTCTGCAACATACCCGTATAAATGTTCATGAGCATTTTCTCTCCAGTGGTCGCCTACGACCTGTATATATCCTGGGGGTCACGACTCAGATATTCACTCGTAAGGGAAGCTTGACACAGGTGTTGAACTGTTCAACATTGTCCATTTTGTAACAGGCACTTTACTGTGAACTCTAGTGTGTTTTTGTTTTTGGTTGGTTTCCTCTCTGTTTGTAAATCCAGCTTGAGGTTCTTGGTGATTCACAGGTGTAATAAGCCGAGAAAGCTCATTCTTCATGGCAATATTCTCTTTAAAATGGGTAAAGTTGGATTGAAAGAATCTGATCTTGCATGTAGCAGTTGATGGTCACTTCTGGGATCATTACCAAGCTGCTCTGTAAGCTCAGTCATGTGTGTTTTGCATAGAAGTGTGCATCTGATGACCTTTTAGTTTTACCTTCTTGCCTGTCTTACGCATCATGAGTCCTGCAGGTGTTATAGCTGCCCCCCTACATTATAATCAGTCGGTAGTGAAGGAGGAGGAGACGCCTAATCTCTCGCTCCATGCTCCATCCCTCCACCCTCAGCATCGGAATCACCAAATTGATTTTAATCAAGCAGTAAAGTATATCTGATCCTCCCTCTGTTGACTCACTCTCATGCCCCAAAGAGGCCGCCCCCATCGACTTTCAGGATGGATTTTACTCATAAGTGCCTCCAGCTCTGGTCAATACAGAGCATCTCCTTCATTTTCTGCATTCAGGGAAGATTACAGTAAGGTTTCAACTGTATATTTATTTAATCCACATCCATTAATTCCTAACCTGCCAAAGTCAACAAATAATAAATAATAATGTTGGAATAAGGTAGGAGTTTTTTCGGGTTGGGGGTATCGATGTTCATCTTAAAAAATACAGAGAACCTGAAGCAGCTTTACCTTCCTGTCAGTCTGTTTTAAATTGTCTGTTGTGCTTTCGTGGTCCCCCATAAATCTATATGTAAATAGTAGCACAGCTGTACCTGCCTCTGTGATTTATATTTATACTTTAGTGAGGCGAGTTAATCAAGACAAACACACAATTCAGCTCCCATCAACATTTCAGGATAATTCTTTCTAGGATAGGTAAGAATGGAAGCTGAAGACCTTCCAGCATGGAGCATTTCAGACCAGCAGCTTCATCAAACTTTCATCTCAATACCTGCCGCTTTGGTTTGGATTTGTGTGTTTCACACAACCGAGAGTCGACTCACCTCCTCAAATATCTATTGTCAACGTTTGTCTGCAGACCTATTGAGTAGTATAAAGGAGGAAACCGACATCCCCAAAATTATTCATACTGCTGAAGTTCCATTCATTGGATCAGGAAGGTCCTTCTTGATTGGCAATACCAGAAAGTATCTAATCAGTGAGACAATTTATGAAAGGCCTTGTTGTAAAAATTAAAATATATCATTTTTACAGTTGGAAAAAAGGTGACAAAACCAAGATTTGCAAAGGGCATGAATATTTTCAGACCATTTGTAAAGTTGTCATGTTATCTCCTGCTGCTCTGCTTTAGATATTCCCATCACTATTGAGCGGATAAACTACAAACACCTGATTTAGTCCAGAGAGAAGTCACTTCACAGCAAGTACACTATCATTTAAAAAAAAGGGACTAAATTCCCAACATTTTAGCTTCCCAACACTGCATTTTTAAGAGGAAAGTTACATTTGTCCTTGCAAAAGTTAAAGAAATATTACTGAGTAGAGTTTGGTAGAACAAGTGTTCATGCAAATGTTTGCTCCTGGCAGAATCCTGTAGCAAGTCAATGGAAGACCAACTCTGATAAAAAAAAAAAAAATTGTCTAGGTTTTTTTGAACATGTCCTTGCCAAGAGTCCTGGGTACGACTCAGAGGGGAATGTCCTACAAACTCCTGCCGCTCTGCAGAAACTGTCCTAGAAAATGACACAGGCTTTTTTTTTGTTTCACTACAAACAGTATAATTATAAATAAGAGATCAAAAAGAGATCGAAAGATGATTGAATTGAATTGTTTTTTTTTTAAAGAAACTGCTGTATAGCTCAGACTTGATATGAAGTCACATTTGTTGCACCAAAAATCTGTCATTTTTTAAATTCTTTCTTTATTTTTTTTCTGTTACTTTCACTTACGTGAGGTTCAAACTCCCTGAGAACCACTCAATATATTTCAAGACCAAGATGGATAAAAGATGGATACAATTCTTGTATAAGAAAAGGATAAATCTGAGGCTGGACATTGAGTTCATGTGTCAGCTCTCATCCAACAGTAAACCTGTGTCCTCAGGTTCATCTTAAGTGCCTCTTCACCACTGATCACCCATTATTATTTCCAAAAGAACAAAAAAACAAGAACTTTTAGGAAATATACAACCTCTGAATGTAGAGTCGTTTGACAGCATGGATGATGATCATCCTGACAGGAGTGAGTTGTTTAAAATAATAAAATGCATCACAGATGGACACATTTGCAGAATTCCAGGCTCGGTCACATTTGCATGCAGGTGGCTTGAAGTCCCCAAAGCTGTGGTATTCAGAGCCCTTCTTTCAAAGTAATTTACATTTTGAAATGTGGCCTTTATGCGAAGTTAAAGGGCAAATCCAGCCATCAGGTCGGGGGTTTTATTGGGCCTTTATAAAACTCATATCTTGCACCGGATCTCACATCTGAAAATGCAGATTTGATTTTGGAAACAAGCATGACGTTTCTTCTGAAATAAATATCAAACTGTTGATTTCTGATTCTGAATAGGCTCTGTTGATGTAGACGGTCGTGACACAACGTGCTTGAGTTCTTAATTTGCGATTTTACTGTTGCTTCAAAGCCTGTAGGACAGATTACATTATGTATTTGAGTATTTCTGCAGGGTAAAAGAGCTGTTCTTCCTGTCTCACGGCTCTGGTAGAACATTTAGATCCTCTCTTTTATAGGAAGTATTAATGTAACCAGATTAGTCTTTGCTTCCGGCTCAGATGTGAAAAGCACTCTATATCTTGCTTAACAAAGCGGAGAGCAGAGTTCTCTTATCTGTTCTCTCATTAGCTGGAGGACCTGCAGCTGACACTATAGCTGCACGAAACACACCTACAGATTGTTGCATCTGGATGTGACTACAATTGTGCAGCACTAAATTAAAGCCGTGACTGCATTTCTGGTTTTTTTTTTCTAATATATAGTCATTTATGAGGATCTGCAATAAACTCCCAAATTTGTCTTTAGAGAGAAGACCGAGTGGTGAAACATCTGCAGATCCAGACACTTTAGTTTCAGTATGATGGAGTCTGAATAAGCCTGAAAGAGATCTGCTGCATCATCTGAAGAATCCAGCAGTCACACCAAAAGGCAGGAATCAAAACAGCAGAGACAGTAGGGGGGGGGGGGCACTGAATTTAGTTTCAGAAGCGCCAAATCTTCATCAAAGTAAGTGCACCCTAGGCTGATTGATGAAAAGGTAATACAATTCACAAAAAGACTCCACAGCAAGGCCGGCTAGTTCAAAGAAAGAGAGCAGCAGAAAAGGGAGAAAAAGCGGATCAGGCGAGCCGAGGAGATGGACACCGACCCAGTCAAGTCCTGAGGAGGAGCTGCAGAAGCTCGCAGCTGTCCCTGTGGCTCAATGAGATACAGACATACCTGTCTAATATTTTTTTTCATTTAATAAAGTCAGATCATTTGTGATCTGATTTCAAAGCATTACAGTGGAATTTTAATTAGGATTTTTAGCCAAAATCCAAAAACTCTGAGTTCTTCAGAAATTCTCCTCTGAGTTGTGGGCGGGATTGTTGGTGCAGAGCGAGCCCGCCCCCCTTCCCCTCCTTATTGCGGTACAGGGAGCTTGGGGCCCTGCCCAGTGTATTTTCTACCTCACAAGTCTGCTTCTGATTCACAACAATTTCAATAAAAAATACTCAAAAAGGCAATTTTGAGGTTAATTTTCTTTATTAATGTCCCCCATCATTAGAAAAAGAACATGTTAAAATTTCCAAAAACTCTACTTTCATGTGAGCTTTTCACTGAATTTAACCAGAATTTGATGAAATAGTAAAAATTCTGCTCTGATTTTATCAGCACCTTTTGACAACAGACACCATTAAAACCATCCAACAACAAGGTTATTTGCTTTACTAGTGTTTTATTTATGTCTGTAATGTGAAACAAACAAAGAAAACCTTAGAAAAACACATGATTCACTAACAGAAATCACTTGAAATAGGGTCAGTCGGTTTTGAAGATTTTCTTCCATCAGAAACGTTAACTAAATGAATTTTAGAATTTTAGGCTAAAACTATAACTCTGGTGTTTGAGTGAAACCCATTAGGCCTACTGGAAACAATGTTTGCAGGATGGTTGCACTTCTTTTTGCAGAGGTTAAGAGGTGGCATCTATCCTGGACCCTAGATCAGGATCAATCAGAGGGAAACCATTTTTCGCTAAGGTTGTGTCTGAATTCCCTTGACTAACCCTCCCGGTTATGGCACTAAATAGACCGTTGCCTTTTATTTACATTTTTTTTGGGGCCATTCCGAATCTACAGAGCCATGGAAAAGTATTATCTGCGAAAAAACCAGTGTGCATTCATGCTCATGGGATTGGTGAATATAGATAAGAATGCATTGGGTTTGAACAATTTGTCATAAAAAAGTATGTAAAAGTATTTTGACTATAAATTATTAAAGTTTTCATCATCAGAGCACAGTGGACTCAGTAACAGTCTTCAACAAATCTTCATATTTATTAGGTTTTTACTTTGGCAACTGGGTGACATCATATCAGGATTCCTAAAAAATTAAAGTGAGCATGTGTCCCAACTGTGTTCAAATTCAGGGCACTGAATCGTTCCACAATATATAGTCTGTTAGGGAGTAAAGAGGGATTGAAGACATAGGCTAAGTTTGTTCTAAAACAAGTAAAGTCTGTAGATTAGTCAAGAGCAACACCGTTCTCTCTGTTATCCATGTCTGTCTCATCTTCATGAAGCCTCAAATGGCGCAGCTCAGCTTCCCAGTTTTGACTGATGAGCCCGACTCCCTGTTTGCTTCAGATTAGCTTCCACAGCTTTGGTCCCAATCAAAGTGCCCCCCAGCTCCTTTCTGCTCGGGTTGAAATCCAAAGGTGACAGTTTTCTGCAGGAACTCTGCTTTGGAACAACAGCCCTGAGAAGCATAGTCATCACTTTTATTTGAAAACAGTTTCTTTTAAAGGGCGTCTTTCATAAGAGGGCGTCTTTTAGGTTTGGGTTCTTTCTGAAAATGTGCAGAATATTGACTTTATTTGACTGTGCTTTCAAATGAACAACTTCTTAAAATGTAGAGATACCCACAAAATTAGAGCGGACACTTTATGCGCTACAGATAATAAAAAGAAGTTCAAAACATAATGTGAAAGCTTTCAGTGTACACACAGAATATCTCCTAAACTGCAGAATGTGCTTCAGTGTTAGACAACAGAGCATCGGGACTTTTAAAGAGATGACATGCCTCACTTTAAAAATGTTTTCAGCCTCATTTTTTCTGATTTGTTTGTTAGCAGACTTCAAGGGTCTGGACCATCCGGATTTCTCTTCCAGTCACGCTCCTCGTTTCAGCAGATGATGGTTTCAGCTGTCATCCACCTTTAAAAAAATAACGTTTTTTCAACCACAGCACTCACCTCTCTGTATAAAGTGTAAAAACACTGTGGGAACTTACTATCACTGTGTTTGGCAGAGTCAGTGGATCTCCAGATTTTGGCAAAAAGTTGCCACGGAGCTCTGCTTAATTTTTCATAAATCTTTTGCCCTGGACCCTTTTCTGTTTCTTTTAGGCCAGTCAGGATGGCTGCATGTGTTACCTGGACAGATGAGGCTACTCCAAAACCTTTTACACCTGGCTAGGAGATGTATACTGCTACAGCGGATACGAGTGCAACCTCCATCAATTACACAATGACAGACTTTTAAAGTTTTTCCAATCGAATGCCTCATTGACCGGTTAAAGGGTAACTCCAACATTTTTTACAAGACGTGGCAGCCTGATCTGGATCACATTCCTCGAGTAATAGCTGATATACTACAAGTATTTAGTTACTGCTTTAAGAAAATATCCCAACATGTCATTCTAACCTAGATTTTGTGTGCACCTTATAGATGTCTGCTGTGCTGGTTTGGGTTGTTTCTTTTCACGAGAAAATAAATCCTTTACTTTCTATTTCTATAAAACATATCACAGGAGTTCCATACATGCAGAAATCTGTTCCCGTGAGCTGGGGTCATGCTTGAGCAGAGCGGTGCAGCGACCCGAGCAGCTCCTTCTTGTGTTGTAAATTACAGTTTCAGCAGCGGGACCGCTGTCATTGCTAATAAGGTTGTCGTATTGTGGGAGAAGCATTGGAAAAGACATGTTTCTCCATTTCTAATGGAACGAGTCTAATCAGTTCTGCGTAAGTCGACTCCCTGCTGTGCAACTTTGCAGTAAAGTGGAAAACTTAAATAAAGGGCAAGTCCATCTTAATCACATGCTTCTGTGGTCCAGTGGCAAGCAATGAGACAGAAATGTCACATTAGCAATGAGAGGGGCTTATTACAACAACGCACACTTAAGTCAAACTGCTGTTTGACCTTCTATTAGATTTTGTATTTTTGATGCTTTTTGCTCAAATTAATTGATTTTACACTTTTTATTATTTCATAAATGTGCATTTTTTTGTTCTTCTGTATTAATGGTTTTTGTGACTTCTTTGTGGAGCGCCCCCTGAAGGTCAGAAAGCCCCGTGCCTGCTAGTTGTTGTTGACACTAAATGCAAATGAGACAGGCTGCCGTTGTTCTTTCCAGAAAATAATCCAGACAGAAAAATCCAGTTGCAGACAGGAACTTTAAAACACTGGCGACCGAGAAGAGCGGGAGTTCAACTACGCCTGCATCTGTACCGCGCACACTGAATGCTAAAGGAAGTCCAATTATTTGACCATGTTGTCTGATTGTGTTTAGATTTTTAGCATCATGTCTTGGTAGCAGAGTGGTCCCTCGTTTATCGCAGGAGTTACATTCTAAAGATAACCTGCAATGAGTGAAATCCACAAAGTAGTCATCTTTAGGTTTTACAATAATCCCAGATGGCAGTAAAACTCCTCAACACACACTTTATACACATTTCTCAGACAGACACAAACATTTTTCATAGTTTTCTCTTTTGCTTAAACTCTCAAGATTCAAACTTTTGTAGATAAATAAGTCCAGTATGATAGATTAAAAACAAAGACCTGACGGCGAGCCAAGTTTTATGTAGATTTGGAAAGTTGAACGTACGGCAGAGGAGGTTGATTGACGATGATGGTCTACAGCCAATCAGGACGCAGAACACAATGCACTGTTAAAAAAAAGCATGCATCTATCTGTGAAAACTAAACGCTAAAAAAAAAAGGACTACCAACCCAGTAGATTTTAAACAATGGGATGTTATTGTTACACAAAGAAACGACTATACAACTGTTTCTGGGAGAGCGTGTTGCCACCACTGCAACCAAGACTGCTCTCCCTAAACTGGGAAAAGACACCCCTTATGAAGGCTTAGCTCCTCCCACAGGCCACATAACCACTCATTTCTTTAAAAGAAATTCCTGCCTAGCAACCTGGAGAATTCTTAAACACAACCCCCAAATTACAGATATTTAAAACCAGACTGTAACCAATGAAATACAGAAATATGTTTAAAAAAATTATAAGACAGGAGAATAAAATAAAATATCACATGTGCTGAAATGACAGCATGTGGCAACCTAAAAGCCAGTTTTTTTTTTAGCAAATTCGGTGGGTGGTTGTTGAGTGGCACTTGTAATCGGGGGGCAGCAGTCATATTTTTACACGCCACATGGCAGCCGCCGAGGTTTTAAGGTAAAGTTGAACTTCAGTGATGATTTTGACATTGGTCTGTGGCCCAGGCACATTTGGTGTTCGCGCAGCGGCAGGACTAACTTTTCAAGTGTCTGTGCATGCTTACAAGCTCCCACCGCAGCTAAAGTGAAGGGTTAGTGATCAGCAATAACAGTTAGAAGTTCCCTTTTTTTGATAACAATCTTTCTTTTTTTCCCCTAGATTACACACATTGTTAACTATCCCAATAAGAAAAATACAAACTTTTTTGTATCCTCTAGTCGGCTGGATGGCTCGGTTTGCTGCATGTAGGACTGGCCAAGGAAAACCAGGGTTCATTTCCTCAGGGGCGGGATGAGTTTAATCCAATGTGGGTCCTTGGGCAAGACCCTTCACGCTAGTGCCTTAACCAAGTCTGAGTCCCCAGCCTGGATAAAATACAGGGTTGTGTCAGGAAGGTTGCCCGGCATGGACATCTCTGCCAAACCACTTGTGTGAATCAGTGGAAAGTGCTTCACTGTGGCGGCCCCTGACGCGATATGCGGAAAGGTGAACAAAGACCCTAGAAGAGTCCTGCTGGTGGGTTACTAAATCCCAAACCTTTAAATCTCAAAAACCAATGGAAGGCAGATTAGCTTTTGCTGTCTCATAAGACACAGTTTTGGATCACTTTGCTCCTCCTCCCCCAGGTCAGCACGCATCACATAACTGAAAGCTATTAGCTGTTCAATGCAATCCGTGTTCTCCAGACCACAGAAAAGGAGAAGAAACATACATTAGCAGATGCCTGGGAGACAATCTCCCTGCGAGTCGAAGTGAGTTATTTGCCTGTTTTTTGCTTCTTGATTACATCCCCCCGAAGAGAGTCATCAAAATGTAAACAAGCAGACCCACAGTGGGATGAAATCTCTGGTTGATTAAAATCAACTGCAGTCGATGATTAGAGGAGAACCAAAATCTGAATATGAGAGCCCTGGTGTTTTTTAACCTGTAGTCTTTCGTGAATGTGGAAACACACCCTGCTAATAAAGCCCTTGTTCGCTGCATTCTTTCCGTACGTGTTGGATGGAATTATACAGCAGCTACCTTCCCATTATGTGTCACGGAGGGTCTAAATTACCATCTTTCAAATGTAAACGACTTCAGCTTCTATGTAATTTAATAAGCAGATGGTTATTTTGTTATCTCGTGATACTTTGGTGTTAATGTACTTCTACAACAAGAGTACTGAATTATTTATTGCTATGAGGTAACCTATTTTGGGGATTGGAGGTGTAATTTAATGTGCGGGCTTGTTAGAGCGTGGATGGCGCGGTCGGTGTCTGCCGTGGTGCAGCGGGGGCCAGAGAGGATGTCATCCTTCTCCATAACAGCTTTCACTCCTCTCTGATAATGCTGTTTAATCTGGAGGCTACACTCAAGGCATTGACATGCCCCACAGGCTCGGAGGAAACCTTGACTGGCACTTCACCCCTCAGTGATGACAGAAACCCTGTCTGCTTAAACAGCTATTACTCCATCTGATTGGTAATCATGACATGGAGAGGCGAATAAATCCTTCAGACTGCAGCTGGTTAAGATGCAGGTCTTTGAAAGAACCCAGTGATTATGTGACCTTGGATGGGGCATTGCAAAGGGGGAAGGCAAGGAAAGGCATGTTGGGTAGGACTATAATTTTCTATTATTGGCAGTATAATGACACATTATCATGCAAATGACATTCACATGTGAAGGATTCACTCAAACCATCTAACAGCTCTGAGCTTTTAGAGTGTGCTGACTGTTTTTAAAGAAGAATGTAATTGACTTTCCACTAAATCACCTCCCCAGTTTGTATTTCACAGAAAAGAGATTCCCCTTTTCTAGGGAACTAGCTAGTGTTGAAAATAATATTTTAATTCCACTCTGAAAATAGGTCCTACTTTCATTTAAAAGGAAGACTTTGTGTTGAGTTTATGGCTGTCAGTTAAAGCTGTCGGGACGCAAGTTTTAATGCTGAGTGTAAATCATATTCAATATCCAGACTTTTTTTTTATTCAGGAAAGGTAAAATGTCTGCATTTTTTAAAAATTCTATAAAGTTTTGCTGTACAATTCTAACCAATCATTGTACCTACCCAGCCATTGTAGGCGGGCTCATAGGAGAATAGGTGTGTGTGTGGGGGGGGCGTTGGAGAGGCTTCAAACAAAGTCACATAGAAAGATTATCTGTACTTCACTGCAAAAGATTCTATTTTGCGACCTGATGGATCAGCGTGTGTTGAACAATGCTCCGAAAAAAGACCGTCGTCATGGTGATAAGTGGTAAAATACGTGTTTACATTACCGTGTGTGAAAACAGAGGTGCAGCGCTGCAGTGCAGGAAATGAAGCATCTTGGCCCCATTAGGCACTCTCCTTCACCCTGCTATGCTGCTTCATCACACTCAACTCATTTTGGATAAAAATTGCCTCATTTTTGCAGCATTTTTTTAGGCACCGGAAATGTTTCATAATTACTGGTTTGGTACCGGATAAAATCCAAATGGTCCCCATCCCGACTTGCAGGACCTGACAGCTCATCATTGCAGGACGTGCTGATTTTGTGCTTGGGAGGACTTCATACGCCTTTGTTGCTTGGGATTTTTGTTAAGCCCACTTGTTTGCGTCTTCATAATAAACACTATGGAATACAGACTCATTTTTCACTTCCGTCATCAGATGTCTGGTGTAAAAGCTAAAAGGTTTCTTAAAGCATCAAAGATGGCAGCTGCAGCTGAGAGGCGTAACCTCCCTCAAAAAGCATTGGTGTGCAGATTACATCTTATTCAGAGTTTCCACCTGGTCATTCACTGCATCTAAGAGGTGTTCTGCAACCAAAACCAGCCATCCCCGGATTACAAGGCACCCCACACCAAAAACGCTAGCAGAGACTGTTGAATAAAAACATTTGCACGCAGTTTCTTTGCACGCCACTCTGACCACTGATCCTCCCTCCTTCCAGATTCAGCTATAAAGATAAACCAGTGTCATAAAAAGCAAATATAACTGCTTCCTTATCTTTCTTAGTCCTTCTGGATCGAACTAGCATTGTAATGGATCCCAGGACTATTAAACTCAACCGATCTGTGTCAACAAAGATATTTAATAGACGTCTGAGCAAAATTGCCCATGGGAGACACAATGTTTAAAAAAACACATATCTGCAAATTTATATCAATGAATACACTGATTAAGATGAATACATTTTTAATAATTTAATTTAACAAAAAAAGATAACAATTATAATACAATAATTGCTGGTGTCTGCATCTTTTGCTGGTTAAATGAGGCTTTCGTAATGATCATTTTCCAAAGTGTTAGATTTGTTGGAATCATTTGCCTTTGGTTGCAGAAGAAGATCCTGTCAGTGGGAGTAGAACTGATTTTTAGCAGAAGCTGGAGGAGTGAGCCCGCTGGTTTAAGGCACTTCAGCACTTCATTTATGAAATAAAAAGAAGTGCTGCCATCTTTTCATTTTTCTATTATAAAAAATAAAAGCAAAATAAAATTTAAAATTCCTCTAAAAAAACCTGGTTTAGGTTAAAATCCACAATGTAAGCATAAAACATCCACTCATTGTTGAGTTTTTGTGCTGCCGTGTCCATGCCAGGCCTGGTAAATGCTGACTCTTCCCTCTTCCAGCTCCATTAAAGCTATAATCCGCTTTAGATAAGTACTATATGGGGTTTTCTGTTCTTTTATAAGTTAAAACTATTTTTTAAAGGAAAAAAAAATCTGTTCCTGACGACCTTTTCATGTTTTAAGCTTCCTCACAAAACCTGAGGTCACCCTTTTAATGATTCCCCTTTACATCAGTGTGAGAGGACACACAACCATTTCCTTTATTTTGCATTTGTTAACCAGTAAATACTGAACATATACCTTTACTTTACTACAATAATATTATGAATGTGCTAAAACTATGTAATATTTATGATATTACATGAAGCTTATGTATTGAAAGAAGTTTATTTTATTGGAGATAAAGGAACACTCCGAAGTTTAAATGCTGCCTTATGAATAATTTATCATTTATTGGGCCGGGGATTTCTGCCAAGGAGCGGGAGGCTAGTGGACCGTTTTCTTGTGAAACTTTTCATATGGTGCTTCCTTTTAATAAGTTGTTGACGTAGCCATGCTGTTTCAGAGAAAATAAAAGTGACCTCGCTCCGTGGCAAAGGTCAGGCAGTAGCTAACAAAACCCCAAAGCTTTGGAGCAAGGATTTTCACACGTTTGCATG
This sequence comes from Oryzias curvinotus, assembly GCA_023969325.1. Taxonomy (NCBI): domain Eukaryota; kingdom Metazoa; phylum Chordata; class Actinopteri; order Beloniformes; family Adrianichthyidae; genus Oryzias; species Oryzias curvinotus. The sequence goes on from CM043726.1 coordinate 31,330,469, forward strand.
GCTGGAATGCAAAGTAATTTAGAAATGCTGGGGAGGGCAGTCGTGGAAAGAAACTCCAGCGCCCTGAAGTCAATTACCTTGCCAGCCTAGTTAAGATAATTGAAACAATGTTTTTCATTTGGTGTTTTACCTCATTTTACGAAATGTATTAACTTTCTTCTTTATCTTTTAAAACACCACTTTTGCTTTCTGTCTGGGGTTTAATCTATGGAGAGCGGTAGAATTGCTGTGTAAGTGGGAACCAGTCCAGAGTCGTGACATTTTGCAGTTGTTGATGGTTGAGTCGGGCTCGATCAGTCTTCCCTTTGGATGTTAATCAGACTTGACATGAATGGCATTTAAGGCTAAACTGCTTTGGCATATGTCATTTCAGGAGCAGCGTTCAGAACAGGGCTTTCATCAGGATTCTGCTTATTTCATCTGTTTTTCTGACAGATTTAACAAATAAATACATTTAAAAAAAGGTTGGCTTTCAAAAAAAGGCTAACAGTGTTCAACAGAGTCCAAGGAGATGTCCATCTGTAACATGATTATCAATTTGGTTAAGTAATGCAATTGATGTGGTAAAGTCAATTTCAAGTTTGCAAAAGTTAAAAAAAGTCGACAATAAACCAACAATGTGAGAACTTCCCTTTAGACATATATCACATTATTTAACAAACAATATTTAGATATTTTATATTAATATTTAGATCACCTTTTTCACAGAATTACTCTATAAGTACCTATTTTGAGTAGTTTTGATTTGTAAAAAGCTTATTTATAATAGGGTTCTTGACAGACAAACATGACAGCTATTTTTTGTAAAGCCACAATCACAAAGAAAAATTAAATATATCATCAAAGTAAAAAAAAAAAAACATTTAAAATTGGAGAATGAGTTGTGATGGACTGTGTCAAGTTTTATAATGTGAACAAATGATTTCAGGAACAGCTGCCTCATTTATTTTAAGGTTTTCCAAAGAAAACAAACCAAAACAAAGATGCAATTATTGTGACATAAGATCAGAAGGCATGTGGGCGTTGAAAGACAACCGATTTCTTTTTTACCAACAATATCTGGGATAGGCTCCAGCAACCCCATTAACCCAATAAGCATTCAGTGGATTCAGAAAATATTTAGCATCATTAATTAGTTCCAAATATAGTTAAGGTCCACATTTTAAGACAGTAATTACTGACACTGGAATGTGTTAGATCATTGTCGGAATCATTAAAATGCTTAATTTTTAGACTTTTGTCTGAATGTGTTGTGGAATAAATACATTTTTACCCTTTAGGTAAAGTGTTTCTGACATGTTTGAGTTTGAACTCTCATCCTAAACAAAATCACAGTCCTGAAACCAAACTAAAGAAGATGATTAAATCCTCCTGTCGTGACATGATGAGCTACCAGGCTGTCACTTATCTCAGCTATGTGTTCATTTGTGCTGCTAATTCATTCATTAAATCATGCACTGAAAATCAGCATTGTGACATTTCAGTTCAGCCAACAGGATGCATCCCAGTACGATCCAAATTGTTGGGTGACTTGAATGTCCTTTAAGGTGCAGTTTTTCAATAATGAAGTTCTTTTAAGGTCTTTTCTTTCAGCTGGCATTAAAGCCGATGCTTTAATGTTCATTTCCAAGCTTCACCTCTCTTTTACAGCACTGGTTTTGTTGAATAAGGCCTTTGGCTAAAGATTTTGTGCAGTATTGTAGAAATGTGCAGCTGATGCAATTCAGGGGATCATAAAGTCTTTGTGTTGACGTCAAAAAGATGGAAACCTGAGCTTTCAGTAAATCACAGCTTTATCAGATTAAACAGAAAGGACACTGACTGGATCAGGATGTTTGAGTGTTTCTGCTACACTTCAATAGAAATGTTGAGGGAGTTTAATTGAGACATTTCAGCAAAGGACTTAATTTTGTCCTGTGAGCTTTCCCCTTTGTCACTTTTAGGCAGCCACCTAAAAGCAAGTTTTTATTTGCAAAGTCGGCGGAGGTTTTAACAAAAAGTTAAACTTTTACGGTGACTTGACGATTAATTTCTAAAAGTTGACATTGGTTAGTGGCCGCTGAGGCACATTTGGAGGTCACGCTTGTAGCAGTACAGTGATAGGCGGGGATGACACCATTACAAAATCAGGCGACAGCTGGGCGGCCACAGATCGATGGCAGCAGCTCTTACTGGACGACGTGTAAATGTTTCCAGACAGCGGCCATCCATACCAAGTGCCACCCACCGCTCGCTGCCTGGTAGTCGGGGGTATATAAAAAGTGGGCCGTTCTGCACGCCTGATGGACGCCAGACTTCCGCCATCTACATTCATGACCATGGCAATGCTTTTCAAACAGAAATCTGCATTTTTATATGGTACAGGTAGCATCTCATACATCGGTACCAACATGTCACTGACTTTGAGGACCATCCCTAGAAACATGTCTTCCTTACAGTGCCAAACAGAACATTGGCATGTGAACTGCATGGATTTTATGGGGCAGAAGAAGTCTTGCTTGCAAATATTATTTGTCGATTTCCAAAAATGGGCTTGATATGGTTTGAAGTCTTGAAGATTCTGCCGATGGCTCTCCATCATGCGGTCCTATTGGTGAATGTGGCATTTGATCTAAAACCTTCAGATGACTTTGGCTTGTGTCGCACAGGTGGTTCCTTTCCAGCTCTGAGATTTCTTCATTGCGTCTTGTTGTGTAGCTTGAATCAAGCCGTTGGTCAACGACAAAGCATTGCGTTTCCTCCCTGCTCCGCCTCCACAGGCAGTCTCTGAGGTGAGGTGAAGCAGGTTCTGCTTACAAGGAAAGATGGGACATCTAAGCTAGCCTGCAGAGATGGATGATGCTTCACCCCTGTTCTGTTTCAAGCTGTTGTTTGCTTAAATATTACTGACAGTTATTGACCTGATTATCTGCTTGGTTTCTCCTCATGGTGTGTGTGCACAACTGCAGAAGAGCTTGAAGAGCAGCCTTGCTTCTGCCAACTCACCCTTTCTCTTTTCCTTAGACTGGTGATTGCCTCTCACCATTTTTAAGGTGTACAGTAATCACAGAGCAGAGCAGTCTACAGTATATACAACAAATAAGGGAGTCTTGGGTGTCTGCGATAGAATAAAGCAACATTTTGTTGCACATTTATTTCACAACGACTGCATGAAAGTAGCTTCTTTTGCACTAATGATAGTCTACTTTTTGCCACTGGTTTCTGCTGGATGTGTTGAATGGTGCTCACAATAATGTGCTCAACTGAGTGTCATCTGATAGCATCCCATTGCCATGGTAATAAAATCCTTTTTTTCATTTTTTTAAAAGGTGGTTGCAATCTTTTTTTTAATCAACACTTCAGACGTTTTAGCATTCATTAAGATCAAAAATACGGATAATGTTGTGATATAGAACACCTTCATGTGTCTGTCTTATGCAAATAAAGGCTGTGTGAAAGAAAAAAGGCAAATGAAGTCTTCGTTACCCTCAGCTCTGTTTGACCCGCTGTTGTCTTCCAGCAGCTGCAGGGACGGTGCAGCCTGGCAGGGGGAGGATGTTTGGAAAATGCCGAATAAAAAGGATAAAATGACACAAGAGGTCGTTCGCTCTGCTCATATTTGGCCCCTTAGCTTTGAAGATGAAGAGGCATGAAAGGAGATAGAACATCAGAAGGTAACTGGGCCCCTCTGAGGTGTAGGGACATGATCTTTTCATTCATATATATATATATATATATATATATGTATGTATGTATGTATGTATGTATGTATGTGTGTGTGTGTGTTTCTATTCTGTCAGTGGAGGAAGAAAATGGCCCCTAACAGCCCTCTGCTTCTCAATGGTAATGAATTCCACAGAGGCAAACCTTTAGAGGCCCAGCCAAAGTCCGTTTTTCACAGTCACTCATTCGCAAAGTGATTTACCTTCTGTTTTTTTTTTTTTTTACATCATTTCAAAAACATATCACATGATTTTAATGTAACAGGACCCAATTGGCCATATGAGGAAACCGAGGACTATAAACTCCACCAGCCCAATACATGGCCAACCATGAACCACTGCAGGAACATGTTGGGATGGGTATCGTTTGGGTTCTGTCTGGTGCCAGGGCTCGAACCAGCACTTCAAAAATACAAAAACACGAAAATGCTTGTTATTAAAAATGTTATGAAGCAGTGTGACAGGGTGAAGGAGTTCACTTGAGTGTGCCCAAGATGCTTTATTTCCTTCTTTCTATTTTGCTGCATCACCGTTTTCACACACGCTGAAGTGAACACATAGTTATCGCCATGACGACGGTCCTTAATGGAGCGTTGTATACATTGCTTTTATCCATCAGGTCACTGTATTACAATCTTTTCTTGTAAAGTACAGCCAAACTGCATTTTGACTGATGCTCCGCCCACGCCATTCTTCTTTCTATGAGTCCGCCCATTTATCACTGGAAAGGTTAAATGATTGGCTAGAATTGTACAGCAAAAAAACACAATACAAGTGAATGACATGAAACAAAGAAGTTGTTGGGGTATTTAATTTGTTCCTTTTACCTTTATGCTACAATCTGTTACAAGCCCCTAGACAGGGGTGTAACAATGTGAACTACATGAATTGTTAGGATTCTGTTTTAAAAATGATTCCCCAAACTATCAAAATTATGGGGCAGAAGAAGTTCTTAGTGTATACTACATGTTTGCAAATATTATATGCCAGTTTAAAAAAAATTGCCTTTATGGTTTGAAAATGGCATAACTTGTTTGATCTGGAAGGGGAATCAGCGGTTTATGGGATTGTTTCTGGCTTTTCTGCTTCCGACTCTTGAGAGCAGCACGGTGGGAAAACTGTTGCTCTCACAGGTGCTCATACTGATGAACCATTTCACTGGATGAATTTGATTAGTGGCACCTGGTTGACATTTCAGCCTCTCCCACATGCGTGCCCCAGTACTATTAAAAATGTCAAGTCAGCTGTACTAATAGAGGTATGGGTGTGCCATATGCAGCAGAGCAAGCAAATGGGACAAATGTCAGCTTTATACGTAGACGACCATTTCCTAAAATGAAAAACGGCTTGAAAAGGACTAAAAGCATCACTGCAACCAGGAGAAGCCAAAATTACATATGACTAAGTGTTTTAGGGGAAATGATCAATATATAGATGCATCAGTTACCATACATAAACTGTTCTGAATCGTTTTATGTATTTTAAATAATTGAAAAATGTATATAATTCAAAGTAAAGGTATCAAGCAGAACTAAACGCGGGGCGTATTTCACACAGACATTCAGACAAACATGGCTAACCTTGCAGATCGCGTCATATGACCAAGACGACTTCAGTGTTGACGGCCAATTGGCTTGGATAAAAGACATGTATTGTGTAAGTTCTGTCAGACTAAAATTAAACATGTAGGAAACACAAAAAATGTGCAAAACCACTTTGTGCAGTTCTATCCATAGGGGTAGGACGGTAGGAACTGTTCAGGTGCTACCAGCGCCAGTGTGGCTTTAACAAGTTCTGATGCGAGCACTTCCAACAGTCAAAAGAACATATTGAGACCGTATTCTGGGGGCGAGAATGAGGGCTTCCAAACGTTGCTCCATATTTTAGGGCCGAGATACAACATCCCTTCCCGTTGCTTCTTCACAGACACAGTCAACTCAGCACCAAAACCTGGGATGAAAGCTGAAGTCATGGCAGCAGTTGTTAAAGGCCAGCATTACCGTGTGATGCTTGGACTTCAATCGCCAATGAATCATACTTCATCTAATAACTGACGACTGGCAGCTAAAATCCCATATCCTACAAACTTCCTCACATATCCTACAAATGCCTGGAAGTTGCACTGATAACCGTTTGAATTGAATCATTGGCTCTGAATCGTAATCGAATCGTGAAGTCACTCAAGATTCCCATCCCTATATGATAAAAAAAAAAATTTATCCGTATTAATTGTATGTGGAGGTATTCATTCCCATTTTATTAGCAGGCTTTTCATAATCTTTTATTTTCTTCACAAAATCACAAATTACAAATTCCATCACCGATTCAACACAGTAGATAAAGGAAGGTCTTTATCCTGAATAACACTGTTTTTTAAAACTTTTGATAAAATATTGTGCTTACATTTTCCACTTGTAATATTTGCATGTTTGACAGTTTGTTTTGTTCTACATCACAGTGTTGTTTCGCTTAATGCTGCTTGAAAGAAATTTTAGATTGCAGCTAATTATGCGTCTTGGCACAAACTAGTATGTTGGCACAAACTAGCGTATGCTATGATGATGAAAATAACAGTGTTATAAAAAAATAAAAACAGGATTTATGGCTTACAGTAAACTGCTGCTGTGAAATAATGATGGTGTTGTTTAGGATTGCATGTGCTGCTCTACATTTTTAAAACATTTCCCTTTCTTTTCTTATTAAGTGGCTTTTATGTAGATTTTTTTTTTAAATCGCACGAAATAGAAGAGAAAGAGAAAGGACTGGATATTTCAAAGGGGACCTTGATTTAAATTGTAAGATATCAACTATATTGCATCAGTGGGAATAGAAGAGGCAAAATGGATGAGATGTTTGACCTTTTCAAATTTGTCCCTGGGAAGAGAATTTGCTGGAGGGTGCTGGGCCAGGGAGCAGCAGTGCGTTGAATTATCACTCCCACTGTTCAAAACCTACAGACCTGATCTCCCACTTGCTCCCCTCCCACTACTAATGGGTTAGGAATACAGAGGGGGAAAGATGGAGTTGTGTAGGAGGGCGACTTTGAGCCCATTTCGCTGTCTCTGGCTTGGAAACAAATTACCGCTTCTGGTTGGCGCTGAAGAGAAGGAGCTGCGGGTCACATTGTGGTGTCAGAGCGGCAGCAAAAGCTGGTGTCATTCTGCTGTGTGATGGAGTTGACTGTGTGACAGCTACAGGCAGGAACATGTCAAGGTTTTGATGGATGATTTCTGTAATAAAAGGCTATGATGACTCTTTAGTTGACTAGGCTTTAACACAACTCCCCCGTTCCACCATTAAATGGAAGCACAACACCAAGGAGGCTAAAAGATAAGAGCTAGCTTGTCAAGCTGCTTTGAAGTAGTTTACAGAGTCACAAAGGACATTATGTCTTTGTTAGATGAGAGGAGCTGTCAAAAACACAATTGTCTGGGTAATATGTTTTTCTAAAAAGCAAATGTATAGTCTCATCTCCCGATAAAGAACTGTGATTTGGAAAACACATTCTATCGACATAACAGTCGCCTACTCGCCTCTCAGCCTTCAAGCAGAGCACATGGCTGCCTCCTTAAGAAAAAATCTTTTTCTCTTTTTTTTCATTGGATTGAAGTGTAATTGTGCTCCTGCAGAGAGTTTTTACCAGAACCATTTACTTTTCCCCCAAAAAACAGGACATCGTGTGTCCGCCCTATCTGCATTCACATTCATGTTTTCTGCTGCTGAAACATTCTGCGTTTCCACACTGAACCATCACCTCATGCTACATCTTCTCTGTCTTCTTCTCCACCCCTCTCCTCATGCCATCCAGAAGCCATCTTGTGCGATGTCGGGGAATTTCTCTGTCATAATCAGGAAACGTGCATCCCTGAGGCCTGGCTCTGTGACGGCGAGCCCGACTGCCCCGACGACTCAGATGAAAGCGATCGAGTTTGTAAGTCACCCATTCCATCCATTTTTCACACATGCAAACGCTAACATGGACTTATGTCATAATCTCTCTTTTATGGACTCATGCTCAGAGAGAGGAAAAACAAAGAAAACTGGTTTGTTACATTTTTTCATTGTTGTAAGAATAAAAAAAAGTCTATTACTGTTGAAAAAATGGGTTAAACAATTGCCAAATCTCCTCCGCTAATGCCAAACAGCCCATTCAGCTACAGACTGTTGTTTGATGGATTAATAACTCAAGTCTGTTGGAGAAAATGTGCAGTGGGGTCCATTGTTTTGGTCACTTTGGCGGGAATGGCAGATGGAGGCTTACCTCTGAAATGTTCAGAGAGGTCGAGATCAGGACTGCTGGCTGACGTTCACATCCACTCAGTTCCCAAACGCTGGAGGTGGTCTCTAAATCCCGCTCTGTGTGGGCCATCATTAGAGAATGGAGATTCCAAATCATGGAGATTTAGCAGTCAAGCTGATGGGAGAATCTCATCTTGATGTTTTTGTCAGAACTACTGCTGCACATGAAAACGCTGCTTTCACCAAAGCATGATAGAGTACCAACTTGCTGAGCTTTCTTCTCCACAATGGCTTTCTGATGGCACAGTTGCTGGAAACATCCGGACCTACGGTGCCTCAGAAATGCTACAAAATCAGACACCAAACAAAAAATGTACCAGATCTTTAGTAGCAACCTGCATTCTCCATATGCTGCTCTTTGAATAAACACAGGTAATTACTAATTCAGTTCCTGTTAAAGTAAAATAAAAAAAAGTGTTTCTCATGGTGATACACATTATTACAATATAATAAAAACTGGAGAACAGTGATATCAGCACCATCAGAAAGACTCTACAGAGTCATAGTGATCCTCAAGCAGATATTTCATCAAAATGCTGGGCGTGTCTGTGCACGCATCGGGGCAGAAATGGGCAAAAACTCAGACCAGAAAAAGAGTTTTTAACAAGAAACCATCCAGGCAGAGAAATGACATGCTGTTGGTGTAATTGAGATCGCTAACATATGGCTGTTTAGTTTGTTCAACCTTCATTCATTCCTGTTGTGATCTGACCTTTAAGGACGGAGAACATCTGTTGAAGGAGCCAAGCTCTGAAAAAAAGCTGTCAAGAACAAGCAATGGTTTGTGATTGTCTGCCTTCCTAAAGGCCGTGTCATGCAGCCACTACTCACATTTTGCGCATTTTCCACATATGATGTTTTGATCTTTCGTGATACATGCGTGATATATATAATGCATATGTTTTCTTGCATTAGTCATTTGTATGGTCCTTAAGTGAATTTGGTTTTGAGCTGTTCGAAATTTTTGCATGGTTGAGAATTACGCAGTTAATTTGTATTTTACATAGTTTGTGCGCAATTATTACATACATTTTGAGCAATTGTTGATTTTTGTGAGATTCATATTTGTGGCATCCTACGACGGTGTCTATCTTATTTTTCTTGCATGTACCACCAATGTATAACTTATATATCGCGCACATATCACGTTAACATTATGTTATTAAAGCACAAATCTCTAATGAATTTTGGCTCTTATGTTGATTTATCTGTTATTTTTGTGGTTTATTCATACTTCTTCTGTGGTTTTAACGAGGTTCATTCGTGATACATCTGTGAAAATTTTATGTAAAACCACAATTCACATATTCTCAATTTGCATCCGTGCATTATGTGCAAAAATGGACGTAGTGGCTGTGTAAAATGACCTTAAGGTAAAATCTGACTGTTGCTAATTTCCTGAACATTTCCAACATGAAACCATGAAAATTTAGTTTTAGTTTTCAACAATTGTCAATAGGGCGACATTTTTTTAAGCTGGCCATAATATCTCTGAAAATTGTATATCTGAATCAGGAAATAACCTTTTCAGGAGCTAAGACAGCATCAAAAACAAACACAGGATTTCTGAATGATGTTCTTTTATTTTTCTTTGAGAAAACCTCTTTTTTCTTAGATTCATGAATTGACAAATTAAAAAAGTAGTTTTTACTACACATGTTTATATTCTTTCCTTCTTTCTTTCTATCTAACATATGGCTGCTTAGAGAAAAAAAAAAGTACATTTGTTTTTTCCCACTCATGCAATTAATCAGACAATTATTATATTAAATAGGTTCAATGTGACATGTACTGTTGTGGAAATATGTCTAATTACGGATAAAAACTGCACGTGTATGTGGATATATTAAATATCTTGATTAAATATCTCAATTTATTTTTTGTATATTATGTTTTTTGGGCTTTTTGAAACAAATGTATTGCTAGAACCAAAACCAATAAACAAAGAGTCAAAAGTTCCAAAATACTGTTGTCCTTTAATATGGATTAAAAACAGTGATAAAAAAAAAACTGTAAATAACTAAGCAGTTTGATATGTTAATATGATTTTTATTTTGATTTTCTGCAAAAAACAAAACAGACAATGAATCACTTTATACTCATTAGTGTTATGATTTTGTAAAAATCTGTAAGCAAACAGAAAGTCCTGTAATGTTCATATTTGTTTAGAGGATGATGTTTACATCATAGGAGAATCATTTTCTTATTTTATAGCTTTTCATTGCTGAATCCAACATTACATTTGTGTATTTTTGCCAAAACAAACCAGCAGACAAACAAACCTTCTGCTACATGATACAAATCCCTGTTTTTTTGTGTGACATGGATTTCCTTTATTCTGGTTCTAAGCTGAGTGAGCCTTTTGTAAATCATGAGGAGGCTCTTTCTGTTTCACAGCCCGTCAATAAATAGATAAACAAATAAAAGGGCAGCCAAACCCCAGAATTAACATTCAGTCCAGGTTCTCCACCTGTGTGAGTTATTAGCCATAATTAGGCTTTTATAGTTTTGGCGGTGACATTTGTGAGTAAGTTGCATTCATTGCGGCAACCATCAACGCCCCAGCTTGCATCAGGCTGTGTATCAATTAGGCTACTTGTGGAGCCGCGCGGAAAAAGACAGAAAGGCCTCGCTGTTCATCTCAAAATGATCTGATTACACTCAGCAGCTGTTAACATGTGCACAGCTGTTTGCTTGCTCTGGAGGGGGATGAATGCAACTGGGTGGGGGTTTGTTGCATGAGCCTCCCAGCCTGCGCACATGCTGAGATAAAGCAACACAAGCCTGTGATCCAGACTGATGTCAGGAATGACACAAAGCAAGAGGAGACGCAGCCAAGTGCTGCTGCTGCTGCTGCTGCATCACCTTCTGATTCTTTGCTGATAAAGTAAGCCACTGTGCCTCTTTCTCTTATGTCTGCCTATCTACCTATAATACACCTGGTTAATTGGCTGTTGTTGCTGGTTGATCACATCTAATCTGCCAGATTGAATTCCATCAAAGCATCTGGACGTGCACATGCTTTTTCACAAGTTTCAGTTACAGAAATAATGTTAACATTATAGAGCCTTGTTTGCTCAGAAGAAAAGATCACAACTTTCAGCCCAAAGTGGTTTTTGAATTAGAATCTTGCCCGGTCAATCAAGCAGGATTTTATCAAAATAATTCCAAGAGTTTGTAAATTAAAGCATTTTGCTCTAAAATGTAGCTCAATTTAAGGGGAAATGTTATGCATCAATTTTCAAATGTCTCTGTTACCACAGCGACTTCCTGCTGCAAAACTGCCAATTTGGAGACGTGATCTGGAAAAAGGGGTGACACTCTGAAAACAGAACAGTAATGGTCACCTGAGATTCTGTAGAGGTGATGAGGAGTCATTGTGTTTTCTGCCAAACTCATACCACAGATTTCTTTTACAGTCAAATGTTTATTTTTGCTGAAGTGTGTTTAAAATTCACGCTTTAAAATAGTTCGTTTCACTGAGAGAAGTAAAAAGACGTCTCAGTTCCCGCACACAGGTGTAAAAACTCCCACTTCACATCCGTGTTTGGCTCACTAGTCAACAATAAATGGAAATTGTTGATCGGAGCCTGCGGCAGCCCTGAGAAAGTCTGATGCCTGTAACCTGCTGCTAAGAAGTATTGTTGACGAAAGGGTAGATATCACTATTCTTTAAATAACGAAACAACAAACATGTTTTTCTTTTGTTGAACCAGTTTTTGCTTATGTTACGGCGGGTGGTTGGGGGAGTACCCAGGCGCAGAGAGGATGAGGCATCAGTTCAAGGTGGATAGGGGCTTTAATATTAACAAAAGACTACAAACCAAAAACCACTGCATAAGCAGACTAGAAAACTCGAAACATTAAAAAAAAACACTCGAAACAGGGGGAGAGCCGAAATATACGAGGAAGGGAATGACAAGACTTAAATACATACAGACAAACGAGACACAGGTGAACACAATCAGGAAGGATGGGGACCCAAGGTAAAACTCAAGACTACAACAAAACAGGAAACCCTACAAAATAAAACAGGAGGTAACACAACCTGTCCAAAACCAACAAAGAACCAAACACAAAAGGAAAGAAACTGAAACCGTTACAGCTTAGGAAAGTTCATTCACAAAAATATGTGAAAAGAGGGAGGAGTCATCCAGTGTTTGACCAATCTGTGCTCGAAGAAGGTCGGCTCCATTTTTCTCAGGTGAGCCTTTTAACACGATGACCTGTTCCTGGTGACAGCAAAGTAAAAAATGCTCTTTGAACTAGCAAAGTCTGATTTCTACTGGTCCGTCTGCGGTGCGTCTGGTCAGAATGTTGACATCGCTTCTGTCACGTCGGTCTCACATCCACAGTGTGAGCTTCATGCAACAGTTCTATTTCCACTCCGTTTAAGCGTCAATGTCGCTGCAAAAAGCCGGAGGAATGGGAAACAGGTTTGGGTTTCAAAATAAAAACTTCCTTTGTACTTTTAAAATAAAACGTTATCAAACTTGATTTTGTATTTAAGCTGACGTGCCCGCATGATAAAGCACATTGACACTGCACATAACACCATGGTGGACAAAGTTTGACTTAGGCAGTACACAAACATAACATCATTTATGACCCCAAACATGCATTTCACAAGCACTCTGTAAAGGAGGAGGGGGCATGGGGCAAGATTTCTTAAATTTTGGATGAGCGAAGAGAGCGGGACGAACTACTTAACACAGGGGGTGGCAGATCAAACCACTCCTCTGGGAGCCAGGGGGGATGGACCAGAAACGCCACGGAGACGATGGAAACTGACTGACAGCCGTTAGACAGACTTCTTGCAACAGAGATGCACCGCAGACAGACTGGTGTGAATTCAGGGTGACTTTTTAACCATTTTTGCAACTAAAATAATTCCAGCACATTCTGATTCTGATGAAAAATAAATGAATAAAAAAAAGCTGCTTTTCCCGTGTCAGAATCAGACAATTGACGTTGATTGCACAAACCCTGCCCTTCTGTAAACCGCTGCATATGTGCGCAAAACGACTTTTCTCAGCTTCAGAATCTGTTGATTAAATTGTAATAACTGAGAAAAGAATAATAAGTCCACAATAACATGCACATATAAAAAAAAAACTCCAACTTCAAATAGATTGGATCTTTGTGCAGCGGGTATTGGAGCCACTGTGATTTGACTGAGTGTTCTGACCATCACACACAGGGAATTATTATTATCTCAAAGCAGGTGGTGGGGTAATGCTATGAACTCAGATATATTTAAAAAAAAGCTTCTCTCCTCCCCCCTTTAGCTTGCTAAGGGATAAAATCACACAGTTTGTTGGAGAGAGGCGTAAAAAAGTGGTCTTCAATACCACAAGACCTGAAGGAAGCTCTGGTCTATTCAGTTGGCTTCAGGCCTTGTGGGAGTTGAACGCTGCTGATTGTAGCAGCATCAGCGAAAGCAACCTTTTCTAAAAAATACAAAATGTAATATAAAACAAATACCTACAAGAAGAAGTATTTTTTTGTTTTATATGAAATAAAGATATTTGACTGTCACAAAGCAGCTCTCTTCCTGTTCTGAAGTGCCGTGCTTGCAGGAAGGGTCTTAGATCCTAAATCCATCATGAATCCTTCAGGAAAGGATTTCATGGACTTTTGGCTCCCGTTAGTTATGCTGCCATGAGGCGCTTTTTGGAACATGGAGACCACTAAATCCTCTGATTGAATTGTCACTCAGAAAGGAGGAAAAAAAACAAAGGAACCAGAAGGGTCAGTGGTCGACTTCAAAAACACGGCCAGGGAAGTTGTTTCATGCTTTCAGATTGGTTCCACCCAGTCTTCAGCACAGCTGAGCTCATCGTCCCTTATGCACAGTGGGAGGACAGCTGTTTCAAAAGCAACGCTCCTGGGGAGTTCCTTCTTTTATTTTCCTGCAATGATAGAGGTCTCATCCTGCTTTCTCTTTAAGGATTTTCCTCCAAGACGGCAGATTGAGCTTTTGAACTCATGAAATGCTGTTTGGCACAAGCAGTGTGTTAACAGAGCATAAAATAGTTGACTGATGACTGCAAAACAACTCATTAACCTTTTGAGAGAACAAAAAGTTTTTGATAATCCGACTCTAGAGTTTATAACTTTTAGGTTCTGATTGAATTAAAATGATTTATTAAAGAAAATTAATGTTTTTTCTGATATTATCTATAGTTGCACCAACTAACTTTTGTCACTTATTGTTGGGATGTTAAACTATATTTGACCTAGATTTGATAATGTTAGTAATTAAAATATGCCAAAGTTCTTCAAATAAATCATTTTTCCAAAGTTATAAATAAATGGGATGTGTCATTCAGCTTGTTGAACTGATGGATTGTGGCTGTTCAAGATGACAATATACAACAAATGTAATGGTCTGGAGAAGGACTCGATGCTTGAAATGTCAGGTTCACGGTGTACAAAACTATTAATGGGATTTGTTCTTTCATCGATCTAGCCTCCAATTCAGCGTATTTTCTTTGGTTGTGCCTGTTTTTCCTTCATTCTTGTTTGTATTTGAGATTATTGTAGCACAAAAAACAAAAAGAGTCCGGCCTGGCCTCGACTAGCCTCAATCCAGCCCCAGAGTTTACTTCCAGA